>CM053613.1:66780741-66816934 GCA_028646535.1 Procyon lotor
ATTTCATGGTGTCATTTATTTCTGTAAGTCTCTTCTCATGACTCCTGAGCAGTTTGCTCCAGCCTTCTTCCTGTCCTTTCTTCTCTATCATTTTATCCTCTAGATCATTAATTCTATCCTCTGTCTCCGTAACTCAAGCTGTTAAACTATTTAGATTGGATTGGATCTCACTGATAGCACTTCTTACATCGGCTAAGCTGGATTTCATTTCTGCCCTTAGAGATTCTATATTGTCATTGATCCTAACCATTACCTGGATAATTGTCAGCCTGAATTCCCTCTCTGACATGCTGTCAATGTCCATGTCTAATAGTTCTGAGGGAGAGGGCGCAGTCTCTGGGTTCTTCCTCTGTTGGGTGTTCCTCCTCCTAGTCATTTTGATGGGAGGTGGATGAGAGGATGTATAGTTGGATATTTCGCCCACGGTCCAGGTAGGGTGCACTCTCCTACTTCATTCACGCACACAGCTTCTAAGCAGACCTTCTAGGTAGTGAAGTACTATAGGATTTAGCAGAAAAAAATCATTCAGGAGTCTTTCTTCGAGCATGAAGTTCTGTTTTCAATCCATTTGTTGCTGAATACCTTCATTGTGTAGATCACTGGGCAGAGCACCAAAGAAACACTGAGAAGTTACACTTGGGCTGCAGGTAGGTAAAGAGCAGAGGGAACAACAGCTATTCAGGGGCTCCATGTGCACAATTACCTCCAGCTGAATCCTTGGGGCTTGACATCTGACCCAGCGGCAACTGGCTCCTTAATGCTATTTCTAAATGGTGTGCAAACAAATAGTGACTTCCTTAACGTGCTTTAAGGACTCTGTGGATGAGAGAGAAACTCAAACTTTACCTCAATTCTGCTTACATGTCTTACTGATGGCCAAAGTAGAGACAAATTTATAAGGACAGAAAGTTAAAGATGGGACTCAATGGAAATCATTTCCTTAAATTCCTCATCTGATGTCAGGATTTGATTGGCATGGTACAGTGTTTTCCAAACTGGACTGACTCTCCTTGGGTGCCACAGAAAATTCACAGGGACACCATGATTTACTTTTACATTTTGAGGAAAACTACTGGATATCTATCAGACATTGTAAAAACTACTAGTTCAACATAGTTCACAATGTGAATAGTGTGTTACATTTATTTTAATAATTTAATACTGTCAAAAGTCTGGGGTTTTTGTGATTCATATGCTAAAATAAAAACAAATATTGCACAAAAATTACTGTGGAACAGGAAACACATGTGATTGCATACAATGTGTCTAATTTGATTTGAGGTTTGAGTAGTTGGGTAGTGCCCAACAGGTGTATGTGTACCATAAGTAATTGTACTTGTTTAGGAATTAAATAAAAGTATATTTTTTCAATTTATGTTTTTTAAAAAATAGTTACTAAAATTATTAGGAAATAAAAGCTTATCAATTTGTTTGATGTAACTACTTAATACATGAGCCGTTATGTTTTTTTTTTTCCTTTGTTTTGTTTTGTATGGCTTATTCTGGCCACGGGACATTGTAAAACTGTTACCAAGACACCATCAGTGCTGTGGACTGAGGAAATTCAGGAATCTCTAGTATGGTAATTTGTGTGGACCTCTTAGAATGATCACTCTGGGAGAAGCCAACCACCATGTAAGAAGCCCAGCTACACTGAGACTGCCATGACCTGAGGAAATGCAATATAGCCATGTGGAAAAGCTGCTTGGAGGGACAGAAATGCCCCAGAAACCAGTTGTTCAAGAAACCAACAACTCTCCCAGTTGTTCATGCTAAGTGCAAGAGTGAAGGAACTTTCAGGTAGCTCCAGTTTCAGGTGCCATCTGATCACAGTCATCTGACAGCCAGGTGACAAATATCAAGATGAATCCATCAATTCTCAGAACCATGAGAGCTAATGATATATTATTATTTTAAGTCACTAAAGTTTGGGGATTTTTTTTCATTGACTTTAAGTTTTAGAGCACTTTGGGTTCACAGCAAAATTGAGGGGAAGGTAGAGTGGTTTCCTATATATCCCATACTTCCAAACAATCACAGCCTTCCCCCATTATCAATATCCACCACCAGAGTGGTCCTTTTGTTACAACTGATGAAACTACATTAACACATCATAATCATCCGAAGTCCATAATTTGCATTATGGTTACTCTTGGTGTTGTACATCATATAGGTTTGGACAAATGTGTAACGGATAAATGTTTGGATAAATGTGTAATAGCATTATGGCATCATTCATCTTTATGGTATCATTTTCACTGTCCTAAAAAATCCTCTTTGCTTTGCCTATTTATCCTTTCTCCTCCCTAAACCACTGGCAACCAGCGATCTTTTTTACTATCTCCATAGTTCTCCCTTTTCTAGAATGTCATATAGTTGGAATCACACCGTATTTACCTTTTTTTAGATTGGTTTCTTTTACTTATTAATAGGCATCTAAGGTTTCTTCATGTCTTTTTATGGCTTAATAGCTTTTTTCTTTTTTAGCACTGAATACTATTCCCTTGTCTGATTGTACCACAGCTTATTTATCCATTCACCTACTGAAGGACATCTTGGTTGCTCCCAGGTCTTGGCAATTATGAATAAAGTTACTATAAACATTGGTATGCAGGTTTTTGTGTGGACCTATTTTCTCAGCTTCTCTGGGTAAATACCAAGGAGCAGAAGTGTTGCATCTTATGGTAAGAGTATGATTAATTTTGTAAGAAACTGCCAAACTGTCTTCCAAAGGGGCTGTACTATTTTGCATTCCCACCAAGAATGAATGAGAATTCCTGTTGCTTTACACCCTCAAAAACATATGGTAATATCAATGTTCCAGATTTTGGCCCTTTCTAATAGGTGTGTAGTGGTATCCCGTTGTTGTTTTAAATTGCATTTCTCAGATGACAAGTGATGTGGAGAATTTTTCAAGTACTTATTTGCCATTTGTATATTTTCTTTGCTGAGGTGTTGGTTAAGGTCTTTGGTGCATTTTTAAAGTAAGTTGTTTGCTTTTTTAATTGTTGAATTTCAAGTGTTTGTGTATTTTGGTAACAGTTTTTTTTTTATTCAGTGTGGCTTTTGTAAATATTTTCTCCCAGTCTGTGACTTGTCTTCTCATTCTCTTCATGGTGTCTTTCACAGAGGAGAAGATTTTATTTTTAGTGAAGTCTCACTTATCGACTACCTCTTTTGTGGATTAACTTTGGTGTGGTATCCAAAAATCATAGCTATACCCAAGCTATAACTAGGTTTTCTCTTATGCTACCTTCTAGGAGTTTTATAGGTTTTTGTTTTACATTTTGATCTCTGATATTTTTCATTTTTTAAACATATAATGTATTATTTGCTTCAGGGGTACAGGTCTGTGAATCATCAGTCTTAGACAATTCACAGCACTCACCATAGCACATACCCTCCCCAATGTCCACAACCCAGCCACCCTATGCCCACCCCTCACCCCCAGCAACCCTCAGTTTGTGAGTTGATTTTTGTGAAGGGTTTAAATAAGGTCTGTGTCTAGATTCTTATTTTTATTTTTATTTTTTTTTTGCTTATGGATGGCTAATTTTTCCAGCACTATGTGCTGAAAAATTATCTTTGCTCCATTGTGTTGCCTTTGCTCCCTTGTCAAAGGTCAATTGACTATATTTATGTAGGTCTATCCTGGGATATCTATTCAATTCCACTGATTGATTTTTCTATTTTTTTTAAGCAATACCACACTGTCTTAATTACTATAGCTTTATAGTGAGTCTTGAAGTCAAATAAGTTTTGGGATAGGTTTTAAAACAAAAGTTGATAACTATAATAAAATTTTGGTACCCCAAAGTGAAGTACTGCTATAGAATAAACTTAGAGCATGTGGCATTTTCTTTCAGACTGGGCATTGAGTGGAAGTTGAAACATCCGCAAAGATGCTGGTAGTGAAATCTGGAATGACCTCAAAGGGACTGTTGATGAGAACTTGAAAGACAGAAGAGAAAATGTTATTGGAGGTTAAAAAAAAAAAGGAGCATTTGTTATATATAGGATGGAAATTTGAATGGTATTGTCACCTGTAATAATGTGGAAAAAAGAAAGAGTACCAAGTAATCTTATGGATCTGACCAGAGCAATTTGCAGGCAGAATGTAAAAAGTGCCAAATGGTTTCTTCTAGCTGAGTATTATAAAATATGAGTACAGATGAACTAAAGAAGGAATGATTTAGTTTTAAGCAGAATTTAGAGGAAATGTAAATTAATCTTGCCTTAATGGGTTCAAAAATAAAATTATTTCTTATTCTTATTCTCTCCCAGCAAAACTTTTTCAAACTAGAAATGTCCCCAGGGGAAAGATAAGATCCAAAAATGTATGATCTCAGATTATGGTTTCAGAGTAAAAGTCTCAAAGCTAGAAGACCTTTGTTGAGAACTCATAAAGAGTTAAGGGCATGCTTAGTAGGCCTTCTAAGAATATTAAGTCTTTGCCTCTTAGACTTCCTCCACTAGAAAAGAATGTTAAGGAAATACATTGTAAACACTTTAAACTTGATGAAAAGCATCTAAGAACCTTAGGAGTACTGTTCCACAGTATTCCTATTCTGAGGCCAAAGGAGAAAAGGGAAAAACGGCTTTCTTGGAAAGAGAAAAGGACTATGGCCTTTGTGTCAGTGATGGATCGTAATTTGGTATAAGGAAGACTGCACATTTTTCTAAAGGAATTATCTCAGCTTGCACTCAAAGGGACAGATATAGTATAGAGAAAGCATTTAGAGCCCCAATCTTGTATAAGCAGGAAATAATGAGGAGGCTGCTCTGTCAAAAAGGGCCATTTCTCATGGAAAAGAAAAAAAAATCCAGACGATGGAAACATGAGCCCAGAGGAAAGAATGAATAATTATTTTCTGGAAACAAGACCAAGGAACTAGCAACATGTGCCCTGTAGAATTTCAGAATTGTGACACAGTGACTGCTATGGTATAACTTATTGCTATTCTTTTACAACAGCAGGGTACATTGTAGTTTTCCTATGCCTGTCTCATCATTATGTTTTGGGTGGGTGAGTGGGCAGAGGACTATTTATTTCATAGGTTTTCAGATCAAAAGAAAATATACTCAAGGAGCTATTCCAAAGGAGGCTTATTTGCTCTGAACCTAACTTAAATGATATGATTCTAGATTTTGAGTAGTTTCTGTAGTGGGATAAAACTTTGTTGGTCTTAGAGGAGAATGAGTATATTTTGCATGAAGGAGGATCATACATTTTTGGAGCCAGAAGGTAGACTGTGATGCCATGCTACCAAGAAGGCCACATTTTTTCCTGTATGCATAACTCCCATTGAGGTGGAGTCTGTTTTTACCCTTCCCCACTGGGCTAAGTAACTTGCTTAACCAATAGAATGTAGTGGAAGTGACATTCTGAGACTTCTGAGGTTAGATCATAAGGAGACTTGCAGCTTCTGCTCAAGCCTCTTAAAGAGCTTGCTCTTAGAATTCAAAGAAGAATTAAATTGCCATATAAGAAGTTTGGTTTCACTAAGACTATTTTTTTTTTTTTGCTGAAAAGAAATAAAAGCTAGCCACATGGAGAGTCCACACTAAGAGAAAGAGATACACTTAACCTATTGTGTTACTTACAGGCATCCTAGTCCAGGCAGCATACATGTGAATGAGAGGTCTTCAGATGCCTCCAGCCTCAGCGCCATATGACTGTAATGTTAAAATGGATGGATCCCAAGTGAGAACTACCAAGCTCAGTCATCAACCCCCAGAAGAAAGAGAGATATAATAATGCATTGTTGTTTTAAGGCACTAAATTTTGTGATACTTTATAGAGCAGTAGATAGCTGGAACAATTAGTAGCATTTCATTTTTTCACATAGGCATATCTATGAAGGCTCCACCTTTACAAAAATCTGTAGTGGCTTAGTCCACATTGAATTGCTTAGATATCAATTCATAAAGCTAGACCACTGCATATTTGATTTGCTTATCTTGAAGAGACAGAGTAGTGGAAAAAGACCAGCTTTCCAATTCTAGTTCTACCACTAAATAGTTGTGTTTTTGAGCAAATCAGTATTTAAATACTTTGGGTCTCAAATTTCCTCATCTATAAAATGGGACTAACATTTTTTCCTTTCTACTCTACAAAATTATGTTAAAATTTGAAGTAGATACTGAATATGAAAATTCCCAAAGAGCTCTAGAGCATTGACAATAATCAAATGCAGGGGCATCTGAAGTGAGTCTTTGTAGAAAACAAATTTGGTCTTGGTGGAATATCTAGTTTGAATGGGGAAAAAAAAGTGTTCAGTCAGTGGAAGCCATGGTATAAGTTATGAGAAATCTGTACCAGAGAAAACTATACAGACTTTGGGATCCTAATGTGATGTGGCTAATGAACCAATACGGAAATGGTGGTAAGAGGCCAAAACATATGATGGGAGATTGTATTAGTTTTCTATTTCTGTGTAACAAATTCCCCTAAAACTTAATGGCTTAAAACAATGTGTCCTTATTATCACACAATTTTTCCAAGTTAGAAATCTAGGTATGGGGCTTAGCTAGGTGGTTTTGGCTTGGAAACTCTTCATGAGATTGTAGTTAAGCTGTAGGCTAGGGCACAGTCATCACCTGAAGGACTGATCAAGGCTAGAGATCCATTTCCAAGATGGCTTACTCACATAAGCTCAGTTCCTTGCCATATGGACCTCACTATAGTGTTGCTTCATGAATGTACTCACAACATGTCAGCTGGATTCCCCTAGAGTATGTGATCTCAGAGAGAACAAAGTGAGAGTCTCCCAGCTTTCATGACCTTGCCTCAGAAATCACATGCCATCATGCCTATAATATCCTATTTCATAGGTCCACCCTATTCTTTTTAGAAGGGATAGGAGTACATAAGGATAATAATACTGAGTGGGGCCATTTCAGAGGCAGGCCACCACAAAAGCATAGAGTGTACAAAATAAAGGAAGAAGAAGACTGTAAGGAGGGGAGAAAGAGAGAAAGGAAATGTGACACCATTGGAATGTCATAAAACCAAAGGTGAAAATCAGCACATGGAGAAAAAGTCTGTAGAAAAGCGGAATTAAGAGAGGGATGGTGACGCAGGTGAATTTGCCACCTTCCCTGTATCTTTTGTCTTTTAGCATTACAGTTTACTGAAGTCTCTTATTCCATAAATCATACTCAGTACAAAGACATAAATCTGGGAATTGGCCTCACCTGCTGTGAGCCAGTCCTTTCTTGCATCGTGATACCATCATGGGGGTTCTGAAAGCATAGAGCAAGGGTGGCAAAGGGACTTATGCATACAGTGGGCAAGCAGTAGGGCTTGTGTTCAAACTGGGGCTTGTCTGGTGCTCATGCCCTTATTCATGCCCCCAGACTGTCATCTTTTATTCCAGCACTGAGAGAACCCGAGTATCCTAACTTTTGGTGTCTTTATCCCATGAGCTTTCTTGATCACTTTCAGGGGCTGAAATTGATTCAATATTGAGATCGGAGACTTCTTGGTCATTTTTGTCACCTGCTGTCACCTTTTACATATTCATCTTATTGGCTTGCCATCTTCTTTCATATCTCAGCCTCATACTTCTTTGTGTATCTTTTCCTCTGTTGCTATTTGTCTCTGTTAACGGGCTTATTTATCCCCATAAAACATTTCAAAAGACAAGGACTGAAGGATGCTACTGCCAAGTCATGAAGTGTTAAAGACACTTGGAGGGAAACAGTACAGAGACATCTTTTCATCTGACCTAAGTAAAAGCTTAGACCCCATGATAGGAGAGGTATATTTTAAACTTCCTTTTCCATGGGGGAAAATGAGCTCAGACAAGAAGAAATTCAAAGGAGTAGGCAGGTGATACAAAAGTCTACATTTTTTAGTGCTAAGTTGAGAATGATAGACTTTTGATTAACATTGTTCTGATCTTGGATACTTTTGAAGAATTATATCTATTTTACAGGAAGGGGAAAAAGAGGTGAGGGAAATTTTGGGACTATCAATAGGATCCAGAATACTAGGAATTATCACTCTGCATGAGAACAATCTTCTCAACCTTATTGCTTCTTTTTAACCCCCTGAAAGATCTTGTTTCAACATATACACACATATATGTAGAGTCACATAAAAAATATTTCTAATTAGTTTGTTTTGGTTTCTTGGCCCTTTTCAACCTGTAACTCTGCACTTTCATTGTTTAGCAGGCTCTGACCTGTTAAAGCAAAGTAATGCAGAGCTTGACCTCCTGAGGGGTTGGTTGATTTCATGTTTGCTATGCCATCTGGAAGAAATAAAGGAACTTCAAATATGAGTTGTTGTAAGGGCTTTATTGGGGTGTCAGCATTTCATGGATTTCTTTATGGCAGCATTAAATGAGTTGACATACCATAAACTGTCCCACAAAGGGGGGCAGGCAGCTGAAAGTTAAAACAAAACAAAACAAAACCCAAAAAACTATCCTGGACACAATCAAGCTATCATTTCCCTAAATTGCTAACCCTCTGGGATATTCAGGTCAGGTTGCTTCTCTTTCCCTCTATACACCGGGATGGAGTGGGCTACAAAAGCAATCAAGTTCTATAAATGTTAGAAAGCAGAACACCTGGGTGGCTACAACTCCTACCAAACTGGAAAGAGTGTTGGAATATCCTTTGAGAAACCACCGACATAAGTGGCTAAGGGCTCTCCATTCCTGGAAATTTTTAGGAGTCATGCAGATCCTTTAAATATATTTTAACTTTTGTGATACAGGCTTCTCTCTGGAAGCAGATGACTGGATTGGGCGATTTGGTTAATACTATCCTAATCTGCCTATTGAGAAAAATCTTTATTTATGCTGGTGATACCCTCTGTTTTTGTCCTCCCTTTCCCTGTGCTTGGTGAGCTGTTAGAGGGCAGTGACTGGGTAGGAGATACACTGCCCAGGCCACATGTCTTACTTTGACAGAAATGGGAATTCTACCATTTGCCACTTGAGGGCTGTTGAGATTTTTGAGTGTGTCCTAACAGCAAGTTGGCTTGCATAGTGTTTTAATTGGAGGAACAGTCTGATAGGAAGGACCTTTGGAGAAAGGGTTAATTTCTAATGCTGCACACTGGGAGAAGAGCACTTACAAGACACACACCCCATGATTTTCATCCTCTCAAACCCTTGGACTGTACAGCTTTTCATGCTAAGAAGCTTCTCACCATAGCCCAGCATCATTGGCAGGATAATGACCCAGGAGGGAGCAGGTGGAGGAACTTCTGGCCATCAGACCCAGCTAAGAACCGTCTGGGTCTGAAGGTGTGCATGAGGGTGAGATGCAGGGCCATTTTGGAGGCCTGGATCCTGCCCTCCCATCTCCAGATAATCTACTATGTTTAGACTCTGTGAAGAACTCAAACCTGTAACTGGAGGTATTGAAGCTCCTGGACTGCATATCAAATGCCTCTTGAGGGGTGTTGGACAAGCAGAGGAAGCAGTCAAGTGGACTGGATCATCCACTCAGCACAGAGTGTTTAAGGAACAACAGCCATTGATTATCTGACAATCCACACTCTGTGTTTGCACAAAAAGGGCCTCTTGCTGGTGAGTCTTATTTTTCTGTATCCCAAGAATGAGGTTCATCTGCTAGGTTGCATTAAAAAAAGATCAGAATATCTCTCCTTGAATCACAGAAGTTGGAACAAGGGTACATTCTGATGAAAGAGAGAGGGAGGGAAGGGCTGAGTAAAAGGGCCAGTCCTTGACTCCAGAAAGAGCCCAAGTCCATGCTGGAGTGTGTCAAAGGCAGGCACTCAAGGGTGTGCTTTTCCACCCCACTACAGAGGCTCCCTGGTCAAGGACCCGAAAGCTGGCAGTGGGTGAGTTAATTTTCTCTTTGTCACTGAGGCCACTGGAATTTATACTTGTGTCTGTTCTGTCTGACTGGAGGATGGCCTTCATTTTATTCCTTGAAGTGTTCTGCCTTGTGTAACGGCCAACTTTGATATCCAAGATCACAAGGTTCTCTTCCACGTGGCAGATGAAATGGAGAATTTTTTTCCTTTCTTCAAGGCACAGTGAGGGGGCAAGATTTATTCATAGATATTTCTAGCTTCCTCAGGTATGAATTTATACAAACCTATCAAGGTATATGTGAACAAATGTACATATGTGGACACAAATGCCTCATCTCAAGAGGTAAAATGGTGCAGGGGCTGTTTGCATGGACTCTGGCACAGCCTGTCTGGTTTGAATACAGATTTTACCACTTACTAGCTCTGTGCAATCTTTAGCTCTGGGTGTCTCAGTTTACCCATCTGCAAAATGGGGTAACTAATAATATAGACCTCATAGTGCTGCTGTGGAGATTAAGCAAGTTAACACATAAAAAGCTTTTAGGACTGTACATGGTATAAGTAAATTCTATATGCTAGCTATTACTATTTTATTGTCACCTCTTCCTTTACTCCAGAAATGTGAGCTTTAATGCAGGAATTATTGGCATCTCAAAACCAAGGCAGGTTCTCTGATGAATTTCTCAGCACTTGGAAGTTTGTGTGTTTGACTCGTCCCTCTCAAGCCAGGGTTCCTAGGTGTGATTAGTTCTCGTCCCTCTCAAGCCAGGGTTCCTAGGTGTAATTAGGACTTCTCACAAGGGCACAACTGTATTTGACCTTGTCTTCAGCTATCCCCACACTTGTATTGTCCCAGGTGTGTTAACTGTCTGTTCCCCTAAAGTAATAGAATAAGAAGGAAAAGTGGGTAAGCATGTCAAAGTCTGACAAGGCCTTTTGCCATATTATAAAGTTCAAGTTTATATACAGATTTGTTAGAGATATGATATAATCATATTAGTTTACATATGCATGTGCAAAATCTTCTCTATTTACACTTTAGTATGTAAACCCAATGTGATATTTATAAGCAATGAGTATCTATCCATCAGTTTAAATCTAAATTTCATTTCATTGTATCCACTTGCCTCTTTTTAGTACCATATTCAATATGCCTGTTATTTTTGCACTAGGAAGGCATTATAAAATTGATAATAATCATAAAACACCTCAGAAGTAAGTCAAACATAACTTAGAGTGGATGTATCTATAGCTGGGGAACTTTGTAAGTGGAAGGTTCCTTCTGTATAAGTTATAACCTGCATTACCATGTAAGTGAGGCTTGGCTCTATATGAACAAGCTCATTTTTGTTGACCAGTGGAATTAGCATCATGATGTAAGATCATACCAGCTGAAGAGGGGCTCGTATGAGAGGCAAGATCCTCAGGCATAGTTGTGTCCTGCACAAGGGCCTTGGTTGGGGAGAGTGGGAGTTGTGGTAAGGACCTGAAATCCAGCCTGTCCTTTGCTTGGATCGGCACCCCATCAGCCACAGAAGTGGCATCTGCTCGGCAGAGGTGCCTGGGTCTAATTGTCATTTTTTCTTAATTTATAGTAAATGCTAAAAATGGCCCTTAGCAAGTATGAGTTCAAGTCCTGGCAAATTACTAGCTAACACTGTGAACTTGGGAAAGTCAATCTTCTGAAAGGCACATATAGCTATGTGACAGGGATATCATGAGAAATAAGAAAAGATACAGACCAAACAAGATATGCTATTAATTCCACAATTTACATTTCTTTGTCCATGTCAGCGTCTGTTGTAGGCACTGAGAATACAGTGGTGAACAAAACAAAGCCCCTCTAGAGGCCTCCAGGACACGTCTACTTGATGTTCCCAAGATTACCTCAAGTTTACCATGTCCACAACAAGAATCATCTCTCTTCCAACCTTGCTCCTCTTCCTATATTTCCTATCTCACAGATTGGCATCACCTTGGCCAGAGAAGTATGTTAGACACATTCTCATTCACCCTACATTTAATCACGAAGACCTGTTACTTCTATCTCTTTAATATTTCTTCTCTACAATTGTTACTGCTTTGGTTCAATTTCTCACATCTTTTTGCAGAAATAAGGATGATAAAGAGGATGTTAATGGTGACATTGACGTATTTATGCAACAAATATTTACTGAGCACTTATTGTGTGCCAGACCAATGTTTGCAGTCAAAAAATAGTTGCTACTCGACCCGACATCATCAGTCATTAGGAAAATGCAAAGTAAAACCACAATGAGGTACAACTATGTTCTTATTACTTTGCCTAAAAACAACAACAACAAACTGTTAATTCCAAGTTTGGCAAGGATGCAGAGCAACTGGAACTGTCACACATTGTTGGTAGGAATGGAAAATAGCACACTTTGGAAAAGAGTTTGGCAGTTTTTTATAAAATGAAATGTACATTTACCATGCAACCTGGCAATCCCACTCCTAGGTATTTGCCCAAGTTAGAAAGAAAGCTATGTTCACATAAAAACTGTATGTGAATATTTATAGTTGCTTCACTTACAATCTCCAAAATATTGGAAACAACTCAAATGTCCTTCAGCCAGAGAATAAATAAACTGTGTTATATCCATACAACGGAGTGCTACTCAGCAATAAAAAGGAAAGAGCTATTGATACACACAACAACGTGGATGAATCGCAAATGCGTTAAGCTATGTGAAAAGTCAGACTTAAAAAGCCTGCGACTATATAATTTCATTTACATGACTTTCTGGACAAGGCAGTATTGTAGGGATAGAAAACAGATGAGCAATCTCCAGAGATGAGGGTTTGCACAGAAAGGGACATGGAGGATTAAATCCAGGTCTGTGGGATTGTCACACTAACTCGCCCTGTAGCCTCACCACACAGCTTCATGCTTAGGTTCTCCACCCACCTGGAGTTTCACCTCCTCCAGGTTGCTAGTGTGACCCTTATAATACAAACCAGCACTTAAGACTTTGGTGTGGAAAAGTCTCAATGACTTGCAGTGGCTTAATATTCAAATACCTCCATAGACACAATTCAAAGCCTTAGCTCTTAGGGCAGGAGGCCCCTCCCGAACTTGTCCTGCTGGCCTCCCTGTCCCTGCCTTTCTGTCCCTTCTGCCTCCACACACTCTTTCCTTTAGCTCTCCCAAAGTACTTGAAGTTTACTCTATTTAGCACCTCTGAGACACCCCAAATGATCATTCCTTTGTTGTATCTCTTCTTTATTTCTTAGCCTAAGCAGCTCCTACTCCTTCTTCAAAAGCCAGCTGGAGTGTCACCTATTCCAGGAGGTCATCTGGTGTTCACTGCACATGCTTGTTTCACAGTTTCATCAAACCTATATATGGACTACCTTGGAGTTGGCCTGCCTAGATGGTGAATAATAATAATATTAATAATAATAATAATTATATTTTTATATAATATTATATATAATATATTAATTATAATAATAATAATAATTATTATTGTTAAGAAGGGTCCATGCCCAACTTGGACACCAACATGGAGCTTGAACTCACGACCCTGAGATTAAGACCTGAACTGAGATCAAGAGTCTGACACTTAACTGACTGAGCCAATCAGGAAATCTGCAGATGGTGAATTCTTGGAGATGGGGACCAGGACAGGCACCTAATAAATATGAACAATATCTCTTTCTAATTATAAACAGCTGTTATTACCTTAGAGTTAAGTCTCTATTATCTCAGCATGGAAACACGTATATATAATATATCTGTTCCAATTTATTTTGATTTACTCTGGTCTTTTCTCATATCTTTGCAACCAGTGGCTTATGAACAAAAACTGAGGTAGGGAGAGGGAATGAGGTGCAGGCACACATACAGGCAATTTTTCTGGGGATCATCTTGTTCTTTCCCAATTGTAATAATTTTGGATGGGACAGGTGAATGCTAGTGACAAAGATAAACATAAGGGAAGTCCTTGCTGTTTGGAAAATGTGGCTGGTTAAAGAATGTGTAACTTGGTGTGAAGTATGTTGTGTGAGCCTAAATGACTCAGGTGCAGTGGTTTGCCTGGAAAGTAATTAAGGGAGGTAGTCAGTCATCTGTGTCTTGGCATGGGCCAGCTGGCATTCATGTGGGCTGCATTGTGGTTAACAAGGATGAGATTTGTAGCACTGGGACATCTGACTTCAGCAGCAGTAATAACTATTAGGTGGACTTGGGCTCTGCAAGTGTTTAGGAGGCCTGGAGGGACATGCCTGTGATTCTAAGCTGTTCTTTGTAATTCCCTCAACCGCCCTCGGCTGACCTAATTATTAAGAAATCTTAATTCCCCAATCTTGTTAGCTAAACAATCAATCTTGCTTCACATGTCAACATATATATGTGCTTTCATCTTAATCTCTCGTGGTCCTAGGTTTTACTTAACAAAAGTGGATCTTCAAACTTGAAGGGTCTTGATATTCTCAGAGTCAACATCCATTACTAATGTTATAAGGTGCAATCTCTGACAGCATGCATATCTGGGAGGGGAGAATCAGGGGAAAGGGCCCAAGGAAAGCTGGGAAGTCAGAGGGTTCAGTTCATTTGCCACTGTCTATTAGTGGCTTCTGTATGCTCCTACCCCTCCTGAGGAAGATCCTGAAGATCAGCATGCTCCCCTGATCATCTATGGAGCTCTTAAGATGAGCTCTCCTGACTGCCATGTTGAAAATGTCAGCCCCAGATGGTCTGATGGTTACATTTTCTCAAAACAGTTGGGAGCCTCTGCCAACTTCTTTAAGAAATGGAAAAGATAATTTTTTAAAATGCTGATTAACAGAGCAAAATGTACTTGAGCTGGTAACAGATTTTTTTCCTCCTCCCTTCATCCACTTGCTGCAAAACAACCTATGGTGATTCAAAACTTGAGAAAGTAGCTCATGGCTTCACTGAGAAGCAATACTTGAGAGGAAGGTAAAAATGTGGTAGAAAAGAGGGAGGAACAACCATCATGGATTGTGGAGTATCAGAGGCTTCCTCACATTCATGTCCCCCCATACCACAAGGCTCTGAAAAGTCCACACCTTGCTTGCCAGCCATTGATTAAGATGCCTGTCCTGTGGCTCACAACACAGCAAGTCGGCCAGAACTCTATGCATCTTTGTCTGTCCTGCTGTGCCTACCCCTGGGATTTAAAATTTACAGCTCCCCAATGACTTCCTGTGAAATGAATGGAAATACCAGGTATCAAGGGCATGATAAGTTGGGACTGAACACACTTCTGTTCTTCTCGAGCCTGGTGTCAAGTTTCCTCTTACTCCTTGACAAGCCTTGAGGAGGCCTGAACCAACATTCCAGCCCATCTTCATAGAAGGCAACCAGTTGGCCCATGTTTCTTTGAGGTAATCAGAAGCCTGAATATTAACTGGTAGTTGGATACAGGTTATTTTCTTTCATCATGCCTGAACCCTTGCGTTTCTGACAGTGCCTGGTGATGGGATTCCATTCCCTGTTCTGGGATTTGAAGAATTTCACCATCTACTGTTCCTGACCCTGAATATGTCAAGGTCTCCAATTGCATTTTTGTAGAGGGGAGCTTAACAGCCTTCAGTCCTGAACCTACTGTCCAATTTTAATTTTTCTCTAGGTATATCAAATATGGAGCAAAAGCAAGAGGACGGACGTGGGAGTATAGCAGACATTTAAGAGAGATCACACAGACTCCCTCTGGATCTTTTTCTGGGTGGAAAAGTAATCCAAGGTGTTTGGACGTATGATCCTGCAAGATGATTAATCTAAACCAGAAGAAGTTAATGTGTCCTTCCCCTGAAACCTTCCAGATTTGGATTTCAGAGCCAGAAGTGTCCATGATTAAGGAGAAGCAGGAGCTGGGGGGTTCTGCCAGGTCCTCACTCCACACAGTGAAGGGGTGTTGCACTCTAGACTTCTGCTTGGTCAAGTGATCATCGACACATCTTCCATTTTCAAAGGCCCTTGAGGGTCTGCAGACCAGGAACTCTCTTGTTCTGAGAGGGGTCTTGCCTTCCTGCCCTGATGCTGCTCACATACAAAGGGCAAGTGTTCTGTGGCATTCTCAGCTAGCCTTCTTTTCCCTCTAACACTGAGGGTCTATGAGTCTGCCCTGGGTTTATTCTGAAGTCCCTAGCCTTTATCCCTTCAGAGGGGAGAGAGCTGTTTTGTTCATGCAGGGGTTTCTGGATCTAACCTTGCTCTTTGGCTGTGTCCTCTTACTCTGCTGCATCTCTTTTGTCCTGGTGTGCTCAGTTGGCTTCTCTGCAGTATGTCTGGTACACATAGAGTCAATGTTTACCTATTGATCTGTCATCTGCCAACAGTTGTGGGCAGAATGGAAGTGGATCTAGTACCTTAGGAACTATGTGACATTTGAACAGCTAGATTAGTCTTTCCCAAATCCCCACTCTGACCTGCTAGTAACAGGAGATGGTTGAAGTTGCATTAGCTCTTCCAGTATATTAAGCCAGTAATTAATAATGGAAGTAAACTCAGTGGAGTTGAGTTCAAGGCACTGATTTATCTTAGTCCCAGGGTCTCTTAATAATTTTTTACCTACATACTTAGACTCTTAGTTCACACTATACTAATTAGCATTTATTTACATTTTGGTTTCTTAAACTTTCCTTTAGTATTATGGCTGTCACTATCTAACACACACTCATGCATGCAAGGAAGTATATCTGCAGGTATATTTCAGTTTGTAAGCTCAGTTGCAGACTCCCTAGCTATATATAGGCCCAAAGTGGAGCCTAATGTTGGGCTGGACCTCATGACTGTGAGATAAAGACCTGAGCAGAGATTAAGAGTTGGATACTTGAGCAACTCCACTCAAGTGTCCCCCACCCCAGCAATACTTTTTAATCTTCTTTACTGAAGATATATCTGAGATATTTGTTCAAAGGACCATGATTAAAAGCAGGTATGATCTTTATCTTTAAGAAACATTCAAATACTCAGAAATTCCACTGCTAGGTATAATCCTTTTTTTTTTTTTTTTAAGAGTGAGAGAGACAGAGAGAAAGAGTGGGAACAGGGGGGAGAAGCAGAGGGAGAAGGAGAGAGAAAACCTTAAGCAGACTCTATATCCAGTGCAGTGCCCAATAAGGGGCTCAATCTCTTGACCCTGAGATTGTGACCTGAGCCAAAATCAAGAATTAGACACTTAACCAACTGAGTCACCCAGGCACCCCCTAGGCATAATTTTTAGAGAAATAAAAACATATGTCCAAAAATACTTGTACAAGAATGTTAATGGAAGCTTTATTCATAAGTCGATAAGTGGAAATAATCCAAATATCTGTGAATTGATGAGTGGTTAATTAATTAATTTATTCCCAAGTTCTTATTTAAATTCCAGTTAGTTAACATACCATGTAATATTAGTTTCAGTTATAGAACTTAGTGATTCATTACTTACATATAACACCCTGTGCACTCCTTAATCCCCATTACCCATTTAGCTCATATGGTGTTTTTCTTTCTCTGACTGACTTATTTCACTTAGTATAATACTGCAGAGTGGTTAATTTAAATGTGGTATATCCACACAATGGAATATTATTTGGCTGTTAAAAAGAAAGTACTGATATATGATGTAAGATAGGGGAACTTTGAAATCATTATACTAAATGAAAGAAGCCAGACACAGACCACATAATGTATGGTTTCATTTACATAAAATATCCATTGTGTGTAGATCTATAGACACAAAAAGTGTGTTAGTAATTGGCTGGGGCTAGTGAAGGGAGGGATTGGGGATAAATGGGGAGTGACAGACAATGAATATGGAATTTCTTTGGGAGGTGATGAACATAACCTAACACTGATTGTGGTGATGACTTCAGAATTCTGTGAGCATACTAAAAACTATTGAGTTGTATATTTTAAGTATGGTATGTGGATTATGTTTTTTTTTTTTTTAATATTCAAACAATTGACACAATTTTTTTCTACCTAAAATTCAAAATATGTTCTGCAGGGTTATTTCTCCCTTCAGCCTTCACACAAAAATTCTTGTATCTTGTAGGGACATAGTCTAGCAAGTTGGCCAAATGAATGCTCCCCCCTCCTCTATGAGAGGCAAAGCACAGGTGTTAGGTCTAACCAGAAACAAATTGGAAACCCTAATGTTGGAGGAAATCTATCTCCTGACATTTTCTGCTTCTTATATAACAAGTTCGGAGATTTTTATCTCCAGGTTTTACTATACAAAAATAGCATTAATGCTGCAATATTCTATCCTCTGGGTTGCCTACACTCTTATTTCTTTGATGAGCTAGGAAGAGAGATGGAGACAGCATATTGGGGAGATGTGGAGGAGGAGGAGGAGTTGCTCTTGCCAGAAACTTGGGAATCATCCCTGACACCTCCCTTTCTCCTGCCCTCTAGTCTAACCAATTGCCAAATTGTATGATCTATCATCTGAATATCTCTGTTTCTCTCCATCTCCACTACTGTTACTTGAGCTGCCATCCTCCTCCTTCTTCATCAGAACATCTTCATCACCCTCTTTTCCCTGAATTACCATAACCTCTTTAACTGTTCTCTTGTATCATATACACTTTCACTCCCACCTCACCTGCTACCCTTCCAAGACTGTACTTCAATCTCCGATCAAAGAGAACATTTAAAAATGCAAATCTGACCTGGAAATTCTCCATTTTAAAATATATTTCTTCCTTCCAAATTCTTCTGAAGTCCAGAATCTTCCACAGTTTAGAAGATCCTGCCTATCTTTGTAACTCATTCTTCTCCAGCCACATTGGTCTCTCAGAGCCTTAAACTAACCTATGAAACTCCTTCATGCTTGATAATTGTGTGCATGATATTCCTTCCACCACACCACTCTCCCAGCCTCTCCTGCTTCTAATGAATTTCTCCTTGTCTCTCATGTTTCATCCTAATATCATTTTCTCAGCAAAGCCTCTGTTCTTTCCCTCCCAATTCCTCATTACATGTTCTCTTATTCCCAGTGCTCCCCCTTTGGAGGTTCAGAGCACTCATTGCAGTTATAATGAATTGTTTGTGCAATTATTTGTTTTATGTTTGTCCCTAAAACTAGTCTACAAGCTTCTGAAGATTATTCCCCAAAGTGCCTCCAGTGTCTGATCCAGTTCTGGCCAAATAGTATATCCTCAATCACTATCAGAAAATAAAGGCAGAGTAGAAATCAGGGAGGAAGGAGGATGAATGGGAAAGCTTGGCAGGAAGCAGAGTCAGTGGTGAATGAGTGAGGCCTCCTGGTCACTGGGGCTTGTTGGGCCAGTGCCTGACCACACCAAGTGGGTTTGGCCAAAGCCACTGCAGAAGAGTTAGTGTGAGTGCGGATGGTGGTGGGGCTGGGTGAGGGAGCACCCAGGGAACAGGGAACACTGGGAGGGCAGCAGGCTGGGGAATGGGAAAAGGGTTTCAGATGGCCCTACCACTATAAAATGTCCCCTGAACCTAATGAGAATGGGAGGAGGTGTTTGTCACCCCCCCTTCTGGGTGCCATTTGCAGCTGTTCTGTGGAATGTACCATCTATTCTGCTCTGGGCCATCATAGGTGACAGAGGCTGGTGTTCTTGGGATCATGCATTTATTTTATAACTACTTGTTGCTACTGTATGGTCAGAGTTTTCACTCCAAGAAGGGTCATATTTTTCACTGCCTTGCCTCCAGCACACATGGACATGTATCTACTCTCCCCTTACACATCCTCCAGAGTGTAGCTGGAGGGAGGCATCCTCCAGCTGCCCAAGAGGCAACAGTTCTTATGTGGCTGGAGTCAGACACAGATTCAAATTCCTACTCAGTCACTTACTAACTGTATAATCTGGGCATGGCCTATTAGTTGGAATCCATAAGGACTGGTAATCCTCATTTGCAGGCTGTGCACAATAATAGTACCTGTGCCCATAAAGTTGCCGTAAGAATACAATAAAATATTCCATGTAAAACCCTTAGTACTTGGAAGAAAATTTCAATAAATATTTGATATTTTATTAGAAACTTGTCCTTGTGCCTTACTACATTACACGCAAAGATTTGTTGTATTCAGTTATGAACTGATGTTCTTTTGAACATTCTTCATTGAATGTTCAACATTGAGCGTTCTTATATCAGAACATATAAGTTATGAACTGATGCCAATTTTCTCCTGCTGCAGTTCAGGTGAGTGTAGGGAACAGATGGCCATCATCCCCCTGATGCCTTTGGGATGTTCATGAGGTCAAGGACTGGGAGTTTGTCCCTATATAGACCATGTGGCCTTACCTTTAAGCCTTAGGTTGCCTTACTAACCCTAGCCAGTTTCTGCCTATGGAGAAGATGACTATAAAGAAATCTGAATTTGAATGAAAAAATCTGCTTTGCTACTCACGAGAGCTGAACCTTGGGCAAGCCACTTAATATCTCCAAATCTCACTTTCCTCATTTATAAGATAAGTACCAACCCTTTCTGGGTTGATATTTCTGGGTTATTGAGAGGATAAGCAAAATCACATGTATTAAGAAGCCTAGAATAGAGCCTGAAGCATAGCTGTCATGTTAAACAGTTTCTTAAGCTTGGATCTGATTGTTATTGGTCAATGTCAATCTATCTCCAAGTGAGGAAAACACATTTCAAGCCATATCGCCTACCCACTGGAGGCTCAGCAACACTGCTGTCTGGGTGGATGAGGCATATTTTTCTATTTATGTACCTGTTTTATGTTCAACCTGTTTTAGTTCCTTTAGTATCTGTTCAGAGGTTCTTTTTCCTTACCAAAAAGATGATAGTTTGACCTTGTTTCAGTTCTAGTCTATCTTTTTTCAATGGTTTCCCCAATTCCCAGCTCCCTTTTTTCTCCATGCTACTACATTAGTGATCTTTTGAAAATGCAGATCTGATTATGGCCCTCTTCAGTTTAAAATTCTTGGTTGGCTCACTGTCACTTTGAGGATTATGATTCCTCTGGCCATCTCCTGCCACTGCCTTCTAGGTGCTCCACACCCAAGCCACCCCAAACTGCAATTTTCAGGGTGCTCCAGCTTCTTTCACACCTTCCTCCCTTTCTTCTGTGTTATTTCAAAAGTCTTGGAATGACTTCCAACATAACTCCACAGCTCAATTTTACTTCTATTTATCTTTCAAAACTCAGCTGTAAGTGAAAGGACAAGCCTCAGATAGAGAAAATATTTGCAAATCATATAGCTGATGAAGAACTTGTGTCCAGATTATATAAAGGACTCTCAAAACTCAATAATAAGAAAAAATACCATAGAAAAAAATTGACGCAAGATTTGAATGGACACTTCACCAAAGAAGATATACAGATGGCAAACACATGAAAAGTTGTTCAGCATGGTTAGTCAATGGAGATATACAAGTTAATACCACAATGAGATATCACTACACATCAATTAGAATGGTTCAAATTAAAAAGACTGACCACATCAAGTGTCAGTGAGGATGTTGAACAGCTGGAACTCTTCCACATTACTACTGGGAATACAAAACGGTATGACCACCTTGAAAAAATAGCTTGACAGTTTCTTTTCTTTCTTTCTTCCCTTCTTTTTTAGCATATAATGTATTATTTGTTTCAGGGGTACAGGTCCGTGATTCATCAATCTTACACAATTCACAGCACTCATCTTAGCACATACCCTCCCCAATGTCCCTCACCCAGCCACTCTATCCCTCCCACACCCCTCCACTCCAACAACCCTCAGTTTGTTTCCTGGGATTAAGTCTCTTATGGTTTGTCTCCCTCTCTAGTTTCATCTTGTTTCATTTCCCCCCTTCCCCTATGATCCTGTCTTGTTTCTTGAGTTCCTCATATCAGTGAGATCATATGATAATTATCTTTCTCTGATTGACTTATTTCACTTAGCATAATACCCTCTAGTTCCATCCACATCATTGCAAATGGCGATCTTTTGGTTTTTTTAAAGGCTGCATATTAATCCATTCATTTGTTGATAGACATCTAGGCTCTTTCTATAGTTTGGCAATTGTGGACATTGCTGCTATAAACATTGGGGTATACGTGCCCCTTTGGATCACTACATTTGTAACTTTGGGGTAAATACCCAGTAGTGCAATTGCTGGGTCACAGGGTAGCTTGGCGGTTATCCCTACCCTATGATCCAGCCATTATATACCTAGACATTCAATCAAGAGAAATGAAAGCATATATTCACACAAAGAATTGCATATGAATATTCATATGGTTTGCTTATAGTAGCCAAAACCTAAAAACACCACCAGATGCTCATCTTCACGTAAAGTCATACAATGGAATGCTACTAGGGACAAACAGGGATGAACTATTCATACATGCTACAACATAAAAATCTCAGAATAATTATGCTGATATATGAAGATAGACCAAAAAAACCCCAGCATGTGCCGTATGATTCTATTTATATAAAATTCTAGGGAACGAAAAATAATGTATAGTGACAGAAAGCAGATCAGAGTTTACCTGGGGAGTGGAGGTAAAAGCGGGGAGAAGGAAAGGTTACAAAGAGGCATGAGGAAACTTCGGGTTAATGAATATGTTCATTATTTTGATCATGGTGTGGTTTCATGAGTATACACATATATCAAAACATATCAAATTGTCCACTTTAAGTATGTCCTGTGTATGTTACAATATTTAAAATTAAAAAAAAAAACAACAAAGAAAAAAAAAAAACAAAACTTAGCTCTAGTGTCCATCTTTAAGGATCCCTTCCCTGGTCACCCCATCCTCAAAGCACACCCTTAGCACTCTTTACAAACATCTGCCGTAGCACTCACTGTATTGGACTGGAGTTTCTTTTTTATTTATTTATTTATTTATTTATTTATTTATTTATTTATTTATTTTCAGTGTTATAAGATTTATTGTTTTGCACCACACCCAGTGCTCAATGCAATACGTGCCCTCCTCAATACCCACCACCAGGCTCGCCCAACCCCCACCCCTCTCCCCTCCAAAACCGTCAGTTTGTTGGACTGGAGTTTCTAATGCACTGGCTGTCTCTGTCACTAGATTGCAAGTGACCCAAGGCCTGGGGCTCTGACATTTCTACCTGTATAATATTACTTAGGTTCTAGTGCCTGAGAGTGATCAAGTGATCATTTAATTCTTTGAAACTATAACGTAATAAGTTTTTTTTTTAATGTGGAAGCCATATCTCATAACCAAAATCTATCTCTTCATTGAAATTGTTCCTAATTGAAAAAAGTATCATCTATCATCTATCTATCTATCTATCTATCTATCTATCTATCTATCTATCTATCTATCATCTATCATCATCTATCTACCTATTATTTATCTATTATCTATCTATCTATGTATCATATCTATCATCTCTCTCTCTCTCTATATGTGTGTGTGTGTGTGTTCTACATATATGTATATGACAAAAAATTATGGCTGTAAATTCAAAGGAAGTTCTAGGCTTCTGAAGGACATAAATTCATGTTGGAAAGAGTGAAGCTTCTGCAATTGGGTGTGGTTAAGGAGAGGATATTCAGTACTGGAAGCCATTCAAGATACTTTATTCCCGAAAGAAGCAACCTCTGGCCAAGTGGCACCTTTAAAATGATCCATGGTGGGATTTTTCACTTTGGAAAATAGGTTTATTAGTGAAATTATTACACATATTAATATCTAGAATGCTATTTTCTTGCTAATGATACTGTAATGGGTTGCACTGGGATAATATAACTGCTCTCAGTGCATAACTTACCAAAGCTGCCTACCTCTGTGATGACTTAGGGTTTTAGCCCTCATTAGTCCTGTGTTTGCACTGGTTGCTGTGGAAAGTAACACTGAGAGTCTTGTGCAAGTTTGGGAAAACCTTGTTTAATGTCATAAATGACTGTAGACCGAATAGTCATTGATTTTTATAGAAGCCCAATATCTCTGATTTTTTAGAGAGAGATGAAGCAGCAGTGCACCCAATACAAGGGATGCAAGCTTGACATCTGCCAATGTTAGAACCACTATTGGTTTACCACTCCACATGTGATAGGGTTGTCTTCAAAGAAATCTCTCACTGGTATAGGCCATTTTTTTCCATCTGGAAAATGGAGACGTAAACAGGTCTTGCAAATCTCATTTAAGAGAGTGGTACATAATGTCTAAGTACCCTGGATTAGTCATGATGACACTGGCAAATAATTTCTTTTCTGGCTCTTATATGCAGGGGATTCCATAACACTCTGTGAACACTACAGGGTATAATGTAGCTATATTATTGTGTGTCCTGAAAGGATGTTGCTCTCGGAACAGGCCACATAGTCAAGGCCATGGAACTGTTGTGTTGTACAAAGGCTGATACTTGGTATCATGAGATAGTCCTGAGGAAAGACAACACAGAGGATGTATAGAAGCAGTTTTGACATAATTAACCTGAATGTATGCAGGGTCCTATGTTGTTTTAGGGGAAACCAAAGGAATGAGGACGATGGGTAGAAGGTCATATGTTCATCAGGTAAAATGTCTTTTTTTGAGTTTTTAGGTAACTTATTTGTTTCCAATAGTGTTAACAATGTGATCAAGCTATCAGTGTACAACTCTGCTTTCTCCTAGGTAGAATACAACTTATTTGACATCATGAGGAGAATAAGAAGAAAAATGCTGAGGGAAGAGGGTGGACTTCACAAAGGCATGGAAATATGAGGGCAGTAGAACACAGATAAATGGGGCATCAGTTTTTGGGGAGGCAGCAGATAATGGTGGAAGAAACAGAGGTAGTGGTATCAGATTGATTTGTGTTCTAACTATAGCTCAGCCATACAGCGCGTGTCGACAGGCAAGTTATTCATCTTGGATTCCTTATCCACATAGTGGAGATAATAATATTGACCCTCATATCTTGTTAGTATTTAATTAGAAAACTTGAAGATAGGAGGGTACGAACTGGCACATAATGATGCCAAGTATGTATGGATTTTCCTCCACTCTTTCTATCCTTTTCCTGCTCAGCCACCCTGAAATGACTGTCAGGCTTTCTCATCTTCCTTCACAACAATAGCAGAAATTCAGAATTACTGCCCTGTGTCTGCTTTGTACAGCAGGTTGTGAATATTTGAGTGAGGGTCTGAGACATGACCACCAGAAGGACATCATCTCTTCCTCAGATGATGCTAGACCCTAGAAAATTAGGAGAACAACAAGAAAGCCCATTTAAATCACATTTTAATTAAAGTACTGAAAGTGGAGATGTGGAACATCATCAGCCCCATTGTTCATTCCATGCTGTGTGGAATTTCCACTTCAGTGGTGGACAGGCCACCTAACATACTGGGGAGAGAACTGGGAGAGGAGTGGGAAGATTCAGTTTGAAAGCTTGAATGCTCCCGTTTTTATCAAACTTTCACCTAACGTCAAATGCTATGCTGGATGCAAAGGAAACTGAGAGAAACAATACATGTTTCCTTCCCAGAGGGAGGTAAGATTCATGAAGAAGATGGTTAGTATACCGTGATTATGGTTGGTATACCGTGGTGATATGACAGCAAAGGAGGATCCCAACTTAGCCAAAATTGAAGTTGTCAGGGAACCAGAAACTGTTACCCTTGAACTTGGTTTAAAAGTGGGAAAAGAGGGGGCACCTGGGTGGCTCAGTCATTGAGCGTCTGCCTTCGGCCCAGGTCAGATCCCAGGGGCCTGGGATCGAGCCCCGCATCGGGCTCTCTGCTCTGCAGGAAGCCTGCTTCTCCCGCTACCATTCCCTCTGCTTGTGTTCCCTCTCTTGCTGTGTTTCTCTCTGTCAAATAAATAAAATCTTTAAAAAAAAAAGTGGGAAAAGAAAGTGTTGCTTAGATAAAATTTAATATCTATGTGAACTTGAGCAAGTCGTTTACTCACCATGGGTGATAATCACCTCAAGTGACAAATTAGGAAATTGCCTTAGTCTTTATAGTCACTTTCTTTAAAGTGGTTTGCCCTTTTCTCTGGTGCATCACACTGGATAGAACCTCCTCCTGCCTGCACGCTGAGTCTCAGGGCAGAGGATTGAATCTCAATGATTCTTTTTACCTTATGTTTCCCATCATATGTATCAGATGCCTGGATTTCATGACCACCAAGACACAACCTCTTATTCAGGGAGGTTTATCATTAAGGGCTATTCATACACTTCCTAGCCAATCATAGGATAGAAGCCAAGAAAAATAGAAGTTTCTGAAGGTGTTTGGGAAGATTGGAGATTAAGGGTTTGGTGCTGGGAGAATATAAGTAGAAGAGAATATCCTGAGTGGGGTTGGCCATGTGGGAACTTCTCCAAAATCACTGCTCCAGGGCTTTCAGATAAAGTATCTGACAGCCTTTTAGCGGCATCTTTTCCTCTAGAAGCAAAAGCCCATGTTTTACATCTCATTGCAGGCACCCGGCTGCTGATAAACCTGTCAGAACAATTGTGCCCCAATGCAGATAGGCTGTCAGCCTCCTGTCTACTGGGAGTTTCAAACTTCAAGATTGCTCCCTTGCCTGACAGCAGGATTGAGGGAGAGGGGTACTCTGTTTCCTTCTTTTTTCTTCTATGGTAGCTCCTGGATCTCAGAACCTGCTACCAAAGTGACACAATAATGGAAGCTAGGGCCCCAGGGCCTTAAAAAGTGGCAAGTGGGCCTCCAGAGGCAGCCCAGAGTGTTGGCATGAAGGTGAAGAGTTTGACTTGGAGCCAGTAAGACTTGAATGTTGTAATCCAGACTCTGCCATTTACTAAGTGCAGTCTTGGGCATAATTGGGCCTTAATTTCTTTCTACTTCTAACATGGAGATTTTAATGGCACCTTACCCCCTTTACTGTGTATTTTGGAGGATGCAGTGAGATAAATGGTGAGTGCATAGCACAGTTTCTGACAATGAGTACTGATAAACCACAAATGCTACCTCATCATTACTGTCATCATTATTACCATCCTCACTGTTTTCAAGAGAGTAGGCTGAGTTGGACCATGGCCTAAGGCAGTAGTAAAAAAGGACAGGGAACTTTAATGGATACATCACTCCTCAGAGTACTCCTACTCAAGCCAGAGGAAATGGGCAAATTCCTAGGAAATACTTTTCCTGCCGCTAGAATTTAGCAGCAGTACTTTCTGTCCTACTTCAGTGTTTGGAATCATCTTTGGAGTGGTAGTGAGAAACAAGGCAAGCAATGGAGTTTCTCCAAAATTGCTAGATGCCAACATCCGATGTCTCCATTCAGAATAGGAACCACCCTCAGCACCCACCATTATTTGTATCATTTGCAGAATGAACTGGATCTCACTTCTTTCTGGAGGTGGGCCCAGCTGTGGAATGTTTTCTTTCTCAAGGTTCTTCTCCTTTTCCTCCTCTAGTCTCTTCTTTCTGATTCTTCATCCCTCCCCTGAATGACACTTTATGTGATAAATAGAGATTTGGACATTGTATATTGCTTTCTCTGGAATTCCAAACCCAGGACCAAAGAGATGTGTGAAGTTAAGTGGAGTACCCTAGATGCTTGAAATAGGGGTGATCTAAGCTTCCTTCCATCATCCACAGACAGCTCAGGTGGTAATGGGCCAGTCTTAGAAAGCCGTTTGTCTGTATATCACTAAAACCTGGGAATTGAATAAGGAGAAAAATGTCTTCTGTGGGTCAAAAGAATAAGAAGTTCTGTTTATAAAGAGATCGTTCCTCAATGAAAATAAGGTAAAAGCTATCCTTCAGGGATTTAGGGTAGTATTTTCCAAATACTTGGAAAGGGTATTCTTTTTCTTTCTCCTCCCCCCCACCACAGTTCAGACTGGCTCCCCCATATCCATGAAATACTCTGCCTTACCTTCCCATTGTGCTTTTACCTGTTTGTGGCAGAAACTCTTAGTACTCAACAATATTTGTGGGATTCTGTTTTTTTCTCAACCTCCATTTTTATTTTATTCAATCCTGTCCAGTGGGCTGTAGAAGGTAGCAAGTACACTAACTCCAGGCTTGGTCCCTAAAACAATGTACATCTCTGCCTCCATCCTCTCTCCCTCCTCCTCCCTTTAACTACCCCCCTATTCTCTCCTCGTCTGTCCTTGCCTTTCTTTATCTGTTTCTCTCTCCCTCCCTGTGCTCCATTGGCTAGCTAAATGCAGAGGATTCTGAGGAGACCCTAGGAAATAACTGAGCTACAAACAGGAAGGAGATTGGGCCCGGGGATCATGAAAAAAGTGAGAAATGAACCACTGAGTTATGAGTTTGTTTGTTACAGCAGCTAGAATTGCTTACATTGGCTTATACTCTGTTGTTTTCCTGCAGAACAAAGAACTCAAATGGCACTAAAATAGTATGAATATAGACATTTCCTTCTCCCTCTCTGGTACAAAAAAAGCTTCATGAAGAAAGAAACATTTTCATTGTTT
This sequence comes from Procyon lotor, assembly GCA_028646535.1. NCBI lineage: Eukaryota > Metazoa > Chordata > Mammalia > Carnivora > Procyonidae > Procyon > Procyon lotor. Next base: position 66,808,884 of record CM053613.1, read on the forward strand.
ATGTCTTTATTCCCAACACTTACTCTAATCATTGGCACCTAGTCTGTTCTACAAATATTGTTCAAGTAAATGAGTAAGTCTAGCAACACTTTTCTTGCTAGAGAGCACTGGTTCTTTCTGTAAAGTGATCATGGGCTGTGGCTCCTATTGGATTGAATACCCCAGGACTATCCTTTATTTTCCCTTGACACTAGCCCCAAACCAGCCTATTCTTTTGAGCTAAAAGTAAGTGTGGCAGCCTTTATAAAGTCCTGTTAGCTAAACTCCACCCTTCTTGTCCACAGTCTCACTATAGACCCAAGGAGATCAAAGCTGAGGGAGGTGTCAGCTCCAGCATGGAAAAGCTCTCATCCTGGGGCTATTGACTGACCATGAGCTGCTTGTAGAGGAGTCATCAGAGCATCTGAGCTCAGAATAAAGCAAAAGGGAGAAAGAAAAAGGGAAGGGAGGAGTGGCCAACACAGTCAGCTAACTCCTATCTCGCAGACCCCATTTTTCTATCTCTAAAAGTTATTGACCTTAAGGAAAAAAGAATTGGGATCTGAGATGACTTCACTTGATGTAATCTTAAGATTAGTGTCTGCATCTCCAGATAAAAGTTGCTTTCTTTAATTCAGTCTCCCATATTCTTGGAGAAGTACAATAATTCTCTACCTGGGATGTGTATTTAAATCACTAGGAAAGCTCTGTAAAATCACAAGTTCCTAAACCTCAACAAGTTCTACCTAGTAAATTTTTCTGAGGAAAGGATCTGGGAATCATTGTTTGAGAATGTTCCATAAAATCCTATCACACTTCTCTGGTTGTTAAAGCCACTTTTATTTAATGCTTGCTAATGCTAGGCTCATGTGGATACCTTTCTTCTATTGACTCTTTAAATACTTAGGGTCATGTTATGATCTTGATGCTGTTATTGGTCTGATTTTTAATGAGCGAACAGACTGGAGTAGACATTTTACTTAAGAATTGATTTCTCTCTGGCCCAGGAGACCACACTCTTATTCATTTCCTCTAACATAATGAAAAAAAAAAAAAAGCATAGGACTTGAAACCAGAAAACCTAAACTCCATTTCTGGTTAGGATCTTTCCCACATCACCTTAAGGATCATTTTTCTCAAGTAAAAACGTAATGTGAATAATGCTTGTGGATTGTAGGGAACTATCCAAATGGCATGTTTGTCTTTTGCCATCATTGTTTTTTGTTTTGAATGAGTGGGTTGTATATTCTCCCAGGTGGATCCTTATCCACGGAGCACTGTGGTTATCATGGGCTTGGTGCATTTGTTTCCCACCTGCTAGCATGCTCCTTCAATTAATGGTCCAGGAGCTTTGTTCCACTGAGGAAGCAACTCTGCAAAGCTTGAGGTTTTACTTGAGGTTTAAACAACATGGAACTGGAACAAGAGTGACCCATGGAGACAGTAAACTGATGACAGGAGGGGAAGCTCTTGAGAAATGTGCCTCTTTGGATGAGAGGAAGATGCACCAGGTAGAATCCCTCTACAAACAAAAAAATGACTCACTTTTCCCTGCCTTTTGCACCAGATTCTCTTACCTTCCAAATGATGGAACATGAGAAAGGTGTTCCAAAGATCAACATGTACGCTTTCAATTCCTTTGGGCATTGCTATCCCCTTAGCCTGGAATATCCACCCTCCCCCGACCCCACCGCTTTCTTTTCTCTGTTTCTCCCAGATCCCCTTTGACCTAACTCCAACAATCATTTCAGACTCAACTTAAATGCAACTTTCTTCCAAAAGCCTCCCCTGACTTCCGCACTTCTCCTCTCAGGCACATATTACAGTTATTGGAATTTCTTAAGAGTCTCACTTCCCTGTTAGACTGTCCTGCTCACCTTCTTTCTCTGTAATGCCAGCATAGTGCCTGGTACATAGAAGATACTTAAATTTTGTTAAATTATTGAAAAATATCCTCACTTTCATATCTAGTCCAATATTTATTCTTATTTTCCTTACTCTCTCACCCAACTGACTTATATATGGATGTATCTAATTTAAAGAACCAAAGGCCCAAAGGCCCTTCAAACTCAGCATGTTCCAAATGATCTCATCACTTTGTTCATTCCCTACTGTGTGTTATTATGTACGCAGGTGACACAGCTAACACGTATTCAAATCCAACCAAATTCCTTAGGTTCTATCATCTCAAAATCTCTCATCCATTGTTGCATCTCCATCTCAACTGTCTCTGGGGTATAATAGTCTTTTCTCTTCAGAATGATCAGAATGACCTCTACAAACCCATCTTCTTCTTCCAAACTCATCCTCTGCCAAAATACCAGGATGTTTTAACTTAAGAATGTGAATCTTGCCATGATGTCACCCTTACAGTGTTAGTAATTCTTCACAGCTGACAGGACAAGATCCCATCCTATAGTGAGGCCCAATAATTTGCATTCATGATCTAGCTTTGAGGTCAGTCTTGCCTCTTGCTATTCTGTTCCTGATATCCTAAACTGCAGACAGATTCAATTTTCAGTTTTCAAAGTATTCCCTATCATCCATGCTTCAAATGCTATGTCCTGACCTTCAGTCCCACAGAATCCTCAGAGACCTGTTCACTTGGGAAATGTTTCCTCATCTTTCTAGATTCTGCTCCAGCACCATATGTTTGCTGATAAAGCTGTTCCTTGGCACCTGTCCCTCTCCAAATCACATATGACAAACACCTTTCCCATTAAGTCCACTCTATCCTATGAAGAATTTTGTCACAGACATTTATTACCTCCTTGCCCTATTTGTTTACATATTTGCTTCCTCCTACCAGATTGCAAATTCCATATGATCAAGGACAGCTTCTAACTCTTTTTTTTCTCACTTTTAGTGCACAGCATATAACTTGGCACTTAGTAAATGCTCAGTAAATGTTGGTAGAATTACTGAATCCCAAATATGTGCCAAAAATGTAAAAATCAACAGAAACTAGCCAAATGCAAATGATGGCTGTATAGAGTCTGGTGAGAGAGGAGAGAAGGAATTTTGCACTTATGTGGGGACCCTGTGGTGGGCATGAAAGTGATCCTCTCAGATCTCCTCCTTAGGAAGGGACAGTAACTGACTGATGGCCCCAGCTGCTGTGCTCTGAAACCCATTACCACTTCCATGCCCAGGCTTGCTTTTCATGCTGCTCCTGCCAATGAATGAGTACAATAGGGAAACTGAGGCAGGCCTGTTCCTGGAAGAGACAAGAGTCTTTAGATATGTAACTTTCACTCAAGGACTCCCTGTTCACCTTGTTGGAACTTTCTTAAAACTGCTGTGCGGTCTATGAACTTTCTTCTTTTCCTTCCCCTTTCCCCCTTTCTCTGTCATAGGAGACCTATATCAAGGTCTGACAAATCCTCCAGACTTCTTCATATCCTTCCCCATTTTTCTGCACAGATATTCCCCAGTATTTTTTTTAAATATCTAATCACATCTTTGTGGCTATTTCTTGGGGAATCCAAATTAACATAAGTTATAACCCAAATGGGCTTAATTCAACTGTCAAACATATAAAAAAAAAAAAAACTCTGATTATATAAGGGCTGAGAAAATGGTCATTGGGTAGATCTGTGGACCCATAGGACCCACTGTAAGCCAAATTTCAGCCACAGTCTCTTTATTACCTGGCCCCTGTAAATTCCCAGTTTAACAGGGAAACTAGGGTTTCTGAATATCAATGTCAACTTAGACCCTGTGTCCACTAGTCCTCAATATCCCTGGATATTTCTCTCTTTCTAGTATACAATCACCTGTTTAAATGGTTATAAGTCTCTTTGGGAAAGGACTGGAGGGATCTTCACTGGGGATTCATATACTGGTCATAGCAATGCAAGATCCTACTTCCTAGTCACCCAGCCAACTCTTTTTTTTTTTTTTTTTTTAAGATTTTATTTATTTGACAGAGAGAAACACAGAGAGAGAGGGAACACAAGCAGAGGGAATGGTAGCAGGAGAAGCAGGCTTCCTGACGAGCAGGGAGCCCGATGCGGGGCTCGATCCCAGGGTCCTGGGATCTGACCTGGGCCGAAGGCAGCCGCCCAACGACTGAGCCACCCAGGCGCCCCACCCAGCCAACTCTATTTAGTGAATTCTGTATCTGAAAATTGACTAAGGAATGACTGGTATCTATACAAGGAATTGTGGCTGTTTTGGTGTTATCCCATTTAGACTCTTGCTCCTTCATTCTTGTGTTTTTGTTGTTGCTGTTTTAAATGTTAGGCAGCACACTATTGGCTGCCTATCTATTTTGTCCCTTGGCACACTATAATCTATTAATCATCTCTTTGACTCCCTGTGAGTCAAAACCCCTTGGCTGGTCCACTGTCCTTTGCAAATGTATAGTAATTATTGCCTACTGTCTTTCTAGCAGTTAAGTGCCTCTTACCTGGCCTCTAGTACTCTGGGGCCCATTATTCTCATTGAAATTAACCAGCTCAGTTCTGTGAACATCATTGACCTTGACCTACAGAGGTGAACCACCACTGAACATCTTGGTGATGCTAAGTGCCCTTCTCACTAGCACATTCCTAATGGCTCTTAGTGAATGGTTGTCCTTAGCCCCTTTGCAGCACATGAATCTCTAGTTGGTCTTTCAGCCTCACATAAATAATCCATTCCAGCATGCCCACTTCCCTTGGCTTTGTTATGCCTTTTTCCAGCATGTGCCAGAACAACTTGGGCATTCCCATTTCACTGAGAGCTGGCTATCTCTTTCGCAGGCTTCTAAAAACCAGTCCATCAGTGAGTTTACTTCATTCCCAGGTACTTGTGAGAGTTTTAAGTCTCAGATCCTGAGAAGGTGCCCCACACCAATGAATTCTTGCTTCTCCATATTACCTGTAAGCCTCTTTGATAGGTAACTCTGACCAGAAGGCCTTTCTTGTGGCTGAAATTCATAGCACTTCATTGCAGTCCACAACCTTTTTCATTTCTCCCTTCTCTCTTACACAGGTTCAGACCAGCATTGTGGTCTGACAGTCCCTTCAGCCTCCTATGCGCCCACCCCATTTTCCCGAAGGCATTTCTCCAGTACATTTCTTTCCCTTATAATACCTTCTTGGCATCTGGCTTTTTGGAAGACCCAGATTAAATGGGACTAAGACATAAGGGAACCAAGATTTTATCTTAATGGATAGCAAGGAAGAAATAAGGAACAAAGACAGGAATAAGCAAGTTACATGTCTCTGTATATGTGTGGTTGGTTCTCATATATGCATGAGAATTCCATGTGCATATATGCACAAACATACATACATATATATCTGTGTCAGGATTACCTAAGATGCACACTCATAATGAGTGCAGGCCACATGCAGATCAGGGACACTGAAAAAAGAAAACAAATCATCTTTAATAACTTTCTCCATAATTTTGCAATTTATAAAATTCAGAAGAAAGCTATTTTAATTTTAATACACATTCAAGTTTTCTTTCATAGCTTAGGATTAAATTTGTGATCAATTTTCTATCAAGGGCCACCATAATCTCTGTGCTTAGAGCCTTTACAGGTCTCCATCCTTCCTTGGTATGAGGGTGAGAAAAGATTGAGGGTAGTTTTGTGTTTTCCCTGGGGACAGAGACCTCTTACATGAAACCATTAAACCCAAGGCAGGAAGGACATGGACCTAGGAAGGGACTCAGGAGATAACCCTGTCTTTGAGTAGGGTGATAATTCTTTTCCTCCCTCCTGCTGTCCTCCTACTCTTTCCTATTGGCTGAGGGCTGCCTCCCTGGAGGATTCCAGGTGGAAGCAGAGATCACTGAGCAGTGAAAGCAAAAATAAGGAGTCCCCTTGTCTGTGACTGTTTATGTCACAGCCGAGAGAGACCCTGCAATCTCCGGAAGAAAAGAAATGAGCTGAGAGAGCGACAGAGCCTCTCCTGCCTCTGCTCCGTTCCTGCTCTAAGCGTGCAGCCATGGCCTCATGCTGCTAGGCCCCAGCAGCCTTGGCTGGGTGTGCAGGGAGCTGGGAAGCTGGCAACTCACAGAGCACGTGAGGGGTGGGAGCCAGGGTGGGCGAGGGGGAGAGGTGTCTTCACTCCATATGCAAGTCACTTAATGAGAAAGTGTGCATCTGCTGCTCAGCCCCCACCCTGGGGAATGCTGCCAGCTCTTCTTGTGGGTGGCTGTAGTAAGTCGGGCCTAAACACAGACTAATTCTCAGAGGCATCTCTGAGCACATCAGAGGCACTAGTAATCATTCCAGAAGGAGGGCAGCCCCAGTGGAATGGGTTCTCATCAGGTTTGTACTTGCCCTCTGGCCCTGGGCCCTGGATTCCAACCCTGTCAAACTCTTGGGGGACTTTATCCCACCTTTCCCACAGCTCTAGTATTGTCAGCCACCTCCCCCCACAACCACACCACCATTTCCACCATTTCTTTCTCTTTGTTCTACCAATAGCATCAGTTTGGGATCTTGAACCAATATACACCTTGACTCTGTCCTTCAGTGACGCTCATGCTCCCATATTGCTCCTACTTTTCTTCATAGCCAAACTGTCTGAACCACTAGCCTGCTGGTCTATACCACCCCAATAGTTATTCCATGATTGTGCTTTGATGGGGCTCCTCTCTTGCAAAACATGCACTCATTGCCTCATGAGCCTGCAGTCTCTTCATGGATCATTACCCTTCTTCACCCCCATTCCAAATGATCAAATCCCTCTTTCCTGTACCTACCTCTTCCTCGGGTTCTGTGGCCTCCAAGGCCCTATAGCTCTTTGCTGTGAGTTTCCACTTCTTGGTGGGGTCCTTCGCCGAACTCTCCCTCCGTGTGTGCTATTCTGAGGCCTGATTCTCTGCCTTTCTTTTACTGTTTTTCTTCTTTTTCTCATAAAGCATTTTAGATGACATCCAGAACATCTGTTCAAAGAGCATTTATAATTTTTTCAAGATTTAAAAGTATAGAAAAGTATAATGGATACTATAACTTTCATGTATAGCTACGCCATTCAAAATCAACAGCTATTAGCACTTGTCTCTTTGGTATCTAATATTCTTTCATTCTTTTGAAGAAATACAGCATTACAGAGAAATTCAAGTTAAAGTTCCCTTCAACCAACATCCCCTTTCTTGTTCCTGTCCAAGAGTTCTCAGAGGCAAGTGTTGTAGTTCATGCCTCTGGCTATTAGTATTAAATACCATGAATGATACAGTGGCATCACACTACATTAGTCTTTGTCCCTGGCCATTTGATGATTTACAGAGATCTGTATCTATTCCTTTTAATTGCTGTACAATATTCTATTATCAAATATATTAAACATTGAACTACTTGGTGGTACAGTCCCCTACTATAGGTGTTTACATTCTTTCCAGTGTTTTGCTAACCAACAAAAACAAAAATGCTCAGTCAATATCCTTGCATATGTTTTCTTGTACACATTGGCAGGAGTTTCTCCAACGTGTATATGCAGCAGTAGAACTGCTGGGTTATCAAACAGACCTATTTTCAATTTTTAGAAAATATGCCATTTTTTTTCTCCAAAGTAGATACACTGATTTACATTCCCACTCACAGTTTTTGAGTATCATTTCACCCAAATCCTCGTCAACACTTGATATTGTCACACTTTAAATTTTTTGACAGTCTGTGGGTGACAAATTTTATCTCATTGTTATTTTAATTTATATTTCTCTATTGTTAATAATAGCTAACAATTACATAGCACTTATTTTGTGCCAGACATTATTTTAAGTAGTTTACATATATTAACTTAATCTTCACCACAATGCTTTCAGATAGTTTCTTTTGTTCTCACTCTCATTTTACGGATAATAAAATGAGGTTTAATATCATGCCCAAGATTTCATAGCCCATAAGGAGTGGCAGAGGTGCTTTCACTTGGCCACAGTCTGTACTGTTCACCACCTTGTTGTCCTGGGTCCCACATTCTGCTGAGGTCCAGTGTCCTTCAAGTGCTTTGAGCCATTTGTAATTTCTCTTCTATCAAGTGACCTAGCTATGTCCTTAGCTAATTTTTAATTAGGTAATTAGTGCCTCCTTCCTTTCCTTTCCTCCCTCCCTCCCTCCCTTCCTCCCTTCC
>CM053613.1:66817034-66853448 GCA_028646535.1 Procyon lotor
TTCTTTCTTTCTTTCTTTCTTTCTTTCTTTCTTTCTTTCTTTCTTTCTTTCTTTCTTTCTGAAATTATTTTTATAGCCTGGATATCAGCCTGTTAGATGTGATGCAGTAACTTTTTCTAAGATGGGGTTTACCTTTTAAAGTTCCTTATTTTCTGCATTTTGTTTTTGCCGTATCTTTCTTTAAAATATGTTTCTCCCCCCATTTTGAGCCAGTTTTTGAGCCGGTTTGAACTATTTTCACCATTGTCGGTGTCCTGGTGACTGTTCCCATTCTATGTTTACATCTCAATTCTCATATAAGTTCAACATGTGCTTCAACAATTGCTTCAGAGACATCTCTGCTTGAATCTCCATCTTTTCCCTTAAACTTTGGGCATCTTACATGACCCCATCTTCTCAAATATAGATTAAGATAATCACTGTTCCCACAGCCACTGTCTCACCTAAGTACTTAATCGCTCAGACCTGCACCAGTCTTGTAGATTCCAAAATCACTGTCCTAAAGCTTAAAAACCTTTCAGTGATACCCCATTTCCCTCAGTACTTTCTTTTTATTCCCTCATAACCTGTCTCCATCACTGACTTGGGCTTTCCTGCCTTTCTTCAAACATCTTTGTTCCAGTCAGCTGTAGCCACCTGTCCTTGACACAGGAACCTGCTCATTCCTCATTCTAAGACTTGGCTCACACTGCCTCCCCAACCTGGGGTACTTTCTTTCTGTCCTCTGCTACTTATGTGCCGCTGTCCATCTGCGTCCAGATGTAGCCCTGCTTCTTTGTTAAGGTCTTCTCCATCGCTCCAGCCTGCATTTTCTCCATCTCTGTTATCTTTGTACACAGACCACCATTTGGATCACTCCTGTAACACTTAGTCACACGTTGCCTTGAATTGTTATTCAATTCAATTAAGGTCTATTGTTGGGTCCTGTAGGGAAGGGACAGTGTCTTAAATTTCTTTTGTGTAATCCACAACACTTTGCACAGCATGAAACGCACATAAGGTGTTAGTACTTTTTTTGTGTTTGAGATGGTTAGTGCATGGAAAATTTTACTCACAATGATACTGGCACACCTCTTTTCAGATAAATTCATTCTCTAGTCTCAGCTCTCTAATTTGGTAAGAAGCAGAGTTTCCAAGGCTATGTGTGAATGGACCCATCTAGCTCCTGCTTCTCAAAGTGTAAGATTTATCACTGCATTTTCACACTATCAAGAATTTAAGAAATAAGCTGTTTTTTTCTGTTGTCTCAATATCTATGATGACCACTTTGATCCTCACCATTTCAGACCTTCACCAAATGCTAGGCTTATACACATGTGTCACACATGGCAAAGGAGAAAGAGGAAGTGGCAGAGCCATCATATAACCTGTAATGGTAAAGGAATATTAGCACTTGCTTAAATAGTTTAAAAAAAAAAAGAATGCTAGTAGGCTTTTAGTTAATACTTGCTGAATGAGTGAGATTTCTAGCAGGAGCTGAAAAATTACTTTATTTCAATCAATCTGTGTAGAGAGAAAAAAAAAGGAGATAAGGATCTCTGTCTCTTTGCTGACCCTGAAAGTGGATCTCATAGTTGTTCACCAGGGAGGAAGATTTCCTAAATAGTCTGGGGCCTTTCCAGGACTGGCCTCTAACTGTGTTAGAGCCCAGGTGCTCTGAGAAAGTACCTGGCTGTATTCTGCTTCACAGAAAGTGATAGAAAGCTCTTGTTTCTCACTTCCTCACCTAGGCAATAGGCCATACTCTGGTGTCCCCAGTGTCTATCTGCCTATTTCAGTCTTGATTTTTTTTTCTCTGCCCAGCATCCTTGGATTCAGCTTTCTTCATGCCTCTTAGACACAGGGAAACATGTGCATCTCTTTTGAATACCTTTAAACTTGCAGTTGGCTGACTTCTTCATGGACCAGCCGTGGTGATAATAATTCTAGATCTTGATTGTCCAGGATATGAGTTCAGACCAAGAGAGGTATTTGTTAATTGATTTTTTCATTTTCCCCTGAAACATGTTCATACATATGTACTCCTTCAAACCAAGACACTGGGATGATTAAGTTTCCCAGCAATAAACAAGATACAGAAGAAACCCAACTCATTCTGGGGCCTCTTTCTGCATTTTTTTCTGTCATGTTGAAATCACCCACTTACCATCCTATGAACTCAGTGAATAGACACTAAAAGAGGATGGATTGAGAAGCCCCTCAGAAGCTAAGCCAGCACTTCTGGACGGGAAGAGAGAAGGGTCCAGTGACATGAGGGTGCAGCTTGGGGAAGAGCTATTGATCTGGCAATTTCTGCAGGAGATGTATAACTATGAGGCTGAGCCATCTGCTAGAGTGATAGAAGAAAGGAGGGGCCTGAGGGTCAAGGGCAGAGCATTCTCCTTACTGTCCTTCTGCCCTACTTTTACTGTCATTTCTTGTAGGAGAAACTGTTATCAGCATCTTTTATAGTTAAAGAAAAACCTCTTCAGCATCTCTTTGTACATGTTTTGACACCAAGAGTTTTTGCATTTTGGTCATCCTGAGAAATGACAAGTTTATTCATATACAATAAAATGTGGAAGTGGTGTAATCAAATAATCAAGATGTGAATAAGCAGAAAGGCATATACAGGAAATACAGTTCAGGTGGGCTGGGTGCAGGAACCAGGGTCAGTAAAATAGTAGGGATCCAAGGGAGAGAAGTGAGATGGTCAAACATACTTGGATGCTATTGCTTGGGCGAAGCCATTTCCCCTCAGTTAGTACCTAACCCTCAAATCGAAGGTGAGCCAGAATCTGGCTTGCCCACTAAAACTTGATCATAAAACTTAGGTAAAGCCCAGTTCACCTGACAAATCACCTCTACTTCCTAGAACTGTCTAACCAGCACAGTGTTTTCCACAGAATAGATGCTGAATAAATATTTAATGTTTAATGAATGAACAAATAAATAGAAACATAGGGAACTTGTATTGTTTTCATATTAAAGACAGGTAAAGGGGATGATTCTAATTCTGGCTACCTACCTTACTCAGCTGGGCTATCGTCAAATCCCTGAAGGATTCTTCCAAGGTAGTATTACATTTTTAGGGGAAGAATAAGCTGGAAGTGTGAATTAAATTCATGTTTAATAATATCAATTTAAAGGTTTTTTTTCCCCCACCTCTTTATTCCTCTGAGAAATAAAGGAACACAAAGAAGATTGTGACAGTGTCTGCAAGCTGATAAACAGCCCCCTGGGCTCGTCCTGGGTATAACTATATTTTCTGGCCTCCTCCGCAGTTAGGGAAGCCAGGTAATGCAGTTCTGGACAGTAGAATATGAATGGAAATAATTTATGCCACTTTCAGGACAACTCCATTTAAGAAAAAGAATTTCAGGGACACCTGGGTGCTTCAGTCAGTGAAGTGTCTGGCTCTTGGTTTTAGCTTAGGTCATGATCTCAGAGTCCTGGGCTAAAGCCCCAGGTTGGGTCCATGCTCATTGCGGAGTCTGCTTTAGATTCTTCCTTCCATGTCTCTATTTCTGTTCCCCCACTCATACTGCCTCTCTCTTTCTCTCAAATGAGTAATGGAATCTAAAAAAAAAAAAAGAATTTCATACTCAGTCCTTCACGTTTCTTTGTTCCCCATCTGAGTTGATGGTAATGAATATGGTGGTTTTGGGATCATGAACTGGGGAACAGAAAGCCACTAGTTAATAGAAATGTGGAGCCCTGACTCCCACTTAAAGAGCGTCAAACTGAGCAGGAACATGTGTTTACTACTTTACATAATAAGAAATAAACTCCACTGAGATTTGAGAGCTTGTCATAGTGTATCAGAAACAAGCCAGGGATATAGATGTGCTATGTTATGAAAAAGAAGCCTGTTCCTTACTATTCTTCAGTGTAAATAAAACCAAATTATTCTTTGAGTACTTCAGGCCTAAATGGATTAATTATTGAAACTTTTAAAGATTGCTCAAAAGGTTCTTGTTTTTGTTTTCTCCCTCCTAATGAAAGTGCTCCAAGTACAAGAAGAGAGATGTAAGAATGAATGAGATATGGACCTATACTTATGGAGATCTTAACTGATTTTGATGCTTCTAATATTAGTTTGCTGACTTGATTTGGAGTTGAATATCTTGTGTTCCTGACTTTGAGTTGAAAACTGGATTCAGAGCTTTCGTTTATATAGCCTGCTCCCACTCATAGCATTTACTTCAAGATCCCAATCTACATTGTTTTTTTTTTTTTTTAAGATTTTATTTATTTACTTGACAGAGAAAGAGATCACAAATAGGCAGAGAGGCAAAGAGAGGGGGAAGCAGGCTCCCCGCTGAGCAGAGAGCCCTATGCAGGGCTCGATCCCAGGACCCTGAGATCATGACCTGAGCCAAAGGCAGAAGGCTTTAACCCACTGAGCCACCCAGGCGCCCCTCTACATTGGTTTCAATCATACCCCCAGCAACCTGAAATAGATTGGTAAACTTAGTTGAGCTGATTTTGCTGCTCTTGACTCTGGATTTGATCTTGACTTGAATTAGGGCAGCCATAGTGATTAACCTGGAGAGGTCAGTTTTCCTTTCATGGTGAAATTTGGATTTGTGTTGGTTCCCTAAGCAAATATATAAAACAATTTATGTTGACTAAGAAGAGATCAAACAGTAAAGCAACTCATAGCAAAAGTATACTTTGTACTACATTCACTGTTTCCACAGTTTGATTAATTCTAAATATATAAGATGAAAGCCTCCAAAAGATTATAGTAATGACATCTTATCCATTGCTAATAGCTTCCAGGTGCTTTCTCCATGCCTCCTTAATAGGATACGCTTCACTGTTCCAAAGCCATAGTTCCCAGGAGGAACCCCAATCAGAGGAATCAGCTGTAATCTAATTTCTGGATGGGATCGAAATGTCTACACTTGAATAACATAGCTGAAACACATGCACACAGTCACTTATGCATGTATCAATAGGCAAGAAGAGGCATAGAAGAAGCTAGCTTAAGCTACTAAGCACCTAGATTAAGTATCTATGTGTTTGGGGAGGGTACATGGAAAGGGTGAGCAAGAAGGTGAAGAGCTGTCCCTATTTTGAAGGACCTCAGTACCAAATGTGAAAGAAGGATACCCAGATGCTTTTAAAAGAGGGTGGTAAATTCAGCAATAGAGACATGAATAAGACTACTAAGGAGGTGAGTCGGGAAGACTTTCTGGAGAGGGTGACATATGAACTTGGTAAGATGAGTAGGAGTTTGCCAGTCAAAGGTTGAAATTGGTTGGGATGAAAGTGTTGTGCAGCTTTCAGACACAAGGCCCAGCTTCAGCAAAGACATGAACTTTAGTATATATATTAAATTATATACATATATACATATTAATATGCTACCTATTTATATTAAATTAAAGAATAAAAATTCTGAACATATTACTATATGTTCAGAATTTTTGTGGGGGTGTAGATTATCTCATTTTAAAAAATATATTCTTATAAAGTGATTTATTAAATAATTAAATGATTTTATTATGCTTTTCTATGATTTTCCTTGTTGGTACTTTCAAGTAGGGAAAACAGTACAATCCTTTGTCAGTTTACGTAGTCCAATTTGAGTTCAGATAGCATGTGTACCATAATAGCTATCATATATTGAATACTTCCCAGTTTTATTGAAAAATAATTGATATACATCACTGTATAAGTTAAACTTATGATTTGATTTCCATATGTTGTGAAATGATTACTAAAATAGGTTCAACTGACATCCATCTTCTCCTATGGATGCAATAAAAAAGAGAGAAAAAAATCTGTCAGGATTTACTCTCAGGAGAACTGTCAGGATTTACTCTCTTAACTTTTCTACATATCTTACAGCATTAGCTATAATTATTATGTTGTATGGTACATCCATAGTACTTATTTATCTTAGAACTGGAAATTTGTACCTTTTGACCACCATGTCTAGTTCTCCTTCCACCTTTGGTAACATGAGTCTGGTCTCTTTTTCTATGACTTCCTTTTTTAGATTCCACATGTAAGTGAAATCATACAGTATCTTTCTTTGTATGACTTATTTTACTTCATGTCTTCAAAGGTCCATACTTGTCACAAATATAAGATTTCATCATACTTTATGGATGAATAATATTCCATTGTGTATAAACAACACAACTTCCTCTTCCATTCATCTATCAGTGGACCTTTGTCTCTACTATTGTAAATAATGCTGCTATGAATCTGGAAGTGCAGATATCTTTTTGAGTTAGTGTCACCTGCCTTCATGGGTATATTCCCAGAAGTAGAATTGTTGGATTATATGGTAGTTCTATTTTTATTTTTTTGAGTCTGTTCCATACTTTTTTCCACAGTGGCTGCGCCAATTTTCAATTCCAACAGTGCACAAAGGTTCTCCATTCTAACAGGCATGAGGTGCTATCTCATTGTGGTTTTAATATTCATTTCACTAATGACTAGTGATTTTGAACATCTTTTCATGTACCTGTTGGCCTGTTGTATATCTTTTCTGGAGAAATGTCTACTCAGGTCCTTTGCCCATTTTAAAAATTGGATCATTATTATTTGATATTGAGTTTATGAGTTCTTTATATATGTTGGATATTAACCTTTTATCAGATATATGGTTGCAAAGATTTTTTTCCCATTTTGTAGAAGTTGTGTTTTCACTTTGCTGATGGTTTCTTTGTGCAGAAACTTTTTAGTTTAGTCTCACTTATTTCTTTTATTTTGTTGCTTGCACTTTACGTATCATATCCAAAAAATCATTACCAAATTTCATTTCAAAACATCTTATTCTCATGTTTTCTTCTAGCAATTTTATGGTTTCAGGTCAGGTTCAGGTTTCAGGTTCAGGTTCAGGTTTAAGACTTTATTTTATTTTGAATTAACTTTTGTGAATAGTGTAAGATAAGGGTACAGTTTCATTGTTTCATTCTTTTACATATAAATATTCAATTTTCCCAGCACCATTAATTGAAAAGCTTGTTTTTTTTCCATTGAGCATTCTTGGCTCCTTTGCCAAATATTAGTTAATCTGTATATGCTTGGGCTTCTTTTTGGGCTATCAATTCTCTTCCATTGGTCTGTTTTTTTTTATGGCAGTACCATACTGATTTGATGAGTATGAATTTAGTATAACTTGAAATCAGGTAGTGTGATGCCTCCTGCTTTGTTCTTGTTTGTCAGGGTTTCTTTTACTATTTGTGGTCTGTTGTTTTGCATAAATTTTAGGAGTGTTTTTTTCTGCCTCTGTAAAAAAAAAATGCCATTGGAATCTTGCTAGGGATTACATTGAATCTATAGATGGCTCCTCATAGTATTGACATTTTAACAGTATTAATTCTTCCAAGCCAGGAACACTGGCTTTCCATTTACTTGTATCTTCTTTGATTTTTTTTTCATCAGTATCTTGTAGTTTTCTGAGTAGAGATCTTTCACCTATTTTAAATTTATTCCTAAAATTATATATATAATTTTATTTTTTAAGATATATAATTTTATTTTTTAAGTAATTTCTGCACCCAGTGTGAAGTTTGGACTCCCAACCCTAAGACCAAGAGTTGTGCTGCTCTACTATCTGAACCAGCTAGGTGCCCCAATATTACATTGTTTTTGAAACTATTGAAATGGAATCAATTTCTTTTTTTTGCCCAAAAAATTCATTGTTAGTATATAGAAATATTACTGATTTTTGTATGTTAGTTTTGTATCTTACAACTTTACTGAATTTATTGACTGGATGTCATAGATTTTTTGTTGAATCTTTAGGATTTTTTAAATATAAAATTGTGTCATCTGCAAATAGAGACAATTCTACTTATTTTCAAATTCTGATATCTTTTATTTCTTTTACTTGCCTGATTGGTGTAGCTAGTACTCCTAGTACCAAGCTGAGTAGGAGCAGAGAGAGTAGACAACATTGTCTTATTCCTGATCTTAGAGAAAAAGCTTCAACCTTTCACCATTGAGTATGATGCTAACTGTGGTCTTGTCATATATGGGTTTTATTATGTTGAGATATATTCTTCATATCTTAATTTGTTAAGAGTTTTTATCAGGAATGGATGTTGAATTTTGTCAAATGATTTATCTGCATCTATTTAGAAAACCATATGATTCTTTATTCCATTTTATTAATGTAATTTATAATATTGATTGATTTGCCTATATTGAATCATTATTGCATCCCAGGGATAAATACCACTTAATCATGGTGAATAATCATTTTAATGTGCTGATTAATTCAGTTTGCTAGTATTTTATTGAGAATTTTTGCATCTATATTCTCCAGGGATATTGGATTTTAGTTTTCTTTTCTAGTAGTATCCTTTTCTGGTTTTGGTATCAGAATAATGCTGGCCTCATAAAATGAGTTGGAAAGTGTTCCCTCCTCTTGAATTTTTTGGAAGTTTTTGAAAATGATTAGTGCTAATTCTTCTTTAAATGTTTGGTAAAATTCACCAGTGAAACCATCTGGTCCTTAGCTATGCTCATCAGGAAATTTTTTTTTATTACCAATTTAATCACTTTATTAGTATCTGCTTTATTCAGATTTTCTGTTTCTTCCTGATTCAGTCTTGGTAAGTTGTATGTCTCTAAGAATTTTTTTCTCAATGTTGTTCAACTTTTTGGTGTATATTTGTTCACCTGATAGTCCTTTGAATTTCTTTATTATCAGTTATAATGTCTCCTTTATCATTTACAATTTTGTTAATTTGGATCCTTTCTCTTTCTGTGGTTAGTCTTGCTAAGAGTTTGCAATTTTATCTTTTCGAAGAATCAACTCTTAGTGTGGTTAATCTTTTTTAAAAAAATAATTTTCCTGTTTTCTATTTCATTTATTTCTGCTCTAATCTTTATTATTTCATTTCTTCTGCTAACTTCAGGCTCACTTTGCTCTTCTTTTTTCTAGTTCCTTAACACATAGAGATAGGTTGTTAATTTGGTGTCTGACTTGCTTCTTAATGTAACGGTTTATTAGTAATGACTTCTCTCTTAGATCTGCTTTTGTTGTATCCCACAAGCTCTGGTGTATTGTGTTTCTATTTTCATTTATTTCAAGAAACTTTTTTATTTTCCCTTTATTTTTTAAATTTAATTTTATTTTTTCAGTGTTCCAAGATTCATTGTTTATGTACCACACCCAGTGCTCCATGCAATACGGGCCCTCCTTAATAGCGGCCACCAGGCTGACCCATCCCCCCACTGCACTTCCCTCCAAAACCCTCTGTTTCTCAGAGTCCACAGTTTCTCATGCTTCATCTCCTGCAATTTCTCCAAATTCACTTTTCCTTTCCTTCTAATGTCCTCCATGTTATTCCTTATGCTCCACAAGTAAGTGAAACCATATGATAATTGACTTTCTCTGCTTGACTTATTTCACTCAGCATAATCTCTTCTAGTATCATCCATGTTGATACAAAGTTGAGTATTCATCCTTTCTGATGGCTGAGTAATATTCCGTTGCATATATGGACTACATCTTCTTAATCCATTCTTCTGTTGAAGGGCATCTTGGCTCTTTCCACAGTTTGGCGATTGTAGCCATTGCTGCTATGAACATTGGGGTACATATGGACCTTCTTTCACTACATCTGTATCTTTGAGGTAAATACCCAGTAGTGTAATTGCAAGATCATAGAGTAGCTCTATTTTTAATTTTTTGAGGAATCTCCACACTGTTTTCCAAAGTGGCTTCACCAACTTGCATTCACACAAACAGTATAAGACATTTTCCCTTTCTCCACATCCTCTCCAACACTCATGTTTCCTATCCTGTTAATTTTGACCATTCTAACTGGTATAAGGTGGTATCTCAATGTGGTCTTGATTTGAATTTCCCTAACAGCTAATGATGATGAACATTTTTTTATGTGTCTGTTAGCCATTTGTGTGTCTCCTTCAGAAAAGTATCTGTTCACGTCTTCTGCCCATTTTTAACATAGTTATCTGCTTTTTGAGTGTTGAGTTTGAGGAGTTCTTTATAGATCTTGGATATCAAACCTTTGTCTGTAGTGTCATTTGTGAATATCTTCTCCCATTCTGTGGGTTGCCTCTTTGTTTTGTTGATTGGTTCCTTTGCTGTGCAGAAGCTTTTTATCTTGATGAAGTCCCAAAAGTTCATTTTCCTTTTGTTTCCTTTGCCTTTGGAGACATGTGAAAGAAGTTGCTGTGGCTGATGTCGAAGAAGTTACTGCCTATGTTCTCCTCGAGAATTTTGATAGATTCCTGCCTCATGTTGAGGTCTTCACCCATTTTGAGCTTATCTTTGTGTATGGTGTAAGAGAATGGTCGAGTTTCATTTTTCTATACATAGCTGTCCAATTTTCCCAGCACCATTTATTGAACTTAGTACTAGAAGTCCTAGCAATAGCAATCAGACAACAACAAAAAAATAAAAGGTATTCAAATTGGGAAAGAAGAAGTCAAACTCTCTCTCTTCACAGATGATATGATACTTTATATGGAAAACCCAAAAGACTCCACCCACAAACTACTAGAACTCATACAGCAATTCAGTACTGTGGCAGGATATAAAATCAATGCACAGAAATCAGTTGCTTTCTTATACAATAACAATGAAAATATAGAAAAGGAAATTAGAGAATTGATTCCATTTACTATAGCACCAGGAACCATAAGATACCTTGTAATAAACCTAACCAAACAGGTAAAGGATGTGCACTTAAGGAACTACAGAACACTCATGAAAGAAATTGAAGAAGACACAAAAAGATGGAAAAGCATTCCATGCTCATGGATCAGAAGAATAAACATTGTTAAAATGTCTGTACTTCGCAGAACAATCTATACTTTCAATGCCATTCTGAGAAAAACTTCATTGGCATTTTTCAAAGTGCTGGAACAAACAATCCTAAAATTTGTGTGGAGCCAGAATAGACCCTGAATTGCTAAGGAAATGTTGAAAAAGAAAAACAAAGCTTAGGGCATCATGTTACCTGATTTCAAGCTTTACTACAAAGCTGTGGTCACCAAGACAGCATGGTACTGGCACAAAAACAGACATATAGACTAATGGAACAGAGTAGAGAGCCCAGATATGGACCCTCAACTCTATGGTCAAATAATCTTTGACAAAGCAGGAAAAAACATCCACTAGAAAAAAGTATCTTTGTTTCCCCTTTAACTTATTATTTGATCTATTGTTTGTTCAGAAGAATGTTGTTTAATTTCCTTGTGTTTGTGAGTTTTCCAGATTTTTATCTTATTATTTATTTCTAGTTTTTTTTTGGCATTGTGGTCAAAGACAATAGTTGGTACGATTTCAATCTTCTGGATTTGCTGAGACTTGTTTTGTGGCCTGACATATGGTCTCTCCTAGAGAAATTTTCATGTGCGCTTAAGAAGAATGTGTATTTTGCTCTTTATGGATAGAATGTTCTGTATATGTCTGTTAGGTTCATTTGATCTATATTGTTCAAATTTGCTGTTTATCAATTTCTCTGGATAATCTATCCATTATTGAGAGTGGCATATTAAAATTCCTATTTACAATTGTATTACCATTTATTTCTCCTTTTAATTCTGTTAGGTTTTTGCCTTATATATTTAGGTGTTTCAGTTTTGGACACATAAATATTTATAATTGTTACATCTCTTTTTTTAAAAAAGATTTTATTTATTCATTTGAGAGACAGGCAGGGAGAAAGGCACAGGGAAAAGGAAAAACAGGCACCCCATCTAGCAGGGAGCCAGATACAGAGCTTGATCCCAGGACTTTGGGATCATGACCTGAACTAAAAGCATATGCTTAACTGACTGAGCCAAAAACCCCTAATTGTTACATCTTCTTGAAGTATTGACACCTTTATCATTACATAAAAACCTTTGGTTTTGTTTGTTTGTTTGTCTATACAATATTTACTTTAAGGTCTATCTTGTCAGACAAAAGTATAACCACCCCTGCTTATTTTTGTTTGTTATTGTTCGTGTGTTACTATTTCTTTGAGAAGCCTTTTCCCATTCCTTCACTCTTAGTTTATGTCTGTCTTTAAGGCCAAAGTGAGCGCCATATTCTCGAGAATCTTGTTTTTTAATCCATTTAACCATTCTATGTGTTTTGATTTAAGAATTTAATCCTTTTATGTTTAAACTTATTATTGGTAGATAAGAACCTATAATTGCCATTTTATTATTGTTTTCTAGTTTTATAGATCTATTGTTCCTTGTTTCTTATCTTACTGTCCTTTTTTGTGTGTGTTTTGATGTGTTTTGGTATCAGTATGCTTTGGGTACTTTATCGGGTTCCTTTGCATAATTACTACAGGATTTTCTCCTGTGGTTACCATGGCACTTACATGAAATAATTTAAAATTATAACAACCTATTTTAAACTGATAACAACTTAACTTCAGTAGAATTCATAAAGCTTACATTTTTACTTCTTTCCACCTCATATTTTATTTTATTTTATTTTATTTTTAATTTAATTTTATTTTTTCAGTGTTCTAAGATTCATTGTTTATGTACCACACCCAGTGCTCCATGCAATATGGCTCTTCTTAATAGCTGCCACCAGGCTCACCCATCCCCCCACCACCCTCCTCTCTAAAACCTTCAGTTTGTTTCCCAGAGTTCCCAGTCTCTCGTGCTTTGTCTCTCCCTCCAGTTTCCCCCAATTCACTTTTCCTTTCCTTCTTCTAATGTCCTCCATGTTATTCCTTATGCTCCACAAGTAAGTGAAACCATATGATAATCGACTTTCTCTGCTTGACTTATTTCACTCAGCATAATCTCCTCCAGTCCCATCCATGTTGATATAAAAGTTGAGTATTCATCCTTTCTGAAGGCTGAGTAATATTCCATTGCATATATGGACTACATCTTCTTTATCCATTCATCTATTGAAGGGCATCTTGGCTCTTTCCACAGTTTGGTAATTGTGGATATTGCTGCTATGAACATTTCCCCTTCATGTTTTAAATAATTATTATAATTTACATGTTTTTATATTGTATAACTAATAACAGATTGTTATTATGGTTTTTAATATTTTTATAACTAGTTTTAAGTGAATTAGCAACACTATCATATATTACATAATGTAAATATTTTTTTTCCACTGTGTCCCATAGCTCCTATAGGCATTCCTCACTATTTTTCATTCTCTTTTCTTTTTATCTACTCATTCTTTCTGAATGTTCTCGCTATCAGGTCATGAATTCTTTCTTCTGCATGGTCAAGTCTACTTTTAAAACTCTCTAATTCTTCTATTTAGTTATTGAATTTTTCACCTCTAGAATGTTTGTTTTTGTTCTCTTACTTCTGCATACATTATAAACCTTACCCTATAGTGTTATATTTATTTTAAACATGAATAGTCCTAGCTTTGCACAGTTCTGATAAATATAAATTTCAGTTATCGTATTTATTTAATTAATATCATTCTTCTAACAATAGAACTTATATTTCAGTTACCACAGTGAGTAATTACATAAAACATAAACTTGGCTGCTAGCTTTTCAGCCAACAAATCACAACATAAATAGTAGGGGTTTATCACAATTAGTAACCAAACATGGCTCTTCTTGCTAAATTTGTTCATGGCTATGTAACCTTGTATTTGTTATTTAGTTAACTCACAGACAGCAAAGCATGTAGGTGTGTCACTTCTTTGTCTCCTAGTGAGAGATCCACACAACATTGTACAATAATCAAATGAGGGAATGGGCCAACAAAGATGAAAGTACAACAAAGAAATAAAAAGTATTAAGGCGATAAGTAAAACTTCATTGGAACTTCAGCAGAGTTATTGAAGAAACACTCGACCATTGGGAAATGTTGATACTGCTACCATTTGAGAGACTCTAGATATTCAGCCAAAGGATTTAGTGAAGGCAAAATTACAATCATAAATGAATAAAGTAGTTGTGGTTTAAAAAGAATGATGGTGTCTTCAAAGAAATAATGCCACACCAAAAATAAATGAATCGCATTTCAAAAACTGTCAGAAATACTCCATGACATTGAAAGTGCAAAACCTTAATCAGTTAAAAATGTAATCTGTTAGGAACTGATCCAAACTTTAAAAAGGAGTTAAAACTTTTCCAAGGCATAGAAAAAAAAATGTTCACTCTGTTAAATGAAGAGAAGGCCCTCTTCAAGCTACTCTTGATATTTGTTTTTGCAACGAAAAAATATTAATTCTCAATGTTTCTAATGTTCTTAATTACAGTATACTAAGTAAATACTAATTTTGATAGTTACCCCACTTTCTTATGGGTTTACATGATCAACAATAGGAGAGTTAATATTTTGACAAAGAATTTCAAAGAAGATTGTGGAACCATAATAATTTTCTGATCAATTATTAATATCACTTTGTATGGTTTCAAGGGGCTTAGTCATTCTTATAATCTCACACTATCATGAAAAGTAAGAACTACTTGGAGTTAGATGCCTTTTTTAAGGAAATAATAAACAGGAAAAAATATTGTATATCTATTTACTTACTTATTCACCATTTCTGTTGCTCTTCTTGCCTCTGTATAGAACTGAGCATCCAACTGGTATTATTCTTCAACACTCTTTGCATTATATATCTGCTGTTGAAAAGTTATTTCAGCTTTAGTTTATTTAAATATGTCTGTATCTCAACCTTATTTTTGAGGAATATTTTTACTGGATATAGAGGTCAAGATTGAGAGATGATATTCCTTGAGCACTTAATGTTGTTATATTGTCTTCCAGTGACAATTGTTTCAAAGTTGGAAATAAATCTGATAATCCATGTGGTTGTTTCCCTATACGTAGTATGCACCTCCTTACTACCACAATAAGCTGTTTCAAGATTTTCTTTCTCTCTCTCTCTCTCTTTCTCTAGCAGTTTGCCTATGTTGTGACTAGCTATGATTTTTCTTATATTTATCCTGCGTGGGCTTGTTGAACTTCTTGAATTTAAATGTTGGCATTTTTCACAAAATTTGGCAAATATTCAACTATTTTACTTCAAATATGTTTTCTGTTGCATTCCCATTCTTTTCTCTAGTAACTATTATTTACATGTTAAACTGTTTAAATTTGCCCCATGGATCCCTAAGGCCATATTCATTTTTCTTTAGTAACTTTTCTCTGATTAAAATTAGATACTTCTTTAAAATTTTACTTATTTATTTACTTATTGCATTGAAACATAATTGACATACAACACTGTATAAGTTTAAGGTGCAGAGCATAATGACTTGACCTACATATATTAAAAAATGATTGCCACAAAATGTTTAGTTAACCTCCACCACCTTATATAGTTACAATTCTTTTTCTCTTGTGATGAGATTGGATAGTTCCTTATTGATATATTATCAAGTTTACTGACTGCTCTGTTACCTCTAATTTGCTGTTAAGACTGTCTGGAAATTTTTGGAAATTTTAGCTACCGTACTTTTTTCTTATAGAATTTTTCTTTGGTTCTTCGTTGTTATTATGGCTTATAATGTTCATTTTTCTTTTGATAGTTTCTATTTTCTCATTAAGATCCTATCTTCCTTAAAGTAAAAAAAATTCAATATGTTTATAAAAACTATTTTAAATCATTATCTGCTAAAACCAATCTGGGTTATTTGAGGACATGTTTCTTTTCTTTTCTTTTCTTTTCTTTTTTTTTTTTTTTTGAAGATATGTTTCTATTAACTACCTTTTTTCTTTATTATGGGTCATATTTCCCCATTCTTTGCATACTAGTGATTTTTTATAATTTAGTGGGCTTCATTGATGGTACACAGCAGAGACTGGATATGTGATTTTTCTGTGAAAAGTGATACATTTTTACCTAGAATGTAGTTCAATTACTGACTTGTGGTCTTGAAATTACATGGATTTGAATTTATGTTTTATTAGGATGGTCTGTGGAAAGCCCGTAGTGTTTCCAAAGTTCCTCTAACAACAACACTTGACTTTAAACTCTCACCTCCAGAAAGATTTAGGCAGTACTTGCTTTAGACTTTATTAGGATGCTTTACTCTAAGGCTTGGTCTTTAATCCTAATGAATGGTCTCTCTGGTGTCTCAGCTAGATTCCTGAGGGAGTAACAAGATGTTAATGAGATCTATTCACTCAAATGGGGCAATATTCCCAATGAACTTGAAAATCATTCTTTTGTTCTCAGTTTGTAGAATTCAGTCTGTGGTAAGTCTTGTCTGGTCCCACCCTGGGCACCTGGAACTCAGCCTTTGGCTGAGGGTGTAGACTCATGGCAACAGAAATGTGTTTCTTCCCCCTCTCTGTTTTTGTTTGTTTGTTTGTTTTTGCCTTTAAGAATCCCAGCTTCTTAAGCTACTCCAGAATGAACTCCACATATTTGTGGTAGTAGAGCTACCGTGTCATGTTTGGACTCTAACTTGTGGTGCTAATGTCAGCAAATGATCCGCAGGCACATGCATGGTAATCATGGGGTTCATCACATGAGTTTTCCCTCTCTCAAAGTTTGAGGTTTGGGGCTGCCTATTTCCCAATGCTTGAAAACAATTGCTTAAAGTTTTCATTCAGTTTTATGGTTATTTAAGGTGGAGTTAGTCTACTGCCCACTAATATGTCTTATTCAGAGTGGCAGTCTCACATTCTGTTTTGAATCGATCATTGCCTAAAAGCCAGAGGCCAAGTGCATGGAGAAAGAAAACTAATTTGGCACAGTCCTAGTCCCTGAAACATTATCCACACAAGAGCTTCTGACACCTTGTCATTCATTTTCTACTCAGTCTGACTTTTTCTATATTGATATGACATTAAGACTGAGAAAATTTTTTTGATGATACTTATGAATATATGTAAAGTTCATCCCAGTGTTTCATGAACCCAAGAATAAGCCCTGGTTGTCATATTTTATATAGTCACTGCATAGTCAATTTCATGAGAATATTAGCATGATAAAACAAGGAAATAAACAAAAACAAACAAAACCATATTTTCTTGATTTTAAGGTGCACATTATTTTAATGGTTTTAAAATATTTTTAAATATTAATTTATTAATTTTAATTGTTCTGAAATGTTAATGTATCTTACAAGAGAAGTTTAAATTTTTTGATGCCATAAGAAGCTGAAATAAAACTGATTATTTGTCTTAAAACCAATGAATTTTATATTCAAGGAAATATATTTGTTGGCATCTAGTAATTTGTACTCTACTTCAGTTGCTGTTTCATTTGGTTCCAAATTTCCAGGGACTTCTGGGTGGCTCAGTTGGTTAAGTGGCTGCCTTTGGCTCAGGTCATGATCCCAGGGTCCTGGGATCAAGTCCCACATCGGGCTCCTTGCTCAGCAGGGAGCCTGCTTCTCCCTCTGCCTCTGCCTGCCACTCTGCCTGCTTGTGCTCTCTCTGTCTCTCTCTGACAAATAAATAAATACAATTAAAAAAAAATTCCAAATACCTTCCCAAATAGTGCCAGTAGAAATTGTCTATTTTCTTTAATATTTTATTTATTTATTAATGTTTATTAATATTATTATTTATTGACAGAGAGAAAGAGATCACAAGTAGGCAGAGAGACAGGCAGAGGGACAGAGGGAAGCAGGCTCCCTGCTGAGCAGAGAATCAGATGTGGGGCTTGATCCCAGGACCCTGAGATCATGACCTATGCCAAAGGCAGAGGCTTTAACCCACTGAGACACCCAGGTGCCCCAATTGACTCTTTTCTTCATAGAAGATAAAACAATAGGAAATTGGTGTGTGTGTGTGTGTGTGTGTGTGTGTGTGTGTGTGTGTGTATGTGTATGTGTGTGTGGTGGATTTAAAGAAAACATTAGGAGAAATATCCTGACTTCAACATGGCTCTGAGATGTTGAAATGTATCTGTTTTAGGTTTCATGACATATAGGACAAAACATGTTAATGAAAATGATGATGATGAATGATGGTGGATTAAGTTGGATCTTACCTAGGAATAAGAAAATTAACCTGAAGACCCAGAAGGTGCTTGTTTTGAACTCTAGAATTCTATTCCAAAAGTCATGATTTTAATTCCTCCTATAACTAGGTATCTCCTGACCAATAAAGATTAGCACAAATTATGACAGTTTATTTTACTATGGAAGATTGATTATGGACATACTGTTCACCTACCATAGAATAACATTTCCCATCACATCATCATTTCTTGTTTAAGAAAATAAATGCTTCTTTTATCTTGACAAGTTTATCATTGCATGCCTAAACTAATTATCTCTATGGGCTCAGTTTAACTCCTAAAACTGATAGATTACTATCATGTCCTCTGGAAATGATGCATGCCACACATGTACAGCTGTGTGCCAGAAGAAAAACACTTTTTGAAATCTTCATCTGCATAATTTACTGGAAATTGTATATTGCATTAAAGAACACTTGCTACATGACAGCATATGCTAAAACTATATACATATAGACAGAGTCTTATATGTATGATATGTAGTCTTACATGTATTATATATAGTCTTTATGTACAAATGTAAAATATGTATGTGTAATATATGTGTGTGTGTATTGAATTTACTTTTTTTATACAGCTTAAAGTTAGTGATGATCTCATCAACTTAGCTGAGATGTAAGACATTCTATTTCTCATCCTTTTATTTCTAATTTTTCTCTGTGTCAGGTTAAAATTTAATAACTCTTCTCTCCTTCTATGTCTTCTAATCTAAACCCTTAAGGCATCTTAGCAGCTAACAGGAGAGATAAGCAGCATTCTTTCTGTAATTGGCAAATTTAGGGTACTCCATTTTCATTATGACTTTA
This sequence comes from Procyon lotor, assembly GCA_028646535.1. Lineage (NCBI taxonomy): Eukaryota > Metazoa > Chordata > Mammalia > Carnivora > Procyonidae > Procyon > Procyon lotor. Next base: position 66,835,743 of record CM053613.1, read on the forward strand.
AAACTGCCAAAACTACTGTTCTGGCACAGAAACTCCAGACAAAACATTATCAGAGAAGATTTTATCTGAACCACAAACTTTGTCATTTGTCTCTTTCATGGATGGCCTAACCTAGCCATTCAGAGTTGGAGCTACCAACTAGAAAATGACAGGGTTGGAACAACCTTCCCCAAACGTTCCTTGGTTTTCAGGTCCCCTTGAGTATTATCTCTTTTCCTGTCTCCAAGAATTATGCCCATACCTTGGTCCAGTTGATATATTGAATGATTGATGATATTTCCAGGCTGGCATGAATATAAGCTGAGTGAATTGGGGACTATCTACATGGCAAATAGCCCTTCTAAACATGTTTAAACTCTATTTCTCTAAAAAATGCTACCAGCCCTGAGAAATGTAAGATTCTTGATGATTTAGAAAAATGGAATGTGGGGGTGCCTGGGTGGCTCAGTCGTTAAGCATCTGCCTTCGGCCCAGGTCAGATCCCAGGGGCCTGGGATCGAGCCCCGCATCGGGCTCTCTGCTCTGCAGGAAGCCTGCTTCTCCCGCTACCATTCCCTCTGTTTGTGTTCCCTCTCTCGTTGTGTTTCCCTTTGTCAAATAAATAAAAAAATCTTTAAAAAAAAAAGAAAAACGGAATGTGGTATTTGTGACATAAAAAAATTGGTTGTATATATGAGAGGGGGGCTACACAGGAGGCCTGTGAAGCCAACTACAACCTACAGTCCTAATATACTGTTGCTTAGATTCAAGGCCTATTTGTAATTTTTTTTCAGTCTCAGAGAGTTTTAAATCCCTATGGTTCCTAGTTGCTTATATGCAGTCTGTTCTCTTAATTCCCCTGGCAGACATTTTCTTATTACACACTTGGAGGTAAAAAAGAAGGGGAAAAACATAACTTTTGTTTTTTTTTTTTCTCCAAAACATATGTTTCTCCAAAACATAACTCCCAAACTAAAAAACATAAGTCAGAAATGTTGAAGCTGGGAGCCCAGTTACTGTGGCAAGTTGGGTTTGCCAAGTTCCCCTCTCAGAGAGCTGGACCCTGCTTGAATTGGTTGCTTTTTGGATGGGCCTCAACCACTAGGTGTATGACTCCAGCCAAGTGCATTGAAAAGGAAAACTGGATTTGGCATGGCCCCATCTCCTGGGAGCATCACCTACATGAGAGTTACTGATTCCTTTGTTTGAGCCCATCTCCAACCCACATCCTCTCTCTGGGGAGCGCGGAGAAGGCCAGAAGCTTCCTGGCTATCGTTGTTGAGAAAATGATTAGGAAAAAGGTAGGGAATTATCTGGTTTCTACAAGAAGAAGACTCTGTAGGGCCTTGGTAAAGCATTTTTGTGCTGCTGATATTCTTTTCAACAAACATTTCTGGCATTTTTTTCTAGGGAAAGGGAAACATTCCTAGTTGTTAGGAATAAAAATAGGAGCAAAATGGACCCTGCCCTTGAGTTTCTGAAAAATCATGGCAGATACACAGTAGCAAATGATAAGTACAGATAATATTTTTTGGAGTAGCTGAAAGACACTGCCCACTGAAGGCAGATGACTAGGCAATCTAAGAAGATACGATAGAGAGAAAATGGAACAAGAGCTGGGTGTGGGGGGAAGCAATGATGAGCCCAGAAGTGCTTGCTGATCATGAATGCAGGTTGGAGGTGTTTAGGCTTGGATAAGACCTGGGTGTTGCAGAGTTTTTATAGCAGCATAAAGGAAGTGAGTTAGGAATATCAGTTGAGGTTCAATTCTACAGTGTCTTTAGAGTAAGACTAAAGAATTAATGAAACTACTATGAAGATTTTCTTAGCAAAGAATTTGATTGATGAAAATAAACTTTTAGGAAATGTAACCTGGGTGGTAAACTATTAAAAATAAAGGTACTGGAAAGAGAAGTACCAAAAAAGGGAGCTCATAGGATACTCTGTTAGTTTGGTTTTATTTACCCTTTCTTGAAAGCTTTTTATATTCTGAGAGCTTCACAGAGAAGTTAGAACCATTTTTGAGTCAAGGTTTCACTAGTTCTTTCTTTCTCTTTTATGAAACAAACTGGAGTCCATTAGATATGTCTTTGGTTTGCATGGCTCAAGGTCCACCATCAAACTGCCAAAATAAATTTCTATACTTACATCAACATTATTTATCTCAGAACATGGAAGTTTGGCATTTTCTCTAGCAGGAAATTACATCTGTAATTCCATCAAACCATTCCTCCTCACTAGCCATTCGCATTGGTCTGTTTCTCACTAGGAGATGGACTCTTGTGCTCTCTGTGAAATAACTTTACAAGTGAGGATTGCAGGATCCCACTTTCATGATTCAAGACAAAAAATATGAGTTCTCCAGTCATAAGCCTTTTACAGTTTTTATGCAAAAGAAATGTTACCATTATTTTATTACTCTTACTACTATTGAGAATATTATATTTCAATTCTATGATACTTTTTATTTTCTAAGTACTTCTAAATAAATACTAAAATTCTCTAAACATCTACCAACTGTGGTAAACACCAGTATGAATTAATGGAACATCTGAATTCTAAAATACATTTTTAAAAAAGAAATGCCATTAACAGGATAAATCAATTCAAGCAGTAGTTGTTGGGGGATGCTACCTGCTGGTGCAGAGTATCAGCCCCTCTCTTATTTTTAGAGAAGTGTTTATACAAGGCCACCCAAATAAATAATAGTTTTCATCTCAGCTGATAGAAGTGGCAGGAACAAACAGTTTGAGTTGCAGTGCATAGGCTGGCATATGAGATACTGTCCTTGAACAACATCAAGTCTGCCAGTGGGACCATCCAGCTTTTCTTTTCCTTTGCCATGATTCCAATTATCCTATAGCTGATATTCTGTGTAATGTGAATATGTCAGCTGTTGCAATAGAAGGAAAATGAAGACATAGGAGGATGAAGTATCAGAACAGGGTAGGAGAGGCATTTCATTGTTTAGCAAGGAATCAGCACAGATACCTCACATTTATCCCAAACTAAAAAAACATTGCTTTCAAATGTATATGGCTATGACTCAACCAATAAGGATTCCTGGGGAAGGAAGGTACTAAAAAGTAATAGTAACTTTTATGACCTCTATTTCAGTTAATTATCAAAAGAACCCAATGAGGTAGCTATTATTATCCCAATATTATAGGTAAAGGAACTGATGTTCAAAGATATCAAGTAACTTTCTGAGATCATACAGCTAGTGGGGATGGGGTTAAGGATTCAAATGCATATTTGACTGCACACCATGTGGCCCTGCCTGTTCAATGAAAAGATTCCTCAAGAAGAATTTGTAATTAACATAAAAAATGTACTTAAGTGAACCTCTACAGATCCTGTGGAGGCTTGGATATATTATGCTTTCATAGGAAGTAAAACACTCTCTCAATGATCCCTTATATGGCCTCCAGTGTCCAGATAGGAAATATAAATGCGTGAATAGGGCTGAGTGAAAGATCCTGAGAAGCTGTTAGGTTTGAAAGGAACTGGAGCATCCTACCCTGCTAAGGATAGCAAAATTGTTGCTTTTATAAACACTGGGCAGTTAAATAAAATTTCAGTTTAAAATTCAGTAACCTCACTTTTCCACAAATGAATGTACAGAATTATCACATGTATTTCTTCCATCATACATGTTAAAAAGACCAGATCCTTGTACAAGTATGAACCAGATGGGACCAAATCAGAGAAAGCTTTTATATATATATATTTTAATTTTTTGCCCTAGAACAATGAAACCAGAAGTATTGGGGAAAGTGTTATAAGAACCATTGTAATGTTAGACCAACTTACAGATGAGACATGTCATGCCAAGCTATACAGCTCTTGAGTCATAGTTTGTGTCCAGGTTCAGAATAGCTGAGGTCCAGCTGCAAAGGTAGTCCTCCAGTCTGATGCAATGATACAGTGAGATACTTGTCAACTGGCTAGGAGTTGGACAAGATTTGGTAGCTAAGACACACAGCCATATTTAAGAAGGTAGAACAATTGTATATAATATTTTGAATAAGGAGAAAAACTTTCTTAAAGGGTTCTATCATAAATATTTTTACATGTAAAGAGTTGCCTACATATTTATGAAATTAAAAAGACATTAGTCTGGTAGGAATTCAAAATGTTGCAGTCACTGTGGAAAACAATCTGGTGGTTCCTCAAGTTAAACATAATATTACTATAGGATCCAGCTCCATTCTTAAGTATATACCCCAAAGAATTAAAAAAATGGTTGTTCAAATAAAAGCTTGTATGTGAACTTTCATAGCAGCTCTATTCACAATAGCAAAAAGGTGGAGACAACTCAAATGTCCATCAGCAGATGAATAGATAAACAAAATGTGATGTATACATACAGTGGATGTTATGGATAAAATATTGCTTGACTACCATAAGGTATAAAGTATGGACACATGCTATAACATAGATAAACCTTCAAAATATTATGCTAAGTATAAGGAGTCAGTCACAAAAGACTACATATTATTTGATTCCATTCATATGAACTGTCCAGAATAGGCAAGTGGTGGTAGGAAGGTGATAGCTAAAAGGCATGTTCTCTCTGTAGTGTTGGAAATGTTCCAAAATTGACTGTAATGATGGCTGCACATAGCTGTGAATATACTAAAACCACTAAAACCTATAATTTAAGTAAGTACATTGTATGATAAGTGGGTTATATCTCAATAAATCTGTTCTTTTTTTTTTTTTTTAAGACATTAGTGTCATGCACTCCGTGCCATCCATCCCATCTCAGGCAGTTCTGCATTCCATGTTTCAGGCATGTGTGGCATCAGTTGATTATAATGGGTTGTGATAAGGTGGCACCTTTCTTTCAAGGCTGCCAAGCAGTCTGCAAACACTAATTAAGCCTGTACTACTGGCAGATTGGTAAACATTGTTTTACCTCTCAGACAAACATTCCGGGAAAGCTGCTCTGAGGGTCTCTGCATTGGTGCAACTGATGTAATATTTCTCCCACTGGTTGACTTTAGAGCATTTTTTAGAATTAAGGATGTAAATGGGATCAGGAAGGAGACAAACCATAAGAGGGTCCTAAACTTAAGAAACAAACTGAGGGTGGCTGGGGGTAGCGGGGTAGGGATAGGGTGGCTGGGTTGTGGACATTGGGGAGGGTATGTGCTATGGTGAGTGCTGTGAAATGTGTAAGTCTGATGATTCACAGATATGTACCTTGGGCAAATAATACATTATATGTTAATAAAAAAAGATAGAAAAAAATTAAGGAGGTAGGAAGGGAACTCATATTTGGTAAACATCTATGATGTATTTCCCATAGTATAGAACCTGCTGTGAACACTATATGTCATTTATCTCTGCTATCAACTCAGGAAGTAAGAATTGTCCCTATATCTCATGTAAGGAAGTTGAGCTCTAGAGAAGTTGAATGTACCAGTCAGGGTTCTTGGTTCCAAGCAATAGAAATTTACCCTGATTAAGTTGAAGCCCAAAAGGTTTATTTTAGGACACCTGAAAGAATCAATAGGAAGGTTGGAGCACAAAGAGGAGCTAAGGGGGAATGTGGAAGCCAAGAGCACAGGAGGTTTTACCACTGGTACCCCCATCTTCAGTACCCTCCACACTGCCATAGCAGATGTTGCCAACCCTGGCTGCTTGGGGTCAATTCCTTACAGTCTTAATTAAACTATTGCCTCTGTCATTAATCTCTGTCACTATATTTTGTTACAATCTTTTAAGACTCAAAGTTCTAAGCTCAGGCTTAAGTCACACTACTTCACTCAATGGCTGAAGTGTAGAGAGAGGGAATACCATTCCAATTTACCTTTTGTAGGGGAGGGACAGCCCATCCAGGCATCCCCTAAGGGGTGAAGTTTGGGAGCTGGATAGCCAAAATGACAGAGAAGATGTGAACCTCTGATTCTAAGTGTAGTGTTCTTTCTTTTGCACAACGTCACCTCTCTTTCTATGTCATTCCATTCAAATGCACTTATTATGCACTGGGAAACTGCAGGTGCTGACCATGTGGAGAAAGGAGCCACACTTTCTCATTCAGGTTTAGACCAGTGGGGGAGATGGTGAAGGGAAGGCAAAATGAAAATGTAATGTGTCATATGGAAGAATTTCCACAGGTCTGTGAGAGCATCTAGGAGATACCAAGGAATTGGGGAAGACTTACTGAAAGGAAGTATAGACCAGTTTGGGGAATGTGTTGGGCCCAAATTTTGGCTTTTGACTAACTTTCTCCCACATAGATTTCATGATTTCCTCTTTCCTGTTAAGTATTTCCTAAAAGCATAAATAACCATCCTAGCCACCTGTCATTTAAATCCCTTAAATGAGAGTGGATTTATTATTCTTAATGAAAAGAATTTTTATTATGGTGAAAATACTATAATAGTCAGTAGTTCCTGTTTGTAGCGTCTTCATCAGACTTTCAGCACCTCACCTTGATATCCATTCATTCATGTATTCAACAGATATTCTTTGGGCGTCTCCTATTTGCCAAGCCCAGTTCTAGGCACTGAAGATTCATAGTAAATAAGAAAAAGTGCCCATCTATATCTTCATAGGGGAAGGCATACACTAGACAAACAGGTATATAACATTGCATCAGGCACTGATGATAAATGCTCTGATGAACAGTGAAACATAATGAAGTGTTAGAGATTAACAAGACTGGAGGGCCTATTATTTTAGACAGGAGTCAGGGGCCAAATGGTTAGTGTTCATGAGCCAAGACCAGAAAATATTTTTTGTATCTTAGTCAAGGAAGGGAGGACAGAGTGTGGTGCTCTAGAAGTTTTTTAAATTAAATTAGATAGAAAATTTTCGAAAAAGTGGGAGACTTTCTTTACAAATGACCGTGTATGCATTCCATGGAGCATTCAAAGAGCTCATTTTGACAGGAGTGTAGAAAGGCAAGTAGTGAGAAGTGAGAGTTAATGTTAAAGAGGGAGGTGAGGGCCAGCCAGTAGAATGCCTTTTACACCATGCCAACGAATTTGGAATTTCATGCTAATGCCTGCCACATGGTAGGCATAAATATTTGTTGGATCCATACAAAAGAAAGGCCCTGGGAAACACTAAGCAAGTTGAAGTGGGAGGGTACAGATGTGGTCAGATTTATGTTATAAGAAAGTTTAATCCAGTGGCAAGATGGAGACATTATTTGAATTGGCAGCAAGAGTGGAGTCAGAAATATTGGTCATTATGCTCTTCTAGAAATCCAGATAAGAGGGGCACCTGGGGCTCAGTTAGTTAAGCATCTAACTTTGGCTGAGGTCATGATCCTAGGATGCCAGGATTGAGCCTCACATCCAGACTCCATGCTCAGAGGAGAGTCTGCTTGTCTCTCTGCCCCTTCCTCAGCTCATGCTCTCCTTCTCTCAAATAAATAAATTAAAAAAAAAAAAAAAAAGGAAATCCAAATGAAAGATGCTGAGGGCTAAGCTAGAGCACTCAAGACAGATGGAGAGGAAGTGCTGATTGTTGTTTTCTCTCTGATGTTAGCATCAGGCATGGCCTGTGTACAGAGAGAATTTGCCCAATGGTATCACCATATTTACACCATTTATTGAAAACTCTTATGAGATAATATATTGTAGAAGAGTGGAGGTAACTTTTATTTCTCAATGTAGAGTTTGTGAAGCACTTAAATATATTAGTATATTCAGTAACAGTTTTGAAAAGTAGACTTCGTTTATTTAATTTTACAAGTTTCTCCCCCATGGCTGTGTCTGAGGTGGTTATGGGATTTTTGGTTCTCAGTTTGCCCCCTTTCTTTCTTTCTTCTTTTTCTTTCTTCTTTCTTTCTTTCTTTCTTTCTTTCTTTCTTTCTTTCTTTCTTTCTTTCTTTCTTTCTTTCTTTCTTTCTTTCTTTCTTTCTTTCTTTCTTTCTTTCTTTTTTCTTTCTTTTCTTCTTTTCTTCCTTCCCTCCTTCCTTCCTTCCTTTCCTCCTCCTCCTCCTCCTCCTTTTTCTCCTCCTTCTTCATAGATTTTGGATACTAGCCCTTTATCTGATAAGCCATTTGTGAATATCTTCTCCCATCCTGTCAGTTGTCTTTTGGTTTTGTTGACTGTTTGCTGTGCAAAAGCTTTTGATTTATTTTTAAGGTTTGTTTATTTATTTTTATTTATTTATTTATTTATTTATTTATTTATTTATTTATTTGAGCTTGAGAAAGTGAGAGAGAGCATGAGAGGGGAGAAGGTCAGAGGGAGAAGCAGACTCCTCATGTAGCTGGGAGCCCAATGTGGGACTCCATCCCGGAACTCCAGGATCATGACCTGAGCCGAAGGCAGCTGCTCAACCAACTGAGCCACCCAGGTGCCCAAAAGCTTTTGATCTTGATGAAGTCCCAATTGTTTATTTTTGCCCTTGCTTCCCTTGCCTTTGGTGATGTTTCTAGGAAGAAGTTGCTGTGGCTGAGGTCGAAGAGGTTGCTGTTTGTGTTTTTCTGTAGGATTTTGATGGATTCCTATCTCACATTGAGGTCTTTCATCCATTTTGAGTCTATTTTTGTGTATAATGTAAGGAAATGGTCCAATTTCATTCTTCTTCATGTGGTTGTCCAATTCCCCCAAAACCATTTGTTGAAGAGACTCTTTTTTTCCATTAGACATTCTTTCCTGCTTTGTTGAAGATTAGTTGAACATAAAGTTGGGGGTCCATTTCTGGGCTCTCTATTCTGTTCCATTGATATATGTGTCTGTTTTTGTGCCAGTACCATCCTGTCTTGATGATTACAGCTTTGTAGTAGAGCTTGAAGTTTGGAATTGTGATTCCACAAACTGTTGTTTTCTTTTTCAACATTCCTCTGGCTATTTGGGGTCTTTTCTGGTTCCATATAAATTTTAGGATTATTTGTTCCACTTCTTTGAAAAAAAAATGGTATTTTGATAGGGATTGCATTAAATGTGTAGATTGCTTTAGGTAGCATAGACATTTTCACAATATTTGTTCTGCCAACCCATGAGCATGGAACATTTTCCCACTTCTTTGTTTCTTCCTCAATTTCTTTAATGAGTACTTTATAGTTTCCTGAGTATGGATTCTTTGCTTCTTTGGTTAGGTTTATTCCTAGGTATCTTATGGTTTGGGGTGCAACTGTAAATGGGATCAACTCCTTAATTTATCTTTTTTCTGTCTTGCTATTGGGTACAGAAATGCAAATGATTTCTGTGCATTGATTTTATATCCTGACACTTTACTGAATTTCTGATTGAGCTTTAGCAGTTTTGGGGTGGAGTCTTTTGGGTTTTCCAAATAAAATATCAAAATATCATATGATATAAAATATCAAAGAGCAAGAGTTTGACTTCTTTGCTGATTTGGATGCCTTTTATTTCTTTTTGTTGTTTGATTGCTGAGGCTAGAACTTCTAGTACTACATTGAATAGCAGTGGTGATAGTGGACAGCCCTGCTGTGTTTCTGACCTTAAGGGAAAAGCTCTTAGCTTTTCCTCATTAAGAATGATGGTCACAATGGGTTTTTCATAGATGGCTTTTATGATTTTGAGATAGGTACCCTCCCTCTATCAGTTTGATAGAGGAAAAATTTTGAAAGTTTTGATCAAGAAAGTTTTGATCAAGAAAGGATGCTGTACTTTGTGAAATGTTTTTTCTGCATCTATTGAGAGTATCCCATGGTTCTTGTCTTTGTTTTATTAATGTATTGTATCACATTGACTGATTTGCAGATGTTCAACCAACCTTGCAGCCCGGGAATACATATTACTTTGTTATGGTGAATAATCATTTTAATATACTGTTGGATCCTATTGGCTAGTATTTTGGGGAGAATTTTTGCATCCATGTTTATCAGGAATATTGGTCTGTAATTCTTTTTGATGGGGTCTTTGTCTGGTTTGTGTATCAGGTAATGCTAGCCTCATAAAATGAATTTGGAAGTTTTCCTTCCATTTCTATTTTTTGGAACAGTTTCAGAATAATAGGTAGTAATTCTTTAAATGTTTGGTAGAATCCCCTGAGAAGCTGTCTGGCATGGGACTCCTGTTTGTTAGGAAAATTTTGACGACTGCTTCAATCTCCTTACTAGTTATGGGTCTGTTCAGATTTCTCTTTATTTCTGGTTCAGTTTTGGTAGTTTATACATCTCATACATCTCTAGGAATGCATCTGTTTGTTCCAGATTGTCTAATGCTCTTAAAATTGTTTATATTTCTTTGATGTTGGTTGTGATCTCTCCTCTTTCATTCATGATTTTATTAATTTGGGTCCTTTCTCTTTTCTTTTGGATAAGTCTGGCCAGGGGTGTGTCAATCTTATTAATTCTTTCAAAGAACCAGCTTCTAGTTTCATTGATCTCTTCTACTGTTCTTTTGGTTTCTATTTCATTGATTCTGTTCTGATCTTTATGACTTCCCTTCTTCTGCTGGGTTTAGGCTTTTTTTTTCTGTTCTTTCTCCAGCTCCTTTAGGTATAGGGTTAAGTTGTGTACTTGAGATCTTTTTTGTTTCTTGAGAAAGGCTTGTTTGGCTATATACTTTCTTCTCAGGACCACCTTTGCTGTGTCCGAAGGATTTTGAACAGTTGTGTGCTCATTTTCATTTGTTTCCATGAATTTTTAAAATTCTGCTTTAATTTCCTGGTTAACTCATTCATTCTTTAGTAGGATGCTCTTTAGCCTCCATGTATTTGAGTTCTTTCTGATTTTCCTCTTGTGATTGAGTTCTTGTTTCAAGGCATTATTGTCTGAAAATATGCAGAGAATGATCCCAATCTTTTGGTACTAACCCAGGATGTGATCTATTCTGGAGAATTTCCATGTGCACTAGAGAAGAATGTGTATTCTGTTGCTTTGGGATAGAATGTTTTGAATATATCTGTGATGTCCATCTGGTCCAGGGTGTCATTTAGAGCCTTTATTTCCTTGTTGATCTTTTGCTTAGATGATCTGTTCATTTCAGTGAGGGGGGTGTTTAAGTCCCCTACTATTATTGTATTATTGTCCATGTGTTTCTTTGATTTTGTTATTCATTGGCTTCTACAATTGGCTGCTCCCACGTTAGGGGCATAAATATTTATAAATGTTAGATCTTGTTGAATAGACCCTTTAAGTATGATATAGTGTCCTTCCTCATATCTTATTATAGTCTTTGGCTTAAAATCCAATTTATCTGATATAAGGATTGCCATCCCAACTTTCTTTTGATTTCTATTAGCATGGTAAATTGTTTTCCACCCCCTCACTTTAAATCTGGAGGTGTCTTTGGGTCTAAAATGAGTTTCTTGTAGATCACATATCAATGGGTCTTGGTTTCTTTTTATCCATTATGATACCTGGTATCTTTTGATTGGGGCATTTAGCCCATTTCCATTCAGGCTAACTATTGAAAGATATGAATTTAGCACCATTGTATTGCCTGCAAGGTGACAGTTACTGTATAATGTCTCTGTTCCTTTCTTGTTTATGTTACTTTTAGTTTCTCTCTTTGCCTAGAAGACCCCTTTCAGTATTTCCTGTAGAGCTGGTTTGGTGCTTGCAAATTCTTTTAGTTTTTGTTTTTCCTGGAAGATTTTTTTAAAATCTCTCCTTCTATTTTCAATGACGGCCTCATTGGCTATAGTATTCTTGGCTGCATATTTTTCTCATTTAGTGCTATGAATGTATCAGGCCAGTCCTTTCTGTCCTGCCAGGTCTCTGTGGATAGGTCTGCTGCCAATCTAATATTTCTACCATTGTAGGTTACAGACCTCTTGTCTTGAGCTCCTTTCAGGATTTTCTCTTGTCACTAAGACTTGTAAGTTTTACTATTAGATGACAGGCTGTGGACCTAACTTTCTTGATTTTGAGGAGTGTTCTCTGAGCCTTCTGGATTTTGATGCTTGTTCTCTTTGGCAAATTAGGGAAATTCTCTACTCTAATTTGATCCCAATTATTCTAATATTGTTTCATCTTATGGTACCACTTATCTCTTTAATTCTCCCCTTATGGGCCAGTAGTTCTTTGCCTCTCTTTTGCTCAGCTTCTTTATTCTCCATCATTTGGTCTTCTGTATCACTATTTGTATCTTCTGTATCTCTCTTTTGTCTCATTTATCATAGCAGTAAGAGCCTCCATTTTTTATTGCACCTCATTCATATCTTTTTTTAATTTCAACTTGGTTAGATTTTAGTTCTTTTGTTTCTCCCAAAAGGGATTTTATTTCTCCTGAAAGGGATTCTCTGATATCTTCCATGCTTTTTTTTGAGCCCATCTAGCACCTTGATAATAGTCATTCTGAACTCTAGTTCTGGCATATTACTAATGTCTGTATTGATTAGGTCCCTAGCCTAATCAATAGTACTGCCATTTGTTCTTTTTTTTTTTGTGGTGAGTTTTTCCACCTTGTAATTTTATCCAGATAAGAATAGATGAATGACAGAACAAAATACTAAAAGGGTAGCAACAGCCCCAAAATAGTATACACTAACCAAATCAGAAGAGACCCAAAACCCAGGGGAGAAAAAAAGTGGGGAGAAGAATAAGTAAAAAAGAAAGAAAAAAAATATATTTTTGACTGTTAAATAGAACAGAGCCACACACTTGATTTTGGGAGTATTTTGGTCTGTTAGAAGAAACTACCTCCCAAAATTTTAAAGAAAGAAAACTTATATATATACAAAAATAAGGGTAAATAGGATTAAGGGACAGAATATGATTGTAAAAATGAAAATTTAAAAAGATTCTTAAAAAAATTGATAAGATAAGAAGTTAACTGAAAAAAGAAAAAAAAAAGGAAAGAATGTGATCAGGCTGGAGACTGAAACAAAACTGTGTGCTAAATTTAGGGTATATTTTCATTAGAAGAAATTATATCCCAATAATTTAAAGAGAAAAAAACCTGTATGTATACAAAAAATAAGGTTAAGTACAATGAGGGGCTAAAATATTGCTATAACAATGAAAATTAAAAAAGATTTTTAAAAAGGTATTGATAGGATAAAATAGTTAAAAAACATTAAAATTAAAAAAATTAAATTAAAAAATTAAATTAAAAAAATTAAATTATAAAATTAATTAAATTAAAAAAATTAAATTAAAAAAAATTAATTAAAATTAAATTAAAATTAAAAAAATAGAATAAGAAAAAATTTTAATTTAGCTTGGAATGGCTAATGGATCATGGGGAAAAAGCCATGAATTCTAGTGTTGATTTCCCTTAGTTCTGGAGTTCTGCAGTTCTCATTGTTCAGTGAACTCAGTCTTGGCTAAGAGTTCTTGCTGATCTTCTGGAGGAGGGGTCTGTTGCAGTGATTCTCAAATGTCTTTGCCAGAGGCAGAATTACACCCCCATTGCCAGGGGCTAGGCTAAGTTATCTGCTTGGGTTTGCTCCCAGCATCTTTTGTTCCCAAACTCTTTCTGCACCAGTTGGGAGGACAGGAATGAAGAGGGCAGTCTCCTAATCTCTGGCCCCATAGGAGCCAAGTGCTTGGGTCTCCACTTCTCAATCTGCCTTCAGAGAAAAGAAGTCAACCCCTCCCATCTCCCTGGTCTCCAGCAGTGCTCCATGATCACCTGGCCTGTGAAGTGTTTCTATCTCTGGTGCACGGCCCCGTTTAGAGTCTCCAAACTCAGCCAATTCCTGCAGTGCACTCTCATGCTGCTCCTCCTGAAGGAAGAAGGAGGGGGTCTCTCCAGAGCTGCCACTTGTGGGGTCCATGCTCGAAGACCAGTGGCCTGACAGTGCCTTGGATTATGTTTTAAGGTAACCTCCAGCTGAGAGCCCCCTTCTTGGCTCTGTCACTGCAGCTGGCTTCCCCACTCCGATACCTGGTAGTTCTGCCACACTCAGACACCCCTTGTCTTTTTGTGATCCCGCAGGTCTTGAGACCACACTGTCCCTGTGAGGGCTCCACCCCCCATCTAGCCACTAGAGCGATGTCCCTCAGTGGAGCAGATTTCTAAAAGTTCTGATTTTGTGCTCCATTGGTCTACCACTTGCCAGGAGCTGGTCCCTCCCCCACTACGGTCCATCTTCCAGTCACTTGCGATTCACTTCTCCACACGTCCTACCTTCTGCAAAGTGGTCGATTTTCTGTTCCTAGAATTGCTGCTCTTATCTTCTATCTACTGTTGTGTTTGTAGCTGTTCAGAATGTTTGATAGCTATCTAGCTGAATTTCTGGGACCTGATGATATCACATTCTCCTACTCCTCCACCATCTTGCTCCTCTCCCTTGGTCAATATCCTCAGTTTGTTCTTTCATTGCTTGTTGGATTCTAACAGGAATTCTGTGAGAAGACAGGAATTTCATAAATACTTTCCTTTTTATTACTGCCTTGCTGGGTTTCCTTTTGAGCATCTGATCAAATAACTCTACAGTGTTCTGTCCTCTTGGAGTCAGAGATATTTCATTCAAAACTCTGCTTCCTCCATTGAAGCCACAGTTGGAGCATAATGACAGTGATTTACTGGTCTTCAATGGTCCAGCTCATGCTGGAAAAGCAGCTGTCACTGAGTTGCATACTACCTGTCACTCAAAGCCCAGGGTATGGTGTTGTAGGTGGGCATCCTTCTCCCTTCCCCAGTTATCATTAAGGATCAGTGAAACAAAGTGGGGGGAGGGAGGAGTTTTGTCTCATTTCTGCACTGGCCAGGGAATGTATTGCTTTATATTTGGGACCTAACACAATCAGGCGACTCTTAGACTGGGATCTTTGAGGATGAAAACTCAGTCTATCAGTCTGGCTCATAACTTCTGGCTTTGCCAAAACTTTCCTTTCTTCCATTAGATTATGGTCTACTATGTGCCAAACATTGTTGTAGAAACTGTTGTGCAAAGAAGAATTGGCTCCTGCCCTAAAATTGCTCACAGTTTGTTGGTAAAGAATGATAAATAAACAGATGACTAAAATAACAGTAAAATAAGAGCTGTAGTGCACATATATTTTTTTCACTTTTAGAAGATTTAAAAAAAAATCCAGAGGGCCTATAAATTTTACTTTAATTTCCTGTTAGATAGTTTACAGATATATTTTAATGCTTCACCAACCCTATATCAGGAAAAAAAATAAAACCTTACCTAAATCTCCTAGTCTATATTTTTCCATAAAAGTCAATTGCCTAGTTCAAGAGTCACAAACACATGTGTCCTCAAGGGCCAGGCAGGTGACATGAATGAGTTGAGGGATTTCATGGGAGGAATAGAGACTGGGGTAAACTGAGGAGTGCTTCTCCAGTGGGGGTAGTTGCTACTCAGAGCAGGCAGATTGTTGTTGGGAAGAAATACACATCCAATGATGCCAGCTCTTATAATTTTTCAAGAGAAACTGGATTTTGTGTGAAATTTCTGATTTTTAAATGTTAGCAACTAACTCCAGTAAAAAAAAAAAAAAAAAAGATGCAGTGCCAATGAACATCTTCTTGGGCTGCATTGTCCAGAGCAATAGCAGTTAGTGTTGTCAGAGAAAGGTTTGTAGCAACTCCTCAGCATGGGTGTGAAGACTGTGGCAGAATTGCCTGGATTTATCAAATAGTTCTTATCTCTGAATAATGCCTTTGTTTTGGAGAGACAGAAAGGAAAACTCAAATACTTGTCATTAGCTTTCTTTCCTTGGTTATTATAAAGCACTTTGCAGTATTTCAAGAAAAACAACTCAACTAAACAACACTATTTTCCTCTGAAGATGAAAGAAGTTCCAGAGCACATCCACTGGAGGCTTTTGACTAAATCTGGCCATTTCCCTGCATGCCTTGATACTCAAATTGAGCGATCTATTAAACTCCAAATTCACCTTTCTAGAAGCAAGCTGAAGGGCTGAGGGCTAAGGGGCACTGGTCATCCTGGGATAGGGTTCCTTTCTGACAGCAAGTTCACCCAACTCCTGGTCCTTTGATTCTTTGGACTCTGCCTTCCTCCTATGCCATTATCTCTCCTCTGTAGCACTACTGGGGGAAGCAGTTAGGGTGGAGGATCTATCTTTAGGACTGTGCCCCTTTGTTCCCACTCCCTGACTCTAGGCCCACAGCCCAAGTCAAGGAGACATGCTTGATCTTGGACTATTTGAAATATAGCTGATGTGACCTTCCATGAAAGATGAGTGGGGCATGAGCCACTATGAACTGTGGAGCTTCCCTCCCTCCCTAGGGAACAGGATGTGGTGTGGAGAGGCAAGCTTCTGACCTGGGGGCTCTGCTCCTTTGGCAGGCTGTATTCTCCAGACTGTCAATGGGTGCCAGCTGCCCTTTTGCTTTCCACCAGCCAATGGCTATAAATACAGTCACATTTCCCACATACTGTATTTATGTTTCAGAAAATGTCTGCGTTGCATACGTAATGGAGGAGATATAATTATAATATTTCAAAACTGGCCAAATTTCGTGAAATATAAAATAACAGATGGCACCACACAATATTGGTGCGGTGCGCCTCATTTAAATCATAACTCGAGCCTGAAAATGTTCCCATTTGGTACAGGGTGATGACGGGAGTGTGTGTGCTGGGAGTTAGGGGGTGGCGTGGTTCCCCTTCTTTGTCCTCTCTAAGCTTTTCAGGGAAAGCAGAGTTATGAAGCTATGCATGCCGAGTAATCTCAAGTTTGGATCTTATCAATTTATCAATTTATGTTGCTTGGTATTTAGCTGACAAGTAGGAAGTAGGACTTCTAAATTTGGGTTGTATTGGCCCCTGACAGTTTCCCATTTTTACTTAACCACCAAGAAGTTGTTGCTCAAGTTCAAAACCTACAGACACTTTTTCTCCATCTTTGACAGCAGTTCCACTAGATGATCCTGTGTTCTGGGTTTTATGACATGGACATGGTGGTACTCACTTTGTTTCAACTCCATTGCTTGTTCCCCAGCTTCGCCCAAAGCCAACATAATCTGAAATCTCAGTGATCCTCAAAAGGCCTGTAGGATGCTAGGGTTTAAGTGGGAAATTTAGTAAGCTCTCAAAGGCACAGGCTTATCTAGGAGAAAGGTCAGAGTAAGAGACACCCTCATTACCTCTGCTGCTCAAATCTCATACTAAACCAAAAGGCTCATTGATTCAGGTAGATAAGGATTCATATAAATGCTTCTATACAGCCCAGATTCTCTAAGTCATAGCATTTGGCTCCTGCTTTTTGTTTGTCGTCTCAATTGCTCTTCCCATATCACTGAAGAAACCATAAAATTTAACAATAAAGTTTCAGATTCCTAAATTGTTGATGAACAATACAGGCTAAAGAGCCATGAACACCTGTTGTTGGCCCTCCCAGCCTGTATGTGAAGTCTTTTTAAACAGCATTTATTGAATCAGAGGACAGCAAAATAAGCTCCACTTTTGCTTCTGTGCTGGCTTCTCTGTGTCCACTCTTGCCTTGTTCCAGTCTTCACTTAGAATGAGATACCCAAAACCTGCTGGAGAAGTTACAAGTGTTTGCAATGTTACCATTAAATTAATAGCATGATGAGAGTCAAAAGTAAATGCATTTCATTTTTCTTCTCTCTTTTCAGAGAAAAAACTCATGAGGTCCAAATTAGTCTTAATTTGTCTTTTCTCTTTATAGATCAAGATGTATCATTCTCTTCCTGAATTTTCTCTTCTACCAGTCCCTCCAACCAAAGTTGGAAAAATGAGTGTATCCTGTTGTGCTATGATAATGTGCAAGGAAAGTAAAAATCTCTTTATCAGTGCTAGTGCTAAAATGTTTACATTGCAATAGCTGGGGAGAACAGAAAAGGATGTGTGATGGCCTGATGGGGCTCTAGGAAAGGAGTGAACTGACTTCTGCTTGAAAC
>CM053613.1:66853948-66996576 GCA_028646535.1 Procyon lotor
GGGACTTCTTCCTTCCCCTGGCTGTTATTAAAGCCCAGCTGACCTGCCCTGAACGAGTGATGGAAGCTGTTCTTTTTATTTTCTGCTGGTTTCTCTACCTGAGTGTGCCTGTGAAGGTCACACATGACTTTTCACCTCCCCTGTCTCGTTTTCCAAGTTTCTTGGAAGATGAACATCCCTCTTGGGAGGACAGTATTATCTGCAACTTATTATAGAAATGTAATGAAAGCATCATGAGCAGCATACTGAGATATACAGATGGGTAATGTTGAGCCCTTGCAAAATGAGCTCTTTACTATTTATCTTACTTGGGGGGAAAGTTTGATCATTTCTAAGCCTCTGGTGGTGTTTTCTTGGGTCAGGATAAAGGCATTCTCTGGTTGTTAACCTATAATAATTATAGAAGGAGAATGAGAGAGAGAAAGAGGAGAGAGAGAGAGAGAGGGAGAGAGAGAGAGAGAGAGAGAGAGAGAGAGAAAGATTGGGAATTTATCCCATAGGAGCAGATGAGGCCTGAGGCCTTCAGACCCAGGGAAGTCCTGTAGAAAAATGCAGGGGGCCTGGTGGGGCTTGCAGCAGAATGGAGGATACTTCCCTTTATAAAGGGGCAGCTAGAGCATCAGATGATTTTTATTCAGACAGAATGAAGAATCAGCATGATCAGGTCTTCTTATTTTTCAAGAGTAACTGAATATCTACATGAGCAGATGTTTAAATACTAGCAACATATTCCATTTAAAAAGTACTGCTGGACATAGAAAATGTGTCTGAGGGTCAGATCCAGCCCTCAAGCTATCATATGCTATTCCAAAAAGAAAGGCATTGGAAACTGTGGATCAGGTCCCGGGCCTTCTTCATGGGAGGCAGTTAGAGGGGTCACCAAAACCTTTAATGAAAATGCCACTGGAAGAAATATTTCCTCTTTGTTGTCAGAGATCAGAGTACCAGCATTAGGAGACCCTGATGCTCTAAGGTGATGGCCAAAAGGTGGTGGCTGGAACATGCAGGGGCAAGAGGGCCCTTTGGCACAGCTGGTCCCTTTGCTGCCTGCTGTGTCCAGGTCTGTAGCCCTCAGCTCCAAATCCTGTCACTGGCAGTTCCTGGCAAAAGTCCCCACTAGTTGAGTTCCACCTAGAATACTGTCACATGGTGATGGGAAACTCCTTTTAGGAAAGTTTTAGGATCATGCTGTAATGGCAGGTGGCTTCTAAAGGGACAAATGGTAATAATGATCAGTGAGTTAGTACCTAAGTGACACTGAAGAGTCCAGGGTAGCTCCTTGGGAACATGGGGACACTGTGCAGAAGCCATTGTGCATGTGGATTTAGCTGCAACAAATGACTTTCCTCAGCTCCCATCATGGTGTTTTGCCACAATATTAATGAGGTTATTTTCTCTGGTGACACATTTCTGATAAGAATATACACATTTAAGGAGGCTCTGGAAATAGTGATGTCAAACAGCAAGAGATTCATCTGGAAAGGAGGCTAAGGTTCATTCAAATATGTTGACTTGGTCATCCTCCTTGCTCCAGAGTTGCTAGGGTCACAGGCCACTTTTCCTGGAGAGTTCAAAACCTTCATGGTGGAAGTTATGAGAGACATACACAGTTTTGTTAAAGATAACAAAAGGAGAAAAGTACACTTAAAATGCTGTATGTGAATGAAGTCCGTATAACCTCCTCTTCAGATTCTGATCTCTCATTTTACACCTGCTTCTGTGTTCCAGGCATGACAAAGATTTGGGGGAGAATTGTTCATTCCAGGGAGTACCCAGCAGCATACCCCTCAGCAAAAAAAAGGGAGTGAGAGAGAGTGAAAGTGAGTGAGAGAGGGTAAAAGAATGCTTTATTCACAACTTCCCCTCCGGACAATTGCACTTCAATAGTCTAGCCTTCTGAGCAGGGGCATCTTTAGGTTAGCATCCGAACTTGTAAGTCTTTAGTTTAACTGAACTTTGGAGCCTTGGAGGCTCTTACATCCTTCAAGGAAGTATTGAAAGCAGAAGCAAGTGTGTCAAACACAGGTACCTAGTGAAGCTTGAAGAATCTAATTTTGCAGGAAGGCATCTTCATATAAATGCTGCAGTTTTGCTGTAAAGTAAGTCAACCCTCTGCTGAGGATTCATTTCAAATCAGAATCATTTCAGTCTTGAGCTATCCACAATTTCCCATTCAAATATATGGAGGCTGAGTTTGTTTTTTTTCCCTGTCATTACTACTCGGTCCAGTGTTTCCATTTTAAAAAGTGTGCATGTGGACTGAACCAAAACAGGGATTATTTAAAATACTGTGCTGGCTGATTTCATTTAAATGACCCCAATATCTTTGGCTAATATTAAGAGCATTTTTAGTAAAACACACAGATTTGGCCAGGCCTAGAGAATTTAATACTGCTCAACAACAATAATTTGGGGCATTTGTAGGACCAGTTATTGTTTTCCAAAGATTTTGCCATTTGTTCCTTGATTTGCTCCCTCCCTTTCCTGGGAAATGTAGAGCAGGATGGCAGGGCCATGGCATCTTCTATAGTGATTCAGTCTTCTGTTCAGACCCAGCTTCTCATTGTGTGCAGTGGGTGCTCAGCAATTAAATGCTCAGTAAATGTTATTTGAATATAAGATAACATGGCCCATGACTAGATGCTGATTTTGTTTGCTACAAACAAAGACACATACTGGGTGTCTTTAGCTTAGCTAAAGCTTAGCTAAGCTTCCTCAGCCACTTTACCACATAGAGTATGTGATACTCCCAGCCCCCAGAGATGGGAGACAAACTTGTCCCTGCATCTCTGTGAAACTTTAGAATGGATTCTGAGTATAATCCTTTAAAGAATGTATGCATTGTCTGCGCACTGACTCTTGGTCTCTGGAAAGAGGTGAATGTGGAATTAAGTGCCTCATGGCTAGAAAATGTCGGAAACTAGATTGTAACCTAAGTATATGTTTCCTAGTTGTATACTTTTTAATTACCTGAGCTTTATTTTAAAATTGGTTATAGTAGCAGGCACAACCCTGAACTCACTGTCACATAGACTCTGGGGGCCAGCCTTTGCTAACAAGGCCTCTTGCCTCTCCTGAGCTCCTATCCTGCAAGAACACTTCTTTGGGTCTTGAGCCTCACACAAAGGGTCAGTGTCAGCAATATCTGAGCACATGAGTGGGGGAGGGGTGAAAACTGAGATGTTGTCTCTGTGCTGGATGCCTCTGAGCAAGTGGGCCTGGGCTGGGTGGGGCGAAAGCAGCAGCTGGTGTGATGGAGAGGCTGGAGGGGTTGGGAGGCAGAAAGAGAAAGAGACACAGTTAAAATTCTTTGCCACTGCCTGACCATCTCCCCTTGGTAGCCATGTAGTCAGGGAATGTGTAACTGTGTGTTTTTCTTTTTCTCTACCCCCCTCCCCGCCTTTCTCTTTTTCCTTCCTCAAATGCAAATCAATAGATGTGTATTCACAGACTAACACGATGTCAAGGAGAAAAGAGTAGCCTTTTCATCCAGAGTAGAGTGCAGGGAGCAGCCCCTCCACACAGGGAGGAAAGGAAGACAGGAAATGAGAGGGGGAGAAAAAGGACAGAGAGAAAAAGAGACCAAATCTGGGGAGAAGATGGTGAATGGCGCCCTGGGAAGGCATGGTTTTTTGGCATACCTTTTCACTTCCACGTGGTGTGGACATCCTTTCATCTAACTGCACTTTACCTTGGGAACAGGGTAATGAATTTTTTCCCCAATAGCTAGAATATTTTAGCTCTTGTTTTAAAGTTGTTCTGGAAAAAAAATGCATACATAAGTGAAAATCGGATGCCATATTCTTCAATACTTAGCTAAAATTCAATCAGGCAAATCTAGGTGGAAGGCTTTATGATAATGTGAGGTTGGATAATATATTGTCTTGAACAAATCTAGCTAGTTTCTAGGTTGTAAGTGAACAATATGTGATTAGTAACAACAACAAGAACAATAATAATGTTTGAAAGAAGTATTCATTGTTGGAATTGACTGAACAGAAAGAATATGTGGATTGTATTCCCACCTCTTCCTTGACCTCTGGGTTTTTGGGGACACATATTTAAATTGCAAGGATGCCTGGCTGGCTCAGTTGGAAGAGCATGTGGCTCTTGATCTCAGGGCCATGAGTTTGAGTCCCACTTTGGGTGTAGAGATTACCTAAAATGAATGAACAAATTAGAACATAAAAAAATAAATTGCAATGCCTCCTTATTTCTCTATCTGGAAAATGGGGCTAATTAACCCCTCCTCTATGTTACTTCACATGTGGATGAAGCAAATAACTGAGACTATAAATGTCCAAGTCTTTATTGTGCATATCAGCAACATTAGCTCTTATTTTAGTTACTCCAATATATGTAGGATTTTAGCTTTATATTGGAAAAACAGCCTTTTAGTTCAGTGTTTTGAGATTTTTATTTGTAATATCCTTTTTCCTTTGTATCACAAAGTGTCTGAACTAGTGGGAAGTTAACTGTGGAAGGCTAGCCTCCATTTTGGCCTGTAATGTCTTCTCAAATCCCACAAAAAGGATAACAAAAGGTTAAAAAGGTACAAAGGACAAAAAAGTTGAAAGAGGAAATGAAAGTGGTTGAGAAATGGATTTTCCTTTGAAAATAAAATGAATGAGTGCAAGTGATTTAGTAAAATAAATCAAAATATAAAATAAAATAAAATAAAATAAAATAAAATAAAAAGCTGAGATGTAAGGGTCTGCAGAGGATGTGATAAAGAAGACTATGTTGATTTATACCCAGGGCAGCCCAGGAATAACAGCTCAGGGTGCCTTGGAAGGTAGAAATGGGGACGGATGAATTAAAAGACTGTTTTAGACATAACTCCACCCCAGAATGCTCTGCTTCTCCTATTTTCCATGAATGGGAAATTTACTTTTTTGAAGGATTTAAAGAAAGACTCCAAGCTCAGCCACAGGAGGCAGTTGAGATAACCTAGTGAAAACAGAGGTTGACAATCTCCATTCTGAATGGTGAAACCCACTAGATTACCTTCAGAATGCTGGAAACCAGGATTTTACCATTCTGGTAGGTGAATGGAGGCTTCATTTGGAGAAACCTGAGTGGGTCAAGACAAATAGATCTACAACTACTGACATTTGAGGGGAAATGGTCTCAAGGCCGTTCCTTGTCCCAAGGTCATTATTTGCCTGATAATCTTTGAAGGGTCCACTGGTAAATAAACTCCATTGATAAACACAGATTCCAGCCAGTCTATTATTACTTTATTTTTGAATGTGAAAGGAAGACCAAAGATCACCAGATAGTTGAGGAAGCTTTCTTACATGAAGGATAGATTTAAGAAAACAAATGAGCAGAATAAAAGAAAATTTAAAAAATAAAATAAAGGAAAAGCAAAAGGAAACCTTACAAAGTATTGATTAATACACTCAGAAAAGATATTGTAACCATAGGACAAGAATAGGGCACTGTAAAAAATCAGGCAACAAGGAAGACAGTTTGAAATTAATAATTTGATAATGACAATTTTAAAATAAGTCAGTAGGATAAATGGAAACGAAAATTTTTAGAATATCTTAAGAAAAGAAGAAAGGAGAAAATACAAGAAAATTAGGGAACTGATCCTGAAGACTAAAAGTCATTTAATAGAAATTCTACAAAGAATGAATAGCAGAGAGGAGAGAAAAATTTCGAAGTCATAATACAAACAAATTAAAAATTCCCAGAGTTGAAGAACATGAAATTTCTGTATTGAGAGAGTGTACTGAGTGCTTGACACAATGAAAGAAAACAGATCCACATGAAGAATTTCATCATTGTGAAATTTTGGAAAGCTATGGATTAAAACAATATTCTAAATGTTTACTGAGAGAAAAGCAATATATTTCACATACAAATAAATGCAATTTGACATAAATCATACTTTTCAACAACACTTAAACTTAGAGGAAAATGGAGAAATAGCTTCAAAATTTAGAGAGGATATTAATTTTCAACCTAGAATTCTATTTGCAGATGAACTAACTATACTTGAGTGAGATTAGGATAAAGCCATTTTTGACTATTCAAGGTCCCCACAAAAATGACCACCTATAAATGCTTTCTCAGCAAACTGTTAAAGGATGTGTTTCATTAAACCAAGGAAGAACACCAAAAAAGAAGAAAACCTACATCCAGAAAACATAAAAGAGACATAGGGCATTGGATGCTCTTAGTAAAGGGAAGTTCCAGACAACTGAGGGCCAGGTGGATGGAAACCTTCAGAAAGAATGCCTTTAAAACATGATGCTGATAGATTAGTAGGTGTTTTTAACTATACTGAGAGGAATTTTAGAATTCTGCAGGAGGGTTGGAGAGATTTAACTATGGGTCTATATAAGATTCAGCAAATGAAACAAAAAGGCAATATTATCTCTGAAAAAGCAAAAAGTTGCACAAGAAAGACAATAGTTAAATAATCATAACTGTAAAATACTAAATAATGACATAATTTTTTAGGTTATATTTTATTTTTTAAGTGTTCCAAGATTCATTGTTTATGTACCACACCCAGTGCTCCATGCAATACGGGCCCTCCTTAATACCCACCACCAGGCTCACCCATCCCCCCACCACCCTCCCATCTAAAACCCTGTTTGTTTCTCAGAGTCCACAGTCTCTCATGGTTCATCTCCCCCTCTGATTTCCCCCAATTCACTTTTACTTTTCTTCTCCTAATGTCCTCCATGTTATTCTTTATGTTCCACAAGTAAGTGAAACCATATGATAATCGACTTTCTCTGCTTGACTTGTTTTACTCAGCATAATCTCCTCCAGTGCCATCCATGCTGATACAAAAGTTGGGTATTCATCCTTTCTAATGGCTGAGTAATATTCCATTGTATATAAGGACCACATCTTCTTCATCCATCCGTCTGCTGAAGGGCATTTTGACTCTTCCCACAGTTTGGTAATTGTGGACAAATAATGATGCAATTAAAGATTGTGACTTTATATTGAGTTGATGGAAGGAGGACAATTATGGAGGTTGGTGGTGAACAGGGCTAAATCCTTATCTTCTTTAGTAAAAGGTTAATAGATAATTTTAAAAATTGTTAAATCAGGAAATAGCAGAATAAACAAATTTTTAAAAAGAACAGGTAAAAGAGGTACACGTGGCTGCTTTTGAGGAGTGGAATTTGGAATGCTATTTTCAATAAGCCTTTAGTATTAGCAGTTTGAGAAATCATATAATATATTCTTTTATTAAAGTTTTTTCAATGAAAAAAAGTGTGATGCTGGGAGCCATGTAAAAGATCTTTATAATGGTTTCAAGTAAGGGGATCAAAGACCTTTCAGATAGGATGGGAAAACTTCAGGCTTTGGAGTCAGACAGCTCTGAGTACAAATCTCAGCTCGGTCACTTCTCTGTTGGGTTTGAGGGAAGTCCTAGTTGACATGTCTGGAAATTGTGTGTCCTAGGTCTACTTTGTGGAAGGAATTGGTGTGAAAAGTAGACACCATGCATATTAGCATCTAGCAGGGAAATTGACACATATTGGGTATTTCATAAATGGTATTTATTGTTAAAATTATCACACACATGACTGAGATATTTTGTAAACATGTTAAAAGACCAGAAGTGACACACCCTTTGGAAGCAGTCCCTGTGACTTCAGAAGAAGTGCTTACTTTTCCAGTCACAAGCCAGCTGCTTAATCAATTCTTGCTCCTCTGAACTAAATGGTACCTTTGCGGTTTATAGGAGTTATTGTTCCTTTCAGAGCCTTTAACTTGCTCTGAGGAGGCTCCAGTTCATTTTGGAATATTTAAAATGACAGAGTCCAATTTTAATCTGTAGTATTTTACCATCTGTACCTTTTTTATTATTTACAAGAAGAAAAAAAAAAAAACCTCAATGCTACAATATGTAGAATTCCATCCTTCCTTGTCCCTTAGTCAGGCTGCAAATGCAGTGATCCATCATCCTAACACTATTTACAGAGTTGATTTCGGTACAAAGTTGCTAAATGCGAATTGCAAGAAAGAGCCTTTAGTGTCTCCTCAAGTCATGTTCCTGCCTTGGGGCTTCTGCACAGGCTGTGCTTTCTGCCAGGAACAATCTCGGCTTCTTTCCTCCTGGCCAGTTCTTACTCTAATCCAGCTTAGAAGTCACTTCTTAGAGCATCCTCCCACTCTCTCCATCTCCCCTTTGTTTTGTGCTTTCCTACCAACTTATATATTTTCTATAATCACTTTACATAAATATAATCAATGATATAATTAACAGATTAATATTTGTCTCCCCTACTGCTCTGAATTTGAGGTGAGTGAGGACAGCTTTTTATTTTGCTTTATATTAAATGTCTATCACATCCCATACATCAAATATTTACCTGCTCCACAGCAGGTACATGATGAATATTTATTCCGTGAGCGAATGAGTGAATGAATGAATGAATGAATGACAAATGAATGTGAAGGACCAAAGGTAGTATACAAATTTTTAAAAAATATGGATCAGAGGGAGTCCTCGTATTCTTTCCCCAAGGTCACATAGCTAGTAGGGAAAGAGCTAGGGATGGAGACCCAGGTTTATCTCCCACAGGAGAAGGACCCAACATTGACCCATCCTTCTCCAGTCTCCATCTAGTGCTAAGAAGTCGGCCACTGCCTGTGGAGAGGTTTGCCTAACAATTATTCCTGGTCCAGAGGAAAGAAGCAGAGGCTTGAGGAAAAGTGTGACAGTCAGCCTCATTGCACAATGGCCTGGTTTCGGTTGGTTTGTTCCCTTACCTTATTGCTATTTAAATACAGTTTTGATGATTTTGTTTGCTTTAGAGGAAGAAAAAAAAGATTCATAGAAGGTATAAAACTGCATATTATTTACCCCAGAAAGGAGAACAGTCCCCCTAGTAAATATGCATTGAAGCATTTTTATTTGTATTTGTATTTTTTTTAAGGTGTTTAAATAGACCCAGTAGACCGTAATCTCTCTTTTCAGAGTTGGTGCCATCTATTGATTAAATATGTATTTATACATTTCTTCTACTTCTTCTCTTTTTTAAATAAAAGAGACATATTTTAATCATATAATAGACCTAGAAGAATTGATCAGTAAAAATACATATTTATGTGTTTCCTTAAGGAAAATTTTATTAGGCATATGCATTTTGAAAACTAAAATATTTCTTGATATATATTGATGTTTGCTAAATGTGAACTTAATTAAAGGCCTAAGATGCAGGCATGTGTGTATTAGGAAATAGTTTGGTTGAATAAATGGGATTTTTTTTTTTTTTTTGGTGGGGGGAAAGGGGCAGAGGGGGAGAGAGAGAGAGAATGTTAAACAGGCTCCATGCCAAGCACAAAGCCCAATGTGGGGCTCCATCTCACAATCCTGAGATCATGACCTGAGCTGAAATCAAGAGTCTGATGCTTTGGACTGAGTCACCCAGGTGGCCCTAAATGGGATGTTTTCAGAACAAAAATGTTATTCATAGGAAGTAAAGAGAAAAACGTAAAACTTTGGTGTAAGAAAGACCTAGATTTCTCTGTTCACTTATTAGCCTTAGAGAAAGAACTTGGGGGTTTCTATAACCTGGTTTATTTCTTTACCTGTGGAATAGGGATAGTAATAAGGGGAGAAAACATATGTAAACTTCCTAGTATCATGTCTGGTCGAACAAAGGTTGATAAAGGTTAATTCTTATTCAACCAATAGCACACAAGGGGTAGTATGTGTGTCTTTTCCCAAGAGAGGGGTTCAACTCTGTGCCCTATGCATCCCAGGAGCCTCAGAACCTAAAATGACACTTAGCACACTGTCGTCACTAGGGGAGTGCCTGTAGAGGGCATAAAATCCCTCTCTCCTCCTTGTGGTTAAAGCCCTGTTGGTGAAGGCAGGCCTGGCCTCAAACCCTGGCTCTATGCCTAAACATCTCTATGACTTTGTGGAAGTTATTTAAACTCTTTGAGCACTATGGGAATAATAATGACTACCTCACTAGCTTGAGGTATCTCATTATTTGAGAAGATAAATAGGGGATATATGAAGCCAATAACAGAGGGCTTGGCACACAGGTATTCAATAAAATGAGAGTACTCAATATTATGATTTTTTAAGAGAGGCTTCAGAAACAGAAAAACCTGGGTTTACAATTTGGCTGTGTACCTAAGTAGCTGTATGACCTTGGATAAATTACCTAAACTCTCTGAATCTCCATTTCCTCATCTCCCAAAAAATTATAATGATGTGTTCTTGAAAGACAAGCTTTTGGGTAAAAAGTGATGATATTTTTAAAAACCTTGGTCTACAGAGGGTGCAGAAGTGATATCTGTGACTTGTATAAGGCCATTGGTTGCCAAGTCTGACTAATCTTTCTGTTTCACACCCAGCCCCCTGCTTTTCCTCTCCCATTGCTACCACCTAGTCTCATCAAATCTGGGCTAGGCCTACTAATGTACCCCTGCCTCAATAGACCCTGTGTACGTTTCCCAGATTAATTTCCAGAAATACACTTTCCCTTATTCATAGAGCTTCCCTGCTCAAAAAGAAATTAACTTATTTTGGGGGGGGGGGAGAGGTGGCATAGGGAATTTCTAAATATCACTGATCTAGAATTCAAAGTCTTTTTCACTGTATCTTCCATTTACTCCCCGAAGTTCTCCTTCAGGTTTTCCCAAAAGGGTTTCTGTCTGTGTCTGCTGTTTCTTTATCTTGGAATATCCGTCTAATTTCTCTGATCTACATGATCCCTCCACCCTTTTCAAATCAGTTCTGTTCTCCAGCAGATTCAATCACTAGTTATAATTTTTAAAAACTTGTGTAAGATTCTAGCATTGTTCAAAGCACTCACAGATCAGTTTGTCTGTAAATGGCACGTTTGCAACTTTGGTGTGTAAATTTTGACTTCATTACTTAGTGTATGTCCCATTATTTTCTATTTAGAGTAAAAAGATATGTTAACTTTTGTCTGGTCTCTTCAAATATACTGTATACCCTTTCCAAACAAGAGCATATTATGTTCTTTTTATCCCTAGCCTTAAAAAAAGGACTTTATATTAAGTACATACTTTGTAAGTACCAGGCGATGATTATATATATTCTTATCATATGTTTTCTACTTGACTCATAAAGTTTCAGACTTGTTTATAAGGAGGTAAGTAATTAATTGTCTTACTTCTTTAAAAGCAAATGGGCTTCATTTCGCAGAAAAGGAG
Source organism: Procyon lotor (assembly GCA_028646535.1). Lineage (NCBI taxonomy): Eukaryota > Metazoa > Chordata > Mammalia > Carnivora > Procyonidae > Procyon > Procyon lotor. The sequence continues at coordinate 66,865,127 of CM053613.1, forward strand.
GAGCTCTGTTAGACTAAAATGACTTGCTGGCAATTGGTTGTAGGCATAGGAACGATGGCTTTTGCTGTAGGACAGACCTGTGTTTGAATCCTGACTCTCATTAGCTGTGTGGCCTTTAGCAAGCTGCCAAACCTCTCTGAACCTCAGTCTTAGCCTGTTAAAATCCAGAAGGAACAATGCTGCCATGGCAGGACAATGGTGAGGATTAACTAAAATAATACATGTGAATGTGTGTGCTGCAGGAAGTACACGGGGAGATGTTAGCCATTGCACTGGAAGGGCTCCCCTGCTTACACAGGGGACAGGCACTCAAGATCAACCTATCACTATCAATCTATACACGTTGATCTGGGAAGGGATCCAAGCTCCTGTGGGTCTTTGGGAGACACCCTGGGATGGAAATAGTGTTATATATATCTGCCCGGTCTCTTAGGTAACGTTGTTCTTATCACAGATCCTCAAAGTTCAAAGGATACTTCAGGGGTAGCATTTACTCAGCAAGCAAAGTTTACCACCCCTAAGTATGCTTTAGGGAAGGCTACAGGCTGTTTTAGAGCGGGTGCCGAGCCTGAGAAATTCTGAGGTATATCGCACCCAGAAATACTGTGGGACAGGCTGGACTGTGAAAGGGAAAAGCAAAGACAGAAAGCCACAGGTATTGAAGGTTTCTGATAACTCCAGCAAGTTTCCACTTCCTTGAGATCTAATCTGAATATATCCCTGCCTATGCTGTAATCATAGCAATTGTTTGAGCTTCTATAGCATCTTGTCTTGGTAGAGTTTCAGAATGCTCTAATTGTGGGGAACTGGCCAATTCTTTGCATCCTTTGTGAAAAAATCTTAATGCACCCATCTTCCTGCTGGCAAAACTGAATTGTTTCCAAGTGCTCTTAATAGAATTGGGAAGTGAAGTACAATTTAAATGTTTCAGTGTTCCTGTGGGTTATGGCTCCTTCTGGCCCCCTACCTGGAGACCAGGAGGAAGGAACAATAGTAAAGAAATAGCATGGGCTTTAGTTACATTTCCTTTCTTGTTGTGCCCTGAGCCCTGCTTGGGTAAGGATGACACCAACAGTTCCAGCCTCCTCCCCACTGCCCACCGAGGTGCTCATGTGTGCCCACAGAAGCCACACAGTGGCATACTGACACAGACACCAGTGCACACTGCCGTGCTCCGGGTGAGGGGTGAGGAAGGGACAGGCTTCAACTCCCCTTGGAGTCAAGCCTCCCAGAGAGGAAAGCCTCCGGGTGTCGCTCACCAGAGTGGAGCCAATGCGTGCCTTGGAGGAGGTCTGCTTTGAGCCCTGTACAGATTGGTGCTGATGATTCTTACCAGTTGTGTGTATGTGCAAGAAAAAAAAAATCAGAGAGGCTGCCTGCCTGCTCCCATCTCTCGCGCGCTCTCTCTTGCTCCCTCTCTCTTTTGCTCTCTCCCTCCCTTTGCAAACATTGGATTTAAACCTGCTCAGAATTCAGCACAGAGGAAGGCAGCAGCGGTAGCAGCAGCAGAAGCAGTAGCAAGCCTAGCAGCTGAGACACCGCAGCAGCCTCAAGATGTACCACCCCGCCTGCTGGATCATCTTCTCCGCGACGACCGCCCTGCTCTTCATCCCAGGTACGGGGAAAGGGTCTGTCTATTCCTGGGGCGATCTGGAGATGTTAGAGCAGAAGAGGAAGGGGAAGGAGGAGAGCCCAGGAGGAAGAGAGGGAGTGGGAAATGCATGTGGGAGAATGAGGTAGGCTTGCTGTATGCACGCACACACATCCGCTCCTCACTCACAGGAACGCAGATGCTTGCAGCACAGGATTTGCTCTCTGTTCCCCTGTGATGCGATCCGTGAGCTGGGTTCAAGAGCTGCACGGTGCTGTGAGGCACGGCGGTTTCTCTGCAAGGTACCAACTGGCATTAACCAGTTGTGATCCCAGGGGTAAGAGAAGAGGGGTTGAAACTCCCAGTCGTAAATCCTTCTGACCGCTTGTGCTGGGACCTGCAGGACAGATGGGGCACCCTTATTTCTGTCTCCGTTTGGTTTCTCTCGGTTTCTGAATCAGTCTCCACCTCTCCGCGTCCCCTTATCTCTGTTTTTCCTGTCTCTCTGCCTGTCTCTTTTCTCTCCACTCCTCTTCCTCCACCCCTCCTTCCCTCTCCCTCCCCCTCCCTCCTGAACCTGTCTCCCCACTCTCTCACTCCAGCTCCTTGCTCTCCTGATTCTCCTCTGCTCCTGTATTTCTTATCTTCACGCAGCCCTTCTACCACCTCTCACCCTTTCTTTATCCTTCCGCCAAATGGGTAGATTATGCCTTTGGCATCTACAATCTTCACAGTGTCTCCTCCTACTCCTTACCTGGGAAATGTGAATTTCCCTTGACAGAATTTGGCATGTTCTCCTGGGGAAGGCTGGGAATCTGGATTTACCTGATTCTCCTTAACACCTTCCCTACCTTATCTAGTGATTTAGATGTGATCCTACCTATCACAGCAGTTACTTGTTTGGGGAAAACAAATCTGCAGTGACACAGGTAAGATGCTGCAATCCTACCAGAATGAGCTTAGTGGTTGCAAAACCCAATACGTTTTAATAGATTTGATAATTGCACGCGTGCCATTCGCAAGCAGACAACTAAATGCCTGCAGGCATCCTTCAAACAATGCTGAAGGGACTGGGTTATGCTTGCCAAGGTTTTAGGCAGCATCGAAGTGTCTGTGAGGTTTCCATACTAAACCCAAAACCAGTAAAGATTTTTTTTCCTTTTTTTTCCCCCAAATTGAAATACATGCATTTGGATAAACATTAGCTTAATGTAAAATCCCACACATATATACACAGATGCAAATTCTGAGATTCTTAAACCCTACATATCCTGATATAGGTAGAACACATAATTTTATATTTTTATATTGAGAATCCTTGGCTTTTGGTTTTTATTCTCAAGACATTAAAGCCCTAATATTTCTAAGCTACCAGAGTGAAATTAGAAAAATGAAAGTTTACTGGGGAGAAAGAAGAGAGAAGTGACTTTAAAAAAAAGAAAAAATTCCTTGTATGATGTTTTCCAAGATTTTTTTTTTTTAATTATACTTCTTGTAGCAGGGATGGGCTCTGCAGAATCATGTTCCCGGCTGTTCTTTAGGCTGAGAAGTTCAGAGTGCAGGATGCCTTCGTTCTTCTTCCAGATTCCAGCCTGGGAGGGGATTTTGGCCAGACAGGGTTCAGGGGAGAAAGGCAGGGCAGGCAGGGAGCACTCGGTACCTGCTCCAGCCTGATAGAGGGAGCCAGGTGGGCACTTTGGTTCCACAGTGTGAGAAGACAAACTTTCCTGTGTGTGCAAGTCCCCTGACTGACTCATAACCCTGGGACCTCCTAGTGCCAGATTGCCTTCTTCCCCCTGTGCTGGGGCCCAGGCCGGAAGAGCAGCAGAGCTCAGGACCCACACCCCAAGGGTTCTTGGCTGTGGGTTTGCTCTTCTTCCAGCAGGAATAAGAAAATTACACCTCAAAAGGGGAAGGGGTTAGTCCTAGTCAGCTGAAGCTGCATTGCAGTGCACCCTGAAGGAATCAGGGTGATTCCTCCCTCTAGAGGTCCCATGGCACCTGAAAACACAGCTCCACTCCACTGGCGGGGAGTGTTGACCTTGCTTGCTAGAGAAGCGCCTGTACCTAAAGCCAGCTGTGCTAAAGGGGTTGACCTCAGCCTCCCAGCCCTTCGGCCCTCCCCAGAATAAAGTGTGGTGGACAAGAGCAAGGGCAGGGCATGGGGGAGAGCCTTGGGTCACTCGTGCTCAGAGGTTGCTGTGTATGCTAACTGTGCCAGGGGCCTGGGGCCCGAGAAGTCTCTCAGGGAGGAGGAAAGATTGGCTTTGGGAAGTGTGTGTGGAGAGAAGGAAAACACTTCATGAAGGGTTCCTGTGGGAAGGAAACCTGGCTGTGCCCAAAAGTTCTGATGAGCACAAGTGGCTTACTTGTGACTTCTTCCTCCTTGCTTCTCTTACTTCCTTCATCAGGTTTTTTAGGCTTTTCTTTTTCTTTGTTGCAAACGATGCTTTTTCTCCCATTGGGGTTAGTGCTAGCTCGTTAGCCATTTACTTTTCCTGTGTCTTAAGACAGAGGCTAATGTCATAGTAAAACCCTGACCTAGTTAGGCCTTGATGCCATTTTATTCTGCAGCCTTCTATATCTTGATAAACATGTTTCCATCCCAGAATAATTTTAAGGTGAAGGTTGTCATCTCTTGGTGCCTTCCAGGGGGAGACTGATGGTCATAAATTGCTTTTCTAAGCTGAATCTCAGGGATGGGAAATACAATAACAAGTGGAAAATGTAATGAAACCACACACAAGTTGGGGAGAGGGCTTAAGCTGATTTAAGGGTCACACTAGGGCTCAAGACATCCCTGACATCAAGAGCTTTTGTGGTCTTAGGTAGGAGGAGAGATGGGTCTGTGCGGAGAGCCATGTTGATCTTGGGTCTGGGGGCTTTGAGGAAAGATGAGTAACTTGGGGGAGCAAGCCCTGAGAAGTCTGGAAGGAAGGACATTTACATTCAAATCCCTGGGTGGGGTTGGTAGTGGGGTGAGGGAAAGGGATTAACATGCAGAATCCCTGCCCCCACCCCAGACATGCATCTTCAAAAAGCATGCCAGAACTGTATGAAGCACTGTAAACCCACTGGATCTGCACTTTAAAATTTGTGTGTCTATGTCCTACAAGACTCGAATAGAAACCCATCTTCTGCCTGCCTTTTCCCTTCAGATTCAAAACCTGGCAGGATGGTATGGGGGTGGAGGTGAGGAGGTATCGCTGTGTTTAGTGGTCAAGGCTCAGTTCCCTGGAGCTGAGCACAACACATCCCTTCTTTTCTCAAGTTCAGACCATTACCTCCCATTTGCCCCCTTCTCCCCATCTGATCCTGCTTGTGCCTCCTATGCTGTGATTCGAAGCAGGGCAGTTAGCTCTAAAGTGTCCCCATCTACCTGGACTGCACTGAGTTGTGTCCCATGCACAGATCTGTCAGCTTGGATTCACAGCCACAGCCATATCTTCCTATATTTAATCACACTTGGTCTGGAAGCCCTGGACTCATATAGACAGCTATGTGAGGCATGGGGGTCTTCCTTTACCCCCCACATAGATTCTCACATCTTTCTGCAGGGAAGTGTTTCCAAGGCCTTGGTTTCCTTGGTCTGGAATGCTTGACTTTGGGTGGGTCCTAGGGTGGTCTCTACATCCAAATTTCCATGAATTCTTTCCCTATGACCAGCACAGAGTTGAGGAGCTGGCTAAGATTGCCTGGTTTTCATGAGGGATTCAATAGGAGAATTGCCATGGGAAAATCCCAGCCCTAGACTCACTATAAATAAGATAAGAGATATGGACAAGAACTGAACATCTAGTTATTGTCAAGACCTCGTCATCGTTTTGCCAATCATAGATTTGTGCCCCTCTCCCTCTACCCTGTGGCCCTCAATTCCCTACAAATGATGGGCATGTTAATAAGGTCAGGCTACACACTGTCAGCACTCAGCATTGGCCCAGTGGCAATAGCAGGTCTGAGAAGGAGACAGGTGTCGGCAGCCTCATAAAGACGGCTTTTTCAGTAGCCTGGAGCCAGGCAGCGTTGTTCAACCTGAGATTAATCAGAGATCCCGAATAGCTTGAGGTCCCTATGTGTTGCTTCAGCCTTGTCTGCTCTGTGCTTTCTGTCATTCTTAGAACCTTCTGCCATGTCTCTGTAGCCTGGAAAATTACAGAAGATTCTTGAGACAGTTGGCACTTGCCTGGAGTTTGTTATGTAGCAGCTCTGGGCCTGAGCCTCCCACATCAGCCACTGACTGCTACACTACTGCTCCTGCTCCCTATCAGAGCTTCATGGGGCAGAGTGCGAGTACCCTGAGATTGGACTCTCCCTAAGCCTCCAAGAGTGCAAAAAGCAGAGGACTGAGACCCAGGAAGGAGCTCTTTGAGGTTTCTTTGGTTGGCTCAAGATATTCCCCCGAATCTCAGCCTACCAATCTGTAGAATGGATTCCAGTGATGTATGCTTCTTGTTTCCAGTTGGACAGAATAGTCAAAAGTCTAAGATGAAAACCAGTGGAATATTTCTGAATTTTTGTCACTAAAAGCAAAAACAAAAGCACTTCATTATGGTCTCCTAACAAAAGGGCAAATGGAGACTTGAACATAGATGGAGTGAGCACTCCTTATTGCTGAAGGAGGAAGAAGACGGGCTAGGACCATACGAGCTCACCTGTGACACTGTCTTTACCATGGTGATGAAAATCATTTGAATATAATTCATCCATTCATTTATCCAGGAAGACAGGTTCTAATTAAACAAAATCTATTAAGTAAGGTACTCTCCTGCCCCAAGAAACAGATCCAGTAAAACAGGAAATTATTCAGCATTTGGATTCCCAATGAGATATGCATACTGACTTTGAGCTTCCCAGGCCTTGGTTTCTCTGCATTGAAAACTAGAGCAGCAGACATGGCCCCCATGGTCTCCCAAAATATTGTTTTGCAATATTTTTTTGTAAGCTGTTATGGACATGGACTCGTTTATCAGCCTTGGACAGTGGTACTCCAGGAGCCCCTGTCACCCATGACCTACGTGCTATGGTTTTCCTGTCCCTGGCTCACTGAGGAGGAACCCATGGCCTGCTGCCATCTGCTTGCAGCTGGTTAGGGCTGGGGAGAGAGGACAGAGGGAAAGCAAAGCCTGGCTATTCCTGTCAGTGAACTCAAGTGTCAGCCCACAGATGGCCTGTGGCTGTCAGAAGTGGTGGATATTAGCACCTCTAGATGTTGAATGACACCTTCCAGACACAGAGGCTGGGCAGGCACTCGGAGGAAGGAGACATGCTGGCATCACCTTGGGGCGGCTCTGCTCTACTCTCCCACTCCTTCTGCCCCTGCTATAGACACCAAGCTCCTAGTGACATTTGTCCCTCTTGCCTTTTTATGTTGCTGGTGGGAGGCTGAAACTTGGATTTTGCATCTTAATCTGTGAGGTCTTGGTTACCTCTGCCTTTCCCTGGAGGGCAGGGAAGTGGTAACACGAAGGGGCATGGATATCATTCCATTTACCAGATTTCTACACCAGTCAGCTCTGTACTCCAAGAAAGTGATGTTTGTAGGGTGAGGGGCAAAATTGAAAGTACTTCTGGGGTGGAGTAAAATGTAATCCTATAATCAGAGAAAAACTTTTAAGAAATTTTTTTACTATTGCCTTCCTGTTGGTGTGTGAATATACATTCTCTCCTGTCTTCACTTTCCTCTCCTTATGTCAACACACACACACACACACACACACACACACACACACACACACACTTGCAGATGAGAGTTTAGCTACCCTCAAAATCATATTTACAACTTCTTAAAGAAGGCAAGCTACTTCCTCTTGATTTCTATCTCTGCCCTTCCAGAACAGAGTACTCTTCCTGTGGGTACCTATGACAAGAGGCCTATAGGCTGCCTCTACCAGATAGAGCGATGAGCAAGCATGTATGCATGCTTCCCTCAGTGATGCAGAGACCCCCTGCACGTCATTCCACTGGCCCCTGTGCTCTAGAGCTGGTGCTGGAGGCAGGCCTTGCACTTGTTTGTTATCACCTCCCTCCCATCCAGACCCCTCGGTGCTGAAACGCTAGGGACTCCCCTGTAGTCACTAGACTAACTTAATTAAATGTTTGCAAAATGCTTTGAGACACCCCTGGGCAATGTGCTGGGTAAGTGCAGAGCATTATCATTATGATGCAGGCACATTCCCTTTAATGAGCAGAGATGCTGTGCAGAGAGACCCCTGGAAAGGCCAAGATGAATTGATGCATTAGGACACAGGCCATTGATTGGAATGGCTGCTTGTATGTTCATGGGGGATGATAAGTGACAGTCGAATGACACACTCAGATCCAACATAGAGAAAACCAGCATGTTTGGCATTTTAAGGGACAAACTCTGGGAAATGGCCTGAGTGGTCATTTTCCAACCTTTATTCCCAGGGAATTTTCACAGGTTTTACCATTCATAGGAGTTTGCCTAGTGGTTATACTTAGAATAACAATGGTCCCAAGCTTTATGGTTTACTTGGAGAATTTTTCTTTGGACGCATTTGTTTCTCAAAGTCACTGTGACATAGGCTAGTCAGATGTTGCCCCCATTATCTTTGCTTTGCTTAAAACTATAGGCAGACTTCTGGTTGCCTTTAGAGTCCAAAGTACTCAACATGGTCCACCTGCCTTAGCCAGTCCCTGATCTCATTCCATCTCACCTCACACCTCTCTCTCACTCTGGACTTGCTCTATTTCCCAAACACACCATGTTCTTTCTTTCTTCAAGGACTTCGTCTATGAGGTTGCTGGGCCTGAAAAATTCTGATCCTCTTATCATGCTGTTTCTGGCTAAACTTTCATTCTACCCTTCAGGGCTCAGCTTAACCATTGCTTCTTAGAGCATTCTCCATGCTCTAAACTGGGTTATATCTCCCTCTTTATTATGCAAGTCCGTGATACGAAGTTTCTTCTAACACTGTCTGTCCCTGTATTTTAAAGTAATTCTTTGTTTTAGGTCTCTTTTCCTCCCTAGACCATGGTCCACAGAGGTAGAGAACACATCTGTTTTGTTCTCCAGCATATCCTAAGTGCCTAGCACAATGGCAATTATTAAACAAGTGCTCCAAAAGTATTTGTTGATTGGATGAGTGAGTGGATGAATTGAATGGACAAATGAACAGGTAATCAGCCAAGGTCATACAAATACCAAGTGTCAGCTTATCTATTCTATCATTCTGTTCCATCCCATTGAATGCTTAAAAGCATCTGGGACCCTGGGTCTCAGCCTGCCCATCCCCTTCCCCATCTGCAGAGTGAGGACAGAGAGCCATAGAGATGTGCTCTGCTAATGAGAGATGGAAATGTGCGAAGAATGCTTATAATGATTACTCACTCCAGTGTTCATGCTTGTCAATAAACACCAGCTCTGTGCTACCAACCAAACACATGCAGCAGCTCAGAACAGGAGCTGCATGTTTTCAGATCTCACATCACATGTTGCAACAGACACGACTGACAGTGAGAGTTGTTCCGTAAACACAGATGTGGGCCCTGATGTGGGCTATTGGCTTAATGCAAACCCAAATTACTTAGCAGATTTAATCAGGATGTCTGTTGACTGGCTCCAGTTATTTGAAACTTAGAGTCATGCTCACAGTGTCAACAAGTATACACTGTACCAGTAGAAGGAAGAATTGTGTTGTTCACAAGAAATAAAATGTTAATAGTGTAGGAGTGAGTTATGTTTGAGCAAGTGATACTTAAATGGGTTTATGTTCATATGGAAAGGGTATAAAGAACCTCAGTGAATCAGAAAAAATTGACAAGAGGCCTTTCTCATTTCTTATACCCAGTCATTTTTTGTAGCCTTACCTATTTCAGACTTGTCATTTCATGGTTGTGGCCGAACACCAGGCCATCTTGTGTTATTCATCTCACAGTGTTCTAAGTGCCAAGCACATTAACTTACTTGACATGTTATTTATTGAGTGATTATTATGTGGCAAGCACTATGCTAGGCACTGAGAAGGCAATGCCTGAACAAAAATCATTATGGTCCTTGTTCTTGTGAAGTTTATAGTCTAGTGGGCTAGACAGACACGCATCAAATAAATACCTATATGGTTGTGAAATCACAATTGAGATAAGACTTTGGAAGGGAAAGTGTATGCTGCTATGGTTACCTATAAGGAGGGCGTAATATTGCCGGGGAGGCCAATGAAGCTTCTCCCATCAAAGAGACAACTGGGCTAAGATCTGAAGGATGCAGAATGAAAATTACCCAAACCCAAGGGAGGAGGCAGGGAAGGGGCAGAGTGAACAAGATATTCAGAGAAAGAAGAAATATAGGAGAAAGAATAAGAGAACATTCTATTTAGCTGGATGGAAAGGTAGGGAGTTTGGTGCAAGATAAGCTGAGAGAGCTGGCAAGGGATCAGAAGATGCAACCCCTATCCCCCTGAAGGTCATGTTTATCATTTTGGTCTTTATTCTAGAAGTGATGGGGCACCACTGATATGACTCATGTGATGAGGGTGAAGATCATGAGTTACATGTTTGAATCTTGTTGCATTTGGAGATAGGATTAGAGGTGAGCAAACATGGAAGGAAGTAGGCCAGTGGGAGGCTACTGCAGCAGGTCAGATGAGAAATCACTGGTGGTGGGTGAAATGGGGACACATAGATGACTTGAGAACCTTTACTGGAATGTCATTGGTGTGCTTTATATGTTTGAAGAATTGAGTCTAAAAGTAAACCCACAATAGGCACAATAGTCCTTTGGGGAGCATTGAGAAGAGTGTCTGTCCTCAAATTCTTGCTCACAAACAATCTCTTTCAGTTCAGGTGTACTCTTGCTGTGAGATAGGGAATAGATTGTTTTTGGAAATTCCATCATTTCTGGAAGTCTAATAATCTCAGCTTCTTAACTGGTGTCCTCTCAAGGGTTTAATGTGGAAGTTTAAGACTGCATCACTCAACTCCCCAATCCACCAGAAGGATTGTAAAGAGCTCTAGCTGTGTTAACTGCTAGATTGTGTCCCTGATTATTTCCTCCTGCAAGAAATCAGACATTTTAGAGATGCTTTGATTGGACTTACGTGATTTTTGGGCACAAAAATACAACCATTTCCTAAATATTATCATAATGATAGGAAAGAATGCATGACCTCTCCCCAAGATCAACCACCTGGATAAATTACAATAATTTATTTTGAAAAGTAAAGTCGTTGGAACTGAGAAGGCTCTTGGAGATGATCTAATCCATTCCTTTCATTTTATAGATGAGAACACTGAGGCAAAGGGAGTCCAAGTATCTTATTCAAGGTCACATTATCAGATAGTGACTGAGCCAACCAGATAGAACACAGAGTTTTCAATAACCTGTGCACATAGCTTATCAGTGTTCTGGGGAAGGACTGAGCTGAACTTTGTCTCCCCCTCTGGTACACTATTGGAAAATGAACTTGTAACCTTGGCCACTACTCTGTTTTCCTGAAACTCTCTCATCTTAGTGCACAAAGAACATCGTGGAACAGGGCAACTCCACAGTATCTTTTGCCCAACGATTAAGGTGAGGGGTCAAGAAACAAAAGAGACGCCTTGTCCTTTTCAGAGGCTTTCTCATACTTTGAAGGACCTTTGTAACTGAACTGGGAGATGTCTTAAAATCAGTCGTTTCTTGATATGCAGAATGATATGCTCAAAGTAGTAGAATATCAAACTTCAGACATGTGTCCACCTGATTTACTTGGCCTATACACTATGAAAAACACCTGCGCTTATCAACACTATACCATCAAAATATCTATTTTAAACTTATCTATTTTGTCTTGGCTCTGAACTAAGCAAGAGAAACTCCACACTGAGAATGCCTGAGTCTCTATATTAATGATTCATGTTTAAATGGTGACTTGCAGTGTACAAAGCACATCCATGTACATCTGAACTATACTGTTTGCTAGTGAATGAAAGAGCTACAAGATCCAGGTCTTTTTACTTCCTCACTCCTACACCATCACACTGCCTTCACAATAGACAACACGGGCATGGATGCAATCAAAACAACAGGTTCAAAGCAGCTGTAGACAAATGCAGAACAGACAGCAAAAGTTCAAAGCTATTCCAGGTATGACTAAGGGTGAATCCAATGGTGTATGTGCGATGGTAGGATTGCTAAAACATGACAGTGGTGGGGCCAAGCATCTATGGGCATTTCTGTTTCTAGGAAGATAGGCCTAAGAAGCCTTTGGCTTCTATGAACAAGCCAACCTTGTTCTTTTGAACAGCCCAGTGCCAAGGGATTTCCCACTCTCCTCAAAGAGAAGAGAATATTGGAAGGGAGACTGTGGCAGATGGAAATAGCCCATCAGCCTACAGGCTCCAAGAGAAGCTGGAGTTTCCTTGGGAGTCCCCTGGCTTTATCCCATGGAGAAAAGAATGCCCAGTCTTACTTGGCACTGGGGTGGATGCCTCTTTGGGTGAGGCCCAGATGGGAAATGATGACGAAAACCACTATCAAGATTCTGTATCTTTCCCTGATAGGCCTTACCTTCTTTTTGTTTGGGGCAAAGTCTTGAAAGTAAGAGGGAACTGCCTTACAGTTGCCACCAATTTAGCTCCCATGATGTCCATGAAGCTTGGACAGCTTCTTTATTATGGCCTGAACGACTGTTTCTTTTAAATTATTTATTTTTGAAGTGGATAGTTAGCTCTCTACCATTATCTTATGGGAGATCATGAAAGCACTGACCTAGGAAGCAAAAGACATGGCTTTGTCCCTGCATTTAGGAAATGGATGACCTTGGGCAAGTGGTTCAGCCTCCCCAGGACTCTTAATCCTCTTTGTAAAACAGGAAAAAAGAACTTCATTACCTACTTCCCAGGGTGGCTGTAAGGGTGTTAAGAAACACCTGATAGATGTGCCCTCTCAGAAATGTTCTATAGTTCCAGGATACCAGGTCTTATTGCATCACTTGGGTTGGCCACTTGTGTCTGAGTATTTCTCTCTTCTTTTTCTGTGTCAATGTCCTTACTCCTGATTTTCTGTCTTGCTTTGATTGTCATGGGTGATAGTTATAATTGGCAGTGGAGCACATACCAAATTACCTGTGACATTTGGGAAGAGGAAGCTTATTTCAGGGAACTCTTGCATTTATTTATCTAGTCTTAAAGCAATGCTTGTTTGGTTTTTCCTTTTTCCATGGAGAACACTGGTAAGTGTTTTGTGTTTTCCCAGCTGAGCTACTCCGGCCCTGCTGAGAACATGAACTCTGCTTTTTGGGTTGGGATGAAGGAGACACAGAATGGGGTTCAGAAGAGCTCCAGTATGGAACCTAAAGTCAAGCAAAAGAATGTTCTGTAGCCTGTGAGTGCCAGGCCTGGGCTGATGACACCTGCCTCCTAAATGTGTTGTCATGACTTGAAGTAGAATTTTAAGGAGCATTTTGTTGATGAAGAGAATACTTTTGTGGGAGGAGGGGTCCTCTTTGGCTCTCCTAAACATATACTGGAGAGGGGATTGACTAATTCCTCCCCATAAGGGCTGATTAGTGAATCCCTAGAGATTAAATTCCTCTTTGCCCAGGCCTGAGGGGAAACTATACAGCATCTCAGGCCTCCATAAACCCACACAGCCTATACTGGGCTGAATCCAGAATGAGATCCATTGATTAACTAGTGTTGCTTGGATGGTAGAAAATGGGTAATCTCCTGAGTCATGTACTTGTCTTATACCCTGCCCTAATCCAACATGCTCAGCTTAAGTAGCCTCAGAAAAAGACCCAGCTTGAGAGGAGATGGTGAAATGGCCCCCATTTCTGAAAAGAGCCCTTGAGACCAAGAATCTTCTAAGCATATTGAACTTGATAAGTCTTTCTGTCCATGTTGCTGGGCTGTCTTCTGAGTAGCTAAAACTTGTGGACCTTGATGATAAGCTAGGTCTCTGAAATAGAGTAGAACTTGCTTAAACTTTAACTGCATACTGAGTCTTTGTCTCATCTGGGGTGATGAAGGGAACTGCTCTAGAACCTTTTTGGAACTAGAAAAATAAATCTGTTTTCATCAGATTTTAATATCTATGAAGATCCGTAGGGCTAACTTTGGATGGGCAGACTCTAAGAGATGAAGGGCTACATCCTCTAGCTTTGGTTTTGAACCAAAACCAGTTTCAGTTCTTAACTCCCAGCCCTGGTCTCACTCATATATATTAGAAGCTGTGTTGATATGGTATGTTCCACAGAAACAGTGGATTCTTCTTTGGAAGCTAGTCACCCAAGGCAGAGCATGAAAGTCAGGCTTTTCTGGTAGGCATATCCTATCCTTATAGATTAAAGGTGCAGAGAACAATTGACATTTCCACAGGTTAGACTTCCAGATGCACCATCGAAGTCTATGTGCCTGTGAGGGCCACAGGTACCAAAAAGGTAGCAAAATAGGATTTTATGCTGTGGTTGAAGAACAGAAGTAATGGAGGAGAGTTTAGGGGGTAAAGGGGAATTAAGGATACATAATAGCTTTCCCCACTCCTGTAAATGAATCCTGCATTCTTTATTCTTCTTTATTTTCAATTCTTCATGACTATGTTTTTTTTTTATGACTATGTTTTTCTGCTGCCTTTGGTGATGCCATCTGAGAAGAGACTGACTGTGATAGATTTTTTTCAATGAAGAGAAAGTCCTCCAGTGTAACTCATCCGTTATGGTTCCCAGATGTTGGTTATAGGGCTTTGTTAGCTATCAGCAGATCTCTTCTTACTTAGGCCTGTGATTAGACTCCATTATACTCAAAGAAATTGAATACATAAGAAATATCTTAAGTACTCTCTCAAAAGTCTTTGAGGGTTCCTCCTTTGTATTGCACTGAATATTTGGGGGTTGATGTCAGGGTCAGTGTGAAGCCAGGGAGCAAGTGTCAGAGCTGGAAGAAAAGTTAGAAGAAAGTAGAACTAGGCATTTTTGAAAGTCAAAGACATGGAGGGATTAAGATGAAGCACCAGACCACAAAACAAAAGGGTGCAGGGACAGAGACAGAGGGGGAGGATGAGACAGCTACCCAGTGAGTGGAGCTGATAATACCTCAGGGAGAAGGAAATCAGCCTTGAAGATGTTGCTGCCTCAGAACAGTATACATTCTCAATGTTGAAGTGCTATATAGTGACTTTCAGCCACTAGTGGAAACACCTTTGTGGGAAGACCCCTGCCCAAGACACCAGAGGGCACACTGTGCAACTTAGAAATATCAAAAACCCCAAGGAGTAAGTACAGAGCATCTGGGTATGTGCAACAAATGCCTGTCTTCCAGTTTACCCCTGCTTACCACCCACTCATAGCATACTTCTTCTTGATTAATCATTTCTTCTAGTAAGTTAACCACCACTCTTTTTTTTAGTTAAACTTGCTTTTGTCCAAAGCCTACAGGTTTAGTTGCAGCTAAGTAGATGAGAGTCTGTCCCTCATTCTGTGAAAAAAAGTAATCTCTTTTTGCTTCTGAAGGTTATATCTCTGTAACATCAAAAGCAGAAATGTCATAGGACTCCACTTTGGAGTGAGAGAGGAAAGTATTGCTTCCTGGGCCTGTGGTCTTCAAACATCATAGGATGTTAGAAATGAAAGGGAATTTAAGAACTCTTTAGTCTTCCTTGTTAATCTGGTAGGTGATGCTTACCCAGGGGAATATCCTTGCTTGTTCCCTTCCTGCACTCATCTATGGGTACCGGTATCCCTTTTAAAAGCTGCCATAGTTCAGTTCTATTGCCTGGCTCTTCCATAGCTGTTTGGACTTTTCACACTGATGGCTTTGCTCAGGAACTTGCTCAGCTCTAATTAGTTTTTTTCCCCAAGATGATGCCTCTCAGATCACTTCCCTCAGCTCCATATTCTGCTGCTTATGGTGTTCTATTTGTGTTGTTCAGAGCTCTAAGGTTCTGGTGCAGCTCAGTGGATGGGAGTCTATTCCCCACTCCCTGACCACAGTTGCCCTTAACAACCAGAGTAGCTTCACCATCACTTGTTTTGTACCATCCTTTTTCGCTATTAAAAAAAATTAAGACCCATTGTATTATTAGTGGTCTCTGAATTTTTTGTTTTAAAGCTTGTACACACAGTGCATTTATTTAGGTAGAAATGATAATATGTTGCTATACATATATGATGACTAAAAATATAGGATAAAAATGAATAAAAACAGAGTTCTAACATTCTTTTCCTTCACATCATTGTAACACTCAGACCATCCCTGGAGGCAAGCACCATATTGGAGACCACTGCACTAAGTCATACTATGTCCTTGGGATTAAAATCAAGACAGAAATGTCAGTCATCCTTGGAAAAATGCTTCTAATTGCTCAGTTCTGGTTGCTTCTTTCTTGGACTTAGAATGAGGATGTGTCCTTGGCCACAGATCACTGTGTATATTGGTACTATACGGTTGTTATGAAAGACCCTATCCTGCAACATCTGCAATGTTTTTCAACACTGTGACTGTGGTAAAAAAAAAAATGAATTACATGTCAGTGGTTACAGAACAATATCAGGAATATTTTCTTGTTTATAAAAAAAAACATTGAAGGAAAATAAATGCAAAATAATCTTTAGAAGAAGAAAAAGCTGAGGCCATGCCAAGTATTCATGATTCTTCATCTCTAGAGTTCTCACTGTTTTCCATCTGTGGCAGCTCTTCTGCAAGAAGGCACCTACTGCAGAGACACTGAGGTCCTAGCTTCCCTGACTTAGCTTGAGAAGTACACTTTCCTCTGAGGAAAAATCCAGCAGAGGAAGGGTTAGACTTTTCAAAAGAGATATTATTAGACCATAGTAATGCACATATACAGAAAACACTAACTGTAAGGAAAATTGGAAAGGGCACTCTTTCCTGAGCATAGTTTTTATCCTCAGGTGACTGAAGTCTTGTCCCAGTGTTGGTGGCAGCCATGAGAATGTGTCTTTTAGATCTTTGACTTCAATAAATATAATTGACCAAATATCCCAGCCTCTGCTCTCTCAAGTCCATTGCTATGTTGGCTTTGGGCTATGTTTATCACAGGCTGCTCTTTCAGCCAGTGACTGAGTGGTACAGAGATACTGGTCAGGCTCATTCTTGAGAGACATGGTCTTCTCTGCTGGGAAGTTTTGACTTGAGGATCCCCAAGGACACTGCCAAAGTTTCCCTAGAACTACATGGCATTCTTTGCTTCCACCAGACTTGCTGCCCACTGCCTTCCCTCTTCTGCCTCCCCAGCAACAACTCACTAGGGATCAGACTGGTACTGCAGTCTGCTGGCTCTCCCAGCCTTGTCCACTGCTGTTTCCATTTTCTCTCACAGATGTTTCCCCTAATAAATGTCTTGCACATTTAGTCCTGCCTTGTTGTCTGGTTCTTGGAGGACCCAGGCTAACACTGTGTTGCTGGGCTGACAGAGCTAAGTAGGCGTGCAAACCAATATTTTGCTCCACATTCTAAACCTTCTTAGTTTAATATTATACCATCCATCCCACTCTGTGGAACTGAGCTAAGATGCATGAGCAGCGCTGTGAGATATGTGCAGTTTTCAATACCAGTAGAAACTTGCTTTTGGGGGGAAACTCCCAGGCAGAATCCAGGGGTTCCCTTCCTTGGAGGCCCTACTCTGACCCTGAAGTAAGTAAGATGTTTTTTAAACATGTTTCTCAAAATTTCTCTCCTGGGTTTCTGGCTTTTTTGGACTGATAATAAAAGTGTTTCCTTCCTCCCTTGACACAGTTTAAGTCCATTTGGAAATCCAATCCACACCTTACATTCATTCCTCATTTTTCTGGTTTGTTATCTGGAGTACATTCACTATGCAGCTCATAAAGCTGGTTCAACCCTTCAGTAATTCTTCAGTGTTGTAATTGTTATGGTTTTGTCTTAGCTTTTAGAACTCAGTTTTCCTAATGGCCCCATGACATGATTTTTTAATGTTGGCACTATTGGCATTTTAGGCAGGATACTTCTTTGTTGTTGCAGGGTCTGTGCACTGTGGGACCTTCAACAGCATCCCTGATGACCTCCATCTACTGTAGCACCCCTCATTTTGTGACAACCAAAAATGTCTCTAGACATAGACAAAGGTCCCCTGGAGGACAAAGTTGCTCCAAGTTGAGAATCACTGTTCTGTGGTTTTAAGTAGTCAGTACAGTATCCTAGCAACCCCTCTAACTTATGTCAGTTGTCTTTCCTCCAGCTAATGAAAGATGGACTTCTCTTCTTATGTCATAGGATTGATTCTCTGACCTATTCTGGTTTCAAATCTGTGAGAAGCTTCTAATTCTCAGCTTTTGTTTTGCTAAAAATTTTGTTTATCCAGAACCTGTAAATCAGGTTATTAACTTCTTCATCTGTGCCAGGTGCTTCTGAGAATACTTTATAGGAATGGTTAACCAGAGAAAAATATTTGATAACAATAATTTTAGGTATAATAGTGGGCTTGTTCTCTGGAAAGGTAGGTATGGATTAAAACAGATATGAACAATCTAAGCCATAACTACATTTTTAAAATTTTTTTATTAACATATAATGTATTATTTGCCCCAGGGTACATGTCTGTGAATCATCAGGCTTACACATTTCACAGCACTTACCATAGCACATACTCTCCCCAATGTTCATAACTCAGCCACCCTATCCCTACCTCCCCTACCCCCCAGCCACCCTCAGTTTTTTTCGTGAGTTTAGCAGTCTCTTATGGTTTGTCTCCTTCCGGATGCCATCTTATTTCATTTCCCTCCCCCACCCCCCCATGACCCCCCGCTCTGCCTCTTAAATTCTTCATATCAGAGAGATCATATGATAATTGTCTTTCTCTGGGTGATTTATTTTGCTTAGCATAATACCCTCTAGTTCCATCCACATCATTGAAAATGGCAAGATTTCATTTCTCTTGATAAGCCATAACTATATCATTGGTCAGTTTAGCTGGACTGACTCTCTCATTGAGCACACGATTTTTATTAACCAAACTGTTCCAGTAACTTTTCTTTAGGGCAGACTTAGATTTTAGATTGAAGGTGGTCAGGAGTGAGAATGAGAGCCCAGATATGGTTCCTATGCACAGAGACCTAAAACTAAAACTAAATGCAATATCTAGAAATTAGTGCATTGTAAATGATAGGGTAGATCTATGTACAATTGTGGCAGTGGGGTTTTGAGGTCAATTAAAAGTATTGTGCTGATTTGAAAAGAAAGGAGTCTCCTACAAATCAAGAAAGAGAAAGGCCATAGATACAAACAAAACAAAAACTCTTGACTAGAATTTCTGAGTTATTTCTTAATGAAAGGAGGGAACTATGACAGAACATGAACAATCCTGTCCACAATTATTTTAGTAACAGGAATGTCCAGAGCTCCAGGTGAGGAGAAAGACAGAAGTAAGGTGGAATGGAACTGACAAAAACAAAGTAGGGATGTTTGACGGCTCCTTTTCCCTTTAGCCCATTTGGTAGTGACTTGTAGCCTAAAGCATTAAACCCATATTTAAGAGGTCAATTGTCTTAGGGCTCCAAACCTAAGGAGCAGCCCAAAAGCCTCCCTTGTAAGAAAATATTGCAGAAAGTATACCTGAAAATTATTTGACCTTCCTTGTATTGGTTTCTCATTTGCATGCAAGCCTCTTATGACCCCTGTTGCAAACGGTGACAATGTTGGAGCTCTTAAGATTGTGCAGATACCAGATGATGTGATCTATTACTATAGCTCTGGGATGTCTATCTTATGGTCTTGACCAGTCTTGAGGCATCTCTTTATCTTGCAGGATGTGCTCTCTAATTCCCTGTTACAGAATCCTTTACAACTCTAGAGGGACTTGTTGTGGAAGGACTAACCCTTTGGGATTCTAAATCACATCATTCTGTATTCAGCTGGCCCTGCTGGCCTGATTTCTCTGATGTTATATTGTTGACAACAATAATTTTAGAAGCTAAACTGTTAATTTCTGGGATCGAGCTTACTGATTAGGATCTTTTCATGAACCATTATAAATGCCACATTTGGTTTAGGTAAAAGCTTCTTCCTTGTGAAACTCCACACACAATTAATGATTCTACAAGGTCATTTGTGTAACTGGCACTGGTTGTATGCTTACTCCCTATCAGGCACTAGTGGATCAGGATAGAAAGATGACTATGCCAAGGTCACTGTCCTTGAATGCTCTAGTCAGAAAGAGACAGTCCTGTAAAAACATAAACACATTGCAGTGTGTTATCTCTTCAGTCTTCTGCATAAACTATCTTATGAAAGCATTTAAAGAAGGAAGAAACCTGCTTTCTCCGTTTCCTCAAGGAGGCTTCTCAGAGAAGGGGATATTTGAGATGAAGTTTTAAACGAGAAGAGGACTAACTCATGGAGAAGCTGACCAAGAATTCCATTTACTACTGCATTGTTGTCTGGGAATTGACTAGGAAATAAGAAGTAAGAGGTAAACCAGTGAGAGAGAAGTATGGAAATAATCTAAGACCTCCTTCAAAGTGCAGTGTTAAGAAAATGGCAAGGCTTTGTAATCCAAGCAATAATGCTCTCACTGTGTTGTAGATTTAGTTTGTGTAATTTAAATGTCAAAAAATACCTGATGGTGCTGGTGAAACTTGAACTTTTGATAACTTCACAAGTTTCTAAATGTCCATGTTATGAGTAGTTAAAGATGTAAACCCCATCTCCCCCCCCTTTTTTTTAATGTTCTGGACTTCACACATTATCAGAGGCATATCAGTTGCATTTTTTTCAGATTCTTTTATTTGTTTCCTTCAAGATAGACTTGTAACCTCTAGGTTTATGAATTCTAGAAAGCAGGACAAATAATATTAAATTCCTCTTTATGCCTTGAAGGGTTTGTTTTAATTGCAGGAAATGCTCAGATTTCAGGATAAAGGTATATTCAATTGCCTACTGAGTTCTTGAAAATGAATTTACATGGTTATTGCTCTTTAACTACATTCACTCAACAAATATGTAGTGGGGCCTAACATGGGTCAAGCACTACTCTAAGACTTTGGGATTCATCAGTGAATAAAACAAAGACTCCTGCTCTTAGGAAACTCATATACTAGTGAGAGAATCAGATAATGAACAATAAACATAGTACTTAGGTACATTTTATAGTATGTTAGAAGATTGGAAGTAATATAGAAAAAAGAAAAGCATAGCAGAGTATGGAGACTGGCTTGGAATACTGGGGAAGAGAGCTGTGATTCTTAGGGCAGCAAGGTAGGGTTCATTGAGAAGGGCATAAGTGACCAGAAACTGGAGGAGGGGAGGGAATTTGCCATGAGGAAATCTGAAGGAGAGAGTTTTCCAGGCAGAAACACTGTTTAATGCAAAGACCCTATGGCGCAAGTGAAATCTGCCTAGCTTATTCAAGAAACAACTAGGAGGAAATTGTAATAAGCAAAGTGAAGTGAGCAAATGGAAAGTAGTAGGAGATGCAGCCAGAGAATTAAGGGGGACCCAATTAAATGATTCTTATACTCCTCTGTAAGGAGTTTAGCTTTTTCTCTGAGTTAGATGAGGAACTTTTCCAGATTTTTGAGCAGAGGAGTAATGACTTTAATTTGTTTAAAAAGATCATTCTGAATGCTGAAGGGTAGAAGCAAGCAGACCAGTCAGGGGCTATGGTCATAATCCAAACAAAGGATAATGGTGGTTTGAGCTAGGGTGATAGCAGGTGAGATGACAGAAGTAGATTCTAGCTATATATTAAAGGCAAAGCTACCAGGCTAGCAGATTGAATATGGGGTGAGACAGAGTAGATACAAGGGTAATACCACATTTTTAAAATCTGAACAGCTGGAAGAATAAAGTTGACATCAGCTATGATGGAAATGAATGAGTGGAACAGGATTTGGGAGAAGGACCAGGAGTTTATTTTGGACTCATTTTGAACTTGGTATGTCTACCAGGAATGTAAAGTAGGCAGTTGGATATAATGAATTTGGACTGCATGGGATGGGGATTATGTCTGGGGCTAGAGGTCTACATTTGGCATCTAGATGATATTTAAAGTTACAATGTTAAATGATCATACAGGGAAGGAATAGAGAGAGAAAAGAGAAGAATTCCAGACACTAAGCTCTGGGAAACTTCAACATTAAAAGAGGTCAAAGAAATGATTACATAGAAACATGAAGAGTTCATCTATGATAACATGTGGGTAGGCTGGTAAATGGATTAAGGCAACAACCAATAGGTTAGTGACTTACAAGCCTTGTTATGCACAAAATTCTTGATCATGTGTCATTCCAAATAACTGCAGTATATAGCAAGTGGTATTATTAAGGTACAGGACCCATTGATAATACTGTCATAAATATTTAATACTGGGGCATGAAGAGAAGCCCAGTACTAGAGGAGGCTAAGTCTATGCCCACAAATGTTGAACATCACAAGGGACATTAAGATCATTCAAGCCAAACAGCTTGATTTACAAATGAGGGGAGTCATGTCTCAAAGTGAGCCTATCTAACCGGGTTCACACAGTAACCTGCAGGACAATTAGGTACAGATATGAGGTCTAATGGTTTTCTGTTCAGAGCACTTTCTTCTCCACTATCTTCCCTCTCACTGAGTGTCTACTATATAGATCAAACCCAAGAGATAATATTGTGAAAATCTGAAAGCCTTTCTTCTCTACCTGGAGCAGCCAAGCTTTGAGCCACAAACACAAACAAGGCGTCTTCCAGGCTATTGGTCTTGGGCAACTCAGACTTGAATCTTGAAGATATGCACTTCTTGCTCAGTGTCCAGCTTAGCACAGGTTGAATGACTGAATGGACTGAATGGACCTGCATTTTTAGAGGTGTAAAATTATAAGCAAACCTTTAGCAGAATACTCTGTTTAAGAAATTCTCCATTTGGCCTCCTGTGGTCAGGGGTTTGGCCAGTGTGTCTGATCTGGAGAATGGATGTGGGCATGAGGTAGGTCCCAACAGCCTTCAAAAGGAGGTACCCAAGAGGTAGTGCCTCATGCAAAAAAGGCAGTCAGTAGATACTTACTGAATAAATATCCTAATGGTTGACTCCATCTAGTAGAAACAACTTATGTAAGCAGGTTAACTGGAGAGGAGAAAATCTGCAGTGTTGCCAATTACCCATATGTCCATGGGCACCTTCTTAATCTCTCTGCGGCTTAGTGTTTCTGCCTAGAAATGAGATTGGAGCTGCCGACTTAGATCAATGGGAGAAGGTTAATTGAAAGCAGTCATAGAAAGCATAGAAGAAGATTTTAAGACAATCTGTAAATGTTGTATGGCACTGTTGCCACTGCCAAATTGAATAGAGGGGGCTTGGGTAAACCAGGAAGGAAGTGTTGGGAAGCAAAGCCTCCTCTGATACCATCCTGACTGGGTGATAGTGAGGTGATGCCAGGCAAGAGGTGGAAAGCCTACCAAGACTCCACCTCCCACTTTAGAAGCCCTCAGCTCTTTCCTTGCTGTTGGGTGTGTGCCCAGTTGCATCTGGCATGAAGGCAAAAAGCTGCTGACACAGGCAGATGAGATCTATGGTGTAAAGGCATAGGAGAGATGACATTTGACAGATCTCTCCAAAATTACATCCCTTCTTCCCATTGTTACCTATGATTAGGAGTCTAAGGCCAGTTCCTTACTAGGCCATACAGAGTATCACTTCAGCAAACCCAGCCCCCCATTTGATTCCTGTGGATTGAACTTGCAGTGTGGAGTCAGATTAGTATGTCTGCTGAGCTTGAAGGCATCTCTCTCCAGGAACATGAGACCTTTTGTAAAATGGCCTTACCCACTTCATATAGTAAACTGGGGACAGAAATTACCCTAGATCATTATGCAGAAAGTGGACACAAAGGCTCCAAGAAGATACCGATGTTAAATAGATCTTGGTACTCAAAGCATGTTTCCTTGACCAGAAGCATATAAATGAAGAATCTGGAGTTCACCCTGGGCCTAGCCCACCTTTCCAATTTCTACCCAAAGTCCAGCTTAAGTAAATTTTCTTCCCAGCAGTCTTTTCTGGCCACTTTACCCAGTAAGAACCCCCTTCCCTCTGATCTCTTAGAGCAGTGTTTCTCAAATTAACTGTACATCAGAATTACCTGGGGGAACTTGAAAACCACCTAGATGTCCACCTAAGCCCTATGCCCCAAGATGTTGATGTAATTGATCAGGGTAGAACATCAGATATTAATATTTGTAAAAGATCCCATGATAATCTGAATATCCAGTGTTGGGAAAAACTGTTTAAAAGCATGCATTATCAGCCCTGATTCATTTGGGATTTTAAAGATTTACTCTCTCGACAATCACTTTTAAAAATGTCTTTGTCTTCTATCTATAATCAGAAAGTAAGCTACTTAGGAACAGGGATTCTCTCCTCCTGTTGCCCAAGAGTGATTATACAAAAAGTACAGTGGAAGAAGCAGTAGGAATGAACTCTACTTTCCTGGTGGTGCCTGGCTGTGTGACCTTGAGAGGCAGGGGTTCCTGGACTTTTCTGAGTCTCAAATTCCTTTTCTACAAAAGAAGTTTGCACTAGATGATCCCTTAAGGTGCTTGCCTGCTCTGATGTTTTGTAATTTTAATGAGCACTCAGAAAATGGGGATTGATTGCAACCAGCCCACTGCCTTAAAGCCTGGTGTTTGACCCATTTTAGCATTTTGTTGCCTTCTCCTGCTCCATGGGAGTAAGATGCTGGTGCTTTTCACCTCTGAAGGTGTGTCTTCTTAGCTGGATATTAGACCTTTCGTGAGATCACTTTCACTAAGCCTTATCCTAGTCCATGGTGTTGCTCAGTCTGCACTGTGGCAAAGAATCGATCAGGCCCTCAGAATGAGCTAGCATGGCAATAAGAAAAGGTCTTCTCTGTCCTGACGCCCATCCTATGGAGTAAAGGGAAAATAGGCACAATATTTAAATCCATATCACAGATTAAAGGACGGAAGTAGGAGAAGGATTCTAGGTCAGGGACAAAAAATAAAGTCAGAGAAGTCCGATGTCTGCTGGGTTTTGAGGGAAGCAAGCGCGTAAGTGGAGACACTCTGGGAACTACAGAAGCAAGTGGAGAAACAATCTATCCAGAGGAAGGCAGCCAGTACCCAGCTTTGTTGTCTTTGGAGGCATACACAAAATTCATTCTCTTGCCCCCTGCTCCTGCACAAAGCACGTGGGCAGTGGCATTTTCACATCCTGATTAAACATTAACTAACTATTCTGTTTGGGGATTCCAGAATAAAATTTTTTCTGTTTATATGGTTAGGGCAATGCCTCTTGTGGCAACTGTTGTCTCATTTAGTCGGAGATGGTGGTACCACTTCACTGTGGCTTCTGCTAGCCAATATTTTCTCCCATCCCTACCTTCCCATGCCGTCCTCCCAAGATCCTTATGTCAGGCTTATCTGCACGAACAGTAAATCTTGTAACACTGAAAAAATAAAATAAACATATTTGGGGGAAAAATTGATCACTTATCCACACATTTCCTGAAGGATCATGATGTCAGAGCAGTTAGAGGAAGAGAAAGTCAAAGGTAGAAAGACCATCTCCTGCTGTAGATTGTGCTGGAAGTACAGCTTTGGAGGCTTTTCTTATGTGCCAGGCTCTTTGCAGAATTTGGGAATTAACCATCTTACAGCTCTAGTGGAGTGCTTTGTTCTGCTCTTTAACACTTAAAGTGATTCCAAATTTCAAGTAAACTTAGATTTAAGATATGTGCATTTTAGGCCCTCTTTACTATGGAATACATGAGATTAGACAAGACATTTTCTTTGCTGGGGCCTTAACGCTTTCAGATTTTAGAAAGAAATGGTAGTATCTGTCTTTGTCATCAACAGGATTTTTATGTGGCTACTGAGTACTATTGATGGAGAGAGAATTTAGAGTACAGGAAGAAATATGCTAATATAAGACATTATTATTCTGTCATTGTGCTTCCAATTGGGTTGGTTCATACTTATTAAAGAGGCTTATTTTGTGTTTGGTGAAAAGAAAATGGTGCCAATTTCCAATCAATAGATAGTGGTCCCATGGACCATTCAGTTCAGTAAGAAAGAGACCCATGATTGCTTAGCAATGTCTGTGGAAGCTGTGTGGAGAAGGAAGCTGAGGTAGGAATTCACCACATTCAGTTATCATTCATAGAGGGACAGACTTTATATGACTTTCATGGTTGAGGTGGGGGAGGGAAGTTATCGTCATAGTTAGAATTAATGTCCTTCATCCAAGGAGGCAAGGGAAGGATTTTGTTCCCTTCCTTTTAGGAGGGATCAGTTTATCATTGCTTGTTATGGTTAATGTATGTAAGACTAGGAAAGACATTAAAGGCAAATTTCCGTTGGTGGAAATAGGAAACTCAGTTGACGGATAATATGGGACTGTAACCAGATTTCTGGTACCAAGTCTAAGGTGTCAGTAGGAATTGGGGGTGAGTGAAAGAAACAGTGAAGAGTGAAGGGTTAAAGGGAAGGTTAGGTAAAGTGACAGAAAGTAAAAGCATTGGGAGATGAGCCTGTGTGGATGGTAGGAGATTCCTAGAGTAAGCGTTGAGCTTAAATAAGACTGAGTTATAATCAGAGCCCTTGTCTCTATATCCCACACCTGGGCTCCTTCCTTATGGAAGATTTGTTCTCTGGCTAAGGCTCACCGTCTTGAGAAAATCAGGAGTTGACCAGGTAAGGACCTCCCTGTCCCTGGGCAGGAGCAGTTATCTCTCTGCCCAAAGAGGCTTCCTGCCCTCTTCTCTTCAGGGACCTCTTAAGACAGTATCCATCTCAAAAGACCATTTCTTTATTCCTTCCTACTTAGAAGGGAAGCTCTTAACAGATATGCCAAAAAAAAAAAAAAGTTGTTACTTTCTTATTTTCCTGGAGATGGAATTCAGGGGTTTGGTGAGGTTAAGTGCCTTTTCCAAGGTCATGCAACATGGGGCAGTGGAGGAGCTTGCCTTAGTGCCATAGCTCTGCCACAGTCACCAGTGGCCTGTTGCTTAGTCACTGTGCTCATTACATTCATCTTTCCTGTCTCCTTAGGGGGATGTCTCAACCTTTTTAGTTCTGTCACATGTAAGGTCCCTGTTGGCCATTTTTGCTTCTGTATTTTAATGGTTTGGACTAATTTCCACTTTATTTTTGTATTTATTTTAACACAATCACTTATAATGAGGCTAATGACATTTTGTCTCCATGGTGGTGCATTTTAATTTGGTCTCGGAAATGTCAAAGCGATCAGGCAATTTGGTATCTCAGAAAGACAAAACGTGGCAGGGACAATAGATTCTTCTCTCCATCACTCCATCTCTCTTGTTATCTGCTAGCTCTGGGGGCCACCCCGTCCCGCTAGCTGGCTGCATCTCTGTGCTGGTATGGGCAGAGATCAGCTGCAAAGTATTGGCAAGACAAGAGGCTAGGGCTCCTGTGGATGGACTCTTTCCAAGTGCAGCTAACACAATTAATCAGATCTCAGCACTGGAGCTAAGTTTGTTATGATAGAAGCAGGGCATTGTTTTCCTGTGTCATTTTTTTATTGATCCTTGTGTGTCCATCTATCTCAGGCTTCCTTTTGAGCCTGCCTGCAGTCATCTCTTTCAGCTTTCCAAATCTTTCCTTTCAGACAGGGTTGGCTGATGTTCTTTTGTGAGGTAAATAGTTTAGGCTTTGTGGGCCTCATAAGGTCTCTATTTCATATTCTTCCTCTTTATAGAACCCTTTACAACTGTAGATACTATTCTTACCTTGCAAGCCATGTGAATTGTCAGGTAATCTTGGTTTTGGGGGTGTTTAGGGAAAGTTTTAGGGGTTTTTGGATTGAGGAATTGAACCCAGGTCTTTTCTAGTGTGGCATTCATGAGAGTATTTGTCCTGTAAAACAGAGCCACTAATAGTTGCCTGTGCCAAGGTTGGGTGGTGGGTAAATTCTCTGATGGTATAAGTAGATAGCACATCTCCACAGAGATGACTGATTTTAGCTTTTTTTGGAAATGGAGGTTTCAAGGCTTGATGGACTTTCCTCAGGATGCCTGTGTTGTTCCACACTTGTCCGAGAAAACCAGTTTGTGCCAGGCCTGAACCTGGCGGTCTCTCACTTTGGACTTGCCTCTCGTCCTCGGCCTTCCCTGCCTAGCACTTCCTTGTGGCCAGCCTCCTTCCACTCTGCTTTGTCCTTGAAGGGAAGGAGATGGATAGCGTCTGCAGATGGGGCAGGGCTGATTTCTCAGCTCTGACAGCATCCACGTTAGTCTTCTCGCCAGCACCAAGGCTCCTTTCTTGGAACCTAATCTCTGAGGTGGAAATCAGAACAGTAAAAGGGAGAGAGTCCTGGTGTGGTCAAATCCTCAGGTCAAATTAGGGAACTTTGCAGCATAACCCAGATAGAGCTCATGCCCCAGGAACGGCCTTATGCAGGTGTCTATTTAGAAGCTACGTTGTCAATTTCTTTGCCAGCTTTTCCATGTAGTAAGGATACTTTATCTCTATAAAGCAGCAATAAGTGGACAGTATAATATATTTCACTTTTAATAAGGTGTTGCCAGTTGCACACACTCTGTAGAGCAATTAGTGTCAAAAGCTGCTAAGCAATGGAAGGAGCTGTATCTGAGTGTTTACACACTGGAAAGATTTACAGCTCGGTTTGGAGGAGCCCTGGCCACAACTAGAAGGTGGGGGAGGAGATGTTGTGTTCAAACACATCTGTGTGTTTCTGAAACTTCTTGAAGGCAGGCCCTTGCATTGTGCTATGGTCCTCATTCCTGGTGCAGGGAGATAGTGATGGTCCTCGCTATCTCATGGGACTGGAGAAAGAGCACAGATTTAGGGGTGCCATAGATCTGAGCCTCGAACTCAACTCTGCCACATAAGGATGTCTCCTTAACAAATATATTTTTATGCCACTCATTTTCTCCATGTATAAAAATGAAATGGGAAAATCAACAGAGAATTTAGAGGATGGAGTCTCTTTGCAGTTCATAGCCCTCGGGTCAGGCTGTGTCCTTTCAAACTGTGTCTTTCCTATCCCATCCATGCGAATAAGGATGGGGCATTTTCAGAAATCAAGTCTAAGCTAGATGATCCAGTCATCCTAGTTTGCCCAGAACTATCCTGACTTTAAAAATGGAAAGCCCTGCATCCTGGGAGCTCTCAGGGTCATCCCAAGCAGACCTGGTTGGTGGGTCACCTTGTCTAGTTGAGATGCATTTCTCCTCTTTCAGGTGATGGGCTCAAGTGTTGACAGCATACAAGTCAGGAATTCCAGCCAAGCATTTCACTGCACACAAAACCAGCTAGGGGCAAACATCTGTGAAGAAGGGTAGAGATCTTGGTCAGACTCAGGGACAATGGGTCCAGCAATGAAATGAACCTCTGGGCTAAAAGTCAGGGGATCTGGCTATAAGGTTCTTAGATTCATTTCTTCCCTGAAGATGATCTTACTTTGACCCTTGGAAGGGAGAAGAGGCATTTGTGTTCTCTTGTTCCTATTTGCTTATATGTTTTGAGGGTGTGTCCATGGATTCATGTCACCTACAGAGCCACCTCTCCAAATTATGCACAGAGCACCCTTCAATCCAACCTGAGGTTGGTGTGCTTGGGTCATGCCTCAGCACCATTCCAGAGCACCCCTTTCTCCTTACCCAGGGAGCTTCTCTCCTAGTTTGGAAGAGAAATAGCAGGAGCCCTTCTCTGGCCTAGGCAACTGGCCAGCCACTCCATATCTGGTCTGAACTTTTTGCAAGGCAAGAACAGAGGAGCTTTCACTCAGCAGCATAATTCCCCTCACTTTACAGGTTAGGAAACAGACTGAGAGAAAAGTTAAAGAAAATCCCAAGTCAGCTGGGTTCAAACCTACGTCTCAATTCTTGAGGGGGCAGTTTCTTCTCACTTTTTTTTTTTATGTCACACTTCTGCCAAAAAGTATAGTAGTCTTCCATGGCCAGATACATGTTTTGTGCATGGAGGGAATTTAGCAGGTGTGAATCATCTAAGGAGACGTTGGGTGAGAAGGGATGGCTGGTTGGTGAAGAGAAGGGGTGACAGCTGGTTTTTGAGGGTGGTGGCTGTGGAAATGGCTGAGGGGTGGGGGAGGCTCCCTGCGAAAAGGGAAGGTGAGAACAAGCACGGAGTGTAGGTGGATAGACAGCATAGCAGATTAGAATAAGGGGTGTGGGGGTGCAGATGTGAAGAACCTGGGCTACTTATCGAGGAAGGTTGGCTTTTTGGAGGCCTCGAATGCCTGGCAGACCACACTGAAGATTATTCACATGCTTTTGAAATATCTTAGTCACAGGGTGGTTTGCAGCTCTACTCCTCCTTCCTGTGAAGTCCTTCCCCTTTCAGTACCTGTTGGGGTGGTGTGTGGGGAACATAGAGTAATTCTCCCTAAGTAGTTCCTTATCTAGCCAGTGGGGGTGGGGAAGGGTGGTCTCATTGGATTTATATTCTGAGTTAACTCCATGGTAGTATGTCTTCCTTTTCTTGTGTAACAAGACCAGCTTTAAGGACATCAGAGCACCTTATTTAAAACATTACTTCAAATATTTGCTGGGTACATGCTTCATTTAAATTTTGTAGGGGAGAATATGCCAATATGATCACAAAAGCATAAGCCAACACCATACTTAATTTTGTAAGTGTTACTTGGTTCCCACATCTGTTTGGTTTTCATATCCCAGCACAGTGTGGAGCTCTCCTGGGAAATCTGCAATGAAGGTAAGAGGTCTCGTCTAAGTGAGTGCAGAGCTCACACTGGCCACGGATAGGTTGGTGAATCAGGTGCATTCCCTTCTTCATATGATGTTCTTTCACTAGATCCCTTATGGTGGACAAAGATGTCACTCAAAGTGTATAGGCCCTGCAGAAGTTAGGGCTCCCAGAGCTTTCTGTCCAGTTTAATGGCCTGTGGGCCTTGGTGCTGGAGTTCTTATAGGGTCTGTTTGTTTGTCTTTTACTGCTGACTGTCCTATCTCCTGTGCTCTGCCCATGCACCCTTGTACTCCAGGGCCTCTCCTGGGTCCCAGATGCTTGACCAGGAGCCTCTCACTGTGTGCTCATCCACAGAGTTCCTAATTGTGTGAGAACTGCACCCCCCCACTCTCTTCCCTCCAGCCTTCTTCAGTTAAGTCCCCATCTCTGGGTTTGTTCTCAAAATTCGAAGGTTTCTATTTTCACACCTTGGTAATTGGTGCTATCCATTGAAAGTAACTCTGGAACTCCAGCCTGCCGGGGTCAGAAAGAGCTGAATTGAATTAAAAAGAGTAGAAATTGGCTAGAAGCAGGAGGAAGACTTGAACGGTGTAATTTCTCTCCTCCGGGTGGCTAGCAGCCTCTGAGCAGGAGCCTGCCTTCAGAGCTGGCCGATGGGTATCCAACTTTATTCCCTTCACTTGATGGGAGCCCTATAGGGGAGGTGGGAGGAGGGAGTGAGACTCCCTGCCTGGCACACCCTCAGCCCAGGGAGTGACACTGGGGACCCAGGAAATACATGCCAGCAAAAAGCATTATGTCAGTGAAATGACATTGGAGCCGTTAAATATGCAAAAACACCCTCTGTTTTAATAGCATAATGGCTGGAAGAGAAGCTAACAGAAGCCAGGAGTCTCTTGGTGACAGCCACTAATCCATCCACCATTTATGCCAGGGTGGCAGGTACAGTCCCTGGAGCCCAGGTCATGGTAAGGCAGGCCTGGCTCCCGATGTAGGCTCACAGATGCTGTCCACTCGTGCCCAGATGAGAAGAAACTGTTTTTTTTTTTTTTTTTTGTGATTTCTTCTTTGATGTTAGGAATTCAATTAATCCTTAGATTTAAAAAAAATTATTGTTATTTTCTGCTAGTGTTGTCAGTCGTTTATTTTTGGTCTCCTGGGAGGTTTTTCAATTATTGGGACTAACTCTTCTACTTCCAGGCAACAGGTGTGTGGCCCTTTTTCAAAGCTATGACATATTTATTCTCACGCAAATCCATCAGTGGGTCTACCTCCAGGATAGGGATGAACTTTGGGTATGATTCACAAAGAATCTCAGAATCTCAAAGAATGCACTTCCCCTGGGCTGAGAAAAGGTCAGAACAATGAACTTCCACTGTGGCTCTAGGAGTTATTATTGCTCTGGTCCCCACACATGCAGGGTAGGGAGAGGATCAGTAAAATACACACTGATGTATGTTTTTCTGACGAGACATATCTCATGTTAGTGGTAGAATATTTGGATAATAGAAGGAAATCTGGAAAAAATTGAAATTATTTTTCTTTAACGTTTGGAGTGCTGATAGAGATTTCCTAGGAGGAAACTTGCTTTGATGCTGCCTCTGATTCCTGCCAGCTGTCCCCTTCTTGCCCCTCGGCATGGTGGTGGTGGTGTTGGCAGAGGCTCTCCCCCTCACACTTCACTTTCTATAAAGGCTGGTTTGGTTCCAATTTAGCAAGAAGGCTGAGGTCTAGAGGAACTGGATTGTTCTTTAGTGTGTCCTCAGTGGAGACTGCCCTTCCTTCAGTGACTGCAGTGGTGAATAGGGTGGTCAGATGTCTGAGAACAAAGACTGGTCCTCTTACTTCCTGACTTGGAATTTATGAACATGGACATTTGTCAGAACCTCCCTGTGCCTCAAGTTCCCACCTGTACAATGGCAATAATGCTATTACCTTACCACATGGAGTTCTTGTAGAACTTCAGCAGCTCATTTGATCTTAGTTGGGTCAAGCTCTGTACCTCCACCCACGGCTGTTATTCTTCTTACATTTAAAGTTACCACAGGGCAGGGCACCTAGATGACAACGTCAGTTAAGTGTCCAGGTCTTGGCTTCAGTTCAGGTCATGTTTTCAGGGTGGTGAGATCAAGCCCTGTACTGGGCTCTGCTCCCAGCTTGGAGTCTGCTTGAGATTTTCTCTCTGCCCTTCCCCTTCTCTTGGTCTCTCTTTCTCTCTCTCTCTCTCTCTCTCTCTCTCTCTCTCTCAAATAAATAAATAAAATCTTAAAAAAATAAAATTACCAGAATGTCAGTCCTTTATGCTGTCTTTTTCTTATAGGTTTAATTTAACAGTTGTCTCTTTTTTTTTCCATTTCTCCTTGGGTTCTTCGAGAGTTACTTTTCATATTCTTTCTATCAAATTCCTATCAAAACATAAAATTAGATGCATGAATCTATTGGACTCTGATTCTAATAGGGCTTGAGTCTGTAATCCTGACCTTGGTCTCTAAATTATTGACTTAGCCAGATTTGTGTAAATGGGTAGAGAAGGGACTCACTCTATTTTCAATGTAAAGTTGTCTCAATCCATCCAGGGAGGCCCAGACCAGGTGAGATAGGCTGCCAAGAAGGGGACCCGTGTGCTTTGATGTGTTTGTTCTCGATGTTGCTCTGATCCTCATTCTCTCTCTGATTTTTCTTGGTCTCTCTGTATGTTTTTCACACCTTGGGGCTCTGCCTCCTTTTCTGTCTGTCTCTGGCCCTTTTGCATTTGGCTCAAGCAGCGTCTGTACTTCATATCTTGACACAGCACAGAATTTCAGTTCTTCCTTGCAGACTTCGGGATGGAGTCCAACAGACAGTACAGAGTACTGGGGAAACTGCTCTGAGGAAAGATGCAGGTCCATCCTTGAGTCTGAACTGCACCGTCCCGAGCTCCTGTAACCACTCCAAGGTATTTAGGATGAAGAGGAGCAACGGAATAGCTGTGGCTTGCCTGCCACCTGCCCTGTGTTCTTTCCTTGCCTCTCCCACAGAGCAGAGATGCTGCGCAGCTCTGGCCCTTGCACAGCCTGGCCTGAAATCTATACAAGTACAGCCGATGTTCTCTTTTAAATTGACAAAAGCAGAGGACGGAGACTGGGAAGCCCTCTGACCCCAGAACCTTGGTCCATGAAAATTACAGGCGCTGTGCAGGCGCTGTCTCTTGATGCGTACTTGCAGTGGGGAGATGCTGGTTAATTTCTCAAGACTCAGAGGTGACCCAGGTTTAATAAAGAGGATTAATGGATTTGAGCTAAAGGTCCTGGCTGTTTCAAGCAGATAGCCTCTTCCTCCTAAGACAGTTTGCAGGCTCTTGTTCAGTTCCTTCTCTTTGGGGAAATAGCTCAAGCTGCTATTTAAAGGGGCCTTCCTCCTCTCCCTTCCTTCTTGATGCTAATAGGACTAAGGTGGCCATGGGTCCTTCATGTGTACTCCAAACCAAAGGCATCAGAGCACTCCCTGCTGACAAGAGCAGCAGCAAAAACAAAAAGTACACTTTCATTTCTGCTAGTCTGGGCTACCACTTTTCCAAAAAGCACTTCCACCATAAGCATCAAAACCTTTAAAAATATTATGTATACCCTTTTACCTGGCAATTTTGTTTTCATGACTTTTATGTTACAGAATAATTAAGGATGCTTGCAAATATGTCTGTCAAAGAGATATTTATTTAAAAGTAAAGAAGAGAAAGAATGGGCATTAAGAGATGTGAACAATAGGGACTTAGATAAATGTATTATACTAAATTTGTGCAATGAGTAATGATCATTAAGAAGATATTTTGTAGAGTATTTTTAATGATATGAAATATGCCCATAGGTTATAAAACATGTGTGGTTAAACTGATTTTTGTGAAATATATATATATGTTTGTTTATATTTTATTATATATTAATATCTGTATTATATTAAATGTTTATATAACATTTATGAAATTATATATATGTGTGTATATAAAGTACATGTGCATATAGGTAAGGGATAGATACCAAATGGCTGAATGATGAGATTCAGAGTGATTTTATTTTGGTGCTTGATTTTATTTATCCTGACTTTCTAATTATTTATGCATTTATGTGTCACTTGTGTAATATCGGCAGGGAAGGACCTGAGTGGGATTTCCCAGACAATGCTGGGGGGCAATTCTGCATGCCCTATCCAGGCCCTGTAGGCTCAGGTCAGGGCTGCTTCTTGTCCTCTTATCCTCATCTCTCAGGAAAGTGTAGATTATAGGCTCCTAAGGGACATGAGGTGCCTCTTTGGGTGGCAAAGTCATGACCTGGTGAAAGTTGCATTAGTCATGACTGGTCCCAGACAGCCCCTCCCAGGGTCTCTAAGAGAGAAAAGGTCTCCACCTGAGACACAGATGCTTGGGATCATGAGGCAATGCGACCCTTCCTACAGGGAGCAGTTTTAATTGAGTCCCTCTGTTTGACCCTTGTGCCTGTTTGCTTCCTATGGTGTATTCTCAAGTGTGCTTTTCCAATCCTGTCTTAAATGACTCCCATATGGGTGATGCTGCCATATCCCCCAAAGAGTCTGTTCTGAGTCTAATAGACTATTCTGTTGTCTAATAGACCTCACCATTAGGACATTTTCTTTCAAGTTTCTATTAACCACTAAGTGCTTATACATTTTCCCCTTAAAATTCATTCTAAATTTTTAGTGGGCACTGGATTTGGACTTTTTCGATAGTTATTGCCCGCTTGGCTCTTCTCTCTGATATTAACATTGGGATTACTTTTTATTTTTCCCTTTGACAGTTTGGCATCATTATCTCCGATGTAATTTTTCTGTAACCCTGGGATGTGTCTTAGTCTCTAATGACTTATCACTCTATTCATATGACCATGACTTAGTTTGCCATTACAAAAAAATATTCAGAGTAGCTTTTTACCACTGATTTTAGCTTCAAATCTTCCAATGTTCATGTTGCTCTTCTCTTTGCTTTTATGTGCTAGCTGTTATCAAGGGCAGCAAAAGGGTGAAAAACTGATTTAGAATGAGAGTTTGTCTCCTAGGGGACTAAGTACAAAAAGGAAAAAAAAAAGGCAGAATGCACCCATACAGAGCAGGCCTTCAGTACTCAACACACATTTGTGAAATGTAACCTGTCCCAGAACACCACAAACCAGCCCAGGGGGAGGCGGCCACCAGCTGTGCCCACAGCTCCGAGGCTGAGTCCCAGCTCTGCTGCAGCTCCCTCTTCTCTCCACATCCATGGATTCCACAAAATTGACCAGGCTAGGTGTTTGTTTGGAGCAGGGCGAAGGACTCCTGAGATCCACCCAAAGTAAAAACTAGGGTACCCAGAAATGACAAGGGTATCTCCAGTATTCCTTCTGCAGATTAAATCCTGTGTATGATTCTAGTGCATTGTTTCAAATGTGCTTACCTCATCTCCTCTGCTGCCTTCCCCAGGCTGTTAGGAGTTTAATCAACGTGTAAGGCTCACTGTGAGATCCCAGGATAGAAAGGAGCTATGAGTGAGAAGTACAATAGTTCTGCTATTTATGGGCTGGCCCTGATTTGGGTCCCTGATCCTTTCACTTTCCTGGCCCCATTTTCTCTCTGGCATATTTGTTCAGCTAAGTGAATTGTAAATGCTCAGTGCTTCCACTTTCTTTAAAATGTATCACCCATTTCTTGATGTACCAGAAACAACTCTCTGTCCATGACACTGTGGCCAAGCGGAGGCTCCAGTGTGTATATAAAGGGATCCATGAGAGTATTTCAAAGCTGATGGTGCGGCCATAACCTGCCTCAGTCACATTGTATCTCTATGTCATGCTCTTCCTGTCTCTGTTCCTTGTCTCCCAATCCTCTCTAATGTCCTCAGTGAAAAGAGAAAGTAAGGATTCAGTGTATATAGACATGATAAGGGAAATTTTGTTTGAGTAGGAACTAAGCTGAAACCAGATAGTAGATATTTTCCCAGCCTGTTCTTTTCCCAAGAGGCTCATTATAGTGAAATTGATCAAATGAGGTGTTTTTCTCTCCTCACCAAGTATGTAGTGATGCCTTCCAAAAATGAGTGGAAAGAGACACCTTTCAAGGCTGAGTGATGTTGAGGGTAAGGTAGTAAAATGACAAGGATGGGTCAGACACCAGCAGACTCCATGTGGCAGGTGAGTTACCCTTGGACCAGCCTAGCACCTGTCTTGCCTTCTGCACCTCACTGTTCCCTTACTGCTCCAGCCCCCAGCTGCCATCCGGAACATCACAGTCTACCACATTCAACCTCTGCTCAACTTCCTTACAGAATTTTTCAATTCTGACTTTATTCATTTATTTAGATAGTCAGTCAATAAACATTCATTGAACACCTACTTGTTCTGGGTCAGGCTCTCTTCTAGGCATGGAGGGTTCAGCAACATACCCAACAGATCCAAATCTGGCCTTCGTGGAGCTTACATTCAAGTGACAAGAGCTAGACAATGAAAAATATGTAAATCACACGGTATGCTATCGGGGGAGTGGTAAGAGCTATGGGGGAAAACAGTTGATGGGGGAGGAGAGTGACTGAAGATAGTATTTAACTAGGACTTAAGAGGGATGAGATAGTAAGCCGTGAAGATATGTGGGAAGCAGCCTGGCTTATGCATGTAGGAGCATGTCTGGAACATTTGGAGGAGTCCCGGATGACTGGAAAGCAGCAAGCAAGGGAGAAAGACTGCACAGATGTTGGTTTTTATTCACATGGAGATGAAACAATTGAGGTGAGAGGCCATCGGAGTCTTTTCTGCAGAGAAGCAACACAGATTGACCCAGGTTTCTGTGTCTAGGATAGACAGTGATTCTGGAATTTCTTGGAATTTTCTCTTTCACTGGCTCTAGCAACCGCTGTCTGGAGTCTCATTTTACTTCATTGATCCTGCCTGTCATCGTATCCTCCAACCTTATTTCACTGATACATTTGTAAATATATTTCCTGTAGAATATGAGATGCAGAAGATAAGAAAAAATACAAATATAAACTATTCAAATATGTCAGCATATAAACACAGGAAACTAACAATATAAGTAAAATATTGAACTATTAAAAAAGCGGGTCCCTCCGTATTTTCTCAGGGTTCATATGTAGGCTTCGGTTGGACATTTCAGAACTGTGTGTTCTCCCTGAGGGTTGCAACATCTTATCACCTTGTTTCTACTCTCACCCACAAAAGTTTTGTCTCACATGGGTCTTTGGCACAGTGGGATGCTGGTAACAACCAGGTTTCTGAAGGAGGAAAAACATAAGCCTTTTTTTATGGTTGCCAAAACTTGGAAGGAGCCAAGTAGATGGCTTTTTGTAGCTGAACAGGTAAACTGTGGTACATCTATACAATGGAATATTATTCAGTGCTAAAATGAAGAGCTATTAGCTATAAAAAGACATGGAATAACTATAAATGCATATTACTAAGTGAAATAAGCCAATCTGAAAAGGCTGCATACCATATAATTCCAACTATATGATGTTCTGGAAAAGACAAAACAATAAAAATACCAGAGGTTACCACCAGGTGTTGGGGAGAAGGAATGAACAGGTAGAGAACAGAGGAATTATAAAATGGCAGTGAAAATACTCTCTTGCAATACTATAATGATGGATACATGTCCTTATACATTTGTTCAAACCCATAAAACGTTTAACACCAAGAGTGAACCTTAATGAAAACTATAGACTTTGGAGGATCATGAAGTATTAGGCAGGGTAAGTTCAATTATAACTGATGTACCGCTCTGTTGGGAGCTGTTGATAAAGGGGGAGGCTGTGCATGTGTAGGGGTAGAGTTATATGTGGAAATCTCTGTGTTTTCCTCTCAGTTTTGTTGTGAAACTAAAGCTTCTCTTAAAAAAATCAAATCTTTTTTTAAAAGTCCTGATTCGTAATATTTGCTGATTCTATTGTATAAATACTCCAACTGTGACTAATCTCAAGCTACCAAAGAATGTGGTATTAGGTACCTAAGTCCCCATTAATATGAAATAACCATTTCTGCTGTTTGCTAAGTTTCTACATATACATTTTTTTCTTTACTTTCACTTTGACACCATTGACCTATTTGTCTGTACCTGTGACTGAACCATACTACTTAGAATGATTGTAGAAATCATAGGTTGGTTAGTGTAATAAATATTTCTCCAGACCAAGCTTACTGATTAGTCAAGTACCAACCTTACTGGAATTTTGATTGGAGTTACTTTAATTTCACACACACACACACACACACACACACACACACACACACACACACAAGCATGCTTTGCATCTCTATGTTATTAAGACTTTCCAATAAAATGGAGCATTCCTTCAGTAAATGTTTATTTAAAATCTATTATGTGTCAGAAACTACCCAGGTTTTGAGATAGACAAGATTGCTGAAGTTCCTGCTCTTACAAAACTCACTTCTGGAGGATGAAGTGGGGAAGTCTCATGATGAGCAAGTGAACAAGAGAAAAATATAAAGACCATTTCAGGTGGTGTAAAGACTATGAAAAGAAAAATAACAGGTTGATAAAATAGAACATGACTAAGAGGAAGTGTTTTTTTTTTTTTTTTTTTTTGGATTGTATATTCAGGGAATGCTCTCTGAGGGAGTGATATTTTAGCTAATACCTGATCATGAGGAGTAAACTAAGGAGAAATCTGAGAGAAGGACATTCCAGAGGGATTACCTAGCACAAAGGACCCAAGTTGGGAACTACCTTGTCAGTTTCAAGATATTGAAAAAGACCAATATGGTACAAGATAAGGTATTTCCTCAGTGATCACTGACATAGACAAAGATTAGATCATGTAGGGTCATGGCAAAAGATTTGGATATTATTCTAAATACAATATAAGGCCTTGGGAGGGTTTTGAATAAAGTAGAATAATTTGATTTGCAGTTTGCCAGCCCATTCTAGTTTCTGTGACAAGAACAGATTGTGTGTGTGTTGGGGGAGTTGTTTAGAAAGTATAAAAGGTGATGGGGCTTGGGGTTATGACAGAAACAGTAGAGTGGAGAAATGCTAATGGACTTGGCATATATTTTCAAGTAGAGCCAGAGAATTTTCTGATGCATTGGTCTTATGGAATGTGAGAGAGAGAGAGAGAGAGAGAGAGAGAGAGAGAGAGAGAGAGAGAGAAGAATTAATGGTTCCAAAGACTCCAGGTTTGAGAAATTAACTGAATGGGAAGATGAAACATATTGTTGTCCATTAAAGCTATTGGTTTGGAAGAGATTCCCAGGGAAGAAACTGATTTAAAAAAAAAAAGCAAATTAAGGGAATTCTGAGTTCCTCAAAACTCAACACAGAGGTTGAGGAAAGGAAGACTCTGTAAAGGAGGCTGTGAGGGGGCAATGATGAAGATTCTGAGAAGGGCCCAGAAAGAAGGTGTGGTTATTATATTGAA
Source organism: Procyon lotor (assembly GCA_028646535.1). Lineage (NCBI taxonomy): Eukaryota > Metazoa > Chordata > Mammalia > Carnivora > Procyonidae > Procyon > Procyon lotor. Next base: position 66,904,746 of record CM053613.1, read on the forward strand.
TGTTGTGGATTATCAGGTATGATGAGGGAAAGAACAGGTGCCTCAGACCCTTAGAACTGGAAACTGATTAAAAAACTTGCCTGGAGTTGAAGAATGGGATGTGAAGAAACTGAAATATGGTCAGTTTGCATTATTTGTGGTAGGTATGTTCTGTAAAATCACCACAAACACTGTACTAGTGATTATAGAACCACTGCTCAAAGGAGCCAAGGCTTTTAGGAAGGAGCTTCTGGTTACATTTTCATCAACCAATCAATACATAAATTTATGTGCATTTCTGTTTAAAGACACCTTACTTTTTATGTGTTGTTGATTCATTAACATTGAACTCATGGCAAATAGTACTATAACTCATACTTGAACAAAGCCTATATTTTCTCCATAAGGCACATCACAACTTTTTTGCTGTTAAGGACATCAGAAAACACCTCCGCATTACACTTGGGTGCTATTTTAAACACCAAAATCACCAACAAAAAGCATAAAAATGGGAAAAACATGGCACTCGATAGACCAAGAAAAGGAGACTTCTTTAGGTAAGAAAGTTGGAATAAGAAGGCAGAGCATCATCTTGTTCAACCTCAGCTGGGAACATGTGTGTCAGGTGACTCACATTTTTTTTTCTTGCTGTGCAATATGCCCATGAATGACTCCAAAAGTGCCATGAGTACTGATTTTGAGATTTAAAAAATTTTTAGTAAATAGGCAGTTATGCTTATGTAGAATCTGTGAATTATGAAGGTTGACTGTACTAACAATAGGCAACATTTTGGAGATGTATTGCTGTAAGGTTTGCTGTAATGAGATCTTATTTTCTTTAAACAATATGGGTGATACTAGAGTGTGTTTTTATACTGAGAGGACTTAGACAGTACAGACAGAAACCTGACAATGCAAAAGAACCATAGACCAAGCAAAGTCTCCAGTAAGATAGAATGGGGGGAATCCAAATCATCAGTGCATGAGGAGAATGATTAGAACAGTCGTAGTTCATCAGGGGTGATTTTATCATTCAGGGCTTTTTTTTTTTAATGCCCTTTCATAATTTTTTTTATAGTTTCATTCATAAAGCTCTTGTACATTTCTTATAAAATTAATCCCTATGCCAGTTGTAATTTTTATATTGGTTTGAATTTTATAATTGTATCTTATAACTATGTGTATAAAGGAAATCTATTATTTCTGGTTGGTTGTTTTTTGAATATTCTTTTATATCCACTTTATTGAACTCTTAGAAAGTTTACTTTTTAAGATTTTATTTATTTATTTATTTGACAGAGAGAGAGAGATCACAAGTAGGCAGAGAGGCAGGCAGAGAGAGAGGGGGAAGCTGGCTCCCTGCTGAGCAGAAAGCCTGATGCAGGGCTTGATCCCAGGACCCTGAGATCATGACCTGAGCTGAAGGCAGAGGCTTTAACCCACTGAGCCACCCAGGTGCCCCAAGAAAGTTTTAATAACTGTTTTTTTTTTTGTTTTTATTTGTTTACTTTTGGAAGTTTTAATAATTTTTAAATGAGTTGTTTGCATTTCTAAGGAGACAATTATATATTTGTAGATAAGAATAAATTTATTTTGGGACACCTGATGGCTCAGTCAGCTAAGCATCTACCTTTGGCTCAGGTCATGATCTCAGGGTCCTGGGATGGAATCCCGCATAGGGCTCCCTGCTCAGTGGGGAGCCTGCTTCTCCCTCTCCCTCTGCCACTCCCCCTGCTTGTGCTCTCTTGCTTTCTTTTTGTCAAATAAATAAATATATAAAATCTTAAAAAATATGAATAAATTTATCTTTTCTCTCTCTCCCCCAAACCCCAGGCTCCATGTTTATTTAAAATCTCTAGATGGGTATTTTTTCTTGTTCATAATTTTAAGGAACTGTCTTCTGTGTTTCAAAATTCAATATGAGATTTGCTGCTAGTTTTTGTTATAAAACTTTAGGAGCTTTAAGAAGTTTTCCTTTTTCCTGTTTTGCCTTAAGTATTCATTCTTTTTTTTCCTATTATGAGTAGTTGTTAATTTTAACAAAACTTATTTAGCATCTAACAATATTATTCATGATTTTTTCCTCTACATTTTAATGTAATGCCTTATTGTTAATAGATCTTACATAGTTGAAATGGTATACCTGGCATGAACCCTACCAAGTTTAGTACAATTTTTAGTATGCTGCTGAATCTTCTTCTTCTTCTTCTTCTCCTTCTTCTTCTTCTTCTTCTTCTTCTTCTTCTTCTTCTTCTTCTTCTTCTTCTTCTTCTTTTTTTTACTGTACCTCCTTTTTTTTTCTCCCAAATATGTTTATTTTTTCAGTGTTACAAGAGTAATTGTTCGTGCACCACACCCAGTGCTCCATGCAATACGTGCCCTCCTCAATACCCACCACCAGGCTCACCTGACCCCCCCCAAAACCCTGTTTATTGCTCAGAGTCCACAGTCTCTCATGGTTCATCTCCCTCTCTGATTTCCCCTCATTCCCCTCTCCCTTCCTTCTCACAATGCCCTCCATGTTTTTCCTTATGTTCCACACGTGAGACCATAAGATAATTGGTTCTCTCCGCTTGACTTATTTCACTCCGCATAATCTCTTCTAGTCCTGTCCATGTTGATATAAAAGTTGGATATTCGTCCTTTCTGATGGGGGCATAATATTCCATTGTATATATGGACCATATCTTCTTTATCCATTCATCTGTTGAAGTGCATTTTGGTTCTTTCCACAGTTTGGCGATTGTGGCCATTGCTGCTATGAACATTGGGGTACATGTGGCCCTTCTTTGTACTGCATCTGCTTCTTTGGGGTAAATACCCAGTAGTTCAATTGCAGGGTCATAAGGTAGCTCTATTTTTAATTTCTTGAAGAATCTCCACACTGTTTTCCAAAGTGGCTGCACCTGAATTTTCTGTTATTACAGTTTTACATCCTATTATTTAGTAATTGATCTCAAATTATTTTGTGTCTAGCTGATTTTTGTATTAGGATGGGTGTATCCTTACTAAATGAATTGAGAAAGTTTCTGTTGTTTTTTCCTGTGGTTTTCACTACCTCTTCTGTGTTTTCTGTCCCTCCTGCTTTCATTTCTTGGCTCTGTTCTTTGGCAATGTATTCATTGCCTAAGCACGGATTTAGCTATCACTTCTAGGTATGCCTTTGCCAATCCCTTCTCTCTATCTCAGCTCTTTGAGTTGCCAACTCCTCTTTTCAACTGCTGGTTGGATCTTTTTTCTTTTGATTTAGAATCTTAGATGTAGACTGTTGGGTCTCATATTCATGGGACATTATCATCACTGGACCATGCATTAAAGCCCCCTTTCTTATTTTAGTTATGTAGTTATCCCCATTTCCCATAGTTACGCCCCCATTAAGAACCATTCAGATGCATTTAATGTGTATCCTTTTAGGCTCTTCTGTATATATGTATATATATTTTTACTTAGCATAAATAGTGATGGGTTACATATTACATACTGTTTTATTTAGCACTGTTTAAAACTCAATAATATTTTTATGTATTTATAACTTCTAACTACTCTTAACTTTCAGTGGGGCACATCTATCAAATTTCACTTGTCCATCATTCCAATCATTGACACTGGTTGCCTTCAGCATAAGTGCTAAGTTGAGCATCTTTAAGCATGATCTGAAAGATACCTGTGTAAGAATCTTATAGGTTTATATACTCAGGAGTGGAATGGATGATTCCAGGGTATACATCTCTTTATCTGACTGCCCTATACTGTGGCAACTCTAGTCTACATTCCCACCTATAAGTGCTCTGGGGTGTTTTTCTCTCCACTTTCTTTCATATTTGGCTTTATCCAACTTTCTAAATCTTGCCAAACTGGCTATTAATTGATACCTCTTTTTGTTTTACTTTAAGAACTTGCTGATTGCCCGTTAATTTTTTCTGATTACCAGTTAATTTCACCATTTCTTTATATGCGTGTCAGTCTTCTGTGTTTCTACTTTAAATTCACCATTGACTTTTTTTGCCTATATTTTCTCTTTGGATTGTCTTTTCCTGTATGCATTCCTGATATATTCTAAATTTTGGTCTTTGTCAGTTTCAAACACTTCACCTATCTTTTCTTAATCTATCATTATCTGTTAATTCTATCCATCATGTCTTCTGTTGAAGTACATTTTTAGTTTGATGTAATCAAATTTGTAAACTTTTGCATAACATTTTGGGGCTTTTGTTTAAAAAGTTGTTTTCTACTCCTAGGTTATAGAGATCTTCCCCGTTGTTTTCATCTACTAAATTTCAGTTTTACCTTTAATTTCAGTCTTTTAATCTACGCTGCATCTACCTTTGAATGCAGAGTTAAATGGATAACAAGCTTTATTTTTCTCCATTTAATAAGCTGGTTTTTATAACATCATTTTCCCCCTCCTTAGTTATTTATGATGCCATCTTTATTTCACTATATTTCAATAAAGTAAAAGCTCTAACAGTTGTTTTCAGTGGTGCTGTGACAGGCAAATTTTGCCAAAAGGCAATGTGAAACAAGAAATAGAACTTGACAGCCTTTCTCCAATTGACCCTCTCACTCCATGTTCCTACCATCCTTGATCCCAGGCAAGGTCACAGCCCTTTCTCAGAGCTCCTACAACAGAGACGCTCAAGGTCAAGGTGGTGTCCAGACTCCCTAGGGATTTCTAATGGATGTTATTAATATTTTTGTTGTCATAACTTTATAAAACTCATGCTGTCTTCTGTGTCCTAATTTCCCCATGGTTGATTTTAGGAGAAAGATCAGAAGTCCAAACAGGCTTGATAATTTGACAAGGAACACCTTGCTGGACACCTTTAACTACATGTCATCTATTACCTCTGATTCAGGATGTCTAGATTCAAATTCACATTTCCTCTCAGATGTTCTCCTTTCATGTCCCTGACACCATTGTTGACATTGTCATCATCCACATATCTGTGCTTGTCTCACCACCAGTCATGTAGTTCCCATCCACTGCATGGAACTGACAGTTCTGCATCAAAGTGTCCTGCAGTTTTTCCTAGTTACTGTACTTATTCTGACTTCACTGCCTCCCTCACCTGTGCACTTTAATGACCACCTTATCAGTTTTACTCTAATCAAGGTACCTCCAAGTGCCAAAGTATATAATTTAGAGACCATTGCATAGATGATACTATACAAAGTTCCTCCTGGGCAGACTCCTTCACGTGGTATTCCAGACCTATCATGTTCTGACTTCACCTTTCTCCTTCATCTCCTTCTAAAAATATGAATTCTAGCTGGTGTATTTTACCTGTCAGTCTCTGAGTAGAAAGCCCTCAAGGTCCCCTCCTCCTTCCTTTGTGCTCTTCCATTCTTTTTGGATGGTTAGTACCTTAAATTTGTTTTATTTTGTTGAAGGTTATGAATACCATCTTGTGTATGATTTCATTTACGCTTCCCCTTTGTTTTTTCCTATTTCCTATCTCAGTCTGTTGAAATTTCTACCTTTTCTCAAGGCCCAACTCAGATATAACTCTCCCATGTACTTATTATAGTCCTCACTTATTTTTTATTCAAGGATAGAATTTTAAATAAACAATGATTTCAGCAGGGACTTAGGGACATGATCTTTTGTGGACTTCTGTTGCAAAATAATTCACTTTGATGGCCTTAATGCTTTTCTTCTTCACTAACTGAAATTTCTTCTTTCACTAACTGAAACAGTTACATTAGGTTTCATAATTCTGGGAAGAAGAGTTGGGGTACAATAAAACAGACTTGGGTTCTAATACTGGATGTGCCCCTGGAGAACTGTGTGGCCATTGTCAGTAGCCTCCATTCTCTGGGCCTCACTGTTCCCTATTGCAAAATGAGGTGATTAGATTCCTATTCTCTATGGACTCATTAAGTTCTAATGTTACATTTGATTAGTGTAAGCCCTTTTGGGACAGAGGCAGCCTTGTGCACTTTTGCATATAGAAGTTGTCCAATGAATGTCTCTTAAACTGAAATAGCTTTGTGATAAAATTCTGGCCTCAAATTTGTGCAATATTTTCACATCCATATATGCTTAATCTCAAAAAAGCTGCTTATCATCAGTGGGTCATATTATTTTGGTAATAACTTCAGTTCTCCTTGTCACCATGTATTCATCAGCATGGCTACAGCCCCACGAATGCCTGCCCCACCTCTGCCCACAGAGTGAGCATAAACCTTTACATTCTGGATAATCCCCGTAAGACAAAATGGTAAGACTTTTTGTCTCAGTTCATTTAGATCAAAATTATTCAATCATCTCATTCATATTGTATCAGCTATGAGTAGAGCACTAAAGACGATGCCCCTGAGCTTAAAAAGACCAATATAGCATGATCATCTGTAAGGAGTTTGTAATTAACCTAGGAGAGTCAGATATGGATAACATTGAAATAGACATGATAATGCAGGATAGTAAGTTAGTACAAGAATGAGTTCAGAGGAAGGAGACAGTGTTTTAAGGAACAGGGGTCAGCAAGAACTTCACGGGTGATATGTGTTTCAATCTAGACCTTGGAGCAAATGGTTAGGAATTTATAGTCAAGAAAAGAGACTGAGCAATGCCACCTGAGGGTATAACAAAGCCTCCACAAGGGGGCAGTACACAATCTGGGGACTCATGGAGGGCAGGTGAGACTAATGAGTCAGGAGGCAGCAAAGGGGCACCTTAGCTGTAACACTTGTCAGGTAATGATGGAACCAAATACATGGTGACCTGGAGCTCAGAAAAACAGAAAGCAAAAAGGAATGCTTCAGGGTGATGATTCTGGAGGCTGCTTGTCAAGGTTAAAAGCCTGATTCTACCACTCCTGAATGTGTGAATAATATAAATTAGGTGACCACGTGGACTTTAGTCTTCTCATCTCTAACATAAAGATGGTGATAATAGAAGTGACTTCACAGGATGTGAGAGGTGTGCGAGAGCTAACCCAACCAAGTCAAATTGATTACCTCCTGGCACAGAGTAGTCACTGAATAAGTTTTGGCTAGCCATAGATAAAAGTGATCAGAACAAGAGAAGGGAAGATGGGATGTACTTGGACATCTGCCATAAGAAGAAAACAATTTGGGCACTTAAGTTCAGTGGGGAGGATCAGGCACAGTAGTAGGTTGGGATTCACAGAACAAGCATAGAAATCATGCTTCAGTCAGCAAGATCCCCCTTTTTGAATCCCTCCTCCTTTTCTTGATTATGAAGTGACAGGCATCCTGGGCTGACTCCCTGAGTGGTGCCTGAAAAGCAAGATTCAGAGTTCAGGGCTGGTGCTGATGGCTTTAAGAAGGGATGCTTGCCACATGAGAGCATCACAAGTTAAGGAATATAAGTCAGTCATGGGGTGACATTCCTTGTTGGCCATGCATAAGCCACTGTGGTGTGGGATGGTTCTCAGCAGCTGTCTACTGGGAGTGTGGGAATTGGTTGGGGCCCAAATGGGTGAGTACCACTCAGCAGCTTAAGCTGTGGTGGGTTGATGCTACTACACCTCATGTGAGTCATGTAGGATATATAGAGAGTGCTGCCTCCTTACTTCTGAACTCCCTGTGAAATACTCCTAGGCCTGCTCTGCACACACCAAAGTCTGTACAGTGGGGAAGCTAGGCTGGGGCTGTATTTCTCATAACAATGAATACACATAGATAGTGGAAAGTTCCAGGTTGTTAATTTACCTGGATTAACTCCCTCTTAATCTGCTTTGGTCATGACTCAGGTTGAGGTAGGTGGTGGGCCCATCTAAGAACACTCCTTATGCTTGGCAAAGTGAGTGGATCAATCCTGATGCTCTAAAGGGAACTGGCATTTCTTGTAGTGGCCCTGAATGGTCACTGTGCAGGAGAATCACCTAGGAGTGCTTATTGGTACTATGACACCTGTGACATGATCCAAGTTTCCAATTCAGTGGGTCTGGGGTGGAGCTTAGGCATGTGCACCTGTTATATTCACATCATGTAGTTTAGATATAGGTGGTCATGGGCCATATGAGGGAGATTGATGTACTGAGCACTTTCTATAGGCCAAGCACTGTGCTGAACTCTAAATAAATTATTTTATTTAATCCTCATGCATCTTTAAGATGCATACTGTTCTTATCTCTATTTTACAGATTGGAAAAAAAAGCAACAAAGCAACCCTGAGGCTTAGGTAGATTAAGCAATTTGCCTAAGATAACTGTGCCAAAAGGTGATGGCCTAGAATCAGTTTAGCTCTACATCCTTTGGTGCCACGGCCCACGGGGGAGTCTATTAGTGAGGAGGGAACAAAGTTAAAGAGTGAAAAATGGTTATAGCATTGGCTTTCAAGAAATTCAAAGCATAATATTGGAGACAGTCAGAAGTAAATGTTAAATGAGGAAACATGTAATTGAAATGTCAAAATAGTATATCAAATAGAAACAGGGGGCAGAAATTATTTTTTTCAGTTTTATAGTTCAGGTTCATCCCGATGGCCTTTGGAAGAGGTAGATCCTATACTCCAATTATAGGTCTGTCATTTGTCTTACATAACTCATGGAAGAAAGGCAGCTTGAGAGAAATCAATCAATTTACAATATACCATGAATCCTTAAGCATTGCTGACAGGATGTTTGGGCTGGGGACAACCAGGCTACCCTGGGCTGTTCCCTCCCTATGTGGCATTGTGGACAATGAGAACAGGGAGACGCTGTGTTCTCCAAGTTCAAGCTGAAAGACCCTCCATCAAGTCACTGTGGTATCTCATTCAAACTTTTTCCTCTCACACACAGACCCTGCAACTTCTCTCTGAAGGAAGAAGGGCTGGGACCTGAGGGAAAAGAGGTAGAAAGGGGCGGGAGGTAGTCACAGCAGATGCTGTTGACTACACTGTCCTGCTTTTCCCAGCTTCTCAAAGCCCAGGATGATCTCTGGGTGGATTGTAGACTCTGTCCTTTTGCCCCAATCCACCCCATCTTAAGCAGATTTGCCCCTTTTCCAATACAGGCAAACCAAAATTAAATATATAATTATCATTACTAATTCCACTTAATTAGTCACAAGCCAGCAGCCAAATTGGCTTTCTCATAATTATCTGATAAGCGGTAAGCACATCTCATAGATTATAATTAACACTACTTAATTAAAATCTAATATACATACACCCTTTCCTCAAAATACATCTAATTGGGTTCATAACAGCAGAAGAAAAAAATTCCTCTTTGCTTACCCCTCCATAAGGATTTCAAATACCCAATTTCTTTTCTTTCCATCCCCTGAGGGATCTGAAGGTGCACTACAGATACATTTGCTGATTTGTTATTTCAAAAAGTTATAAACGCTGCTCCCCCATCCCCGCCCAGGGGGACTGAGGAATGTCTCTGGTCATTCCTGTCTCTTGAAGTGTCTTACTTGCTCTAAGAAATGCCTGGCCCACAATGGCCACAGAACTGAATCACACTTCACAACAGGGAAATTTCAGTTTCCGACATAGATTTCTTTACATTTGTCTTACTATGGATAGTGTTGAAAAGTTCCTATCCATCTCTAACCTAGGGGAAAAAAATCCCTATCAAACTTCCACCAAAAATCCTAGCAAAATTTTTGAAAACGAGTGGGATTCAAAGCTTTTTTGAAGTTCTAAATAGCTGTGATCTGTATTTTTCACCCACTTCCATCTCTGGCAAGGCTGAGGATCACAGGTGTCTGATGTTATATTCCTGTGGGGGTCCTAGCTGGGATTAGAAGGCAGAGTATTCAACATCTTGAAAGGGAAAAGACTCTATTCTTCGTGAGATTGCTAGCCACCCATTCCTCAGAGATGAGTTCAGAGAATAGGTTAAAGAAGACCAAAGATGGTTGTTATTTCATGTCTTTACGAGTTAGTGCTATACCAGCCAGGAGGCAAAGAGCCATGGCCACACTTCATGTGCTGACAGCAGAATAGGGAAAAGAGAGAAAAGAGGGGAAGAACAACTGGAGAGAAAAGGGACAAAAGCTTGTCCAGCAGAGATAGCCCTTTGATTGGCACAGTGGCTGTGCTGTTCTTGTCATTGACTTTTCATTTGCAAACCATAGGGAGATTGAGGCATGGTGATGCTGTATATTTCCTGGGGCTTTCTGCCACTTGTATCTTATTTGTCTAACCCTGCTCAGAGCTTACGTTAGAGCCAGGAAATGGAAGGAAATCAATAAATAGTTTCTGTATCAATACTGAGATGGTAGAACATTTTATACCCTCTTTTCAGAATACAGAGCAACACCTACAAGAGTCAGCTGAAGTGTGGCAATTGCAGAAGTACTAGAGCCAACTACCCTTCTGAGTACTTCTCCTTGGTCACTTTTCTCCATGACACTCATGCCATTAATCATTACAGTGCAAATTCTGCCCTTCTTACTAACTTGTATGTTTCATGAAGGTAAGTCCTGGGGTTACTTGTTCACTGGTATTCTCCACCATCTCCATTGAATCTAACAAGCTCTAAATGTCCAACATATTCCTGTTAATAAATAAATAAATAAACTAATGTTTTGTCAATTCTTTACTACTGAAAATAAAAAGGCAAATTCACTACCAATTATTGCTGCCCAGGGCAAGTATTTGAAATCTGAATTGTGAGATTGATCACATATTCATTGCCATTAATTTCTCCTGTGAGGTCCATTTTGGATCAGGAAAAACTAACCACCTAACAATAATCAGAGGGGAAAAAGTCTGTTTATAATTTGTTTTGGTATTTGAATCTATCCCCCTACTTCTTTCTCCAGTCAAACCATTTGATCAGTGAGTGGATCGTTAGCAATTTAAACTGTCTTTGGGAGAGTAATTAGATGTTGAGCGGTCCACCTATTTATAGCCCACCAACAAGGTAGCTATGAATGCCTTGGAGGATGATCTTGTAGGATAAGAATTATCTTAATGGTTTTTGGCCCAAATGTTATTTCCCTCCTTGTACCTTGGGTTCCTGTTTACTTTGCCAGGTCAGTTGGGTGGTGACAGCTGTGTGAATACGAGGAGAACTCTGTTGCTGCCAGGGTTTTGCTGGTGGCCCTTAGAAGCTTTTGAACCTTTGTCTTTCATCCTTTTTCCAATCCCAGGGAGCCTCCAAATGAACACAGCTTGCGACTCACCACCCATGGCCGCTGGGAGGGCTCTACTGCCAGCCTCCCTCTCTCATCCTTTCCCCCCACCCGGCAAGAGCTTTTTTAAAAATTTCAGTATCTTGGCGGAAAGCATTTTCATCCTGTAGGAATGATCTCAGGGGAGAATCTCCATTTATCCTGTTCCTTTGACTGACGCTGCCTTGGCCACCTAATCCCCCACCCACGCTGGGCTTTCTGTAATACACTGGGTTTGAATAAATTATATTTTCAAAGGTTAAGACTGGATTTAGCAGTCAACTGTCCTGCTGATGTTTCTGTTATTTTCTGAACCCAAGAGAAAGTGTGAGAGCTGGCAGGCATATTATGAAGGGAAGAGATCTCTTCTGCAATGCCATCACCGGCAAGGATCTTTCTTTTGCAAAGAATTGAATTCTGTCTTTTCTAAGTCATGGCCATGGGACAGAGAGAACTCTTTCTGTCTGGTACTCCTTATTCTGGAAGTTCATGGATGTGGGTAGCTACTGTGGTTTTGCCTGTCAGCCTCTACTAGTTAGTGCACTAGGGAAAAAGTAGATAGAAACAAGATGGAGAATGGCTGGAGGAGAAAAGTACAAAAAAGAGGAAGAGGAATAAACAACTGAGTAGCTGTTTGTTACATATGCATTTGAATCTTATTTGGCTTGAAATATTTACCTTCTCTTGGATGTGCTACTAAATGGCAAAAAGGAGGGAAAAAACACAGGCACTCGAGCTCACGTGCATGCGCGCGTGCACACACACACACACACACAACTGAAAACAAACACTTCCAAAACATCTAGTTGTGTAGCAATAATATTATTAAGTAACTACAATGTCGGCCAACATATTCTTAGAGTAGCATCAGGGTAAGGAAGGGCAACCAGAGCACAGGGTTGGGGAGTGGAAGCGGCTTGTCCCAGGCATTGTCAGAAACTTGTTGGTAGTTTCAAGAGACATTTGTGTGACTTGGCAGGCTGGAGTTCCTTGACAGGAGCATTCTCTCCCCTGTGCTTGCAAGTCCTTCCACAATTCCTCAGCATCTTTTCTCTTTGACATCATCTCTGAAGGAAGTGGGCTACTTGCTTTGCACACTCAAAGGCCGGTTCCCCAGCAAATTCAAGATCCCCTATCTTCCTCTCCTGTATTCTTTCTTACCCAATATCCTGCCATCTGTCCTTTCGTGCTAGAAAATGCCTAAGTTCAGGCCAAGTCTCGGAGGGTAGCCAGAGTGAACTGGGTCCCGGGCTGTTTACAACCTATTGGCTTTTGACTTCGATGTCCTGAAAGAAATTCATGGTTGTATGGATCTGTGATTCATTGTGGAACAGTTTAGGCTGCACAGATAGAAAAATCTTTTAACCCTGGAATTCTCAATAGTGGTGATGTGAAATTAAGATTAAAAACTAAACCTGAAGATAATTTCCTTTCACACTGCATCCTCATTTCTTTTGTCATCAAATACTATTAATTCAATGTCTCAAATATTCCCAGGGTTTCCTCCACTCTTCTCCATCCCGCTGCCAGTATTCCAGTGTGGGTCCTCATAACCCTTGCCTTATTCAGGTCAGCGTAGTCCAAACCCATGTGCTCATCAACATTTGGGAGTAGGTTGCTTGTGAAGACACACTAATGGTGCCTGTCCCCTACTTGTCAGCTTTTGAGGACTCCTGGCAGCCTTCAGGAGAAAATCTGAACTCCACAGCATAGTACTTGAGGCCAGGCCCCTACTCATCTCCATAGCTTCTTGACCATCAGTCTCTCTACCCACCCACCCACTATCACTAATAAATGAGTAGATTGGACTCCTGTAGCTCCCCCATACGTTATCTATGCTTCTCCCTCTCTTTGGATTGTTCCTCTGTACTTCTACCCATGCTTCTCATCTTTAGGGCTCTTTTTTTTCAGGAATAATTATTACCTTGCCCCATGCCCCTAGCCTCAGTCTGGGTTTTAGATGCCTTATCTATGGTTCCATAGCACCCTATGACTTTTTAAATTTTTTTTTAAGATTTTATTTATTTACTTGACAGAGTGAGAGAGAGATCACAAGTAGGCAGAGAGGCAGGTAGAGAGAGAGGGGGAAGCAGGCTCCTGCTGAACAGAAAGCCTGATGTGGAGCTCTATCCCAGGACCCTGAGATCATGACCTGAGCTGAAAGTAGAGGCTTTAACCCACTGAGACACCTAGGCGCCCCCCTATGATTTGACTCATATTTAAACTTACTTCAGTGCAGGATACCTTTCTATTTCTTGTTTTTCCTTTTATATTAGACTACTGTCATGGAGGATAGCCATGCCTATTTAGAACAACGGCAGTAAGCAGTTGTTAATTAATAAAAGCTTTCTGAATTCATAAATAAATGGCATCTTTAGTTGCTCACTTTAGAAGGTAGAGATCTGATAAAAATGAGAGAAATGAGTGACAGCCTGTGATTTCACAATCTGTGCTAAAAGAGTCTGTATTTTCTTATCTGAATGCTGCTCTTTTTCTAGGAGAGTGTGATATCCTTGGCTTGAACCACATACTGTGTACTTTAGTTCAGGCAGAGACTGGCAAACTCAGAGTTTTCAAGAAATATTAAATCAATGTTTAAATAAAGAATATCATTATTTGCTTATAAAGGCAAGACATTAATTAATTTACTTATCAATAAAAATAGAAAAAATAGTTGAGAGCAAGTAGAACAGAAAACAGAATGTAAAAAAGGGGGGGTTATTATATGTACCAAAAAGATATTCTCCTTCTTTTCTTAACTAGTCAGTAGTAGCTTTGCCTTAATCATTTCTAGCCCAGCTCATCTTTACCTACTTTAGTCCATTCCAATGACAAAGTTTGTATTTCTTTTAAAGGGTTACTTTCTAAAATATTGTGCTAAGTAGAGTGGACATTTGTTTTGTAAATTTGCACATTATCTCTTCCCTCTTCTGGTTGTCAGAAGGTCTTGGGGAGGGAATCTTCCCACCAGTTCAGCCTGTGTAGTTTGAATGCACTGCAACAAGCCTGGCTCCAGAGATGGGCCAGTGACCCAGGGTGGTCCTGATCCCTTCTCTGAAATGAGCCATTCAAAAATGGAGACCCTGGGCCCCTTTTTCCATATTCCCTCAGATATCCCCCATGCAGCAAAAAATACAATCTAAGCAAACCCCAAAAGAATCCTCAGTGTGAAGTGCAACTCTCCAAAAACTACCATTAAAAGTGGCATTAGACTAACTAATGGCATGTTTAAATGTAAAAACTTTTATCCATTAGTCAAGTACTTGTAAGACTAATCACTCTATGAAAGGAGCCAGGGCACCAAGGTATAATGGTTGGCTGATTCCAAGTCTGGGACATGCAAAATTCAAAGTGATTCTTTAATCACTTTGAATATCTTGTACAAGGAAACATTGAAGTACTCAAAAACTGATGGAAATGTGTTAGAAGTACAGAGGAGACAACTTGAAGAGGGTCATAATGGATAAAATTTGGTAACATTTGAGCATTAGAAAGAATAATAATGATAAAGTATTAAAACAATATGATTGATAAAACAAAGAATCCTTGAGTCCAAAAATCACTAAAGAAAATGCAGATAGTCTCTTTATGGAAGAATGCCAACTAGATATAGAAGGAATGGTAGAATTATACGATATCTATTTTATAATTACCAAAATAATTTAGACAAGTATCAATGATAGATGATGAAAACCATTGGGTGAATGTTATTATAGCAGAATACTCACATAGTTTCAAAGTATCATACCACAGATTATATATTAATTACAAATGAAAATATGTGACACTTTGCAGTGGAGAAATCCAGAAGGTGCTGCTTCTCCAGCTGAATGTATCAGCATCACCAGTAATGGGACAAACTGACATTCTGTGTCCTGATTAGTAAAAGGTCACAACATCACCTATGTAGTATTCTTAGTTAAAAATGTTTAACCAGATGAATCATAAGAACACAATCATATAAATCTAAATTATGGGATAATCTGCAAGAAATAACTGGCCCAAACCCTTTAAAATGTCAATATTATTATAAAAAATTTTAAAAATTAGTAGGAGACTGTTCTTGATTGATAAAGGCTATGAAAATATATTAATTAATGCAATGCATGATCTTGGAATTTTGGATCAAATGAAGGGAAAAAGCTATGCAAGATTTTATTGAGAGCATTGCAGATTGAATACAAGCAGTAGATCAGAAAATATTCTTGTATCGCTGTTCATTTTTTTTTTTTTTTGAGAATTATTATGGTGCTTTTAGGGTAAACTTGCTATAGTATTTGGGGGTAAATTTTAATCATGATGTCTGCGGTATACTTTCAAATGGTTGGTGGGGGACAGAGAGGGAGGATGGGGGCTTGGAGAAAGCAAGAACATAAGATGAAATCAACAATTGGTGAATCTGTGTGAAATATAGGTAATCTTCGTGGTAATATTCTTTCAATTATTTTGTAGGTTTGGAGTTTTTCAAAATAAAAGTTGAGGCGGGGGGGAGAAGTAACAAAAGAAATAAACCTGGCTCAAATCAGTCCTGTGACACTTTATTCTAAGCGTTCTGTGCAATGGTTGGGAAGATTATGCACCTCCAATGACTTCTTTTTTTCCTTGACCCTCCTCTGATTTTTTTCCCCTTGTTCTCTGTATTTTTTTTTATGGTGACAAAATATGAAGTAAACTTCCTCACAGACCCTTATTTTTTCATCTCCCCCAAGGTACCTGACTCAGCAAGCCAACTTATAAAGAGGTTCATATTGTTTAAAACAACAAACAACTCTAAAGTCCACAAACCTAGTGAGCATCAAAGTTTTTAAATAAGAATGAACAAAGATTTTCATAGCCACTTTGATATCCCTGGAGAAACAGACACAATGGGCTTTGTTTTCCATGGAGGACACATCCTATTCTCAGCTTTCCATATCAGAATTTTTTAAAGTTTGAGACTGAGTTAAGTTTCTGTGCTATTGTTCTCTGCTACCAACCCTCCTGGACCCCCTTTCTGCCACAAGATGAGAGGTTATCCATTAAAAGTAGGCCAGGGGTACCTGGGTGGCTCAGTCCTTAAGCATCTGCCTTCAGTTTGGGTCATGATCCCAGAGGCCTGGGATCAAGCTGCGCATCAGGCTCCCTGCTCAGCGAGAAGCCTGCTTCTCCCTCTTCCACCCCTCCTGCTTGTGTTCCCTCTCTCACAGTGTCTCTCTCTGTCAAATGAATAAATAAAATCTTAAAAAAAAAAGTAGACTAAAGTCAAGATCGTAGAGGTGGAGTAGATAGCACTCATCTTCCCTGAGGGTATGATCCAAAGTCTTACCTTCTGTGGACTGGAATGGACTACACAAAGGGAGAGACAGTCCCAGACACAGAGAAAGCACCACCTTTGGCTGTCAGCTAGCTGTGGGACATGTGTATGGGAGGAGGTGAAGTGGGAGATGAGGATGGGCAGAGAGAGTGGGCAGAAAGGTGGCTACAGGCAATGCTTTTGGTCCAGCTAGTAGGAGGATATTGCCAATCCCTGCAGGGTCTGCTTACAGTTATCTTTAGGCAATCTTGGGCTTCCGTTTGCCAGAAACACTGGAGAATTTGTACTCACAGATGAGGAAAAATGAAAGTTTTCTTTGCAGTAGGAAGACAGATATAATTGCCACTGGCTGTTAGTAGATGGATACAGGGGCACTATTTGGGGCTCTGCTAGCAGTCTCAGCATTAAAACTCAGCAGTATACCCACTGAGCCAGAGTAATGCAGCCCTGAAATTGTTACTTACCCCCAAAAAACAGTGGTAGGCAGAACAGTGTGTCAAGGCTGTGGCTCCAGGCCTGAGACTGGAATGTGACCCACCTGGGTCACATCATTATGACAGGAAGAGTGACACGGTTCATGGTAGAGAAAGAGCCTGTTCTCCAGCTTCGCCTAGGAGGCAATGATCCTTTAAACTGTTGTTCCCCAAATACTCTCAGGGCTGTCTTGTGTCTGACTCAGGCCATCTAAGTAACATTGCTTCCTCCAAAAGTCACGGCCCATCACCTCTTATTTCTTTGTAATCGTGAGAGAGACGTGTTCCTGTTGGGAAGGCCATTGTGCCACTCAAAGTTTTACCAAGGAAAGACTTGGCCTGGCTTCTGGCATTTGCAGAGGATTTAAGGATTAGTGCTAAGTGTTGTGTGTAGGAAAGAAAAGCAACTAAAAGACCCTCTTCTCCGAAACAAAGTGTGTTAAAAGGGTTCACTTGTCTTTTTGCCAATAGCAGAAAAATCAAATGTAAATCTCCTTTCTCACTTCCATCCTAATGCAGAAACCATCTGCTTGGTCCACTGCTGGGGCTTCCTCTGTCAACATCTCCCTGCTTCAGCATACCTTCCACATCTGTATCTATGTTCCTAAAATAAAGTATTTGATCTCAGTCCACTTTCAAGGGAACCCAAGACCTCTTTCCATTTTACTACTTCAACTCTCCTTTCCAGATCTTTCTGGTGGAAACTTTCTGTTTCAGCTCATGTAGTGTATAAAATACACTAGGATACTCTCTCACTCATTCCATTTTCTCTCTTTTTCTCAAAATCAGATGTCTCAAAATTTAAAAGGCAGAGAAGGCATATGAAACACCTGTGAATTGTCCTTCTTCCCTTCCTGTGCCCCAGCTAACCAATTCCTCTTTCTCAAGGCAGTCAAGGCCATGAGTTTCAAAAGTCTCCTGTGCATACATAAGCTTCTATCTTCTCTCTTTCTGTCTCTCTGTGAATCTCTGTCTCTCTCATACACACACAGATGGTAGCATGCAGATACCCTGTTCTGTATTGTGATCTTTTATTTAACAGTATTTCTTGGCCATCACTCCATATCAGTATAACAAGAGTTTCTGCATTCATTCTTTTTAACATATCCTTTTAATTGCTTCTACATTTCATTCTTCTGTTTCTCTAAAATCCTTTTCAAATTCTGACCTCAAGGCGACTTTTTAGTGGAAGTGTTTCCTGGTCCCTCCAGCATCCAGTGTCTCTCCCAATGCTGAGCCAAGAATCTTTTGGTTGTTTTCTGAACTACTCATTCTCTGTATTGCTGGCTGTCTTTAATGTGCTAGGTCACAGCTTCCTAGTTAGACTGTGAAGTCCTTAAGCACAGGGACCATGTCTTATCCTGCCAAGTACCTCCTACTACACTACCACATCTAACACAGGGCCTTGGGCTTAGTAGGGATACAGTTAGTTTGTTGATTTGATAGACAATCCGAAGATCAGAATGTGCCAATTCTGTGCCTTGTCAGAGAGTCTGTGTCAGGGACCAAGTTTGTTTGCATTGACCCTGAATGATCTCACCAGCCAAGAAATTCTTCTTAAGCATCTCTGGGATGCAAATGTGTGCTTGTCCTGAGCAAGACATAAAGGGCATTTCCATGCTTGTTTTCCTTCAACAATCAGTTGCTCTTTCCATTTTTTTCCTCTAAAAGTCAGCCAATGGGTAGGGCCTGCCAAAGCACAAAGTGCAGAACAAAAAAAAAATCGGTTCTCTTTGTCAGATGTACTGGGGGTCAAGCTCACTTCAAAATGACTGGCAGAAGCATGACACTCTGTTAGGTCTCCAGAAATCCCACTGCTGTTTAGGGCCACAGAGACACGGACAGCACATTTTGCTGGCTTCCTCACCTACCCTCATTCCAAGGATTTGTTGGGTGTCTGGGACCAGCTGTGTGCACATACATCAATCATAGGGATGGGGAAAGCTATGTTTCTTTTCTACACTCTGGTCAGCTTCTCCCTCAGGAATTTCTTCACTATGAGATCGTCCCCAGATTAAGTAAATAATTTCACATTAGTCTAATTAATTCTAATAGACTCATTAGTTCAATCTCAGAGCTCATTCTCAAGGGAACAATGGTCAAAAGCTGTGAAGAGTGTTCCTTTTGTGGAAAAATCATGTTTTCTTTCAAGTTGGGAATCCAAACTTGGCTTCTGGGACTTTAAAAAAAAAATGTCCTTTTTTTTTTTTTTTTTTTTTTTTTATGTCCATCGTCTCAGTCCAGAAGCACAGAGTCAGTATGCTCTGAGAAAGACTGCCTTGCTGATGCTGCTCTGGGAGCATCAGAGACAGGGGCCTGAGAGACAGCCTAAATCAGCCTGCAATGTCAAAAGGCTCATTATAGTTAATTTAGGAAAACTAAGCCAACACAAATAAAAAGATAAGTAATATAAAGCAGTAAGGTCTGAGTGTCACAGACAGTAAGTATTTTAATTGTTTGGAGGTGGGATAGATTATTATGCACTGAGATGATTCAAGAAATGTTTCTCTGGGGTGTGGGACTTAGGAGACTCCTACAGAATGAGTAGGACTTTATAAAGAAGAAACGAGGAAGGAATAGAAGGAACATGTGCACAAGGCAGGACCCATGAAAGCCTGAAGTTTTATCGCAGAACAGTGATGGGAGCAGTCTAGCTGTAGGGGAATCTTTGTGTTGGGGGTTAGGGCATTGACAAGCTTCAAAAGGCAGTTAGGTTCAGAGTGAGGAGTGTGGAGGTCAAATTTAGAATTGTGGATTCTTCCTGAAAGCAGTGAAGGACTCCCGAAGGGTTTGTTGTGAAGCGGTAAGATGTTGGAAGCAACTATTCAAGAAGCAGAGAGGTGACAATGTGCAGAATGAATTGAAGTGGGCTGAGGCTGGAGCAGGATGAAGCTAGAGAGAACAAGTGAGTTAAGAGGCATTTGTGTTACTATTTCAAGTGATTTATCAACAATCCAGAGGAGATATTAAGAGACAAATATTTCTGAAGGAAATAGCACTTATTTGGTCATTCATACGTTAGTGTGAACAAGCTGTTCAGACACTTTACTGGGAGAGGAAGTGCATCCAGCCAACCCTGGTGGACTCAAGGTGGGCCAGCAATCCTGGATCTGGGGCCTTCTGTTCTTGGGTGTCCACTTTGCCTCTTATACCATAAGAGGGATCAGGATGCACATTCTTAGTTATCAATAATTGGTGTTTTTCCATAATATCCTTGGACCTCCTGTGGAAAGCAGAGTTGCTGAACATATTATACTGATTACCCTCATCCTCTCCCCCATCTTAAAGGGGATGCAGATAACTTCAAAAGGTAGAAAAGGAAAAAAAAAAGGTAGAAAAGGGGGCTGGGGAGGAATGAACAGAACATTACTGCAGTATTCTCATGAATGCTTGTCAAGAAGCCTTTTTCTCCTGGACATTCAGTGGAACCCATTATCTCTTGGGGCCATGGTGCCTGGAAGGGCTCTAGGCCAAACATGGTTTTGTATTCTAATCCCATTTTCTCTGGATGTTTTCTCCAGAGCTGTACTGTCACTTTTAATTCTGGTTGTGAGGGCCCATCAGAGGCAGTCATCCAGCTCTAGGTAGACCTAGGCCCTGAGGCCAATGCTGCCACAGGCTAAATCCTAGAAGGATTGGGAGGCTCTGTTCCTCCCTCATAACAACATCAGGAGCCCATGTCTGCTGTTCCAGGCTGCAGGGTTCCCATGTCACATGCCCCAGGAAGGTCTGGGGGTGGGAGAAGTTCAGGGGACTGTGGAAGAATGCCTTCAGTTGTCTTCTTCCCAGCCCTTAGCCTCCATTGTCTGCAAGCAGGATCTGTTTCCTCCTGTGAGAAAGGAATCATAAGGCAGAAGTCGAGGGAACCCTTCAGCTGTCACACAGGAGAGGTGCTTGGCAAGCATGAGGCTGTGGTTTGACTCTCCCACAGGATGGTGGATCATGTTGTCTTAACTGCTACCAGTGAAAGGTGAGAGAAAACTGCTTAAGTTTTGAAATTTGCTCTAAAACTTCTTCTTCTTTTCAAAGTACAACGCCAACATTTGCAGCCATTTATTGAGAGCGCTTACCGTGTGCTGGGCACCAGCCATTTTACATGAGATGCTTGTCATCCCTGCTGTAGATGAGGATATTGTAGCCCTGGTGGGTCAAATTGCCAAATGCAACAGTAGTAAGTGGCTGAAGGGGAGGAGGCTGTAAATCTATTATACAAATAATCCATTATTGCATAAACAGATCTTCCACTCTTTCCTCACCACCACACTGCTTCTCAAGGCTGAGATGCTAGATTGATTTATTACACTGAATTTGCTGCTGTCTTTTTTCAGCCTGGGGAGTGAGACAGATCAACTAGCCAGTGAAGTAGGGCAGAAACTTAGCAGAAAGTGGATGGGAAGTCAGAGACCTTGGCTTATGCACCAGACCTGTCATTTGGGACATAAGGCACTAGGCAGAGTACTTAACCTTTTCTTGGTTTGGCGAAATGAAAATTATTTCTTGCAAATATTGATCAAAAAAGCTATCCGAAGCACCTGGCGTGGGGAGAAGGGGAGCACTCAATAATCCTCCGTTCCCTCTCTAGTCTTTTTCTTTTATTTTTTTGAGGGTTCTCTTTCCCTTTTAAAAAGTAGTACTAATCTGATGTTTGGGCTGCTGTGGATGTTCAATATGTAACTGACAAAGTAATCAATAAGTGTAAATAAATATATGCAATTTTATTCAACTTGCTTAAGAACTTTTTTTAAGAACTCTCAGACAGGCTGCCAACAGGAGTAGGAGAAGTACTTTGTAAAACCAGGTGTAAACAGCCTTAGGTGCTTACAAAATGCATCAACTCTTCCATTCATATCATGAATTTTATCAGATTTTGCACTTGAAAAGGAAGAGCAAGGATAAAACTGTAAACTGTCAAAGAGCAGGGATCTTGTGTGTGTTTTGCCCAATGTTGGGCCTGCCAATGCAGTGGTTGGAAGCATTGTCTTCGGAGCACTGGGAACACCGTTTTAGTAACCCCAGTTCCCTTAGATTTCATTAGGAATAGCAGTAGGTTAATTCCTAATGCAAATTTCAAATGCATATTTTGGGAAGGGGGGGGAAACCAATGGTTAACTTTTTTTTTAATGCAAACTAAACATAAATACCTGCTTTTAAAAATGTAATAGAGAATAAGACGGAAGTGTTTAAAGCAGTGGGTTTCCATTTTCTTTTGTAGGCTGTATGGAATGAAATGCTCCTTTGGGAGTCTTGATATCATCTGTCTTTTCTGTTAGACATCAGCTAGAATACTCCATCTTTTCCTCTCTTCCTCCTGTTTCCACCTTCTTGTTATTCAAATTAGTGAATCTGAAGTGTTAGTGCATTACAATTGAAATTCACCTAAGTTTACAGCTATGTATGAAAAAGTAGGTTTTTGTATATTTTCTGAAGTAAAAAGAAATGTGGTTAGAATTTGTACTATAAGGATTTGTTAAAATTCCTTGGCCTGATATTGAACGTTTGTTATAGTTTAATTGGAACATATCTTATAGCCTTTATTTCCCACTCTTCTGCAGAATGGTCCTTTGTTTCCACAAAACTAGTTTCCTTTTCTCCTCATCTTATGCCTCTACTGGCCTCCTGCTTATGAATCCTACTCACTTGCTTAGGTCCTGGTTCAGATTCAATTTTTTCCAGAACGTATCAACATAACTACAAAGACCTCACCTTCCTTGAATGCAGATTTAACCTGTAGCAATTGTTACTTACCCTGAGTGGTCTTGTGACTTCTCTCATATTTTGGTCTCAGATTACACTGTTGTTTAACCTTCTAAGTAATTGCTTTGTCTTCTAGCAGATCTCTCTCTCAGAACTCATTATTCCCTCTGCTCCTTCCTTCCAACATACCAAGCAGAATACTTTACATCTCGAAAATGAGATGTTATATAGTTTTTGATCCCTTATAATGGTGTCATTGTTGTAGGTGGATGGGGGGAGCCTGTAGGGTTACCTGACCTTTTTCTCTGAGTTGCAGTGATTGATCAAATCAAATATGTTAAGTTATGGTTCAGACACACCAAGTTTGAAGCTAAATCTGTTGATCAGATTAATTTCAGCAAACACTTTATTTTACAAGGCACTATAGATAAACACATTTTTAACTTCTTCAAATATTTATACTTGAACTCAAGGAATAGATAGATATGCCCAATAATAACCAGCAGGACAAAAAAGTGAATACGACAATGTGATGATTGCCATATGCTGGATTCCACTACATAAGCTTCATGGACTATCGTCTTCATCCTCCCAGTATCCCTGTGAGGCTAATGATATTATTATGTCCCTTTATCAGTGGAGGAAACTGAAGTTCTGGGAGGCTCATCATCTGCTCAAGGTCAACCAAAAAATGGAGGAACTGGGATTTGGGCTTTCATCTGATTCCAGAGCCCAGACTCTGAATGACCAAATTTACTCCCTTTCAGATGTGCTGTCACAAAACTTGTGGTATTATAAAATACATGTGCTTATTGACTCACAATGACCTGAATGCCACAAAAGTAGAAAGCTTACTGTTATGACCCCAGCTGCCAGGACAGTGTCCAACATAGAGTTGATGCTTAGACACTCAGAAAGTATTTGTTGGGCAAATGAACTAAAAACCTTCTGCACATATGGTGGAGGCAGAATAATGGTGCCCCAAAGATGTCCAAATCCAAATCTCCAGAACCTGTGAATAAGTTATCTCACACAGCAAAAAGAACTTTAAAATGTGATTGAGTTAAGGATCATGAGATAGGGAGATCATTCTTGTTTACTTGGGGAAGAACAGTATAATTACAAGGGTCCTTATGTGGGAGAGGGAGGAAGGTCAAAGTCAGTAGTAGAGGACGTAAGGACAGAAGCAAGAGCTTGGAAGGATCTGAGGGTGAGGCCATGAGCTTAGGAATGCGGGCAGCCTCTGGAAACCAGAAAACACAAGGAACGAGCCTCTCCTGTAGCCTCCAAAAGAAATTAAGTTCTGCTGACACTTTAATTTTGTGTGCCTGTCCTCCTGAACCGTAAGGAATAAATGTATATTGTTTAAGCCACCATGTTTGTGGTAATTTGTTACAGCAGACATAGGAAGCTAATACACATATCTTGCTCTTTATTCTGGCCTTTAATCAGTCTTGCTGCTCATCTGTGCTGCACTGTGCGAGCCCCAGTCTCTAGAGTTGTAGCACTATCTAAGAGGGAGTAGGTCTGAGTCCTGCTGAGATCAAGGGGTGAGATCAAAGCTTTCCTCATCTCATTCCTCTCATTCAACCAAATGCCAAGTTCCTCTAAGTGTCTCTGACGTGCTAATCTCTATCCCTAAACCACCATCTTAGTTTATGCCAGTTTTATCTCTTAACTTAGATTTCCGGAAAACATCCTAACAGACCTCCCTGTCCCCAGACTTCCTGGGAAAATCTGTTCTTTACTTGTATCACCCTCTGCCACACTGACATTTTCTCAGTTTCACACAGACCTCCTGCTCTTGGGTCTTTCGTTCCACGGGCTGTCTTTCATGACATAATTGTCTTGACTCATTGCAAAGATTCCAACTCTTCCTCCATGCTTTAAGATTTCATTGAAATACCACTTTTAAGAGGAAGCCTTCTCCAAATCCCTCCATATCAAGATAGGGTCCTTTGCCACATGGTCCCATAGCACCCTGCATTTATCTTTTTAAACCTATTATATTTTCTTATAATTGATTATTTCTTACCTATTTTTTGTTTGACTGTTAGCTCTGTCTTGCTTATCATTGTAATCCAAAGATTAGAACTTTGCCTGATATCCACTAAATATTTGTTAAAAGAAAGAATAAACACATGCATGGGGAATGAATATGACTACTTCAAAACAATAACCGAAAAAGTGGGAAAGTTGAAGGTGAATGCCTTTGAATAGTTTGAATATTGGATTTTTTATGATTCTAGTAATAATAGAAGAGTTTCAGGTGTTTAAGAAGGTGAAAAATATGAGTGGGTTGACTCAGGCAACTGAACCTGCAGTTTGAGCACGGGATGGATTGGAGTTAAGAATTCCTCTTAGCAGGTTGTCTAGTCTGGAGGCTGCACCATCGTGTTAAAAGCGGGAATGGGATCATGGGATAGATATGATTTCAAGGTGAAAAAAGAATTAATAGGACTTAAAGACAGGTAGAATGTACGGGTGTATGAGAAAGACATGGCCCAGTTCTACTGCCAACAACCAACCCATTTTGTGGGAAGCCTTTTTTGGATGCTCTTGTATCTTTCTGTGTAATTTCTATGTTTTCTTACAGTCCAAACCATATAGCTGATGATTTAATTTTTCTTACTTTTCTTGGAGGATAGAGAACTAAAATCTAAAAACTTCTTTGCCCAACTAACCCCATCTGCTAAATTCTGGGTACTCTGAGTACTCCATAGTATGATATTCAATACATTAACTGATTTAACATGTTTATTGAGAATTTAGCATAGGCACTTGTGCCCTGTCCAGAAATAATATCTGTAAGGCTTTACTTTAAAAATTATCTAACTAAATAGTATTTCTAATACTATTCAATTGTGGAGTTCTTACACTGTTGGTAGGCATAGAAGAAATTACTTTGGAAGTATAATATGTATTAAAAGGTTTCAAAATAATGCTTTAAATTTTTTTAAACCATTTCTATTCTGGTAAATACACATATCATAAAATTGATCATTTTAGCCATTTTTAAATGTATAGTTCAGTAGCCATTAAGTACATTCACATTGTTGTACAAGCATCACAACTATCCATCTTAAGAACTTTTATTATCATCCAAACTGAAACACTGTACTCATTAAATGATAGTTTCCCACTTCCCTCTTCCCCTGTCTCTTGCAATCACCATTTTACCTTCTGTTTCTATGAACTTGACTATTTTGGGTATCCCATCTAAGTGAAATCATATAGCATTTGTCCTCTTGTGACTGGCTTATCTCATCATCATAATGTCTAAATTTTACTCATATTGTTGTATGTGGCACAATTTTCTTCCTTTTTAAGGATGAATAATATTCCATTCTGTGAATATACCACATTTTGCTAATCCATTTAGCTGCTTAGGGACACTAGGATTGCTTTTACATTTCAGTGACTAATACTGCTTGAACATGGGTATATAAATATCTGTTCATGCCCTGCTTTCACTTCTTCTGGGTATATACCCAGAGTGAAATTGCCAGACCTCATATAATTCTATGTTTAATTGTTTGAGGAATCACCATACTCTTTTCCACAGTAGCTGTACAATTTTACACTTCCTTCAGCAATGCATAAGGAGTCCGTTTTTTCTGCATCCTCATCATTGCTTCTTATTTTCTGTTTCTTTCATTATATCCATTTTAATGGGTGTGAAATGGTATCTTAGTGTGGTTCTGATTTGCATTTCCTTAATGACTAGAGATGTTGAGCATCTTTTCATGTGCTTATTGGCCATTTGTACATCTCCTTTGGAGAAATATCTGTGTGAGTCATTTGCCCATTTTAAAAATTGGGTTATCTGGGGAGTGTCTGGGTAGCTCAGTTGGTTAAGTCCAACTCCTGATTTCAGCTCAGGTCATCATCTCAAGGTTATGAGATTCAGTCCCACATCAGGCTCAGCACTGGGTGTGGAGCTTGCTTGAAATTCTCTATCTCCTTCTCCTCCTATCCCCCCTCTGGCTCATGCTCCTTCTCCCTCCTTCTCAAAAAAAAAAAAAAATTGTGTTACCTGTTGAGTTGTAAGGATTCTTTTTATATAGTCTGAATGTTAGTCCATTATCAGATATATGATTTGCAAGTATCTTCTCCCATTTTGTAAGTAACCTTTTCACTGTGTCAGTAGTGCTCTTTGATACATAAAAGCTTTTTATTTGATAACGAAAGCCTATTTATTGTTTGTTTGGTTTGTTTTTTGTTTTGTTGCCTTTATGTTTGATGCCAAATCCAAGAAAACATTGCCAAATCCAACTTAATGAAGATTTTTCTCTATATTTTCTTCTAATAGTTTTATAGATTTAGCTCTTGTATTTAGATCTTTGATCCATTTTGAGTTAATTTTTGCAGATAGTATAAGATAAACATCCATTTTTTTTTCTTTCTCTCTTTCTTTGCATGTGGATATCCAGTTTTCTCAAACCATTTATCAAAATGTCCTTTCCCCATTGGAAACCTTCTCAAAAATCATTTGGCAATATATGTGCACATTTATTTCTGTACTCTCTATTCTATTCCACTGGTCTGTACACCTGGCTTAATGCCAGTACCACATTATGTTGGTTTATTGTCGCTTTGTAGTAAGTTTAGATATCAGACAGTGTGAGACATCCACATTTGTTCTTTTTTCAAGATTATTTTAGTTATTCAAGGTTTCTTAAGTTTCCATATAAATTTTAGTGTGGATTTATCTATTTCTATGGAAAAATCATTTTGATTTTGATTGAAATTGTATTGAATCTGTAGACTGTTCAGGGTAGTATCAATATCTTAATGATATTACATGTTCCAGTTCATAAACGTGGGATATTGTTCCATTAAATTGTCTTTAATTTCTTTCAGTAATATTATGTAGTTTCCAGTGTACAAGTTTTTTTCTTCTTTGATTAAGTTTATTCCTAAATATTTTATTCTTTTTAATACAATGGCATTAAAGTGGGATTACATTCTTCATTTCCTTTTTGGATTAATCATTGTTAATATACAAAACTGCAACTAATTTGTACATGTTGATTTTTTGTCCTATAACACTGCTAAATTCATTTATTAGTTTTAATAGTGTTTGTGTGTTTATGTTTGTGTGTAAAATCTTGAGTGTTTTCTACATAAAAGGTGATGTCATCTATGAAAACAGATAATTTTAGTTCTTTTTCAATTTGATTACTTTTTGTTTCTTTTTCTTTTCTAATTTGCTCTGACTGGTACTTTCAGTATTATGTTAGGTAAAAGTGAACATCTGTGTTCTTGATTTTAGATGAAAAGTTTTCAGTTTTTTAACATGGAATATGACTTTATCTCTTGGTTTCTCATAAATGGCCTTTCTTATGTTGGACTGGCTTCTTTCTAGTTTATTGAATATTTTTTTTTTTTATCATGAAATGGTATTAAATTTTGCCAAATGCTTTCTATGCATCAATTTAGATGATCATTGTGTTTTTTTTCCCCCTTGAATCTATTAATTGTGGTGTATATCATTGGTTGATCTTCATATATTGACCTATCATTGTATTCCAGGAATAAATTCTACTGTGTCATAGTGTAACAGGATGGTTAATACCCTGTTGGATTCTGTGTGCTAGTATTTTGCTGGTTATTTTTGCATCAATGTTAATAAGGGATATTGACCAGTAGTTTTCTTTTCTCATAGTGTCTTTGTCTGCCTTTGGTTTCAGGGTAACACTGGCCATCTAGAATAAGTTAGGAAGCATTCCCTCCTTTTCTTTCTTTCTTCTTCTTCTTCTTCTTTTTTTTTTTTTTTTTTTTTTTTGAAGAAATTGAGGAAGACTGGTGTTCATCTTTTTTTAAATGTTTGGGAAAATTACCAGTGAAGCCATCTGGTCCTGGGATTTTCTTTTTCGGGAGTTTTTTGATTACTGATTTAAGCTCCTTCTAGTTATAGGTCTATTCAGATTTTCTATTTCTTCATGAATCAGTCTTGATAGGTTGTATATTTCTAGAAATGTGTTCATTTCATGTAAACTATCTAATACACTGGCATATACTTGTGATTAATGCTCCCTTGTGATCTTCTTTTATAAGATTTTAATTTCTTTTTGTGCTTTACCATATCTTTTGGTTTCTAATTTTATTAAAATAACTGTAAAATTGGTGGTAATGTCCCCTCCTTCATTTCTTATTTCAGTTATTTGAGTCTTTTCTCTTTTTTCTTAGTCAATCTAGCTAAAGGCTTGTTAATTTTGATCTTTTAGAAGAACCAACTCTTGACTTCACTAATATTGTTACTGTTTTTTTCTATTTTATTTGTTTGTTATTATTTCTTTCCTTCTGCTACATTTGGTATTGGTTTGGTCTTTTTCTGGTTTCATCACTTCTAGATTGAGGTTGTGTATTTGAGACCTTTTAATTTAATGTTAGCTTTTATAATGACAAATTTCCCTCTTAATGCTGTTTTTGCTGCATCCCATAAGTTTTGTTTTTTGCATTTTCATTTTAATTTATCTCAAGGTATTTTATAATTTCATTGTATTATTTCACTTTTACGTATTTGTGAATTTTTTAGTTTTCCTTCTGCTGTTGATTTCTAGGTCTTTTTATGCTGTGATTGGAAAAGATGCTGTAATCTTTTAAAAATGTAACTTGTTTAGTGGCCTAACATATAACAATAATATATGGTTTATCATGGAGAATATTCCATGTTTGCTTGAGAAAAATTTGTTTTCTGCTGTTGCTGAGTAAGGAGTTCTATATATGTGTGTTAGGTCCAACTGGTCTATAGTGTTGTTCAAGTCCTCTATTTTCTTATTGATCTCTGTTGGGTTTTTTAATTCATTGTTGAAAGGTGGGTATTGAAATCTCCTCCTATTATTATAGAGTTATTTCTCCCTTCAATTCTGTCAATGGTTGCTTCATGTATTTTGGATGTCCAGTGCGTGTATGTTTGTAATTGTTGTTTTTTTGTTTTGTTTTGTTTTGTTGTATTTTATTTTTTAAATTTTATGGTGGTAAGAATACAACATATGATCTACCCTCTTACCAATGTAATCGTTTTATCTTTCTGGTGAACTGGTCCATTTTATCATTATGTAATATCCTTATTTGTCTCTTCTAAAAAATTTTTACTTAAAGTCTATTTTGTCTGATTTTAATATAGTCATCTCTACGCTCTTTTGGTTACTATTTGTTTGCAATATCTTTTTCCATTCTTTAATTTTCAGCAAATGTATATTCCTACATCCTAAGTGGTTCTTTTGTAGACAGCTTATAGTAAGATATTTTCTAATCTGTTCTGCCAATCTATGTCTTTAGGTTGGGAGTTCAATTCACTTCCACTTAAAGTAATTATACAAAGCACTTACTATTGTTATTTGCTTTCTGTATATTTTAGAGTTTTTTTCTTCCTCATTCCGTCCATTATTTTTTCCATTGTGTTTATTTGCATCTTCTTTAATAGTGATACATTTTGATTATTTTCTCATTTCTTTTTGTTTATAGGCTACATATATTTTCCGTATGGTTGCCAAGGGGATTACATATAATATCTTAGAGTTATGACAGTTATCCTTTTTTTATATTTTATTTATTTATTTGAGAGAGAGAGAGTGAAAGAGCGCACAAAAGGAGAAGTCAGAGGGAGAAGCAGACTCCCTGCTAAGCTTTGGGGCTTGATTTGGGTCTTGATTCTGAGACTCCAGGATTATGACCTGAGCCAAAGGTAGACACTTAATGCCTGAGCCACTAAGGCGCCCTTGGCAGTTAAATTCTTTTTTTTTTTTTTTTTTAAAGATTTTATTTATTTGACAGAGAGAAACACAGCGAGAGAGGGAACACAAGCGGAGGGAATGGTAGTGGGAGAAGCAGGCTTCCTGCCAAGCAGGGAACCCGATGTGGGGCTAGATCCCAGGACCCTGGGATCATGACCTGAGCCAAAGGCAGACGCTTAACGACTGAGCCACCCAGGCTTCCCAGCAGTTAAATTCTTAATTTTTTTTTTTGAAACAACACAGGCAGGAAAGTTTATTAAAGTGAAAAGTACATTGTCCAGACATGAGAACAGGCAGCTCAAGAAAGAGAGAGAAAGGAGCTTCTGGGTGGCCCAGTCCTTAAGCGTCCGACTTTGGCTCAGGTCATGATCTGGGAGTCTTGGGATCAAGCTCTGCATAGGGCTTCCTGCTCAGCTGGAAGCCAGCTTCTCTCTCTCTCACTCCCCCTGCTTGTGTTCCCTCACTCTCTCTCTCTCTGTCAAATAAATAAATAAAATCTTTTAAAATATAATAAAAGAGAGAGAAAAAGAGAGAAAGAAAGGATGAAAGAGACAGTGAAAGAGAGAGAGCTGCCACCTCTGTTTGGATTTCTATATTTTTTTGACAGCTGTTAACTATAGGGCAGAATACTTATTAGTTGGAGTGGGAAGCAGGGTTTCCCGATTTTTCTTCCTAACTTGGTCAGGGGGTTCCTGTCATCACACCACCATCTTGAACCTGTCTGGTATGATCTGGCTTCTTATGAAGTGCTGCCAGGACAGAACTCTGACCTTCCCCATAGTTGGCCATGATTTCCTCCTTGCTGGCTTCCAGGCATCCAGTTAGAGCCTCATTGCCTAATCTAACAAAATGAATGGAAGTGCATAGCTATTGTTTTTTTGTTTTATTTTTTTTGAAGAGAAAGAATGACTGCATATTTTTTTTCCAAAAAAATAATCACTGCTCATTTCTTTGGTCTAAATTTATAATTCTCCTTTAGGGACTGAGGAATTATGGCCTCAAATCTCAAAAGTGCAAGGATAATTTAAGTGACAGTTACTCTTTTTTTTTTAAGTGACAGTTATTCTTAAGTTGATACCAACTTAACTTCAATTGCATACAAAAACTACTTTTTTATAGCTTTTCTTTTTCCCACTTTATGTTATTGAGGTGTTAAATTACATCTTTATATATATTGCTTGCAAATAGATTTACAGGGTTTTTTTTTTTTTATTTTGCCTTTTAAAATTTATGTAATATTTAAAAGTGGAATTACAAACCAAAATTACAATGATACTATTTTAAAATAGTGTCCAAGTCTTTACCTTATTGGAGAACTATATTTCCATATGATTTTGAGTTACTGTTTAGTATTCTTTCATTTCAACTTAAAACACTCCCTTTAGAATTTCTTCTGGGGCAACTGTAGTGATAATAAACACTCTCTGCTATTGTGTATCTGTTAATGTCTTAATTTCTCTCTCATTTTGGAAACAGTCTTTAAATATGTCATCCTATTTCCTCTGGCCTGTGAGGTTTCAGGTGAGATATCTACTGACAATGTCTTGTGGGCCATTTATACACCATGAGTCATTTTCTCTTCAAGAGTCTTTCTGTTTTATTGTCTTTTGATAGTCTGATTATAATGTGTCTTGGTATGGTGTCCTTTGAATCTGTCCTACTTGGATTTCTTTTTGTATTTGTATTTCCATTATTTTCTTAATTTGGGAAATTTTTCAACCACTCTTAAAAAAAAACCTGTGTTCTCTTCTCTCTCTCTTCTCCTTTTGTAACTCCTATAATACATATATTGGTCCACTTGATGGTATCTCAGAAGTCTCTTAAGTTCTATTCACTTTTCTTCATTTTGTTTTCTTTTTTCACTTATCTGACTCTATAATTTTAAATGACCTGCCTTCAAGTTTATGGATTTTTTTCTTCTATCTGTTCAAGTCTAATGTTGGACTTTTCTAGTAAATTTTTGTATTTTTAAGTTCTAGAATTTCTGTGGGGTTTTTTGGCAGAATTTCTTTCTACTTGTTGATATGTTCATTTTGCTTATATGTTATTTTCCTGATTTCGTTTAGCTCTTTGTCCATATTTTCCTTTAGCTTTAGCTCTTTGAGAATAGATAGTTGTATTAAAGTCTTTGTTTAGTAACTCTGATGCTTGTGTTTCCTCAAGGACAGTTTTTGGAGATGATTTTGCTCCTTCAATTAGGCCATGTTTTCCTGTGTCTTGTAATCTTTTCTTGGTAATTGAGCATTTGAAAACACAATTATCTTCTTAATTTTAGCATCCTACATGAAAGATTATTACTAAATTACTAAATAGTGGCCCTCTGTGCATTAGGATCAGCCTGGGGTAAAGACTTAAGACCTTAAGATCTTCTGAAGTCTTTTCTGGGCTTGTGTAAGTTTTTGTTTGTTTTTAATTTTTGATTTCCCCTGAATAAGTGGCTATTTTAAGGTATCTTATTTTCTCAATTAGTCTCATCCTAGCTAGTTCTAGGGCTTGATGTTCTATCGTATTCCTCTACCTTTAATCTCCTGCCCCCAGGTATCTACTGGTCCATAGCTCCCATCATTTTTACCTACTGCCGCACTTGCCACTGCCTTCCATTGCTTCCACCAGCCTGAAATTTAAACTATGCCATCATTTCCTATGGACAGCCCACAGACACGTAGAACATTGTAATTATGTTTTACTCTGTTCCTACCAGACTCAGGGAAGAAATCAAGAATTGAGTCACTTCTTCCAAACTACACTAGCCAAGGAAGGAAGTGGAGCAAACATGAGTCAAAAATACCATGAAATTTCATACATATCACTGTGGCTTTTTCTTGATTAGGCATTCATTTGGTTGCCACAGATCTTTGAGTAGTTTCCAAAAGTGGTATAAAGTTACTTTAGTCAGTCTGTAGCTGTTTTTATTAATTTTCAGTGGGAGAATAAGGGCACAAATCTTCCTAGTCTATCATCTTGCTGATATCACTCTTACAAGGCCATTTTGCATAGTACCTGGAATATAGGAAGTAGTTATTAATTATTATTGTTATTACTTTTTCTAATTGCATACCTATCTCCAACTGTTTTCTAGGGGAAGTTACAAAGGGAAACAATACTCAGAGCAAACTGGAGAATTATTTTAAGCAACTGTATGGAGAGGAGATGGATTTTGTGACATCCTCAAATTGTACCATTTACATACTGTCAAAAATCTTGTTGGAGTTTGATTTTCCCAAGTGAGAACATTCACTAGATGTGAAGGCAACTCCCAAGTTGTATTTAGTATATAACCCAGAAGTGGAATATGCAGGAATCATAATAATAAAATGGGAACTTCTGAAAACATAGCCTCTCAAAAGAAAGCTGAGTTTAAATAAAGAATATAACAATTCACACTAACCTCTTTTAGTATTTCCTGTCCTAAGGCTGAGGCTGTATCTGGTGGTCTGGTAGCAATGTAAGACATATTTTAAGATACACATTGACAAGAATATTTTACTCTGAACTTCCAAAAGTCAATAGCTAACTTTGTCTTTTTGTGAGAAAAGAGTGTTTTTTAGCTAAAAGGAGGCAAGACAAACTTTGGGTTTTGATGAATGAGCTTTGGGTCTAAGACTGTGTCCATTAAGTCATATGAGACTATATTGTTAGTAATACAAACTTTCAAGAGTGAAAATAAATAATCTTGATAAGGAAGGGGAAAAAAAGGGTTGATCTCATACTTGTTTTCTCCCTTTCTTCACATAAGTGATGAAAACACATGAATCTTTAAGGGTCATTCATTCCTTTACCCCACTCTGGTCCATTCCATCTCTCTTTTTATAACATCAAGGAAGGAGATGTTGATCATTAACAAATGACATCTTTGTCATCAGGATGTGTTTTTCTCAATTCACTCAAGATAGATAAATGTTTGACCTATTCTTAAGGTTCTTCAAAGAGATCATGGTAAAGGTCATAAATAATCTCTTCTATCACATTTATAATCAGGATACAGTTTTGTTTTCTTCCCCTATACATCTTTTATTTTTATTCTATTTTCTGGAATTAAATTAATCATAATTGATTAGAATCTTATTTCAGACAATTTTGATATATTAGAAAATAATTGAATTTTACCTCAGGCTTATATTCTCCCAGCTAAATAGTTCTAAAACTCTTTAACCTTTTCCAGTATTCAATCAATACTCAATGAATATTGATCCCATTTTCCAATATTTTAAACAATTTTTACTGGGAAAAAATTAGCAGCATTCTTGTATTTGACAATATTTATTTTGTTGCTAAGCAAAAGTTATGAATCCTGTTAAGGCAGAAACCATCCATACCTTTTAAAATCTCTCATAAACAACAGCATAAGGCTAAGAACATACTGACCTATAATATTTTGCCATTGATGGGCCTAATGGATTAACAACACACTTTTAGCAGTCCATGTCTGGGACATGTATAATTATGTTCAAGATGAATCTTAAGAACCCAGAATTCAGAACCCTGAGGCAATTAGGAGAAAAAAAATAAATAAAATTTGATTTCCAAAGCTCTGCAATTTTTATTACCCTGGTAACTAGTGAGCCTTAATTTGGCTAATGAATTCCTAAAATGCTAAGGAGAATTGCCAAATTTCTGGATTCTTGCTTTGGGAATATAGTTGGATTAGATGGCCTCTAAAGTTCCTTCCAAATCTAAGATTATATGACTCTGTGAAACCACAGTGGACATAAATTCTTTTTTCCTTTCACTAGATTCTTATGTGGATAGATTTCCTTTCATCTACATCCACATTTCTCATTAATATCGTCACTTTAGACAACCAGTGTGTTTGAATTCACATGTAGCTTTGTCCCCAAACATTCATATTTATTTTGGCCCTCTTTCATCTCCATCTGTACAATATATTTCTGTGCTAGTTGTGGACATATAGGTCTCTTATCTGTGGTAAAGCTTATTCCATGTTTGGAAACAGTCATCAAAAGAACATTTTGAGGATTCAGGGCTGGTGAGCAGTGCCCTGGACTAAAGTGAGAAGTTGTGGCTGAGCTGTGTTTGGAAAGCTGGTGCACCCAACACCAGCCCACAGATTCCCTGAGGATAGCCAGGGCTGTCAGCTCAGCATAGTGAAATGAAAAACAGTGAAGTTTTAAAATACACATCTGTTTTTAAGCAATTTATATATTTGGCTTGTCTTCATTTTTGGCACTTGTTTGTCAGAGGAGAAAAAACAAACTTCTAGGGAAATTAAATAAATAATTATTCTCTATAAAAGGGAAAGGCAAAGCCATAAATTATAAATACTTTTTTCCCCTGTCAGGGTTTAACATTCTAGTATCTGATCAAAAGTTTTAAAATTCCTTTTCTATGCTTACAGTACATTAGATAAATAGGTTTTTAAAATGCATGCACTCACAACAGAACCTCATTCTGATTAAATTTTCAATTCAGTCACCACCCACCCTTATTTTTGATGGGCTTCACAAGAGAAACTCTATAAAGAAAATGTGATTCAATTGTTAGAACTCGGTGTAACATGAGTTTTGATTTTCAAATGTAATTCTGCTAATATAGATTGGGAGATAAGTAATATGTATGTTCATTCTCAACTACAGCACCTAATCCAATCCTCCTTGAAGTCTTTTCTCTGAAGTACATGATGGGGTCTTTGTGGGGTAAACTGGGATCTGGGCTGGAACTTACTGAAGTTGATATATGTTTGGTTAAGATTTTTTGTTTTTTTTTTTTCAGTTCAGGTATTTGTGTAAGTATAAGACCTATATGTTGGTCTTAACCTTTATTCTAATTAGTCTAATGTATTAAATTAAATACATTTTATTTTATTTGGACTATTACCAAATCACCCTAGATATTTAGCAAAAAGTTTGGAGATTATTTAGGTCCAACCTCACATTTGATAGAGAAACACAAGGTCCATGGAGATTAAATGTCTCACTCGATGTCATAAAGAGATTTTTGCAGTAAGATTCGGTTTTCTTGACTCGATTTATAATAATCTTTCTTTTTTACCAGACTCTCTGCTACCATACTATTTAAGCTACTTAAGCTCCAAGTTAATACATGGGGACCAGCTTTTCATGATTTTTTTATTTAGAAGAAAATAGTTGTGGAATTATTTTCAAAAATATAAAATAGATTATTAAAATAATACCATTGTGCATTTTTATAGTTTTTTTTTATTTCTCTGCTGATATTTCTTCATTGTTGATTCATTTTCCTTTCTATTCTCGAGTATAGTAATACTAGCTGCTTTTCATGTCCTTGTCATTTATGTTGTCATAGATTGATTTGACATTGATTACTTTTCCTCTTCATTATGGGTCACATTTTTCTGTTTCTTTGTAGTCTGATAATTTTTATCATATTTTGTACATTGTGACTGGTGAAAAACTCTAGATTCTGTTGTGTTCCTCTGAATATATTGATTTTTTGTTTTACTAAGTAGTCCAGTTGGTGAGATTCAAACTCTGAACTGTCCTCTCCTTTAGTGAGCAGCAATAAAAATCATTTAGTCTTTTTAGCCTCGCTAGGTGGCTTTTAATCTTCCTTGTACATGAGGAGTTCAGGGATCAGCTAGAGATTTAAACAGATTTTTTTATGCAAAATTTAGGACTCTCTCTGTGACAATCTCTTTTATGGGATTTGTCTTCTCAATTTGTACCTGCTGTGGTCACTTCAAACACTATTGGTAAAATTGCAGGTATTTTTTGGAGGTTTAGTAACTCCATTTGGTGCTGACTGGAACTGCCTTCAGGCAAAAGTTCATAAAATATCGGAAATTTACCCAGCCATTCTATTCCTTTCTTACAAGTGTAAATTATTCTCAGCTTTTTCTTTCTTTTGTTTGCTTGTCATTGCCTTCAGGTAATGGGTTTTTTTCTCCCCTTAATTTAATTGTTTGTTTGTATGTATGTATGTGCGTCCAGATTTGATACCTATTATCTGTGTAAAGGTAAATATAATAGAAGCTATTCCCCCATTACCAAAATGAAGAATTAATTTTCTTAAATTTATCTTAGGAATAAGTTTTATAAATTGAGTTTTATAGTCCTTTGTCCTCCCTAGTTGCATGCAAAATAAATAGTCTATGTTTAAAAATGATAGGAAGCTTTATATAACATATATTTTTATTTCATAGATTGCATAAACATATATGCTGCATATTGAACATTTACACTGTGTGTATATTTTAAGTATGGAGAACACATGCTATATGACATACTTTTAAAGAATATATACTATATATTCAATGCTTTCTCTTGTTACCTGGACAGGCATACCAGACCTTTGACATGCTTCATTGTCAGCATCCCCAATGCCTCACTCTATCACCACAGTCATCCAGGACAACTATTTTACCTCCAGTCTAACCACCACCTTTCCCCTTTGCCTGTGTACTCTCCAACTCTGCTTACAGCTGTGATCTCTTTCTCTTTTTACCTGTCAAAATTACAGGATACAGAAATTGCTAGTCTCCTAAGTTATCAGAGAGAAGGAAGCAATCTCTTTATCTTATAATTCCCATTTTATTTTCCTTCTTTTCTTCCCGAATGGTCCTATTTTTCTAAGAGAACTATTGCCATTCCCACAGAGTATTCCAATGTTCTTTCTGCCCAGTCTTGATATCATATCCCAGCATTAAATTTGAAAGGTTGGTTATAGGCTTTTTGCTCAGTGAGTCAGTGTCAAAGTGAGAAAATTTGAAAAGAAGATGGATTTGTACTGGTGTGTCTTTTATTGCTGGAGGAAAGATTAACAGCTTCCTATAGCTTCTAGTTGTTATCTTCTGAAAAAGTATTGTGGAATAGTTAGGATGATTTGACTGCAAAAATTAGTAAACCTGAATTCAATGGCTTAATCATTAGAGGTTTATTGCCTCTTCTAACAAGAATCCCAGTTAGGAATCTGTAAAGTTGGTTAATTCAGCATCTCCATGATGAAAAGACTTCTACTAGTCACCCTGCACCGCTGCCGGCTTTCTCCGTATAGCCACGGATGATTGCCTCAACTCAGCATTGCATCTTCATGTGACATTCAGAGACAGGAAAGCATAAAAGTTGTGCCTGTATTTTTTATTTTAATAGAACCTATTTTCCCCACATCTCCCAATAGTCATTTTAGTCTCCCTGGCTGAAAGTGAGTCATGTGTTCTCTGGCTAGATAATAGGCTGAGACAAATGGGATTATCATCACAGTCCTGGGACTAGGTTGAATATCCCCTACCCCCAACAAATTAATACCTACCTAGAATCTCACATTGTGAACTTATTTAGAAATAAGTTCTTTATAGATGAATTATACATGATAATAAGCTAATAGTTGTCCACACTTGTAGTTTTAATCTAGAAAATTAATCAGATGCATAGGTTCCTAAGTTGTTTTTATTATTAATACAATTGTCAATATACTATATTTTATGTGTTAATATATTGCAAATTTGGAAGTATAAATATTCATACTGATCATCTTGATATTATGGATTGCATATACAAAGTATAGGTTACAAACATTCCTTCTTATATTTTTGGATCTCTAGGTGATGATATTCAAGATGTAGGGCTAAAAACACTGAAAATTTCTGCAACAAACAAAAAAAGGTAATGCTTGTGCAACCTTAGGCATAAAGCTCATGGACTAGAATATAGAATCCAGAAAAAAAAATCCTTGTATCTTCTATTGATTATCAATAAAGGGGCCAAGGTAATTTAATATGTAATTGATAATCTTTTCAACAAATGGTGTTGGACCATTGGATATACACATGTAAAAAGGATTAATTTTGACCTTTGCCTCACACTATGAACAAATACTAGTGAAAAATAAAATGTGGACCTAAATGTAAGAGTTAAAATTATAAAAATAGAATAAAACATAGAAGAAAATCTTCATGAACTTGGGTTTGGAAAATAGTTCTTAGATATGATACCAAAAACACTATTCATAAAAGAAAAGAATAATAAAGTGGACTTTTCAAAATTTGAAACTTTTAAGCTTCTAAAGACACCATTAAGAAAATGAGAAGACTAGTCACAGAGAGACAATATTTACAAATTATATATCCAGTTAAAGACTGGCACGCAGAGTAAATAAAGAGCACTTATGACTCAATTATAAGAAGATAAACAACCCAGTTTAAAATTAGACTAATGATTCAAATAGTATTTCTCCAAGAAAATATTTGAATGGCATAGAAGCACATGTAAATATTTTAACATTACTACTCATTAGAAAAATGCAAATTAAAAACACAATATTATACCATTTCAATCAAAAAAGATAATAACAAAAGTGGACAAAGATGTAGAGAGACTGGAATTTTCATACATTGCTGGTGGAAATGTGAAATGGTATGGATATTTTGAGAGTTTGGCAGTTTAATAAAAGCTTTAACATCAACTTACCATACAGCAGTTCTTTTCCTAGGTCTTACCCAAAAGAAATTAAAATAGATGTACATAAATAGTCTGTACACAGAAATTCCTAGAAGCGTTATTCATTCTAAACAACAATTGGTAATAATGCAAGTGTCCATCAATTGATGAATGGACAAGGAGAGTGTGGTATTCCTTACAATGTACTATTCAACAGGAAGAAGGAACAAACTACTAAAACATGCTTACACATGAATAAACCTTGAAAAAATTATGCTATATAAAAGGCACCAGAGGGTTGCCTGGCTGTCTCAGTCAGTAGAGCATGTGACTCTTGGTCTCACATTGAGTGTAGAATTACTTTAAAAGATAATAAGAGGTACCGGACACAAATGACAAAATGCTGTGTGATTCGATTTCTTACAAGGTGTCCAGAAAGGGCAAATCTATAGAGAAAAAGCAGATTAGGGTTGCCTGCAGCTGGGGGTGGAAATTGGGAGTAACAACAAATGGGAACAATAGAGAGCTTTTTGGGTGTTAGGAAGGTTCTAAAACTGCATTGTACAACTCTAGAAATTTACTAAAAATCTTTAAGTTATACTTAAATTGGGTCAATTTATGGTATATAATTTATACTTGAATGAACTTGTTTAAAAATGTATAGCAAGGGTATTTTTAAAAATCTGCACATACCTAACCTTTGTCCAGGAGAACATGTTGATGTAAACTAACAAAGTTTGTAGACTATGTCCATTGGTATCTCATCCAGAAAACTGACTATAAAAAGGCTGATGAGAGAAACAGTAAAAAAAAAAAAAAAAAAAAAAAAAGGTTGATGGTGAGATTGGGGATTCTTGTTCTTGTCAAAGAGATATTTAAATCTCATAACTATTGTGTAGCTCAGAGTGGAATGGTTGAGTTTCCTGACCCAGTAAGCAGGGTAAAACGGTGAGAATCCTATTAGCTGAATGAGCAGAACATACTTTTATAGCTTTCCTCCCTTTATTTCTTTTATCTTTATACCATCCTGTGAGGTAGCTTGAATAGATATTTTCAGCCCCCTTTAGATCATAAAATCACAGACGTATCACTAAGATTAAGTCATATCTGACTTTTTAAACAGTCTTGGGAGGCCTACCCTACTTTTCTCACTCAAGCCCTTCTTTCCATCATCCTAATCAATTTTTATATCTTATATCAACATTACATTTAACTACTTCATCTCTCACTTCTCCTTTTCTCCCCACAGAAAGAACTGCGAGGCTATAATCCTAGAGCCCATCTGATAAAAATATACTCTGGAATGCCTAGAAAGCCAATTCCAGGACAACTTTTTAGTCAAGGGGTAAATTACACTTTGCAAAATTATCATTTTGTGAGTTTCCCTCCTTTACCCAAGTTGAATCTAATTTAATTTAAATTTGACCATATTCTCCAGACTATGAATGGTGATAGGACTTGGTTGCAAGGCATAACAATAGCTACAGCTATTTAGTAAGTGCTACGCTGCCTAGGACAAACACTTTGCTTGGATTATCGCGTTTCCTCCTCACTCGTATTCTTTGAGGCAGGTGCTATTATTTCCATTTACAGATGAGAAAACTGGGTCTTAGATTATATTTAGCTAAAAAGTGGTAGAATAGAGACTTAACCCTAGTCTGCAGAGTTACGCAATACTGACTTCTTATCACTTGACCTGCACATGTATAGGGAGAGAGACTTGAATATCATCATTTCTTGGTGTTTTTTCTTACTCTTTGTTTTAGTCCACTTTACTTGTTACAACAAATGTCACAGACTGGGTGGTTTAAGCAAGAAACATTTATTTCTCACAGTTCTGGAGACTGGGAAGTCAAGATCAAGGTGCCAGCAGATTCAGTGTCTGATAAAGCCCTCTTTCTGGTTTGCAGATGGTCATACTCTTGCTGTTATTTTTACATGGCCCCATGCAGGGAAAGTGAGAGAGATTGTGAGAGAGAGACAGAAGATCTTTGTCAGGTCTCTTCTTAAAGGAGTCCTAATCCTATCTTATGAGCTCCACACTCATAAACTCATTTAAACCTAATTACCTCCCAAAGACCCCACCTCCAAATACCATCACATTGGGAATTAGAGCTCCACATAAGAATCTTGGGGAAATACAAACATTTTAGGCACATTGTAATTCTATAGATGCATATGGTAATCTCTATTTACCATCCAAAGACTGTCATGAACACAGCTATGTAAGAAATACAGCCCTGACATTATAAATAAGTAAAGGGATGACTGCATGTTTTCTCAATGTCATGAGTGAACATTGCCTATTAGGCTGCCCAAAGTTGATCTAGTTCTCTACAGGGATGACTCTTTGTTTGATCTACTACTTATTATTGATTAGGATATTTTATCACTCTGTAAGAGTAAATATTAACTTCTATAAAACTGATATCAATACAAATTATTCTTGTCCAGAGCAAGAAGAGAAAACCCAAGAAGTTATGGTTTCATTACCCTGT
Source organism: Procyon lotor (assembly GCA_028646535.1). NCBI lineage: Eukaryota > Metazoa > Chordata > Mammalia > Carnivora > Procyonidae > Procyon > Procyon lotor. The sequence goes on from CM053613.1 coordinate 66,946,872, forward strand.
AGGACTTTACAGTTTTATATGTAATTTAGCCATCTTGTCTAACATTTCTTCAGAGCCTATATATAGCTAACTCAGTCTCTCAAGTCCTCTTTGAACTAGCTTTACCATTCTTCTAGTTCTCTCATCAATGGGTTAAATAAATCTTTGACATGTGCTCACTTAAGATTTATAGAGAGACATGTTTAACTTTTTGAAAATTATACTCTGATAGCTTTAGACTTGTTGAAAGCAGGAAAGCGACTTTTTTTCTATGTCACCAAGTGACTATTATATTGATTTCTCTGTCTAAAAATATATTAAATCCTGCATTTTTTATTCCTCATGCCTCTTCTGCTTGTACATGCTTCGGGGCAGCAGGAGGAAGGGCACACCTCCTCACTGTGCTCCTATCTCCCCCTCTACTTGAAGTATACAGAAGCATTTAGAAGAGGTTTGGTGTCTCCCTCATTCCCAGGGGTTCCCCCTACAAATGGACAGGAAAGCTGGTATCTGGGTGCTGTGATCCTTCTGTTCTTCTGAGTCCCGGGCAGGTTGCACTGTAACAACATGTTAATAAGACACCCAATGCTTCCTTTCTAAATACAGAATGCCCACTGTGGATATCCACACCGATGCTTTTCCAGGCAGCTCATCAACTGGGAAAAAGGCTCAGCAACCTTGAACTCCTGCTTCTCACAAAAGAAGAGCTGCACACACAAACGCTTAACCCACTTCAGAGCTGAATGATCCTGATTCGGAATATCGGTGCTGGGAGAAATAATAGGTGTTAACTGCAGCAGTGAAAGGCAGTGTAACCTGGTTACTAATGTACAATGGGGCCTATTATTTTCACCGAGGATGAAGTGTTGTGAGTCTGATTAACTGTAATGAGCAATGCTGTGCATGTTTTAACAAGGATAAGAGAATAGAAATCTAAAGTTATTTCTGCCACAGCTACCGCTGCATCTGTCTGTGGAATTAATTCAGGATCAATCTTGTGTTAAGGATGCAGCTTCATGTTGGTAAAATGAGAGGGAATGTGAAAACTCCAGGCCGAATTGCCAAGAGATCTTAGCAAAATGATTTGGCACGACATAAAAAACACTCAACACAGAACCCATCTCTTTCCTCAAATAGGAAGATGCTGTGAAGTTTCTATAATAGATTGATTTGGACTCTTTTTCTTAGTTAACCTTGGACCTCTAGTGCAATAGATCACATTTATGTTCCAGATTTTGTATATCCTGGCCATGACCCTGAATTGGGGTGATTTATGTCAATAATACGCTGCCTAAGGCTTTTTTTTTTTTTTTACTTGTGTTTTCTATAGATTGAGTTTTAATTTTATCACGTTCCATTATTTATTTTTCTTTGCATTCTTGTTGTTTCCATGACAGGAACATCTTCTCATTGTAAAAGATTCAAGGAATACCTATTGATAATCAGTATACATTAATGTTTATCTTCTTCCTCTCTCTGTCTTCTGACTCCACATGCTTTGGTTTCCTTCTCCAGCAGGAACCACTGGTCATAGTGGAAACTGCTTGGTGTGTGTCTTTTTAATTCCTTTTCTAAGCAATTACACACACACATTCACACACACACAAAACCCTCCTTCCTTTCCTTCCTTCTACCCATCCTTCTTTCTGTTCTTTTTTATTTTTAAAAACCCAAATAGGTTTGTTTCTGTAATTTGCTTTTTTCTGGGACCAATAGGTCAATAAGTTTTGTAATCATTTCCTATCAGCTCTTATAAGCCTACTTTATTCTTAGAAGCCAAATGCTATTTTATTATATAGAGATAATCACCAAATTGTTGCACTAGAAGCATATTTACTGACAGATACGTTGGTTCTCAGTTTCCACTCCTACCACTAATGCTGCTATAGCATTCTTCTTCAAACATTTTTGCATATGTCAACTATTTCTTAATGATAACTTCCTAAAAGTGGAATTCTTGGGTCAATTGGTATGCTTTGAAATGCTTTTAAAGACTGCCACATTGCCCTTCAAAAAGGCTCTATCAATTTATACCTCCACCAAGAATGTTTGAGAATAAAAGTTTTCCCCATTCTTAATAACACTATCACCAATCTTTTTAAAAGAAGAGTACCGATTTGATAAATGGAAGTGGGGGGAACATAGCAGAGTAGTGAACCAGTTTGGGAGCCAAACTGGCTTGGTTCAAATCCAAACAGCTCCATAACTAACCATGTATTGTGGGCAAGTTCTTTCAATCCTCTTTGTCTTCTTTTCCTCTCTTTACAGTGGGGAGCATACCCACCCCACAAAGCCTGGGTATGGCTTCTGTAATCTGTACAAGGCAAACCCACGGAGTGATGGGCCAGTAGCGACCACTCCACAAATGTTAGGTATACTCATTACTATTAGCATTTTACTGATTCTAATAGGGCTTTAACATTTTTATATATTTATGGGCCACTTGAAAATCTTACAAGAAATACTTTGTAACATAATTGGTGTTCTATTAGGTGCTTTAACATTTTCTTAAAATTTTGAAAGTATGTTATCTATACACACACATATAATATTAAATATTGAACTATTGTTTGATTTTATATTGCAGATATCTTTCAGAGATATTCATATGTCCTGTAATGTTGCCATACTATTTTATAAAGTTACATTTTTATATATTTATGGGCCACTTGAAAATCTTACAAGAAATACTTTGTAACATAATTGGTGTTCTATTAGGTGCTTTAACATTTTCTTAAAATTTTGAAAGTATGTTATCTATACACACACATATAATATTAAATATTGAACTATTGTTTGATTTTATGTTGCAGATATCTTTCAGAGATATTCATATGTCCTGTAATGTTGCCATACTATTTTATAAAGTTACAGAAGTTCGTTTTTATTTTAATCAAATCTGTATGCCTTATCCATTGTGACTTATGCTGTTGGTAGCTATTCAGGAAAACTTCCCCAACCAAGAGTTTGGGGAAAAAAATCATAAACACACACACACACACACACACACACACACACACACAAGCATACACACACACACACACACACACACAGTATTTAGCTCCTTAATCCTTTTGAAATTCTGAAATTTATTGTTTGCATATAGTATAAAAAAGTTCTACTTTTATTTATTGTCTCAGAAACATTTATATCGATAGCGCATCTTTTCTGTACTTACTTGAAATGACACCTTTATACATAATCATAACACAAATGCCTATATATTGATGGAGTTGTTTCCCAATTTTAAAATTGTGTTATATTTTTTTAATCAATAGTCCAATTGTTTTTAGTACAATAGTTTTTTAAATATTATAAACAGTAAATTGATAGAGCAAGTGACTTTTGTTTTTTTCTTTTCAAAACTTCCATGCTATTCTTGGGCATTTCCCCCCCAAATGTCTTAATAGTTTGTGTGTGGGTATATATGTGTGGATATAAATTATGTTTTCTAGTTTATATTATATGCTAGCATTTAAAATTGTTATTGATTTTTCTATGTGATGATTTGTCTGTCATCTTATGGGACTTTCTTATTCTAATAGTTCTGTCTGTAGAATCCCACAATTGTTTTAGAGGTGGAAGATCATACCATAGAAAATTATGACAGTTTTATAGATGTCTTTATGCTCTTTACATTATTTACTTATTTACTTTGACATTTTTGTGGCTTGGTCTGCAGTGTAATGCTGAAAAGAATCCTTCTTTTCCCCTAACTTTAAAGGGAATGCTGTTAGTGAGTCATCTGATATATAATTGCTGTAGGTTTCTGTAAAAAGCCTTTGTAACATTGAAAACATTCTAATCTATTTTCAGCTTGCCAAAAAGTTTATTTGCTCAACAAGGCTGTTAGATGCTATCAAATGCTTTTCAGTTTTTATTAAGATGATTATATTGGGTTTCTCTTTAAATCTATTATCATACTTAATTATATTAATAGCTTTCCTGATGTTAAACCATTTTGGTATTCTGGAGTTAAGCTTGGCTTGTCATAATATCGTAGCCTGTTAACTCATAACTGAATTTAATTTGTTCATATTTTATTTAAGAGTCTTAGAAAAATGAAATTGCTCCTTTGATTTCTTCTTTGTAGTTTTTGCTTGGTTTTGGTGTTGGAGTTAGGCTGGTCTCATAGGAATTTCCTAATTTCTGAAACAGTTGAAATGGTTTTATAAACTCATCTCAGAATGTTTTTTTTTTTTTCAGAGTTGTTTTTTATTCCTCTTTATTTTTGTTTGTTAGAAGATATTGCTATTATTTTAGGAAAAAAAGGAAAGTTTTGAGAAATCCATAAACATTTTTCTACTATTGTTCATGTATTCAGTTTTCCAAATTTTCTTAAGTGACTAAGATAAATTGTCTTTTCCAAGAACATATTTTTCTCCTTCTCCTCTGTCCTCAACCTCTTCCTTTTCTCTCTCTCCTTCTCTCTCTCTTTCCCTCTCCAGTGTCCATTCCTCTTTCGTTTCTACTTGACCTACCAGTTATTGAAAGGAGCATGGTTAAAATTCCTTCTATGTTTGAAGGCTTTTCAGTTTTTCCTTGTGTTTTCATCAGATTTTGCTTCACACACACACACACTTTCACACATTTATGCATATTTAGTTTTGCAGCTAGATGGATAAGTTTATGACTTTCATCTTATTAGATTATGTTTTATTAATTATAGGTATCTTATTAGATACTTTTTACTGTATTATATTTTCGGATGTTAATTTTGATATACTATGCCATTTAAGATAATTTTATTGTCATTTATCTAGTAAATATTTTTACATCCTTTAAAGAAAAATCCATTCTGTCTTCTAATTTCAGTGGACCTGTTGTAATCTCCATGTAGCTAGCTATTTTTTCCAGAGTTTAAAATGACACTTTTTGCAATTGCTGATGTACTTTGATTTTACTGTGATTTTTTCTTTCTATCATGCCCTTTGCTGAATTGATTTTATATATATATTTTGTTCCATAAAATTTCCTCCCTAGCAATTTGAAATTTATATGTCTATTTCTCTAGGGTTATGCATATTTTTAACAGTTTTAACAATCTGTCAATAGCATAGTACTTATTTCCTCCTCTTATATAAGGGTAAAAATTTTAATGTTCTTGCACTTTCCACTACCTTCTTTGGCAGACTCTGTGTTGAGAACATCTGGGATATTAGTTCCAGATGGTTATTTTATACATTTATAAAACATCAAGCATCAACAGTCATTTAACCTAACTGTAACTTTTAGTGTTTTCTTTGATCATTATTCTTTCTGGTATCCTTTTTCTTGGTTTTGTTATTTATTTTATTGGATTATCCTTTCATCAGTTTCCTCAGATATATTTGTGGGTGGCAAAATTTCCATGTTTTTGCAGATCTAGAATTTTTATTTTGTCAGCATACTTGAATTTAAGTTTGACAGGGTATAGGGTCTGGATTCTGAGTAACAACATGGGGCCCATTTTCGCTTAGCATCCAGTGTTGCTCTTGAGAATGGGAGGTGAATTTAATCCCCATATCTTTGTAAATAATCCATTATTTTCACTTCAGAACTTTTCAGGATTTTTCTTTATGTTTGATGTTCTGACATTTCACCACTATTTTAAAGTGGTAGAACTTAAAATGCATCCTTTCAGAACAAGGTAGGTCCTCTTATCAGGAAAGCTGTGTGTTTATTCAGCTCAAAGTAAACTTCTTCATTGCTTTTTGATCTTTCTATTCATTCCTCTTTTCTAAAACTCTTCTCTGTCTCTAATTCTCTTACACTTTCTATTTTTTTCTTTCTTATTTATGTTGCTTTCAAGGAGAAACCCTTAGTTTGGTTTTCCAGCTTACTTAGTTATTCAGCTACATGTTTTAGTATTTATCTTACTTTGAAGATCATATTTTTTTGTCCCAAGATGCAATTGTTTCTGCTTAAAGATTTCATATTTTCTAAAGTAAGCTTAAGGACATTAACATAATTTAAAATCTTCTTCTTTGTTCTATTAAGTACTTTTTAAATGTGTGTTGGTTTCCTTCAAATGATGCATGAGTCCTGATTCTGTGTGTTTTTCTTTTTACTATTGCTTCTACTCCTTTGTCTGTTGCAATGTTTTCTTGATTGTTTTGGTTCATGTGACTGTGGGGAGAGGCCAATGCTGTGCTGTTTTTTTTTTTTTTTTAAAGATTTTATTTATTTGACAGAGAGAAACACAGCGAGAGAGGGAACACAAGCAGAGGGAATGGTAGCGGGAGAAGCAGGCTTCCTGCAGAGCAGAGAGCCCGATGCGGGGCTCGATCCCAGGACGCTGGGATCTGACCTGGGCCGAAGGCAGATGCTTAATGACTGAGCCACCCAGGCGCCCCCAATGCTGTGCTGTTGAGTGTGACATGACAGGTAGGGTTTGATGTTGAGTATAAATATCTTCCATCCCAGGGGAACCCATCGCCTAGGTCTCAATTTCTCAGTGCCTCTTTGGCTCAGTGCCCACATGAACTGTTTTCCAGTGGTACAAATACCAAGTAGCTCTGCTGAGTAGAAGTGAAAGTGTAGGACACAAGTAAAGATACCAAGAACCTTAATGAGTTTATGTACATATCTCATTCACCCTCTGCACACTTTTTCTATAAACTATGCACACAGACCTTCTTGCATTTCTCATTCCAAAGTCTTCTCTTCATGAGTCATGTATTTTGGACTCCTGGTTTTACGAGACTTCATTTTTTTTTTTTTTTTTTAGCTAATTCTATGTGCTTTCTCTTGTTTAGAGAATGAATCAAAATATGTGGTCTACTGCTACAACTCTTGTTTCTCAGTACTCTTATCGGCTTTCTCTCTCCACCCCCACATATGTTTCTTGTCACTCCATAGGATTTGGAATGGGTTAAAGGGTAAACCCACATGGTTCAGGCTTATCTTCTTGATCAAACTTCAGTGTCATCTGTTTGAGATAGTCTTCCTCTAAGGAGCAGGGGCTTAGATTTTCTAACTTTTTCAAAGTAGAGAGTTGTTCCTTTATCCATTCCTCAATATTTACTGAGTACCTGTTATATAACTGACACCTTCCTGGGAAGAAGCATGGGTCTTAAAAGAATGTATAAGATTTGGATCCTTTCTCTCTAGAGTCAAGCTCCCTTGGTATATACTTCAAAAAAAATACTTCATAATAGAATCATGGGTAAAAAGGTGATAGAGTGACTAAATCTTCTATTACAGAAGATATGGGGAACTATTTCATAGATAAGATGAATTTTGAGTTGTTCCTTTAAGGATAAGTGGAAGTTTTCAGTCAGAGAATGTGGGTGGGTGTCAGAAGAGGAAATTAGGATGACATTCCAGGTAAGAGTGAATAGCTGAAATGTATTGAAGTTCATGGTATATTTAACAAATGCTAAGTGATCGGTTCTGGTTACCTTGGATATTTGAAAAAGAAGGAAAAAAGAAACCACTTGGTTGAGGGATGAAAAATCTCCAAAAGAAACATATACCAGGCACTCATTATCTCCCATGGGAGTTCTCTATAGATGGACCCACAATTTCTCAAGTGCATGTGATATTGAGTCATTTGCACTGTAGACTCCAATACCTGTTGGTTTCCTAGGAAGGAGCTAAAAAGGGATATTCAGAAAGAAGGTAGAAGAAGTGGCTTTTGCTCTTTATCTCATCACAGCCCCTACAGACATTATTGACATGGCTTCTGTCTATGGCAGATAATGCAGACTGCATCATTACCCATATCCATCTCATGGCAATATTAGGCTTGGCTGATACATAACATGCTATGATTTGGGCCCTGGTCATTAAGCAACATTATCAGTTAGCAGTATATAAATATTGATTTATTGTCAGAGGAAATATAACATCATATAAATTAAATAAATGTGATAAAAACTTGAACAATCATTAGACTTAGATGAAAAGAAATAAAGCCATGAGTATGTATTAATGAACCAAAATAGAAAAGCATTCCAATACACTGCTGAGTGATAACAAGGGAAAGGATTTAGGACCATTTAGTCACACCAGGGATTTCACATAAAGTATTACACTTGCTCTTCAGAAGAACTGTGTGAGTTAGGTTCTATTCTACATCTAAACTGAAGTGAACATTTTAGTAACTCCTTTAAGGTTACACAGCTAGTAAATAGTGGAACTGGGTCCTACATCCATACTTCTCTAACAGTATGCTCTTTTGTCTTCACAAGCATTCTTTCCACCAGACATATCTTGTCCTGGCACTCACTCACACGAATGTGGTAACTCTTCCCTTGCAGTGATGGAATTCAAGATCACATTTGTGAGTCTTATAGACCAAGGAAAATCTAAATTGAGTGAAATTGTTAACTTACACAAAATGAGAATGCTGACTTTAATGCATGTCCAGACTTCTTTCAGGGTAGGGGAATTCTATCCAAAGAAGAGTGGATGGAGCTAGGGGAACAAAGGACAAGAGATGGCCATGCAATTTCCCACCCACTACCTCATTATATCCCATCTTGCTTTGTGCCAAGTCAGAAATAAACTAAATGGAATTTCCAAAACTTTTCATCTTTTAGTATTCACTTAATGTCACTAACTGATCCTAGTCCTTTCTTATTTTCTTACTTCTTCTTTTGAAAATGACAATAAAAGCAATGATGATATAAGCAATATAACTATTTTGTTATTGTTCTTGCTGCAATAGATGGGTTAGTTTTTTTTAATTACAAGAAATGAACAATTTATTGCCAGTTCTAAAATTCATCTGCTGCTCAATTTTCAATTAGGTATTTTGTGTATATGTTTTTATGTGGTTGTATAAGTGAGTGTATATTAGCATTTGCATGTGTATTTTGGAAAATGTTATTTATAGCTCTTAGAATTTAAAAAAAAACTGTACGGGGTCAATACCTCTGTTTTCAAATGTGAGCCATTGAAATTAGCTTCTTCTTATACCGTTTTGTAACAAAACTGTGCAGTATGCACAGTATCCCCTACCCATGGAGAGTAGAAGTAGTTAATCCTCTTCATGCAGGATGAATTGGAAATGGAGCTTTGCAAACGAAGACAGAGAAAATTTCCCATCTTCATTATTTATGAAAACCAGTTACTTAATTTTAATTATCCACTGTTTGTGTCGTCCACATAAAATGCCTTTTCTTTTATTTAAACTGCAAATAATTGCCAGTAGAATTATTCATTGGAAATTGGAACCCACTTTTTTGATCTCTAGAAAGCCTATTAATAATGAATGAGGATGTTATTTATTTGTTACAATTCCACAAATGGAAATTGAAGAAAGACTCTATATTCCTCACTTATTCTGACATTACTTAAGTAAACGTACTTCAGGAGAAATGCAGGAATATGGAGAAGCAACATAAAAATGAGAACAGCTTCCTTTTCTCTCTTCTTTTCTTCCTTCTTTCAATGAATACTGATGTGTGGTTACTTCCGGGAAACCACCTTTAGGTAAAATGAAGGAGAGTAGTCAAATGCCTGCTGGGACCTAATAAACATTCATAAAATCCTTGACATTAGCAAGGGATACACCCTGAAACCTTCTAGAATCCCCACATTCATCAGTCTTACTGTAGCATATAATTTCCTATATAAAATGCAATAAAATGTAACTGAAAAATTTAAGTGACCCCTTTGGACCCTTAATGATTCTATAAATATAGGACTCAAGTAATTTATAAAACCATTAAAATAAATTTTGCCATTAACATAAACTCTATACCATGTATCTCTCACTTGAGTGGTTCTTGCACTATCCAGAGTGCTTGCTAAAATAGTTTCATGAATTGCTTTTCTCAGTTTCCACACAGAACGTGTGGTGGAATCATTCATGTCTGAGCAACTGCAGAATCTGAATCTTCTGAAATCTTAAATTTATTTTAAAAAATCTATTTTCTGGCCATAGCCATTCCTTGATTGGGTCTCCTCATTTTCTCATCATGTTCATTACCACTAGTAGAAGATAATTTTCTTATTAGGAAGGTTTTTTTCCACCCCTCCCCTTCCCCACCCTTGAAAGAATCAGAGTTTTACCATCTTATTAGCATGTGTATGGAGATAAACATAGATTAACTTGGGAAAGAAAACCCAAAAAACCTTAGATTAATTTAGAGATGGATGCCCAGGGCCTTCCCAGCTGTTCTCAGGAGCTACTGGAATTACTTCTAACACTAGACTTGGAATAGTAGATTCAAACTTGGGCTTCAGCAAAACTAAAGTATAATATCAATGATGAAACTTTGAAGGCTTGGCAAATGGTCAAAGGCCCAACTTCTATAATCACAAATGAACATTGTCTGCCATATTTATGTAATCAATACAGGATAGAAAGGATGAATTTCCAAAGGAAAGATACAAATAAATGTCTAAATTCAGAACTGCAAGAAATATTGAGGAACACTTCATGGAGGAGGCAGCATTTGTCTTGGACTTTGAGTACAGGCAAAACTTAGAAATATGTCAAGTACAAAGACATTTTAAGTAGAGAAACAGGCTGAGCAAAGACATGTAGGTGAGGATAAAGGGAGCTTACACTAGGAAAATGAATAGTGTATTCCCATCTAATTATAAAAATAACCTATCCTCAATGTAGAAAATATAAGAATTGCTTCTCTCTCTCTCTTTTTTTAAGCAATTTGGCAAACTAAGCATACAAATTCAATTGTTATTCACCTATCTTATCTTGTAAGTGCTTTAATGTATTATTTTATATTTAATTCTTAAAACATCTGGAATATTCTTCACAGCATGTAAATGCAAAGATCTATTTTAATTCTATTTCCCAAATGTTTAACCCTACCAGCAGCTCCACTTTATTCCCTATTTCCCTATTCCTCTTTAAAGCAAAACTCTTTAGAGTTTTCTCTACTGAGAGACTTCATTCTCTCTTCGTTTTCTTTTCCATAAGCTCATGGCAATTGGCTGTTAGATTCCACCTTTTCACCCAAACACCTCTTATCAGAGTCACCAATGAGATCCACTAGTTTTCATGCAGTTGATTTGCCCATGGCATGTGCATTTTTGATCCCAGCATCCTTTGGCAACACATTCACCTCCACAACCTCCTACCTCACTGACTATTCTTTCACTGTCTCTTTTGCCATTACTGCTTGTGATTTTGATGCTTAGTGTTGACAGGCCCTAGATCTCAGTCCACAGACTTCTCTCTGCATGTCATGATTTCATCCAGATGCATGTTTTTTTTTTTAAAAAAAAAATATTTTATTTGACAGAGAGAGAGAGATCACAAGTAGGCAGAGAGGCAGGCGGAGAGAGAGGGGGAAGCAGGCTCCCTGCTGAGCAGAGAGCCCAATGTGGGGCTTGATCCCAGGACCCTGAATTTACGACCTGAGCCAAAGGCAGAAGGTTTAACCTACTGAGCTGCCCAGGCACCCTGCTTATAGGTATACCTATAACCTGGATTTTCCCTCTGAACTCTAGTATATATACAATAGATTTCTTAATATTTCTAACTGGATGCAAATTCCTGGCCTTTTTCCAAACTGCTCTCTGAGGTCATCCCAACTCAGCTAATGGAAACTACATCTTTCCAGTGCTCAGGCCAGGTGCTTTAGAGCCACTTTTGACAACTCTCTGTCTTCATACTTGACTTCCATTCTTTTAGTGAATCCTGTTGATTGTACCTGCTATTTTGTTCATCGTATCTTGGCTGGATCATTGCAATAGCCTTCAAGTGATCTTGCCAATTGTTTCTTTACAATGCATCCACAGTGATCATTTAAAAATGAAGATCAAAGCATGTCATGCTTCTGTCCTTGTACCTTCCAATCACTTGCCATCTCACTTGGAGTGAAAGTTAGGATTTTACAATCTTTCAGACAATCTTTGATTGTCTGATCTTTCAGACAATCTCTATGCCTCTCCGGCCCCATTTCATACTAATTCCCAGCTTATTAACTCCAGTAGGAGGGATGGCTTAATTTCTTAATTCTTCATTAAACACATTAGCTCAGAGGCTTTGCAGCTGCTATTCCCTCTCCTAGAAGCTCTCCCCCAAGATACAAAGGTGGGTCATTCCTCGCTCCTTCATGTTCTCTAAATCTTTGCTGAATTTCCCTTCTCAGTGAGACCTCCTCTATCATCCTGTCAATATTTCAATCTCTCTCCACACCACCATTCCCCTTTCTTACCACTGTCATCTAGTGGTAAGATGTCACTTATCTTGTCATCTAGTACATGGTTACATGTATTAGAGTCTAATTCTAAGCAAACTTCCCCTCTTTCACTGATCTTTCTGTCAATTATTGAACCTGTAGCATCTGATTTGATCATTATGATTTTGTAAAATGTATTTCATGTCTGGTGAGACAAACCTTATTATTGCTCTTTTACAAAATTCTTTTGGTTATTCTTAGCTTTCATGCCAGCTTAACCTTAAAAGTACTTTGTCGTGTTCTAAAAGAAGAAAAATCAAGTTGAGTTTTTTATTGGAATTTCATCATACATGCACATTCATTGGGAAAGAATTAATATCTTTACATTATTCATTCTTCCTTTCCAGGAATACCTTGTGCTCTTCTATGAAGATTTGTTTTCTTTTTGGTATCAGAGTTTTATAATTCTATATTTTTATGGTCCTTACATATTTCTTAAGTCATTTGTTTTAGTCAGTGTTTTTCCCTTGATAAATTTCTTTTGTAGCTACTATTTTCCATTACATATTTTCAAATGATATTTCCAGATAGATGTTTTTTCAAATTTGTATCCATCAGCATAGTTCAACTATCTTATTAGTTGCAGTGGATTTTTAGTTTATTTTCTTGGGTTTTCTAAGGAGACCTAATGATAATTCTGTCTCTTCTCTTCCTCATATTTTGTCTCATGTGGTAGTGCCTTTTGCTAGGCTTCCACAAGGGTGTTGAATAATTCCAGTGATAACCAGCCTGTTCATTTTCTTCTCCTCTTCACTCTCTTCCCTCTTAAGTCTGATGGTGCCTGTTGGTTTAAGATGCATATCTGCTACCATGTTAAGGAAATATCTTTACATTCTTATTTTATTAAAACTCTTTTGAAAAAATAAGGAACAGTTGAAAAGTTTGTCTTATGCTTTGTGTTTACATCAATGAACTTAATATTACCCATTGATTTGATTAACAGATTTCTCAATAATAAACCACAGAAATGGCTGTCATGAGTGGTTTTTTAAAACACAATATGGCATTTAATTTATTAATATTTAAATGAGGGTTTTGTATCCATATTCATAAGTGTTTCTGGTCTATATTTTTAATGTTAGTGCAATCTTTTGTGATTTGTTGGAGTCTGTGTTATGGTACTTTTATAAAACAAATTGGAAAACAGTTTATCTTATTCCATCTTTAGGGTAGAAAGCAGGGTGTGTGTGTTTGTGTGTGTGTGCATATATATATATAAATACATACATATACATACATATGTATATTATACATATATAAATACATACATGTATTTATATATATATATGCACACACATACATAAATATTTTTATGGAGAGTATCTGCTTCTAAGAAATTTGACAGAATTTGTTTTCAAAACTACTTGGTCTCAAAGCCCCACAGCCCTTTTGGTTGACTTAATGATTTTTTTCCCCTATGGTAATAACCATGCTATATTCCAATGTTCTAATGTTTTAAAAGGGAATCTTGATAGTTTTTTTTTTAATTTTCCAATAAATAGTCTATTTCAACTGAATTTTTGAATTCTTTTACATAGCATCTTCTTATAGTTAAAAAAATATATTTTTTCTAGGGGCACCTGGGTGGCACCTGGGTGGTGCAGTTAGGTGGCCAACTCTTGGTTTTGGCTAAGGTTGTGATCTCCTTTGTGATCACAAAGGGGTTGTGAGATTGAGCCCTGTGTCAGGCTCCGTGTTCAGCCCAGAGTCTACTGAAGTTTCTCTCTCCCTCTCTCCTGTCCCTCTCTCTTTCAAATAAAGAAATCTTTAAAAAATTTTTTTCTTCTAAATTTGTTGTGACCAACTGTCATTTCTTGCATATTTTTATTTCTCTCCATTTTTCTTATTAGTTTTTCAAGAAGCTCACCTTATTAATTGAATTTTCCTTTCTAATAGTAAACCATTAAAGATCTGTAAGCCAATATTTTGAAAAGTTTTGACATCAGTTAATTTTTTGTCTAAAAAATTTGTTTCAATTTTATTTTGCCTTAGATCTTAGATTTATGTAAGAGAGTAATTTTTAATTTCCCATTGATTGTTTTTGTTCATTTGTTAAAATTATTGTTCTTATTTTCTTTTCTTATTTTGTGTGGTCAGTAAATGTGGCCCATGTAATTTCTGCTACTGAAAATTTATTGGTGGTTTTTTGAGATCCAGATCCATTAAGTTTTATAATGGTCCACGATCACATTCAAAATAAGGTACTCTTCTAGTTGTAGTGAAGGAAATTATTTTATTTCAACCTCTTAAATTATATGATCATATTCTCTCTCTTTTTTTATTTGGAGAGGGACTATTTTATGTCTTAACATGTTAAAATTGTCCTGCAATAGTACTTCTGCTAATTTTGCCTCATAATGCCAACCATTTACCTGTTTCACTTTATATATTGAATCTTGTATTTTTTTTGCATACATATTCATCAAAATTTGGTTATTTAGAAACATACTATGTTCCCTGCACTATGTAGCCCATAGTCCCCTCATATGTTGAATTCTTCCTGTACTGATAGTAATATTTCTAACCCTGTTTTCTGTCTTCGCTTTTTGGGAAATGTAAAAATCAGCTTCAGCACTTACTGATTTTGAGACCCTTCCCTTTTCTACAACATCTGAAGTGACATCTAAGATACAAAGTCCCCCTGGAGCAATCTTGTTCCCCTCACTCTTTGTTTCCTTTCCGGTAACAGCATTTTCTATACATATTGTGGTAGGAACACTGTGGCTACCTCACATGGTCTCCAGGTTGTTGTGGGCCATGGGTCCCTGGAGTAGGGAAGAGAGTGTAGTTTCCTGCTTCCTTTCATGTTCATTGGTGGCATCTTCACTGTTTTAGCATGTACACTTCTTTAACTCTACAACCTATGGGAGTCACCTCACATTCCCACAGTGAATAGAATATCTGTCTGTCTGCTTTTAGGGATTTGTTATGTTTTTTTTTTTCCTTTTCCTTCCAGTGTCTTGATAGGCAATTTTATAGACAGTTGATAGAGACAAGGTCACGAGCTGCTGGCCTAACAAAAATAAATAAATAAAATAATAAAATAAAAAATAAAATAAAATAATAAAATAAAATAAAATAAAACATGCTGTTCCTGGAGTGTTCCTACAGGGTTATGGAATATTTGGTCAGCACTGTATTTTAGGAACTCTTACCTGCTCAGAGTATAACAGAAGGCTCACCTGGGAGACAACTGTAGCAGTCCCTGAGAAGTCCTAAGCCCTGGTAGTAGGGGTGGAACAAGCAGTAAGTGGACAGATGCATTAGGGAAGCAGAATCTATAATGTGGAAAATAAGTAAGTTTGTATGTATGTGTACAATTGTGAACTGGGGGATTTGGTCGGAAGAACAAATATATGGGAGGAAGTCACATTGGTAATGAACTTCCCAACACAAATTAATGAGAATGCTTGGCATGTTGCTAAAGGAAGAACGATTATGAAAAGAAAAGGATTATAGTTATGTAGAATAAGGATTTTATTTTATTTTATAAGGAAATGCATAGGAGAGAAGTAACATGCAATTTTTTGGAAAAATAGATGAATGAAAAGATGAAAATATGTTTAAAATTGTTAAATCAAGGAAAAGGGCATATTAGTATTTATTTTACTATTCTTTTTACTTCTCTGTATGTAAAGAACATTGTCATAATAAAAAAAACATGAAGAAAAAAGGAAGGGAGAAAAGTGACCTAGTTTGGGACATACTCTTTTAGGGTGCTGGTAGAACCCTTTATTCCAGGTGACAATGTTTAGGGGCCACTGGAAATATAAGAGTATACCCCCAGTGATCAAAAAAGAAAGTGTTTTAAGTATAGAAGTTGTAGATGAAGTTATTACATGGTGAGGTAGAGTTCATAAAGCTACTTTCTAAATATATAATATTAATGTCAACAAAATATTAATGTCATGTTCCCTTGACAGTTATCTGTGTGACCGTAGACAGGTTCAGTTTACAGGAGATATTATGGTATAGATTGTTTTATTGGATTTTAATATTTGTGGCATATGGCTGCCTTCATAGCAGACATGTGCAGTGTTTGGTAAAGTTTAATGAAGCTTATCATTCACTTAGCAATATATATAAAAGGTCTTGAAATAATCTTTGAATAGTTTTAGGAAGCAGTGATCAGAATCATCAAAGACATGTAAACAAAGATGTTTATCATCATACTCTTAGAACAGAAAATATAAAGTAAGCAAAGTGATCCTAAACAAGCAGACAGAAAATAGATGATGATTTAACCATAGGAAGGGACATTGTATATAACCAGGACATATCATGCTTTCAGCAAAGATGTAGGAAAATCCTCTCTAACCTAGGTGCAACCAGGATGTAAAGCTAAATAAAATTATAACGTATATGTCTGAATGGAAATTTATCAACATTTTATCAGCAGCTATCTTAGGATTACAAGATGACAAATTCCATTTTCTCCCTTGTACTTTTCTGTATTTTCTACAAATATTTAAAATAAACATTGTTTTATTAGAAAATAAACACTACTCAAATAATAAATATAAGAATAAAATAAAGTGGTTGAAGGGGTAGTCTAAGTTCCTTCTGAAGAGAAAATGAGTTTGTCTCTGTTCCAGACTAAATGATTCAGTAGAGACAGGAAAGTCTAAGTGAAAAACACAATAAAAAGGAATAGTTGATGGGGGTTCAAAATGGTTCTGGACAAGGGATTGTTACCTGTGTTAATACAGATTAGCATATTTTAGGATATGATCTTACTCTCAGAAACACTAGCAGTTAGTGCTTTTCAGCTACAAATAACATTAAAAATTCCTTGAACTACTCAGCAAATATGCTTATTCCTCCTTGTTTCCCCATCCCTTATCACCCTTATCAGATCTGCATTTTTAAAGGAATTGAAAGTCCTTGAGAATTTCTCATTAGTAATTCTTTTCTCTACTTTGGGAACTTCTATGACCACCTGTTGCCAAGAGAGTAAGAGAATCCAGAGAATTTAAATGATTTGCCTAGAAGTACAAGGTAAGCTGATTCTCTGGGTCAGTTGCCACATATGGTAAGAGTCTTGGAGTTATGATCCACTATCACTTATATGCAGCTGCAGCCCAAATGGCCAACAGATGCTGAATGTTAGCTGGAAGTCCATCAGAAGTGTATTTTTCCTACCTAAAATTCTAATTGCTGAAATGAAGAAAAGAAATAACAAGGTAGAAAACACCAGAATGAAGCAATTAAAATGATCAAGGGGATGATTGGAGGTACTGAAGAAAAAGATACAATTTTTTTCAGAGTGGAAAAATAAATGCTTAGAGAAGAAGAATGACTATAAGATTGTGAAAGGCAAATATAAACCCATTTTTCAATATGGGAGTACACATTTGAGGGTATAACTTGAAATCTAAAGGATCTAAGAAGAAGCACAAAATGTCTTTGGATGGAGCAATGAAGAAGAGTAAAAGGGAAGGTGTTTGACAAGCTGTCAAATTGCTTTGTTATAATCCCAATTTTGCCAGTAGCCAGTCACATGATCTTCACTTTTTAGGCTTCTGATTTTTTGTATTGAATCAGAAATAGAATTAGTTGGGCTTGAGGATACTTTCTGATTCAAAAAGATTTTTTTTTTAATTTTGTAATACAAAAACATATATAAAATTCCAATATATATATATGTTATTCTCAAAATATTATATGTACTAGAAATGTGAAAAGAACTGGGAAGTGTTTGTTTATATTTGAGACTGCTGATGATATTATAATTTCTAAAAGCAAATTAGTGGTTCCTAACAAGACCCTAAACTAACATGCCTGCAGGCTTCCTCTTCCAAGATCAGTCCCCAGGCAATGATGAATAGATAGGACACAGATTTGATGCAGAGTTTGTATATGTAATGTCTTTGGTATGAGAGAAATTGCAACCTAGTATGCCTTGGGAAAGAGAAAATAGAAAAAGCATTACACAGTTCTGTTTACTCCTCCTACCTGTTATCTTTGTGCCGAACAGTGATTCTCACATTTGTAGCAACTCAGATCCTTGTTACAGTGTTCCTCAGATGCAAAATCAGTGAAATCAGTGAAGACTTTTACTTGTAGAGGGCTACAATAATCCTCAATCACGTCCTCAAGTATGAATAATAATCTAAGCAGTACCTACCTTTAATGCTGCATTTTTTAAGGGTTCCTACTATGGTTCCTAGTCTCTACCTACTCTTGTCCCAGATCCATTGAGGTTGAAGGCTAAAGTATGGTCTTTATAGTGAGATTTCCCTGGGAGCGTAATTAACCCCCCAGAGGAAAATGTGCTTAAACATATTTGAGAAACATGACTATTTCAAAACATATATATAGATACCAGATTATAGATTCCATCAGAAGCAAAAATAATAGAGCAGTTAAACCAAAAACTTAAAATTAGTTTTAAAAACAAAGAAAAAGAATAAGAGATTAGCAATTTGAACTATGAACAAAAAAAACATAAAAAGAACAAATATCAAATATGAAAAATGCAACAGTCATAATTTATAAACAGTAGATGAATAAATAGCTTAGGAGACAATTAAGTCTTTGGAGACTATATTAAAGCAGATCTTCAATATGGAAAAAGGAAAGACAAGGAATATGTAAAAGAAAAGCTAAGAAATATGAAGAATATGGATAGTGAAAGAAATGTTTGGGAAATAAAGATATCAGAAAAACTGAATTTTTAAAATGGAGATGAGAAGATATTTGAAATACTGGATTGTTAAAAATTTAAATAGATGATTATAGATGAAAAGCATTCAGAGAATGTAAAAGGAAAGAGAGAAGGAATGATCCACTCACAGAAACATAATGAAATTTAAGAACATGAAAGTGAGAGAAAATTCTGGAAGCCTAAGAAAAAAGAATAAAACTCAGGATAGCAACAGATTCTTCAACAACAATGCTGGATATAAGAAGACAAGATTAAAACCTAGAAGCATCTACATAGTCAAATTTTCACTGAAATATAAGAATATGATAGAAATATACTTAAAATTATAAAATCTCAGAAAATTTGTCAGAGTTTTACAATTGGATTAAATAGATTTTATAAACTATTCAAATAAAAGGCAAGACAGCTCTAGAAGTTGTCACAAGAGCTATATAAAGATGATCAAATACTTATAAAGGTTTTTAATTATATTTTTAAATAGTAAGTGGAATGAAAAAGGAATTAAAAGTCTAAATTTGTACTAATATGATAGTCACAAGCTATATAAAATATAGCCATTCTAAATTACAATTACTGTCAATTTGAAATATGCACAAGATTTTAAAAACTTGGGGCACCTGGGTGGCTCAGTTGCTTAAAGCCTCTGCCTTCAGCTCAGGTCATGATTCCAGGGTCCTGGGATTGAGCCCCACTCCCTCTCTGCTCAGCAGGGAGCCTGCTTCCTCCTCTCTCTCTCCCTTCCTCTCTGCCTACTTGTGATCTCTCTCTCTCAAATAAATAAATAAAATCTTTAGAAAAAATTTTAAAAAAAATTTTAAAAGATTTTAAAAACTTATTATGAAAAAAGAATGACAAATATCTCAGTATTTTTGTTAGTTGCAATTTGAAATTATATTTTGACTATATTGGGCTAAATAAAATTATGTAATTAAAATTAATTCTTTTTTTACTTTTTTTTATTTGTCCATTAAAAATTTTAAAATTTGGGACGCCTGGGTGGCTCAGTGTGTTAAAGCCTCTGCCTTCAGCTTGAGTCGTGATTTCAGGGTCCTGGGATGGAGTCCCGCATCAGGCTCTCTGCTCGGCAGGGAGCCTGCTTCCTCCTCTCTCTCCACCTGCCTCTCTGCCTACTTGTTATCTCTCTGTCAAATAAATAAATAAAATCTTAAAATTTTTTTTTTTTAATTTTACATAAGACTTCCATTTGTAGCCTAGATTACATTTTACTGATATAGATAATGTCAACATGATAGGAGTTGGAGAAATGGGAAACAAAAGTTCTAGTTTTATTAGATCTAGACTTACAGGTCTCAAAATAAAAAGAAGTAAGAATAAGATATAGGAATATAGAAAAAGAAAACAAATTAACATGATAGAAACAAAAATCAAAAATTACAATAAATATAAACAGACTAATTTCATATTGAACATGAACATTGATTAATTGGATCACAAATATGCAGATAAAATAGATTCTTTACAAGAGATATACTCATAGCATAAAGATATGAAAAAGTTAAAAGTAAAAAGATGAAAAACGGACAAATTAGGCAAATACTAACCAAAGAAAACTTGTATTCCTATATCAGATGAAATTGAGTTTAAGACAAAAAAAAAATCAGTAGTAGAGATGGAATAGGACATTACATAATGGTACATGATCAGTTTATTCAAACAATATAATTTTAAGCACAAAATACATGCAGAAAGGGGTGCTTGAGTGTCTCAGTGGGTTTAAAGCTTCTGCCTTCAGCTCAGGTCATGATCTCAGGGTCCTGGGCTGGAGCCCTGCATTGGGCTCTCTGCTCAGCAGGAAGCCTGCTTCCCCCCTCTCTCTGCCTGCCTCTCTGCTTAATTGTGATCTCTCTCCCTCTGTTATAAATAAATAAATAAAATCTTTAAAAAAAATACTTGCAGAAAAAACCTGATAGAGCTTCAAATAAAATCCACCAGCATATTGGGGGATATCAATACATATCTCTTAATAATTGACAGCTCAAACATCCAAGTTAAAGAAAAGAAAGCAATATAAGTAAGACTGATTTAGTAATCTCATATAGAATTCTATACCCAGTAAATAGAAAGGACAAATTTTTCTCAAGAATAAATGAAATTCAAAGCCTCAACAAATCTCAATAACAACAATCTCAATAACAAATCTTAATAATAATAATACAGATCATAATCTTTCACTACAGCATCCTTAATTTAGAAAATAATGAAAAAATTCAAATTAAAAAATCCGCATACATGCGGAAATTAGAAAACACTAATGAAGCATGAAAAAAATTAAATAATACATAGTATTGAATAATAAAAATTCTCTATAGCAAAACTTGTAGGATTAGCAAAAGTGATGCTTCAAAAAATGTAACTTCTGAAATACTTGTAATAGAAAGGAAGAAATCTTCAAAAATAATAAGCAAATTTTTAGCTTAGAAATTTAATAAAGTGGTAAGATAAACCAAAAGAAAAGAGAAAGAGATAATAAATATAAGTGTAGAAATATGTGGAATAGAAAAATATGTTATAATTGAGACCAACAGAGTAAAAGTTATGCTTTGAAATGCAAATACTGTTAAATAGATAAACTTTTGGCAAAAGTAATCCAGAGATAAAGAGAAAAGATAAAAATATATACTACTAAGAAGGAGGAAGATATAACTAAAAATAAAATGAAGATTCAAAAGATAAATCGTATTGACAATTATATGCTGGACTTTTAACTTAGACAAAACAGACAAATTCTTAAAAATAAAACTTACTAAAATTCATTCAGAAGGGATCAGTAACTAGTACAACTTATAACTAGTAAAAAAAAAATGAGGAGGAGGTTAAGAATCTTTTCAGAAAGAAAATAGTGTACCTATAGTTGTGTGGGTAAGTTCTACAAACAACTTACAAAGGAAGTTATTCCAATTTTACATAAGCTTTTCCAAAAATATAAAATAAGTTAAATACTCTCTAGTTCATTTTAAAAGGACAGCATTACTCTTTTACTAAAATATACTTCTGAAAAACTAAAACTTTTTCCCTAAAAATAGAAAGAAAAACTATGGATTAAAGGATCATTTTATCCTTTAATATAGAAGCAAAATTGCTAAGCAATATACTATCAAATTGATGAACTTAAAAAAAATCATACTATCCCATGATCAAATTGTGTTTACCCTAGGTATTCAAGAATCACTTATTATTTTTAAATATTTTATTTATTTATTTATTTATTTGAGAGAGAGAGATGATGAGTGAGGTGGAGAGGGGCAGAAGGGATGAGAGAGAGAGAGCAGCTCAAGCAGATTCTGTGCTGAGTGTGGAATCCAATGTGAGGCTTGATCTCAAGACCCTGAGATCATGACCTGAGGTGAAACCAAGAGTTGTATGCTTAATCAGTTGAGCCACTTGGGCTCCCCTAAGAATTATTTATTATTAAAAATCTGTAATACAATTTGGATTAAAAAATGTAATTGGATAAAAGACACTAAAAGACAAAAAGACAAAAAACATATCTACATCTCAGTAGACACATATTTAATGCAATTTGGTACTCATTGTCAATTATGAAAAAAAATGTTAGAAAATTAGAAGTATATAAGAACTTCTAAAACCTGATGAAGGGTATATTAGTACGAGTTCTGCAGAGAGGTAGTACCAATAAAATGTGTATATATAGAAGCATATTTATTATAAAGAATTGGCTTATGAGATTGTGAAGGCTAGATAGTCCAAAATCTGTAGGGTGAGCTGGGAGTCTGGAAAACAAAAAAGAGATGAGTTGCAAATGAGTCCAATGGCAATCTGCTTGAGAATTCTCTCTTACTCAAGGGATGCTAGTTCTTCTTTTATTCAGGTCTTCAACTGATTGGATGAGGCCCTCCCACACTTAGAGAGCAATATGCTTTACTTAAAATCCACTTATTTAAATGTTAATGTCATCTAAAACACCCTCACAGTAACATATAGAATAAAGTTTGATCAAATATCTGGTCACCTTTTGGCCCAGCCAAATTGACTCATAGAATTAACCACCACAAAGAATATGTAAAATATATAACAAACTAAAAGACCAGAACAAACATGATAGTAAATGGAAAAAATCTTAGAAGCATTGAGTTAAAAATTCAGATGTGATAAAAAAAAGCTATTAACACATATATTCAAAATTGTATTGACAGTCCTTGCCAGTACAATGAAACAAGAGTAAAGGAATTAGAGGTATATACATTAGAAATAAGGAAATGTGGTGCCTGAGTGGCTCAGTTGGTTGGGCATCCAACTCTTTGATTTCTGTTCAAGTAATGATCTTGAGCTCCTGGGATTGAGCCCTGCATTGGGCTCCATGCTCAGTGGGAAACTGATTGAGATTCTCTCCCTCTGTCCCTCTCCATTCTCATGCTTGTTCTCTCTCTCAAAAGTAAATAAACAAATCTTTAAAAAAACAAGAAATGAGGAATTAAAAGTGTCATTAGTTGCAAGTGATATTGAAAAAAGCAAAAGCAAAGTAATCAATAGGTAAACTGTTATAAGTGGGGTGAATTGGAAAAGTAGTTGGATATAAAAATAAAATACACAGTCAGTTGCCCTTTTGTACATCAGTGGCTAAAACACAGAAAACATAATTAAAAAGAATATATCATTTACAACAGTATTGGAGGATACACAGTACCTTCAAATAAATCTATCAAAAGCAGTGTAAGATCCTGATGAAAAAAATCATAAGCTTTATTTAGAAATATTAAAGAAAATCTAAATAATTGGGAAAATACACCATATCCATGGGTAAAAAGGCAATACTATGTAGTATCAATTCTCAAACTCACCTGGAGATTCAATACAATTGAATTAAAATGTCAGCAGGGTATTTAATGGATCTTGATAAGATTTCTAGAAATCTGAATGTTTGATAAAAAGATGTAATTGAAGAGATGAACTATAATGAAGGACTTGCCCTATGCAATATCATTTACTTAGAAAAGATTTATTATGAAAATGTGATGATTAAGGTGTTATAGTATTGACAGAATTGAATAGAAAGTTCAGGAATAGACCCATGCATACATGGAACTTTGACATAAAACAGAAATTTGTGTTGAAAGATTTTAAAAATTTTAAGTTAAAATACTTGACATTGATAAGAACAAATGTAAAATTAGATCTCTATCTCACGTGGTAAAACCAAAATCAACTTCATAGTGATTAAGTATATATATATATATATATATATATATATATATATATATATATAAAACTTTAAGACTCTCTGTAGGAAATATGGGTGAATATGTTTTGGACCACAGAGAAGTATTTTTTTAAGACACAGAAAACATTTCTATAAAACACTGTTGGGGTGCCTGTGTATCTCAGTTAGTTAAGCATAAGACTTTGGGTTTCAGCTCAGGTCATGATCTCAGAGGCATGACATCAAGACCTAAGTCGGGCTTCATGCTCAGCATGGAGTCTGCCTGAGATTCCCTCTCTTTCCCTCTGCCCTTCCCCCTGCTTGTACTCTCTCTCTCTTTCTCTCTCTCTCTCTCAAATAAATACATAAATTCTTAAAAAAAACAAAACGTTGTTGGGGCGCCTGGGTGGCTCAGTCGTTAAGTGTCTGCCTTCGGCTCAGGTCATGATCCCAGGGTCCTGGGATCGAGCCCCGCATCGGCTCCCTGCTCGGCGCGAAGGCTGCTTCTCCTGCTACCATTCCCTCTGCTTGTGTCCCCTCTCTCACTGTGTTTCTCTTTGTCAAATAAATACAATCTTAAAAAAAAAAAACATTGTTCAATTGACCTAGTGATTCTACTCCCTCAGTACAAACCCAAGCAAAATCAGTCACATGCACAATACAGGAAATGTTAAAAAGTGTTTAGAATAGCACTGTTCACTGTGGCAAAAGCTGGAAACACCTCAAATGTGTATCATCAGGAGAATGGTGAAGCAAACCATCATTTATTCACACAATGTAATACACAGCAATCTAAACAAATGTAGTAGAGAACATGGATGAATTTTGGCAATAAATATCAAGTGAAAAAAACTGAATTTCAAATTATAGCATCATATGTCTCATAATCACATATAAAAAAGAAAGCAATGAAATGATTAATATAGAATCTGGGATATGGTTTCTTTGGATAATGTAAGGTAAGGGCATAGGGACTACCATATAATTACATATAGATTATTGTAAAGGTCCTGTCTTTGGTTTTGGGTTCTAGGTTCATGTGTACTTACTATGTTATTAGAAATAACTGTCTTATTTTCTTTGTCAATTATGAAAATGTCTTTCTGCCTAATTCTACTCCTGTCAATCCTAGTGCAGACATAGTATATTTTTAATTAGCTAGAGTTGTGTAACTTACCTATTGCAGTATAAAAACTGCACCCAAAGTTTGAGGTTTAAACCAATAATAATTGTCCCAGTTTCTGTGGGTCAGCAATTCAGACAGATTACAGTGAAGATGGCTTGCATCTGCTCCATAGTGCCTAGGGACTCATCTGGAAGATTCAAAATCAATTGATATCTAGAACATTAAGGGCTGTTGTTGTCATTGCTGTGGTCTGTTTGCTAGGATGTTTATCTTTGTTACTCCTTACTCACAAGAAGGAAGGCAAGTTTCAATAAATAAATGGTTCATTTAGATCTAAGAGGAATAAAGTAAGAGTGAACAACTGGGCTCTTACATTCAATGGTTATTGAGGTTAAAACTCCCAGTTCTCAAATTGTCTTTCTATCTTACATAAAGTAGCTGAACCAACAATCCCATCTCTATAGTTTGAAACAGTTTGTGCAAAGACTGAGGAGAAAAAACAATCAAAGTGTGCAGTAACTCTAAAAATGATAATTTTAGTTTCATCTCTGAGCCCCAAAAAGAACCACTGGTGAGAAACAGACACAATCAAATCTTCACCTTTTCTTCTTATGGTCCCCAGGAGGCATTTTGTTCTCCACCTTGATGCTTGTGATCTTTTCCTATATATATATATTTTTTTTTAAATTCACGCCCTTGGGCTAGCTGCATCCATCCTGTTACTTCTCACATGCTCAACAATGTGGGACAACCTTGAGCAGTGGGACTTGGCCCTTGTGTCTTGGAGCATATTGCTTTTTACCTTGGGACTAGGGATTATCTTTATATGTTTTCCCAACAGTTTGTCTTTCATCAGAGTCAGGAGAAAATTCATAGAGTTGGATTGGAGAACATTCACATAAAACTGATATATTGACCCAAAAGTATGCTTGCCCTGATATTATCAGGCAATATTTTAAGACAAAATGCAGACACCTTTATTCTCTCCTTCTTTAGTTGGATTCTAGGTTCATGCAGCTCCATTCCCACTCATGTACTCACCTGGTTCAAAGACCCCTTTTCCTGACCAATTATCAGTCACTGTGATCCTTTGACTATTTTACTTAAAGGTTCATGGGACACTCATAAGTAGAAATTTGTTTTGACACCCAGGACATACAAATTTTATCTTGGTGTGAAATCTCCCTAAGTTCTTCTGGTTTTCAACTGATACCATATTGGGAAAACTTGAATTTGAACTTGAATGCTATACTCAATTACTTTATAAATCTGGTTGCCAAGCTCTTGGAGTGACCCTGAACAATTTTTGGCCTGCCTTGATTCATCCTTTTTCAATTTGCTGATTAGAACCAAAACTTTTTAAATCTCCTACACCCTTAATCCCATGATCATTACCAAAGATAATGATAAATGATAATGTTTCAGTGTTAATGAGGGAGTAAATAGCATGTTAATGACGTTTGCAGATGTATCTAAATTAGAAGTTGTTAACACCAATGAGGCCAGAAAGAAAATGCTGAAAGTTCTAAAGAAGTAGAAGCACACAGAGGAAAAAACAAACATGAAAACAAACTGAGATTCAACTAACATAATACATATTCTTGAAATGAACATAGAGATTACAGAAAAGAACCAAATACTGTCCTGGAGACCTGAAGAAAGAAAAGAAACAGCAAAGTCTTTCTAAAGAGGATTTTACTCATGGCTGGAATGAATTCCAAGGGTTTTATACCAAGATATTTCAAAAGTATTCTTACTTCTCTGACCATAGTTGTCTGGTAAAGGTTTAACAAGTGGATCAGATCTCTGACCAAAAAAAAAAAAAAAAAAAGCAAGCAAGCACAGACACATGATTATTATAACATTTGCTAACATAGAGGATGTATAGAGCTATAACTATCTATAAATAATGAATATATGAGTTTCCTGTGTCTGTTGAGCATCTGATTCTTGGTTTCAGCTCAGGTCATGATCTCAGGGTCCTGAGATCAAGCTCCATGTCAGGTTCCCCGTTCAGTACAGAGTCTGCTTGAGATTCTCTCTCCTTCTCCCTCTGCCCCTCCCTCTACTCATGCTCTCTCTCTCTCTGTAAAATAAATAAATAAATAAATAAATCTTTAAAATAAAAACAAATAATTAATATAATACTCTTAATTGTAAATTTGATATAAACAATTAATTTTCATAGAATATTTCCTTTGATTTTTGCCAAATTCTTATATCCATACCCCATTCATGAGCAAGAATAGTTCCAAATTGATGTTGGCTGATATTTTTATTTCCATTGAATAAGATGAATGTAAAATAGCAAAGATGTATGTCAGAATTACTTTTGTCTGTCAATGACTTAGGCAACATTTTTGCTAAACCAAATAATACTCTGAATATTTCCTTCATTTTTTTGTGCTATTCGCAAAATGATGGTTGTGGACATAATAGGCTTTTAAGTTTAATCTCTATAATTAACATTTTCTCTGTCATTTTCTTAAGTCTAGATAATCAACAGAGCAATTAATCAAGCCTTGATTTGTAGTATTTGCTGATTTCCATGGTTTAAATACTCTCACTATGGACAATTTCAAGCTACCAGCCTGCTGTCACTGAACATGAACCTGGGAAGAGAAACACAATATCATACTATTATATAGGATTTTTACCATATAAAGAAAATAGTTATAAATAGCTTTAAGAGTACAGATAATAGACAGAAAAATGTGATAAAATGATGGAAGTTACGGCTTTTGTATATTCATTGCCTTTTAAAACATTATTTTGATGAAAGTTTATATAATTTAATATTTAATAATAACTGTATTTAATAGCTGGCTCATAAAATTTCTGAAACTTTAACAGCTGACTCACCAGTCAGTATGAACAGGCTCCAGCACATCCCACTCAGTGCATTTACTCCTGAGACTCAGGCCTCATGTCTCATTTGTGCTAGAAATTATAGGATTCATAAATTCAATATGTTCAAAATGAAACTCTCTCCTTTCTGCCAGGGATGAGTTTTATTTCTTCATCCACCCAACTGCACAAGCTAGAAACATGGAAAACTTTAAGACTCCATCTTTCTCAGTTCTAAACATCACCAATCACCAATTCCCATGCATGTTGCTTGTGAAATAGCTCTTAAACTTTTGTCGTTCCTATTCCTCATCATCTTAGCTAAATTATTACTAGACTAACCCCTCCTTTGTAAATCTCCCATGTTATTCTAGAACAGTGCTGACATTGTCCTTGGCCTGCTTCAAAACTGGTACAGATCAATGTAAACATAATAGGTGACTACTCTATTACTCTGCTATGGCAGGCAGTGGAGTGTATTTCTTGTCTTTCTTGTTCATCTCCTGCCATTTTCCACCTCATTCCATGCCTCTGAGGGCATATTCCACAGGTAGTGCTCTGAATTCAAGTAGTTCTTTGCCTAGTATGTTCTACTCACTTCTTTCCATCAGAAGAAATTGTATTTGTTTGTCAGGAAGCAATTCAAATGTAAAACTTTGTTTAACTTTCTGAAAAAGTTACTTATTCCCTCTTTTGGACCCCTGTTACCACTTGTTTATATTTTTCTTGGGTAATATATATAACACACTTTACACAAGACATAGCATGTAGTGAATATTCATTTGGTGGTCCAATTTCCTAGTGGCAAGGACATGAATTTTAGAATGCAGGTCCCAGTGACTTATTAGCTCTGTGATCTTGGGTAAATTATAAAACCTCTCTATGTTTCAGTTTCTTCATCTGTAAAATGGAAATGATGATTTTCTCTTTTAAAGCCACAGATATAAATATCTGAAATAAATCAGATATTGTTGATAAAGCATCAGGTCCATTTTATGTACCCTATACATGTCAGTTCTTTCTTTCCAACCACATTTTGTCAATCTATATATTAATTATTTGTGCTTATGTACTTTTTTCTCATAAAACTGTAAGTTCCTTGGGCGCTGAGACCACCCTTGCTTAATTTTCTGTGCTTCATGCTAACCTAGTATAATCCTCGGAATATGGTACAAGCTCAGTGACTACGAGATGAACAGAGTGGGTATGTCTTAGATTTCCCTATTGTGACTGGATTTAGCATGAACAAAATGGGAATTTGAGGGCAACTTGAGTTCATGAAATGAACCAACCACCTACTAATAAGTGAACATCTACTATGGCAGAATATGAAAGAAACCTAAGACACAGTTATTATTATTTTAAGTGAATTTGTGGTATAAGTTGGGAGACAAGATATCTCTGGATGAAACTTTAGACAATATGATGAAAAATACTGGATAAGATCTTTCATGTGTAAATTCTTCACTATAAACAGAATGTCCAGTAGAATATAAGAGACAGGAAATTTGTCTGAGGGGTAAGCACATTCATACATTAGTAGAGAAGGTAGGATTTTAGGGACCATAAGTGCTAAGATTAGGTAAAGTAAATAAATCTTAAACAGATATTACTTGTTCTTGAGCAATAATGAAAATTCATTAAACAAATTAACATGTTCAAGTTCTGTACAAGTCTGAAGGAATTAGCCATTTGGGAGGGAGTTTTCACTTAAAAAACAAACAAAATTGAATATTATAAGCTGAATTGTGTGCCTCAAAATTCATGTTGAAATTATAACCTCAGTACCTCAGAATGTGATTGTATTGGAGATAAGGTCTTTAAAGAGGTAATTAAGTAAACTGATGTCATACGGGTAGGCCCTAATCCATATGACTGGTGTCCTCAGAAGAAGAGATTAGGACACAGACAGTGTAGGCTGAGGGAAGACCCTGTGAGGACACTGAGAAGATGGTCATCTGCAAGCCAACCCAGTTGAACACTTTGATCTTGGACTTCCAGCCTCCAGAACCATGAGAAAACAAATTTCTGTTGTTCAATCCACCCTGTTTATTTCTTATGGCAGATCAGGCAGACCAACACACTAAGCAAGGCTGACAGCACTAAGAATGGAATAAGTGAATCTGAGGTTCACTGCAATTGGTACCATGGAGAAGGACCCATGCAATAGTAGGATTTAGGGGTCAACATTTAGGACTTACACCATAACAAACCCAAGTAGAGGGCTGTGACCCTCCCAGGTCTCTTTCAATAGGTTCCGTTTACTTCCTGACACCCTCAACATTTTACATCTCTCTCTTCCACCACCTCTTGTTTTGCCTTCTTTCAGATGTTTGCTTAGCTTTTCACATACCCCTGTCAACTCTTCTTGTAAGATAACTTGTTCCCTGTCTCATTAGCCTTGGTATTGACTTTACTGGGTCTGTCTCCCAGCTTTTCATGGGCTCCTAATGGATGGGGTCAGTTTTAGATGTATTTATAGATCTAGAGCCAAATACAACATTTGACATGTAGCAAGTGCTTAATACATATTTTCAGGCTAAGACTACATTTGGTTTATGCCTCCGTCTCCAGAAAAACTTAATCTTGATATTACATTATGCCATGACATATGCTTTTACTACTTTATGTGTTCCTTAATGGAATAAAAAACCCAATATTTTTGGCTGTTTCATTTCTTCCTATCATTGTTCCATTGTGCCCTTCTTCTTCCTTCTTCCCCACTGCTCCACTAGACAATCCAGGCTATAAAATCACTGATGGTGGAGTTTTTTGTTTCTTTATCTCTGCCCTCTTGTCCCCTGCCACCTCTCTGGATCAAAAATGCTGCCCCAGAGCTGGCTGCTATTGGTGCCATCGGACAAATGTAAAATGGATTCACAAGGGATGGGCTTTGAGAGTTTTCCTTCTTATCTCTTGTTTATGGAGTTTGAGAGACAGAACTCATTTTGAAATTGCAGTCACATGAGAGGGTAAATGATCATTCAGTTAATGTTTGCTGAGATACTATTATAGGAGCTGGAGATATAGGGAGAAAAGGAGCCTGTTCTCAAGGAACTCACAGTCAAGGACACAATGACAATAGGGCACCAGGTACTAAAACAACAGTATTAAGAACAGTGTTTCAGGCACCTGACTCACGTTAAAAGCTGCTCAAAGCAAGTGAGGTCTGTATAGGACATTCTTAGGGAGAAGTGAGAGTTAGTCAAGTTTGGTTGGACTAGAGAAAAGGTCGTACTGGTAGAGATGGAGTAGGTAACTAAGCACAGCCAAATTATAAAGAAACTTTTATCCTTGTAAAGAGATTTAAGCCATTAAAGAGTTTTAAAGTGAGGTAGGGGATTATTATGTTTAGAATGAAATTTTCAAAAGCTCTCTGTAGCTGCTGGGTATAGTAGATCAATTACAGAGAGAGACTAGAAGCAGGGAGATCAGAGATTGGTTTTTATTTTATCGTGAAAATAAAGGAGAACTTTCTTAGATTCCTTATATTTCCATGGCAGTCATTGGCATGATGGTGTATTAGTTTTATTTTTTTTAAGATTTTATTTATTTGACAGAGAGAGAGAGATCACAAGTAGGCAGAGAGGCAGGCAGAGAGAGAAGAGGAGAAGCAGGCTCCCCGCTGAGCAGAGAAGGGATGTGGGGCTTGATCCCAGGACTCTGAGATCATGACCTAAACTAAAGGCAGAGGCTTTAACCCACTGAGCCACCCAGGCACCCCTGGTGTGTTAGTTTTCTACCACTGCAAATCACCCCAAACTTAGTGGCTTAAAACAGCAAAAATTTATTATCTTGAATTTCTGTATGTTAGAAGCCTGGCATGGGTCTCAATGAGCTAAAGTTAAGGTATAGACAGACTGTGTTCTTATCTAGAGGCTTTAGGGGAGACTCACCTTCATTGCTCATTCAAGCATTGGCTGGATTAACGTTTTAAATGTGGCCATACCTTTTTAAGACTGATATTTCTGTATCTTGCTGGTTATCAGTCAAAGATCACCATTAGCTCCTACAGGCCTCTCTCCTATCTTAGCATATGAGTCTCTCTGTCTCAGAGCAGCAAAAGGCAGTCAAATCCTTTTCACTATGCCATCTCTGTGATCCCACCAGGAAAGTTTCTCTGATTTTAAGGATCCATGTGATTACATTGAGCCTGCCTAATAATCCAGAAGAATCTCCTCATCTCAAGATCTTTAAATCACATCTGCAAAGTCCCTTTTGTCATGTAAGGTAACATATTCACAGGTTCCAGGGATTAGGACAATGACATTTTTGAGGAGCCATTGTTCTGCATACTACAGTGGTGGTGACCTTCTGTCTCTTCATCTTGGTTTACTCTCATTGCCTGTAACACTGGCTCTTTGTGCTTATATCTTGATTACTCTCTCTAAATTCTTGCCACTTGAAGTGTGATTAGAAATGTGTAACATTGGACCCCGCCTTAAATCTACAAAATGAAAATCTGCATTTTAGCTACATTTCCAGGTTATTCACATGGATGTTAAAATTTGGGAAGCACTGTTCTAAATAACTCACATGGTTCTCATCCCCCTCTATACTTAGAACATTTAAACTCTTGTTGTCCTGTTGAGCTGAGTTGTTGCGAGGATATTTGGTCAAGCAAATTCCTTGTGTTGGGCACAAAGTTTTCTTTGTGCCTTCTCATAATTCCCAGTAACTGATGCTGTTCTTCGGGCCTGCATCTGTGTCTGCATTTCTAAAATCACAAAATCTCCAAGGTCAAGATGCTGCTACCTGCAAGGGGTAGGAGGTACAGAGAATCCTGGGGTGGAAAGAAAGAAAGAGAAGTGTTTTTTTAAGTGGCACAATCTGTTCAAATCATTTTGCTGATGAAGCAGGGAAGAACAGAGAATTAGGAATTTGTGAATCCAGGCTCTTAACTGGGTTTCATGGGGAGTTGTCAAAGCCTGGAGAATTGGTTTCATCTGAAAGTCTATGGGGTTAGATGCATTCTTAAATTCACAGGGCCAGATTGACTTGCTGGAGGTTTTATGTAAAGCAGACTTTATTTTAGAGCAGTATTTTCAGTTTATTTCTGACACTACCACACTCAAGGACCTAGACACATATCTATAACTAATAACAGCCCATTGGTCTTATTTTGGTGTGTGGATGAAAGAATAACTGAATGCAAAATGAGATAGTGATGCCGAGATTTTTCCATATATGCATTTTTTCTTATGTGTATTCTGCCCACTCCCCCAGGCCTACTATTTTTGCCAGCTACAGAATGGCCTACCAGAATTTCTGAGAATGTGGGGCGCAATTCAAAAAAGTCATGAAAGTGATTTTGATAAATCCCAAGGAAAGCCATATTTGCCAAGAATTATTTCAGAATTGATGTTTTAAAGTGAAAGGTCCCATTGTAAGCCATGGAGATTTTTACAGGCCTGACTCTCTTGCCTTGATGATTCAGAATGCTGATAAGCTGGGTTGCTCATTCCAGTGCCCATACCCACAGCAAGGAGCAGAGTACATTGCATGGAATAGGCTCTAGATAAGGAACTATTGAAAGAAAAATACACGAATGAGTGTGAACTATTATATTTCTTCTATGTTGAATCCGCTATGCTTCTAAGAAAACACATACACTTAAGTAGCCTCAGGGAGTAAGAGAAGGAGAAGGAGCACTTCTCTTGCTCATTCATATTGGCTTGCAAGGAAGTATCTCCACAGACTGCAATCTGGCTCCTGTGCTCTGTCCCGCTCTTCCTGAGGCTCTCTGCTTCTTTCCAGTGGCATGTCCTTGGGCCGCCCATTGGACTGGATGAAAGGAACATTATTAGCTTTCCCTTCATATCATGACAGGCGCAATCACTCTTGTAGGTTTTAATTAAAATGTCTAATTAAGCACAGTTCTAGTAGCAGAAAGTTAGCTTTCATCCTGGTGAAGTCCCCAGCCTTGGAGTTGAAGGAGGAGAAAGAGAATGGAAGAGGTGCAGCAGAAACTTTTACAGTTTTCCATCAGTTAAAAAATATGCCATGATGAAGTGAGGAGAGACAGTTAGTTCTTCTTCTACTTTAGACTTTTCAGGTGAAACTAGGAAGAAATAAATTTTGGCTTCAATATTCTTCTGTCCCTACTTTTTACAACCCTCACCCCCCATGGATAGGTCTCCAGGCTTTCTGTAGTTCTTAAAGTCCCCCTACAACATCTTATCAAGTCTATATAACATTATATATTCTCTAATTTTCCCTAGCAATCACTGTCCAATCCATACCCACTCTTTTCCTTCAACTTGCCCATTTTCCTTCAACAAAAATGTCCTTTTCTCAGGCCCCTGCATCTAATAAAAGTCAATGGCTTGGCTGTGTTTACTAGCCTGAGTAGTGATACTTTCAAGTCATACCTTGATCTTAGTGACAAGAAGCCTTGCAGATTCTCCAAGATAAATGAAAGGATTTTAGCCTTAAGGGAAAATACTTTTAATCAAAAATATCCTTTTGGCATCTATCAAATCAACTCAAATTTACTAGTTTTAGAGTGATGTGTCTTGCATGTCATAGTCACTAAATAAAAAAGGTGCCCGAACTCTATTCCCCTTCTAGGCATGCTCTCCTTGCTACTTGATGCCAATCTCATTTACTTAGTTTTCTCTTGAAAAATCAAGGCTGAAGCAACCATAAATACAAACAGCAAGTGATACTGAGAAACTTTTTTGGGGTTATGAAGAGTTGATAGAGCCATAAGTGTACTATTTTTTCCCCTTGTCTTATAAACTGGGCTGGTGGTAATGAGACAACTTCTCTCTTTTTAGGGAATAGTTTTTACTTACTTTTTTAAAGATTTTTATTTATTTATTTGACAGAGAGAGAGAGAGATCACAAGTAGGCAGAGAGGCACGCAGAGGGGGGGGGGAAGCAGGCCCCCTGCTGAGCAGAGAGCCAGATGTGGGGCTCAATCCCAGGACCCCGAGATCATGACCTGAGCTGAAGGCAGAGTCTTAATCCTCTGAGCTACCCAGGCACCCCTAGGGAATAGTTTTTAAATACAATTCCAAAATAATAGGGTCCCATAATATAATGAAATGATATTGTGATGTTAAAGATGAAGATAAAGGCGTTACTAGATACTTCCATATCCATCTCTGAAGTGCCCTATGTCCTGAATGGTTGACCTTGATGAACCCTATCAACATGTTGTCTTACCTCTCTGGTTTCCAACTGGTTTGGCCCATGAAGAGCACTGGCAGGAATTAGGAATGAGAGTAAGGTCTAGGTATTGATTCTTCTGATTCCTTCCTCAGCTGCATCACTCCTCTTAGATGAGCATTTCCAATAATTCTTTCTTTCTAGGTCACTGTTCCAGTAACTATTTCTACTCAGGTCCAGGGGTGGTAACAGTGCTTTGAGTAGTAACTCAAAGTTCAAGGATCTTGCATTTCTTACATACTGAGATTTCCTTACAACCCACTTTTGCTTTGTAGCTAGTTCTTTCATTCCTCACCTTAAATTAGCCCATTTGAATGTGCCATGTGTTTCTTCCTGAGGCCCTGAGTGATTCAGTGATAAAAGGGTAGATCTGGAGGGACTGGTCAATAAGTGACCACTTTGATGAAATCAAGACCAAAAGATGATAAGCATCTTTTGATTGTTGATGTGTGAGGAAAAGCCACTTTCCCATCCCTAACTTTTGTCTTATATAAGCACTGATAAAGTCCACCTAAAGGGCACACAAGGAGATTACAGTAAACATAGAGGTATATTCTTCTATTATTTTCCACTACAAGCAAGATACAAGCATAGAAAAATCTGGGGACTGAGTTTGAGCCGTACCTTGGACTTCACTGGCTGAGCCTAGAATTTCCTCATTAATAAATTAGGATAATAATACCTGTCCATTCTACCTCTTAGGTTTATTGTGAGAATAGCATGAAATAATGTCTATGGTCGCTCCAAGTTGCTGAACAAGCCCTCAAGGTGCTTCTAGACTAAAAGTTGACAGGGCCTAGAATAAAGGAATGGTGTGAGGCCAAAGTAAGGGAGATCTTCCTCTAAAGTGAGAAACAGCTAGTCCTTGTGAACTGGATTCTGTCCCAACTGTTTCTTTCCTGTGACCTCTGGCTTCTACCTTTCTCTCTTGGCCTGAATCCCTTGTCTTAGGAGGTTGCATTCTAGGACTACACTATCATGACTGAAGATACATTCAGAGGAAAAGCCAGAGAGTGACTGTGGTTTTTTTCATCAAAACACCTGTCAGCAACCATTCCTTAAAAAGAGTGGTTAGGGGTAAGAAATAGGTATGAATCTTTTTCCAAAAACTCAGATATGAAATATCACATATACTTAAAAATAATTTTTTAAGATCATACTAAATGTAAGTTTGAGACTGCATCCTCCCAGGTTGACAGAAAAATCAAAAACAGTCTTTTTCAACACATCTTCTCTATCTCTGCCCTCCATTCCCATTTGTCCAAAGGTCTGTGAAGTCTCAGGAAGAACTCTCCACCATGTACTTTCCACTTCATGCTACTTAGGCACCCACTATCCATGTCCTCCAATGTCTTTGAAGTCCACTGGCTCTGTTGCTTCCATGCTAAGCTTTGGAAATGAAAGTCTTTGCCTAGGCTCCAAGCACCCCTTTGGCCTTCCTGGCCTTCATCCACTTCCTTTCTGATATACATCTAATTCTGTAGATTCCTGTAAAGGGACTCCTCTCAGTCACAGGTCTAACTACCTGAGAAATTCACAGACATCTGTCTGTCCTCTTCATAGGCTTTAGATCTGCTATCTCATTCCCTGCTCCTATTTCTCTCTTTTTCAATGCTGCCCCCTCTCTCTTCTTGATACTCTATGAGCGTAAGCCTCCATTTATTTTTAAATATTTTATTTATTTATTTGACAGAGAAAGAGCACAAGCAGGGAAAGCAGCAGGCAGAGGGAGAAGGAGAAGCAGGCCTCACACAGAATAGGGAGCCCTAATTGGGGCTTAATCCCAGGACCCTGGGATCATGACCTGAGCAGAAGGCAGATACTTAACCAACTAAGCCACCCAACTGCCCCAAGCTTAGGTCTTTAAAAAGGAAGGACAAGAGGTTCTCTTTGAATTTTTTGGCCCAGCACACAAACATCCCCCTTAAGCAAGTAGGCCAAAGTTTGGTTTCCTTTTGGAATACAACTAAGAAAAAATAGAGAGAGGATAATGCTGCAAAACATCTTGCCACAATTGTTTTCTGCATGGCTTGTCTTCAACCAAGGAAGTTAAAAATACAAGGATATTTGGGGAAAGAATGAAAAGCATTGGGATAACTTTTGGGGACTGTGCCTGGTTTTGGTTCCTCTCTTTTGGTGTAGGTACCTGGGGTGGGTGTTCTATAGTTCCTAAGAGTTAAATGTGACTCTACTAAATTACTTATTTATAAGCCCAGGAAAGTTCTTCCTTTCAGAAAGAGGATCAGAATGTATAACACATCTCCAAATGATGCTTTCTGCTTTAGGGTTTATTTAAAATATATTTCTTCTTTAAAGCCCATTTGGAGACTTGCTATTGCTTGCTTTGTCTCCCAGCAACGTCACAAAAGTCATTGGGAATGACATTTTTTTCTTAACGTCTGCTTTCAGTCAAGGGGAAAAAAAGGCAACAAAAACCTTGCAACTTCTAAACCAGTTCCCAAAATAGACCCAGAGAGAAAGAGAAACCAAAGCATGCCATGCAACACTTCTTGAGGGAGCAATTATAACCTGGAGAAAGACACCGTGAGGGCACGGCTCCTAGAAACAGAACTTAATGCAGAGGCATCTACCTCTCCTGTCTCCCACTAGACACAAACATATATCATAGCAAAAGCCATGCAGGTCCAAAAAATAAATTACCAGGACCCTAAAAAGATTGTACTATTAGAACTCTTCCAAGAATTTGGGCCAATCATCAAATCTACCTGGAGATAGGGCTGGAATCTTAAACCCACTAAGGCAGTGAGAGCCGATTCAATGGGCAGGACTGTGCTAGATCCTGCTAATGTGATTGGAAATATCTCTCAGTAGTTTAACAAACACTCCAGTTTAAGTTTTCATCACCTTCCTCTGTTTTACGGTGCATCCCACTCAAATTCAACTAGTTTTTTGACCTCTCCTGTTCTCTTTTTTTGCCCTTGAGGCTTCATACATGCCATCCCCTCAGTCTGCTATATTCTTCTCTTTTTTCTCTTTTTTACCTTCGAGTTCATCTTTCCTTTGCCTACTTCCTGGCCCAATTCTGCAGGTATATGTATATCCTACTTATGGGTTCTCATAGCATATAGTACTTGTTTCTGTAGGACTTAATCATGACTCTGAATTTTCTGTTTGTCTCTCTCCACTCCCCAGACTGTAAAATCCACAAAGACAGACACTATTAGTTTTTCCCCTCTCTGTTTTGCAGTCCTAGAGTGGTGTCTTGTGCTGCCTCATAGGTATTTGACTATTACTTAACTATAGTTTGATTAAGAAGTTAATTCCAGAAACTAAATTCCTGTTTTGAATAGGTTAAGGACATATTCAAACTTACTACTGTCTATCAGGCCTCAGGCAACTGTCCAGGTCTCAGTTTTATCATCTGTAAATTAAGAATAGTAATATATTTTATCATTGGTAGAAAAATCTAACAGTAAAAAATATATAAGACACTTAGTATCTGGCATATAATAGGCTCTCATGGTAACAATCATGATGCTTGGATGTCTTGGATGTCTTGGATGTTACCATAATAGTCTCATGGTAACAATCATGATGCTTGGATGTAATGTTAAAGAAATTTTTGTTGGTGTTGCTTGACTTCTTCATTCCCCATGGGAAACTAGGTGCTTTTGGTTTTCAAATTACAGAGTAAATATTTTCACTAGCAATATCAACCTCTTAACACCTCACCCCAAAGAAATTCTCTAATCATATCATTATTTCCTCTATCGAGTTTTATAAATTTACAACTTAGCCACAAAATTGCTCGGGAGTAAGAATTGGAAATTAAGAGCTCAGGCTCTGGAGTCACACAGCCTGAATTGACTTCTGGCAAGCTGTTCTATTTCTCTGTGCCTCAGTGTCCTCATCTGTGAAGTAAATAATACCATGATATATTGATTGGTTTTTCTGGAAGAGACCCCTGCTCTGAAGGGTTATGATTTTCTTCCTTTAACAATCCACATTTGTCCTTAAAGCTTCTTATTCTTCACTCAGGTACATATGAGCAGCTTCTTTTTTCCAGGTGTTCCAGGGACATGCAGGAGGTCTAGTGGCTAAGTTTGGCAAAACATCCAGGAGTTAGACAACGGGCAATGGTTGGTAGATATATAATTGACACTGATTGAACACCAGAAAGATGAGTGAAATAAACTTTCCAATTTTCAAGCCCCATGATTATATTCTAGGACAGCAAATTGCTAGGCACACAGCAAATGCTTGGCTCCTAGAAACAGGACCCAGAACAACATGACTTTATATGTGGAAGAGATCTTGGAGTTTATCTGCTCCAGTAGTCCCTAGTTGAGGGTGATTTACCAGGAGCCTCAGTCCCTTGAAATTTGGTTCAGGAGGCCTAGGGAAAGGATAAAACTTACATATATTTTTTTTAAGATATTATTTATTTATTTATTTGAGAGAGAGACAGAGAAAGCACGAGTGGGGGGAGGATAGAGGGAAAGGAATAGGGACAAGCAGACTCCCCACTGAGCAGGTAGCCCGATGCAGGGACCAGGACCCCGAGATCATGACCTGAGCTGAAGTCAGACTATTAACCAACTGAGCCATCCAGGTACCCCATATATATTTTATATTATATATATATAATATATTATATGTAATAATATATATATATATATATTTTTAAAGCACCCAGTAATTCTTTCAAAATTCTTTGAAATTTTGAAAATATTGAAATTTTGAAAATTAAATATATATATATATATTTTAAAGCGCCCAGGTAATTCTTTCAAAATTCTTTTGACACCCTCTGATGTTAGTCCACTTTTCCCTTCTCTGAGGAAACTCTAATCTGTAACACTTCCTTTCTCTAAGAAGCAGTTATAACTGAGAGAAAAAGAATCTGAAAGTGGTAAACTTCCAGAATCTGTCTGGGCCATAGACCCATGTCTACATTTCTATTAGATAGCAACACATACTGGCAAATCTTGGACATGATGGTGAAACGAAGTGGTTGTATATCCCATTATTGCACACAGAACTGAGGAGTGCAAGAAGGCAGCCCCACCACTGCATGCTGGTATACATTTCCATAATGAAGCTCTCTCAAGCACAAAATGTGCATCTAATGGAATATCATTTTTCAGGGCAGCAAATTCACGTGTAAGCATCAAATCTTTATTTTATTGCCTTACATCATGAAATACAACTATGTCTGAAGATTGATGACTCTAGTTAACCCTCTAATCCTAATTCCTTAGATAAATATTGGTCACTAATTCAAACTCTGTTTTCTGATACTAATTCTAGATGTTGATTTCTTGAATGCTAATAGCAATCTTTCATTCTAGAATTTATCCTGTGGCTTATTCTCAATTTGAGAACCATCATTCTAAGACAGATTTGTATTATCTTGAAGCATAAGGTGGAGGAGTTTGACCCAGAACTAGAGGAGAGAAATAGACTGCTTAGCAGTCCAAAGATGAATGAAGGTCATCAAGAGAAAATCACAATGTGGTTTCCATTCCAGATTTGGGTGGAAGGTTTGGAAAATAGCTGGAAAACCAGACTTTTACAGGTTGTCTTTCATAGGGTGATCACTGATGTATTTATTTCTCTGATTAATGAACTTTGCAAATTAACCTCCACGCTACTCTGTAATTGCAATTAAGGTTTCAAAAAATCACTTAAGCTTACGTTTCCTCCACTCCTGAGTCTATTCCAGTTGGATGGCCAGCTCACTGTGCTGATTTCACAAAGATAGGGCCAGTCTCCTGACCTCTGAATTTACAATTAATTATTGCATTCAGCACCTAAATTACCCCCAGCCTTCATGTGCCTGGCTTTATCTCTCTGCACACACAGGCCTGGCTTTTAATTAAAGGCCCTCAAATTAAATGAAAACAAATTCAATTATTACATCTCATTGGAACAGCTCACAGCGTATCCTGACAGCATTTATCCAATGGACAACTCAGGGAGAGCTCGGCTCCCACAACTGAAATTAATGTGCCCAGTAAATGATTTTTCTTATCATTGCTTGAACAGGTTTTTTGCCATAGGGTCAGCCTTAGCTGTGGTCTTTGCTGTCTCTGAAGCAACTAGGTTTAATACTATTTCTCTTTTCTCAATCTTTTCTAATCTCTACCCAGCTCTTATTCAGTCTGCATGGAAAAAGAATGGCCTCATGTTCTGCTTCCTCTGAGGCTAGAAGATAATTACCCTCCAATCTCTGCAGGTTCAGAGGTACAGCTCAGAGATCCACCCCTTAAATTTAGATCCTTATACACAACGCTTAGGAATATACAAGGGACTGTGTATGTGTTTCTTCTTCTCTGTGCTGCTCAAAGTTTAAAGGAATGTGCACTGAATTGAGATTATTGTTATGATCTATCATACATATCATAACAATATGTTATGATAGATCATAACAATAATCATAATAATACATGTTTACTGAGGACTATAATGTGCCAGGCAGTGCAAACAGCTCAAGATTAGACACAACCCCTACCCAGTGGGCCTGTTACATAAATAGGAAGCAAGGCAAGACCCAAACAAAGGAAACAGCAGAAATGAACTGAAGAGGGAGTTGAGAAGGGAGGAAACCTGATAATTTTGATCACTGGGGGCCAAATCTATCTTGCCTGGGCGACTACACTTAGATGGCACTTTCTGCAGTTTTCCTTTAGGTATTGAAGCTCTTCAGCTAAATGGCAGGTTGGGACTAGGATTGGAGGATTTGTAAAAAGAAGAGCATTATTAGGCTCAGAGGCAGGA
Source organism: Procyon lotor (assembly GCA_028646535.1). NCBI lineage: Eukaryota > Metazoa > Chordata > Mammalia > Carnivora > Procyonidae > Procyon > Procyon lotor. The sequence goes on from CM053613.1 coordinate 66,988,727, forward strand.
AACTGGATCTTTTCACCTCTGCAGGAAATGACATAGTTTGATTCAAAAAGGCTTGTTTGGGTATGGGTACAAAGAGATGCAGTTCCTGCCAGGAGCTCAAGGCAGCCCATGGCCAACAGCATCACCCTGCTTCCCCAGGCAGAAGGGCCAGACCATATCGAGCAGACACAAGTCAGGAGAAAGGCTGGAAGCAGAGTTCAGTGCATTCATGTGGGGACAGAAGTTCCCAGGTCTTGTGGATAAGGGTATCCTTTTCTTTATGTTGACTGGATTCATCTCATATCCCATGTTGTTGAGAAGGAAGAACCAAATGTTGATGGGAATGGAAAGAAAACGTGTAGATCATAAAAACTTCCTAATCCACTCACAATCCAGTAGGCAAGGAAAATCAAAGCAGGAGAAAGAAGCGTGGGTAAAGGAGAGGGAGCTGCAATCTGAAGCCCAAGGTTCCACACAGGCTGCCTGGCATTTCATATGCCCTGAAACACAGCCCACACTCCTCAGAGAAATGGGTTTGCCTGGAAAGCCCTGTTGAGTATGTGAAACTCCTGGAGAAGGGACATTGTGTCCCTGTGCTTAGCACACACCGGTGTCACTAATCTCTTCTGGAGGTGTCAAGCAGCTGGAAGAGCAAAATCTTTGGGGGACAACATGGCTCATGCTCTATCATCTTTTTTACATCTCTGCTTGAGCAAAATCCTTAATAGGCACTTTTCCTGAGTGTTTTGTGGGCCAGAAGCATTGCAAAAGCCTGTTTGGGATGGATGCAAGGGAAATGGAAGAACACCTCAAGGTATTTATAATGTGATTGGGGTGTAGAAAATATACATTTATATAGGAACTCTAAAATGTCAAGTTCCATTTTTCCATGGTGTTTCTCATAATTTCTGCATATGTTTACAATTCATCTTAACACTGTGTACTGCTGTTATTTGTTTATATCTTATTATTCTGCTCTAAACTTTATCAAGGCAAAGTCTGTGTTTTTGTGGGGTTTTGGTTTTTGGTTTTTGGAGTTTTGTTTTGTTTTGTTTGTATCTCTAAAAATAGTACTGCCTCTGGCATTTGGCAATATTTGTTTACCTTTGAATTGAATAAAGTAAAAGTTTAGTTCAAATACTCCCAACCAGAACAATATTAGCTTCCTCTTGTCTCCTGTCACATTTTTATGCTTCTTTTATCATTTTAATGAATAAGGCTATAAGTTGTGAGAGATATCATAGAAGAGGGTTAAGAGGTCAAACATCAAAACCAGGTTGCATGACCTTGGACAAATTTCATCTTTCTGGTCTTTCCTGTCTACAAAATGAATAGGATGATGATAATATTTACTTTATAGATTTATAATGAGGATTACTTGAGTAACACATGTACTGTAGCAGTGTTTGGTACATGGTGAGTGTTACATTAAGTGTTAGATTTTCTTCTTATTAAAATTCTAGAAGGTGCTTATTCTGGGTTGGATTGTATCCTCCAAAAGATATGTTCCAGTGCTAACTCCCAGTACTTATAAATATGACCTTATTTGGAAATAAGGTCTTTGCAGATGCAGTAAAGTTAGAATGAGACCATACTGGATTAGAATGGGCCCTAAACCAATGACTGGTGTCCTTCTAAGAAGAGGAAAATTTGGACACAGAGACACACATAAAGGGAAGATGTAAAGCCACAGACAAATACACAGAGAGGACACCATGTGGATCCATGTTTGTGGATGCAAACAGAGATTGGAGCAACATGTCTGTAAACCAAAGAATGCCAGGGATTGCAAGCAACTACCAGAAGCTAGAAGAGAAGCATGGAAGAGGTTCTCTCCCTCAGAATCTCCATAAGGAACCAACTCTGCCAACAACTGGATTGCAGACTTCTAGCCTCCAGAACTTTTAGAGATTAAATGTTTGTTGTTTTCAGCCACCCAGTTTGTGATCATTAATACACTGAGCAAGCTTTATCTTCTTTATCCAACACAGCACCTAGTAGAATGCTTGGAAGACAGAAGATCTTGGCCAATGAATATTTGCTGAAATGGATAGAATTAGCCATGTGATCATTAATGTGAATCCAGAATTATAGAGTAGTTTTAGAGGAAGTAGAGTTTACCAGTCTTGTTCTTTGTATCACCTATTTTAAATTAAATGAAGGAACATGTTTGTCCAATTCAACTTGTTATTGGTGTGATGATGTCACATATAAAATTCCTTTAAAATATAATAATAAAAGGAAAGGAGGTCGTCATAAGAGGGTAATCTTCTATGGGGATCTCTCCTTGGTTCATTCCTTCCAATTCTGTCTACTGCAGATTCTGATTCCTTTCTATGACCCTAGGAAATTCTTAAATGATAATTGGTAATTCCAAATAGAAAAAAAAATTAAAACAAACAAAGCAAGGTATGGTGTATGTATAAGATTATGTTTTTCTCAAACAGAATTTCACTCATGACTGTTTTATCAAATGGCTTCCTGTGTTCCTAGCACTGCATTAGAGCAAGAGAATAAGACAGAATGAAAACAATGATGATTAACATTTTATAAAATCTTTATGTGCCAGGCAGCATACTAAATACACTGTCTTATGTGATTCTTTCAATAACTCTCTGGTTAAGTAAGTCCATTTCATAGATAATAAAACATGCTTAGTGAGATTTAGACACTTGCCCAAGGTCACACAGTAAATGATATAAAGGCCCAGTTTTATATTTCAACGGTCTGACTCCAGAGTTCTTATTCACTGTACAGAAATTAGATACCTCTTATCTTCATGGAGCTTAGGGGTATAGCAATAAAGAAGGTAAGCAAAAATCATGAGTAAGAATATAGGTAGGAGGGGCACTTGAATGGCTCAGTCAGTTAAGCAACAGACTCTTGGTTTCTGCTCAAGTGGTGATCTCCTGGGTCTTGAGATCCAGCTTCCCTAGAGCCCCATAAACTTATCATTGAAGGAAATAAATAACCATATGGGTTTCTGCACTCAGTGGGGAGTCTGCTTGAAGCATCTCTCCCTCTGCTCCTCCCCCTACTTGTGTGTATGTGCATGCACACTCAAACTCTCTCTCAAATAAATAAATCTTAAAAAAAAAAAAAAAGAACATGGGTAAGAATACTTGCATCAGAGACCCTAATTTAGGGTATTCCTGGATTCAAGCTACAATACCAGCTTGGGCAGAGGGAGAGAGAGGAGCCATCTTGGGGTGGGCTGACTGATCATTACAAATCCAACCCTGGTTTGGCCTCAGGGGTCCAGCCTCCCTGAGGGGGGTATTGTGGGTCAGGGTTTCTATAGATGCCTGTAGGGCAGAACCCAAAAATCCAGGCCTCTCAGCAGTTTTTGGTTAAGAGCCAAAGATAGGAGCAGGGGCCTGAGCCAGCTCAGCCTCAGGTTCTGGCTGTTTTCTCTCTGTGTCTTGCTGTCTTATCTGATCAGAAGATCTGATGCTGGTGTAACTCTAGGCAAGGCCCATTTTTTTTTTTTATGGTAAATTGAAAAGAATTTCTTGTCCTTGCAAAGAGATGGTGATCCAAGATGAGAAATTGTGTGCTTTTAGGAGATCATCCACATGGCATAGCTGCCTTCCTTCTTTTTTTTTTTTTTTTTTTTAAGATTTTTTATTTATTTAACAGAGAGAAATATAGCGAGAGAGGGAACACAAGCAGAGGGAATGGTAGCGGGAGAAGCAGGCTTCCTGCCAAGCAGGGAGCCCTATGCGGGGCTCATCCCAGGACCCCGGGGATCATGACCTGAGCCGAAGGCAGACGCCTAACGACTGAGCCACCCAGGCGCCCCACCTTCTATAGATTTCAACTAAGATTCATAGAATGCACTGTCTCTGGAATCTTTTTCAATCTTCATGGAGTTTTTGCATTCCACTTGCCAGTGACCCAGCTGATATTGAGATTGGCAATCAGCACTGACTCTATTAGAGAATTTGCTCAGCTGCTGCTGAACTCACCACTATGATCATCGTTTCCAGCCTCAGTGGACTTCCCAGAAGTTGCTTTTAAAAATTTCACACTCAACTATTTCCCACTTACTGAGGGCTTGAAAGAGGACACTCTGAAAGAGAATGGTTATTTTTAGTAGGGAGTCAGTTGTAAAGAGATTATTAGTGGGAGAGTCAGCCTGAGGGAAACTAACATCTTCCCAGCTACTCTGGAGTCTTTTTTTTTTAATAGTCTACTGTTTGGAGTGTATCTCCCAAACCTCAGTTGTATTAAAACTAATCCCATCAAAACTCAACTTTCGCAAAAAGGGTTAAACAACAGTCATATCAGCCGAGCATTTAACAATAGGAGACCTGTCTTGGGACCCAGCTCTGCCACTTAGAGACTTTGTGACCCTGGACTAAAATGCAAACCTTCCATGCCTGTGAAAATAATAGCAATAATAATAGTTTATTTCACAGGGTTTAGGAAAAAGTCAAATGAGATAATGTGTGAGAATGTTTTGCAAATTGTAAAATATTATACAAAGCTTAGTTATTTTTACAGAAAATTCATATGGATTTTCTGCCCTTTTGAATTATTCATTTTCTATCTCTTTCTAGTGGTCTGAACAATTGGGTATTTGATTTTATCTTACTTTCTGGGAGCTCTCTATATTCTCACATCAATTATTTCATTTTGTTTTCACACCATGTCTGTTTTACCTACAAAATACAGAGTGTGACTGAGTTGTCTAATATTTAAAATAAGTTGAGCTCTGACTTCTAAGCCTCTTGGTGTTTAGTTTTTAGTTACCTTTCCAATGTGAACTTGGAGAAAATTGTTAGGGTAGATAGTTGGAGTATTACTTATCAGAGAATAGACTTAAGAAAACACCTTTTCTTTAGATTCTGAATGTTGGTAAAGAAGAAAGCTGTTGGGTGCTGGAAAGAAAAGCATCCTAGTGTTCTACATGGCCAACGGTTGTTTTTCTCTGAATGTGTGGCATTTTCAGAGTGTAAGACTAGCATCCTTGTCAAGCAGGCTTCTCAGGAGCTGACTGGTTCAGGGGTCCAATGTGAGTTCTGATGCAGCTGGAACCAAGCTTCATAACCTGAAGCCATCACAGGGTCCAGAGGACACATGGTTCAATTGGAAGAGCATGAAACTGAGGATCACATGAGGGTAGCTGATGATGGTGGGGCCATTCCTAGGCGGATTGCTTGCCTTAAGTGTGTCACTTCCCTTTACGATATGGCCCATCTACCTCAAAGGCTGTTTTATTTATTTATCTATCTATCTATCTATTTATTTATTTATTTGACCCCCATACATAGTATGGAGCCCAACACAGAGCCTGAATGCATGACTCTGAGATTAACATCTGAGCTGAGATCAAGAGTTGGACACCTAACCAACTGAATCACCCAAGTACCCCATAGGCTGTTGCATTTTTAAATAAATTCTTTTATTGTGGTAAAGTATACATAACATAAAATTTACAATTTTAACCATTTTTATGTGTAAATTTCAGAAGCATTAAATACATTCACATTGTTGTGCAACCATCACCACCAGTGATCTCCAGCACTGCAAAGAGTTTTTTTAGAGTAAATGAAATCTTTTTCTATAAAAGCCTTTAGAAGAGCATTAGACACTGGTTTGGATGCAGAATATTGTTATGACTCTTTTTGCCCGATAGTTTAGCAAAAGGGGCAAAGATGAAGTTAAAAGCATTGCTTAATTTCTAACCAATTCAAAGAGGCTGAGTAAACTATTTTTTGGAAGGATTCACATGTATGGAGATGCCCTGATGGTCAGGATCATGTGGACAATTTGCTGCCAAGAGCAGGAAATGGACTACCTGTTCATTTGAAGTCATGTCCAACTCAGACTTGCTACAAATTCACAGTAATCACTTCTTCACTCGAGTCTCAGTAAGATGTCATTTCCCTCATGCGGGACATTTGGAATCTATGGGTCAGCTAAGCAGGAGCAGCAACAGGAAGGAGAGCATGATGTTTAACAGACAGGTCTAGGGACCGTTGGGGAAAAGAACTCTATAAAGTGCAAAGTTTTGATATTCTTATAGATGAGTAGTGGCCTTCTAACTTTATCCAAACCAGTTTTTTCATCCTAAATTAATAAGAAGGCTTTCCTAGTTTGCCAAATGCAAACTGGAAAAGACCTTTGCATTTATCAGTAGATAAATGCATAAAAGCATTTTATTCATTCAACAATATATGTACCTTCCTAATCTGGTTAAGTTTAGGAAATTGAGTTAAAGAAAAGACAAATCTAGAAATTACATGCTGCTTAAGGGAGTAGCAATCCAGTGGCATGGGACTCTGTCTGGGAGTGTTGTGGTTGGGTTATTTGAGGAACTGCCATTCTCTTGTGAAATTAAATTTGTAGAGAGAGCAAGGACAATGGCCATTTGTATCTTTACTCATCTAGAGAAATGAGTAGAGGGATGGTGTATGCATATATGTTGTTCATTTGACTCTCATTATGCTGAGGATTCATAACATGGTTGTGTGTGCAAGTGAGGTTGATCTGCAAACACACTGTGAGGAGCAGGAGAAGATGGTGATAGTGATGATAAAAGTGACAACAGGGGGCACCTGGATGGCTCAGTCTTTAAGCGTCTGCCTTCGGCTCAGGTCATAATCCCAGGGTCCTGGGATCAAGCCCCGCATCAGGCTCCCTGCTCAGCAGGAAGCCTGCTTCTCCTGCTACCATTCCCTCTGCTTGTGTTCCCTCTCTCGCTGTTTCTCTCTGTCAAATAAATAAAAAAATCTTTAAAAAAAAAGTGACAACAGGAACCATTAAGAGGTTACTATATACCCACCACTTTGTTAAACACATTAGCTGTTTCTTGCTCCTTAATTATTGGGTTCATTGAAGCTTAAGGTCATGAACACAAACACAGAAAGACCTTAGGTCTGCCTAAGTTCACAAACACAAAGGGGCAGATCTGAGCTCCAGCCCAGGCCCAACTTACTTTGAGGTACAAATGCCACCATATACCATCAATGGAGGTGGCAAGTGAGAAAAACCACAGGTTTAAATAAAGAACAGGGCAAGTTCCCTTCTGTCCCTTTTTCTTTTCTATTAACATCTCTTCCCTTTCAACATCTTTCTATGAGGAAGAAGGATTTTTTAAAAAGTACATCTGAAATAATTTCAGATACCAAAAAGAAGTAAAGAATTTGTAATAAATACCAAGATTCCCAGTTTAGGGAAGAGTATATCAACACAATTGCAGATCCAGATATATCCCTATCCCTAAGGTGATGCAAACAACGAATCTGGTGTTATTTTGTCTTTGGCAGCAGTAAGTCCTTTTGTGTAAAGAAGTCTTGCAGAAGGGACTTAAGCTCTACACTCTGGGAATTTTTAGAATTGTAATTCCCAATGCATGGGGAAAAATAGGGCTAAAAGAAACAAGCTTGGTGAAAGGTAGCTGATGAGAAGAGATTGATTGGTATTTGTAATTTATGTGATTGAAAATAGGTGGAGGGGCCTGATTTGAGAAGTATTAGGTGAGAGTCTGGGGAAAGGTTAACATTCTTTAAAGTGCCTATATATCTTAGAATGTGGTTAACAAAGGTATTTGGGTTATTTAAAACTTATTTTTTTTTATTTTTATTAACATATAATGTATTATTTGCCCCAGGGTACATGTCTGTGAATCATCGGGCTTACACATTTCACAGCACTTAACAGCACATACCCTCCCCAATGTCCACAACCCAGCCACCCAATCCCTACCCACCCACACAGCCCCCCACCCCCGCTGGCCACCCTTAGTTCGTTTCTTGAGTCTAGTAGTCTCTTATGGTTTTTCTCCCTCCCCATCCCTTCCTGTTTTATTTCTCTCCCCCACCCCCCCCAAACTCCCGCCTTGCCTCTCAAATTCTTCATATCAG
>CM053613.1:66997076-67051844 GCA_028646535.1 Procyon lotor
CTTTGCCTGAGGCGGAATCGCACCACCCTTGCCAGGGGATGGGCCAAGCACTTTGCTCAGGTCCACTCTCGGAAGTCTTTGTTCCCTGAATGCTTTCTGTACTGCCCTGGAGGCCGGGAATGAAAATAGCGGCCTCCCAGTCTCTGACCCAGAGGAGCCGAGTGCTGGGCGCCACGATCCTCCACAGGCCCTTAGAGGAAAGCCGTTATCACTCCCATCTCCCTTGTCCGCAGTCGGCGCTCTGTGCTCAGCTAGCCCGTGGTGGAGCGCCTCTATCTGTGGCGTGCAGCCCTGTCTGGCGTCCCCAAACCAGCAGATTCCTGCTGCGCGCTCTCGCACCGCTCCTCCCGGAGGAGGAAGGGGGGGTTGTCTCCAGAGCTGCCTACCCTGGGGTCCCTGCTTGACGTATGGCAGCCCTATATGGACTATATGTCTCAGTTCCTATAGTCCAAGGTAAGCCTATGCGGCGTTGCGTGGCTCCCTCTCTGCCACTGGCTTTTCTGCCCCTTTACCTGGGAGCTCTGCTGCACTCGGGCTCCCCTGGTCCCTCGGTGACCCCACGGGTCCTAAACCACACTGTTCTCACAAGGGCTGAACCCCGGTTAGCCTGAGGAACGATGTCCCTCAGTGGAGCAGACTAGAAGCTCCGGATTTTGTGCTCCGCGGCTCTGTGGCTGCTGGGAGCCGGCCCCTCCCCCCGGGGTCTCTCCCATCGCTTTAAATTCACTTTTTCCGCACGTCTTACCTCCTGAAAGTGGTCGATTTTCTGCTCCTAGAATTGCTGTTCTTATTCTCTTCTCTCTGCTGTTGCGTTTGCCGGCTTTTAGAGTGATTTCCTCCTCTTTAGCTGGACTTCTGATTCCCAGTGCTCTCTGTGCCTCCTACACCTCCGCCATCTTACCTCCTCTCCTTAAAACTTATTTTTGAACATTTCATCTTTTCTGTTTGCATCTCTTTAGATTGCTTTACTTCAAAGTTATTTCTAGTCTCATCCTTTCTATCAGATAGAAAGAAGGTATGTGTCTGTCTTATTTTCTCCTGGAGGAAAAGAGAGACATCTCATTTATTCAACTTATATTAAGTCTTTAATATTGAGTCTTTACTCTGGTCCAGACTTTGCAATAGACACAGTGTCAAGAAGAAAGATATCCTCAATGTCTGTGAGGAGTGTACAATAAAGTGATTCTTTGAGAGATCACCCTGTCCTAAGCCAGGAAAGAAACGGTTAATGTAGACATGGCAAGGAAGTATCTTTCTAGAAGGCCCACACTGGACAATAATTAAATGGACACCTGAGAGACTCCATCAAAACTAAAGATCAGAGACAAACAGAAATGTCAGTAGAATAATCTTACTTGCCATGAGCATGGTCAGAGTTTTGGGCTAACCAATGTAATTTTTTTTTAAGATTTTATTTATTTATTTGAGAAAGAGAAAGAGAGAGAGAGAGAGAGAGAGAGAGAGAGAGAGAGAGAGTGTGTGTGTGTGTGTGTGTGTGTGTGTGTGACTGAGCACACAAGCAGGGGGATCAGCAGAGGGAGAGGAAGAAACGAGTCTTCCAGCTGTGCAAATGAGCCCAACATGGGACTGGATACCAGAACCCTGATATGACCTGAGCCAAAGGGAACCACTTAACTGAGCTACCCAGGAGCCCCCTAACCAATATAATTTGGTAGGGGTCTGTGTTTCTTAGGCTCCGTACCCCAGCCAGCAGGTCATGCTCCCTTTGTTTCAGTGGCAGCAGATGGGATTTCTCCTTTCAAACAGGCTTCTTCAGGGCATGCCCTTGGCAACACAAGGGGCTAGGTAAGAATGTAGTGTTGGATAAGCTCATATCCATCATGACTACTAGAAAAATATTTCAGAAAACATGCCATACTAATGATGGTGAAATGGTGCCTTCTTCCTTGAAGAAATGCCTTTTCTGCACCAGGACTTAATGTAATGCCTTCTACCTTTATGTAGGATCAATATGAGACCTGGCAATTGAACAACATTTTTCTGTCTCCTATAAAAATAGGGTTGAAAGAATTTTTCCACTATGCCACTCAAAGTCCTTTTTATATATCCTGTCGATTGCAATCTACACTATCTCTCACAGTTAATTTATGCTTAAGTTTGGTTCCAAGGAAAATGCTGTCTGGACTGATGAATTTGTCCGCTTTCTGTTTTTAGAGAATGAATGACATAAGCCAATGTCTTTTCCATTCACCTTAGCTGGCACAGACTCAGAGCCAAATGCATTACCCAAGTGTTATCTGCTCAACTGAGGTTACTGAAGCACTTCTGCTTCTACTCCTTCCAGATGGTTCCTGTTATGACTTACTCTTAAAAGACTTGCTTTACTTGACAGGGCCATCTGAAGTCCACTCAGTAGGTAAAGCACCAATCTAATAGTCATGATGATTCTTTAGTTAGAAAGCTATACAGATTTATCCATTCTTCTTTCTATCTGAAGAGCAGCACATAACAAAGTGAAATCAGTTCTTCCTGAGTGATTGGCCAATAGGATGGCATCTTACTGGCACTTGAGAACAAACATGATAGATAAATGTAGCATTTTTTGAATTTGGATGAGTTCATATCTCTACTCTGGGTATTGAAAGAGAGAAGAGAGAATGAAACAGACATAGATGTTGCACTTGGAAGATATTGATTCAACCAGGAAGGACCACATTGGATGGTCCAAATCTACTTCCATTCCCTTTCCACTCACCCTCACTTGGAAGTAACTTGGGAACATCGTTTGTCTGAAAGTAAGTACTAATTATAACAACTAATGGCCAGAAAATCCTCTAGAACCACTTCTTTCAACACATGGACATTGAGCCCTACTATTTGCAGACTATTGAGGGGCTAGGACCATGAATCACACTCAGTTCTTGTTCTCAAAATCTGATAGTCTAAATAGGTCTTAAAACAACACTGTGAATTTCTATACTGTGGCAGAATATAAATTCCTCCGTAGTAGTGGGAATGTAGTTCAACCCAGAAGAGCAAAGTTTTATTTTTGTTGTTGCTGTTGTTACAAGATCAAGAAAAGCTTTATAGAGGAGGTGCTATTGGGCAGAAGGACAATCTAGGTTGGTCAAACAAAGATGTAAAAAGAGCAAGTTCTGAGTGTATTCAAAGATAGTAGAAGTACCATTTGTCTAGTAGTTATCCATAGGGGAGCAGAGTAAAAGAAATGAATGGATGTCCCTTGAGAATTTTGTGCTTAACATTGCTATTGAAGGTTTTGAGCAGAAGTGATATCACTAGAATTGTGCATCAGAGTGGTAGAGTAGAGCACTGGGGTAAAGAAATACCAGCAAATGAGAGATCAGAGAAAAGTTTACTGTAGTAATTTAGAAGACAAATAATACGCCTTCATCAGGAATTGTTAATGGGAATGAGAAGAGATAAGAATGGATGATGCAGATGTGGGAAAGATTGTTGAGAACATAACTTTGCAACTGTTACTACATGGAGCAATGTACAAACACTAGCTGCAGCCTGAGAAGGCCCTGAGACTGGGTGACTCCAAGCCTAATGATGTCATCTACAAGGAGTGATGGGGATCCAGGAATAGAAGTGTATTGAGAGGGCTTAGATGAGGGATGAAGGAAAGCCAATGGGTTATGCTGCAGGTGAGGAGCTGGTGAGAAGTGCCATAAGAAAAAAGTACAGTGGGAAAGCATGCTGGGCTATATGGGAAAAGATGGGGGCATCATGGAGAAAGGATGTTCTATTTCATCAGCACTGGGTCACTCAGCAGGGGAGAAATGGAGGGGGTAGAGATCCTTTTTAGGTAGGTAATTGAAAGTTATTCACACTCCTGGGAAACCCGTGTGTGTCCGTTGGTTGAGCATCCAACTCTTGGTTTCAGCTCAAGTCATGATTTTGGGGCAGTGGGATCAAGCCCTGCTGCCAGCTCTGGGATCAGCAGGGAGTCTGCTTGAGGTTTCTCTCCCTTTGCCCCTCCCCTGCTCACTTGCTCCCCCTCTCTCAAATAAATAAATAAATCCTTTAAAAAAAAAGTTCTTCAAACTCCTGAGCCAGATGTCAGTGGAGAGGTACTGACAAAGTCAATAATTATTGCATCTTCCGGACTAACCAACAGGGGACAATCCTCCAGAACTGCTCAAAAGTCACCCAGCCTGAAGAGTTTGAAAGAAGTCAGTGACTAGCTTTCCTGAGATTGCCCTCCTTATGCCAGTGAGGGCTACGGGTGACAACAAATTCACAGCAGCTGGATCCATTGTCATGCTACATACTTTAGCTCTCTGGCCCGTTGCAATATCTTGATGGGGCAGATTCTATGACTATTGCCATTTTACAAATGAGAAATTGGCTTAAGTGGATTGCTTGTGGCCATACAGCTACCAAAGTGAGTAAGTAAGAGCCAGACATCCAATGGGGTGGAGGACAAGGACAGTTATTGGTGATAGTTTAAGTTATTGATCAGTTACACTGATTAGCAAACCCTGAAGCCTTGCTCCTGGGGGAAATAAAGAGTTGGGGCCCTCCAAGCCTCTGGTCACATTTTTGTCAACCCATCAATACATGATCTTGTATTTCCATTTAAAGAAACTATATATGAGACCTATACTTTTCATTCATTAACATGGAGCTCAGCCAACAGCACTGTAACTCATGCCTGTGCACAGCTTACCTAACGCATGTATTTCTCCGTAAGGCACATCACAGCTGTCTTGCACTTAGCACTAGATAGCCCTTCTGCCATACCTGTGGGGCCACTTTACAAAGGGAAACTACCACCAAAAAGCATTACAATGGAAAACACATGGCACTTAATAGACTTCCAAAGGGACACTTATTTATCATGTGAGAACTGAGACAAGAAGGCAGAATATTACCTTGTCGCACTTTGGCTGGGAACATGCACATTGGTGACTCAAATGTTTGATCACCCTATCAATGTCTGCAAATGTCTGTGAAAGAGCCAGAAGTAGTGATGTTGGGATTACAAATAAATTCTGACAAGTAGGCAAGTGAGAACCCACAGAATCTTTGAATACTAAGATGCAACTGTACTAGGCCAGGGGCACATCTCTTGCAACTGATGCACTTCTACAAGAAACCTAGGGAGGTGACCATGATATATTTTGCTTGCTCTTCTATTTTCCCTGTCAGCCTAGGGGTTATCATTTCCCTGCCTCCTGAATGAAAAGAACAGCCTCACTGGGGGTAATTTGCAAGCCCTGAAATGAGCTGTGGATGGAAAGCACATGGCCTTCAGCAGAGGGATATGGCTAGGACCCAACTCTTCCTGAAAGGCCCACATGTGAAGGGCATGATGACTTAGCAGGTGCTACAGGACTGGTGGACCTGGAACCCTGCAGCCTCCCTCCTGTGGATTCTGGGCCCTTACTCGTTCTTGATTTCTTTTGGGCTTGACAGCAATGAGAGATATAGCAGTCATTCTAATGGTAAAATTCATACTCAAATTGATGATTTTTGGTATGTTACAGAATATTTCAGGTTAAGTTGAAGGTCAGAGATAGAAGTTTATTCCTGGTTGTTCTGACCCTTAATCCACTATGCCATTTTATATAAATATTTTAATATTTCTAATCCTTGGTTTCCTCATCTGTAAAATGAGGGTAATAGCTTATTTACTTCTTTGATTTTTAGTGAAAATTAAAAGCATTAATTCATGAAAGGAGCTTAACATGATATCTGCAATATGACAAACAGTAAGCATTAGCTTTTAAAATTTTATATCTAATTCAAAAACATTCTGATTTTTTTTCTTTGATAGTCCAATGATTGAGAATGGGCATTGGAGTCAGATTCCCTCAATTCTACTCCAATCTTCTTTTTTCTCTATTTGGATAACTTTGGACAAAATATGGAACTTCTTTGAATCTCAGCTTCCTAATTGGTCAAAGAGGGGGAAACAGTCTAACTCTAAGATTGTTTTGAATGTTAAACAATATAATTCATTTAAAAGAACTTTAGCACTGGGCTAATGCATGATAAGTCTCAATAAATCCTTCCTCAATAAATCCTCATGGAGGAGGACAATTACTTCCAAGGATCCACGTTTATACATCATGTGCTACACTGGCTAATAAGATGTTCGGAACTGCTGGGACACCGACCACAATGACAGGAGTTCCCCGAGGGACAGGTGGGTGTCCTCGTGGGCTTGGAGAAGCAATGTCAGAGAGCCAATTGGTCCTTTCGCAGAAATGTGTCTCCATGGGTACATCTCATTACAGGGATGATTCATCCAGGCTGCCCGTCCACTGCTGTTTAGCAGGACAGCCACATGCAAGCCACATCTCTGCATTACACCACCTATTGCAAAACTGTTGACATTCATTCTGCAGCTGACCTTTCTTTCCCCTGTCTCTTTCCCAAACTTCTCTTTCCATGAGTCCTGTAGGTAGGTAAATCTTCCCATACTACATCCCCATGCTGGGGAAATTGGCTGGCTCTGCTAAGTGTGATTGGAGCCGTTTGTTTTTAAGCTGCACATAAGCATCGAGTGAGATTTATAGCATTTTCCTTCTTGCCGAATCGACCCACTGGGAGCCATTAAAGTTTTATTGCTCTCTGCAGTTGCCTGGCCAGAGTGGAATTGAGGGGGCCTGCAGTTGGAAAAGCTTTTTCTTCCATTGGCTTATTCACAAGGAGTATTGGGGGGCAGGGAATAGAAGTAATGCTTCTTTGGTTTGGTCTCCCATTTTGGTCCCAATTCTTTTCCAAACTGCACTGAACTTTTGGGATGATCCCATATATAATTTGCACTGCATACTAGGCCTTCTTCCTCTGACAAGACCTCCTAAGGTCTTCCTTAGGAGTCCACCTAAGGACTTCCTTTCAGAAAATCTTCTTGTATTGATCAAATGAAGGCTAAGAGTTTCTCTGAAATTTCCCTTACCTCTCTTGGCTGGACCCCAAATTCTTTTTCATTTCACTGTTTGTTGTTCCAGACTTTGATTCCTATTTTCCTTCTGACTTGAAGGATTATTATTGGACAAAAGTACATGAATCCTAACATCAGGATCCTAAATCTGGAAGAATTTCTTCAGCTCAACTTAAGCAGTGAATTAAATGACACAAGTTTGCTTAGCAATTGTTCTCAGGGGGGAGTCTTGACAAGATATGTTCTTATACCAGGTTACAAAAGGGAAAAGTATTTTAGTGATGATTTCAACTACCTCCCACACTTGTATTAGGTCTTAGTTTTTTTGTTTTGCTTTGTTTTGTTTTTTCCACATTGGGCCTTTAGATGTCATATGTAGGCATAGGTTGGTTTTCACTGGAGTAAGACACCCTCACTCACTGTTTTTTTTTGTTTGTTTGTTTGTTTTTTTTAAGATTTTAAAAGAGAGAGAGAGAGATCACAAGTAGACAAAGAGTCCGGCGGGGGGGGGGGGGAAGAGGCTCACCACTGAGCACAGAGCCTGATGTGGGGCTCGATCCCAGGACCCTGAGATCATGACCTGAGCCAAAGGCAGGGGCTTTAACCCATTGATCCACCTAGATGCCCATTCACTGTTGATTCATAAAAGTTATTGCATATTTACCAGGGGCCAAGCACCCAGGACCGTCCTGAGACAATAGGCGCACAAGTCCTGTATCAAAGATGTCTTAAATAATGTCTTCTGAACAGCACCAGGAATGAGAGGATAGGGCTGGGTCTTGTGGTCATTTATTTAGCTATGAGGGCCAAGCTTCTATCAAAATCAGTCTTCAGTATTGTAAGATACAATGTATGTTGATAACAACAAAGAGCATTTTTGAGCACTTGCCTTATTCAGTCACTGCACTAAATACATATATCATTTCATTTTTATTCTGATAAAAATCTCTCAAGATAAATTTTAGCTACATGCTATCTCTCAGGAAGCTAGAGCTGAAGAAGGACGCAATGACTGGTCCAAGGTGCTACAACGAGCAGGTGGGAGAGCTAAGCCTGCATGCCAGTCAGAGGCGCCACACATTCATGCGCTGTGTCTCCTGTCAGCCTGAGGAAGGTTTCTGTATCCTCGGTCTCTCAGTCAGTTGGGAAGTTGCTGTTTTCTCTTCCTTACATAGTTTCATTTTAAGAATGAGTGTTTTAGATGGGACATAAGATTTTATCCTCAAGGATAGGAATTTTGACATGAGCATTCTGTATGAAGTCATCCCCTAAGAGGCCAGCTCCATCAGCTGTCATCCCAATCATCACTGGCAGCAAGGACACTCTACTTTTATTGGGGATTGACAGACATAGAGCAAACTGTTTGAGAGCAAATTTCTGAGGTTAGAGCTCTAGGACTAGCTTCTTATCACTGCCACTTATCATGAGTGAAGCAATCTTACCCTTTTGTGGGCCTCAGTTTCTTTATCTGTACTACAGGGATGATAAAAGAATCAACTGTGCATGCTCGATATGAGGGCCAAATGAAAGCCAACACATTGAAAGCACTTAGGACTATGCCTGGCACATAATAAATTCTCAATTAAATTTGACTTTTATTATCTCTTTTCAAGTGTCTGAAGTCATTCACAGTATTGTCACATTTAGCCTCATAATCTGGAATAAAAGCTATCATTAAACGATCACTTAATTAAGGAGGCATTTTTAGACAATAAGAAAGACACTTGTTCACAAGCACTGGAATTCACTGTAATGAACCAAGGCAGAACAGAGAATTTCAAGTTCCTCATTACAGATCTCTCTCTAGATGAAATCCATCTTCCCAATCCTGCAGCTTTGGTTGACATTCCTGGTGCAGTACACCTTCTAATTTGGGGACTAAATTGAAATGTAACATTTGGTTATGTTAACCAAGTCTCTTGAAAGAGACTTGCTTTTCCCAGTCACCTACTCCTGCCTTAGGATGTACAATGTAAACATCAAGAACTCTTGTATGCCTCCAGTGCCCTGTTTGTCCCCTTTTTCCCTGGCAGGTCCCAAAGGCTAAGATCAAGAGTGGAAAACCAACTCTTTCTAAATAGTTCTGAAACTTTTATTTTCCAGCTTACAGATGAGAGGTAAATGGGCAAAATGAAACAAGTGGGGAAGATCAAAGGATGGAGCAGTTATACCATTGTATCTCTGCATGCTAAACAAGCCCTCCTCTTTATTAGCAGTTGTTACAATATAATGATTTTAGTTATATAAATATATTATTATTATTATCATTAGGTAGGCATTTTTTTGTTGTCATCACAGTGTGAGGCAGATAGAGCAAAGATATCAAGCCTTGCAACAGTTTTATAAGGCAAATACATCTGCAGCAGAGCTTTCCTTAAGACACAGAATAGAAACCAAGCACAGACCCTAAGACCACGTGTGTATCTGTCCCTTCATATTTCCAGCCTCATTCATCCACTCTCTCCACTGCTTTCTTGCTCTCCTCAAACATACAGCATTAGCTCCTGCTTTGGGGCTCTGCATTTGGTACTCCTCTTTCTGGAAAATTTCTGCTGACCATCAGATGTCTTACTTCCTTTTGGGATTTGGGTCTTGTTTCTGTAATTGAGGCAAGTCTGCCCTTATCCCACATTCTGAATTAATCCCCTTGCCTTTAGGGTTATTTATAGCACTCTTCCCTATATAAAGATGATGCCATACATTTGGTAGTTTGACTTCTTCTTTAGAATCACAAGCCTATGCAGACAAGGATTTTGTCTGTCTTGCTCACCTTGCATTTCTACCTAGGGAAACACTTGAAACATAGCAAGCACTGAATAAATATTTACTGGATAAACATAAACACTGAATGAAGGAATTAATAAATTAAGGGAATTCGTTTCCCAAGTTCTTCCATCTGGTGACTCTGTCAGGTAACTTCTTATAAGAAAACCGTGGTGGTGGGATTGCTGCATGGAGAGGCTGTCTCATCCAGTCCTCTTATTGAAAAGGTGAAGAAAGGCAGGCCTAGGCCTGTAATAAGTCAGGGCTGGGACACAGTCTACCATACTTTCTTTCTCATCCATAAAGTTTCATTGCAAAGGAGCCAGATGCTAATGCCATCAATCACACTTAAGTGACATCTTGCCTCCTTATCAGAGTTGGCCCCCCTGCAAGTGATTTGCTGGTTCCTGAGTGGAGGGTGAACACAGAATGGTGAGGTAGGCCACCTGCCCTCTCCTCACCCCAGTCAGAATCCCCATTGAGCACTGAGCCTGAATCCTGCCTCCAGTTTAAGCCAAGATTAGCCCCTTGTTAGGAACTGTCTCTGAAATTCTGGCCATGTGTTTGAGGAACATTTGTACACAATGTGGTGCAAAGGGCATGGATTGAGACCAGGATATTTGAATTGAGGAACACTGCCTGCCTGGCCAACCCAGAAAAAGTCCTTTCGTTTTCTCCTCAACCTGTTTCCTTGTCTGAGATATGTTGGGCAGGTGGCCCATCTGCAGCCTCCAAGACTCCTGTCAGCTCAGGGATACTTCTGAGTGTCCACCTTGTTCTGCTCCTGTTGCTGTGTGACACTCTGCTCGCCCTTACAGACTCAGCCACTGCTCTCTCCCAAACATAGTGGGGTGGTGTGAAGTATGGTCATTCTGCCAAGAGCCAAGAGGCAGAGAGAGAGAGTGTGTGAGAGTGAAGGAGTGAGCAAAGGGGAAGGAGTGTCACCTGTTAAGCAGTCATTGCTTACCCTGATTTTCTTGGCTCTTTCCTTGACCCAGTGAATTAAAAAAGGACATCTCAGGGAAAACAGAAGCAGGGGTGCTTCAGCAATATTTTTACCCTGCCAAATATCAAGAAATTGTAATTGTGGGAAAGCAGGGTCTACAGGGTTTCATGTGCTTGTTCTCAGAGTGCAGAGACTCCCTCCCACCCCTCCACCAAAGTAAGGAGGAAAGGGGAGGGAGCCCTTTTGAGAGAGGAAGAGAAAAAATAGTTCCTTGGAGTTGGGAGCTGGCCAGTGTGTCTTCTAATTTAATTACTTATCTTTCCCTCAAATTGTTTATGGTACACTAGGCTATTAAATGCGCCATAAGCAAACTGCTCTTGAAAGAGGAAGTGGATTTATTTGTTTTAGTTACCACTCCAACAAAAGTCTATTTCTTCCGCTAATTAAGATTCCATTCGCTAATTTAAATGTTATGCTAATTAAAGTATAATTCTAGAAATGTAAAAAGGACTTAAAAAAGAGAAAGAAAAAACTGGGTTGGCCTTTAGGAATTACATTAAATTTATTGCGTTGTAACAATGGGAAGCTGGGTGATTATTTCATTTGCCTCGTATGCTGTATTCACGCTTCTGCTTATTCATACCCATTCTCTCACTTCAGCTCATTAACACACACTTCCCTCTCCCTCTTTAATGGGAGTCTTCTTGTGATGGTTTAAGATGAGTTGTGAGTTAGATCCTTGAAGCAATGTTTAGAATTTCTTCAGCTGGGCCACACAGAGTGTTGCAAGCTGCCGCCTGATTTGATGTTTAGAGAGAGAAAAAAGAAAACATCTGGATTTCTGCTTTGTAACCAATTTCTGGAGCCAAGTTGCTGCTGCTCCAGCTTTTCCTCCATCCTCTCTGGAAGCCTGGGTATGTTACAGATAAAAAGACTACAGTATTTTACAAGAAAGTAGATGACTTTCCTTGGCCATGTTTGTGACACACATACTGAGTGTGTGATTCTAGTGACCTCAGTGGACATTCACGACATGGGCAAACCCTTCTCCCAAACCTCAGCTTCCTTGTCAGCAAAATTCAGGTTTTTGGCAGCATTGAACACACTCAAGCTTGAGAAAGCACCCGACATGGTGACTGGGACAGAACAGGCTCCCCACATGTCCCGTTTCTCCCTCTCTCCTAATTTTGAGGCTGTAGCAACAAACCCAAAGACAGGACTCTGGAGTTTCTCAGCTTGAACTTTGTGCTTACAGGTGATCAAGAGAGAACACTTAGTTTCTGCCTCCAATTAAAGCAAAACACATGTAGCCAAATGCATTAGTTTTTTATTGCTGCATAACAAATTACCCCACAATTTAGTAGATTAAAGCAGCAAACACTATTATCTCCATTTCTGTGGGTCAGGAATCTGAGAGAGGCTTCTCTGAGCGTTTCTGGCTTAGAGACTTTGAGAGACCCAGCAATTAACAGACCAGTCACAGCTGCAGGCATCTGAGGCTTGACTGGGCTTGAGGATCCAAGTCCAAACTCACTCACGGGCTGTCATTGGCCAGGAGCTTCTATTCCTCATCACTCGTGGCCTCTCCAGAGGGCACCTGGCTTCCCACCCTCATTTCCTCTTTCTTCTACTCATTACCAGTCACTAAATCCTGCCCACAAGCAGCAAGGAGGGGATTTCACAGGAATGGGAACACCAGAAGGTAGACCGCAGGATCGTCTGGGAGGCTGGTCTGCCTTCTTGGTGTACTTCCTTTTCTATCTCAGTGCTTCGCACTCTCACCATCTTCTTGTCAGAGCGAGAGCTTATGTCCAGCCATCTGCCCATTGTCCAGTCAGGACAGCTTGTGAAGGAACACTTCAGAGACTCGCTCAGAGCCCATTGTCCAGGGAAGTGTCACATGTCCACCCCAGGGGGACTTTGAAGAGGACTGTGGCAAGGGAGCAAGGAACGAGGAGCTGTTTCCCGAAAAGCCATAGGTGAATTCTGGGCTAAGTCTCTGACAAGGCTTGCAGCTGCCTGCCTGCGTGACACTTTGGAGAAGCAGTCAGAACTCAGCACAAGGGAGTCCGGGCCGGGAGGTTCTTTTTGGTGTAAGCCACAAGAGCTAGGATCGCTAGAACAGCAAGCTAACAAAAATGAATTAACTTGCTTCTCAATTTGATTTTCAATGCCAGAAAGGAGACGGAAAACAGCATCACAGAGTTAATTGTCTTTCATTTCTCATCTGGTTAGGTTGGCTTCTCCTTTTATTAGTGTCTTTCTTGCCAACCGTTGAGTGAGATGTTAACACCATAAACCTGAGGCTACTGTCTAAGCTAATCTTGACAATTCTGGCTTTCTTCTGGCCCGTGGCTTGGAAGGGAGAGGAAGGCAATGGGTTCCAGGTGGGAGAGGGGCAGCAAGTGGGACATCAGTGCTGGGTAGTTGGCTTCCACAGCACAATTGCGCTATGGGGCTGTTGGAAAACTGCTGTCAAAAGACTCCCCAGAAACTGGATACACTGTTGCTAATTCAATCATACTGCCAGGGTAGTCTGGCATTTACACTGGCAGACCACAGGCGTATTTGCCTGTCTTTACTACTAAAGACACTGAGGAGAGGCCAGGGGCATGGGGAAGTGACTTTCTGGCAGGTCAGTAGTTGAGCAAGGATGAGCATGGTCCTCCTCTGGGCTGCCCTCCCGCCCCCCACATGTCCCTGCTGTGCCTGGGAGAGTAGCTGGTTTGCCCTGGTGCTGTCCATACACCACTCCCTCACCCGCTGTGAGTGTAGACCTAATTCACACAAGGTGGGCAACACATGTGGACATTCTCTGCTCAACTTAGGAACATAGAGTCTCAGGCAACAGATTAGACCCATAAGCTTACTTACGGCTCAACAATAAATAGCTGATTCTGATTCTATTATAGTTTATTAATCACCTTCTAAGAACCTCAATTGCTGTTTACTTTTCTGAGGCTGGCTCCCAAATAAATGCCCCAGAAGCCTCTTTGAAGGCTGACATTCATGCTTCACATGATCTCAAAATGGAAGTTTGTAGTATGTTCAAGTGAGCAAATATTTACTGAACATTCAGTAGTATGCTGAGCACTGTGTGATGCTGGGAAATGAATAGTGGTAACAAAAACAAATATGATTCCTGCCCTCAAACAGTTTACATGAAGAGGGGGTGAGTATCTCAGGTGGGAGAGCAGTGGATTACAGATGGCCCGACGTGGTTTACATCATCTTCACTCAGACATCTGCCAGCTGTGTGACCTTGGGCAAGTTACCCAAGCTTTTTTTTTTTTTTTAAAGATTTTATTTATTTGACAGAGAGAAACACAGCAAGAGAGGGAGCACAAGCAGAGGGAATGGTAGCGGGAGAAGCAGGCTTCCTGCCGAGCAGGGAGCCCGATGCGGGGCTTGATCCCAAGACCCCGGGATCATGACCTGAGCCGAAGGCAGATGCTTAACGACTGAGCCACTCAGGCACCCCAAGTTACCCAAGCTTTTAGACTCAGAAATGATGTGATCGGATTTGTGTTTTAGAAAGAGTGTCACCACAGCAATTTTTGTAAGGAGATTGCTAGGGAGGAAACAGAATAATGATTATCAGTTAATGAGCTCTTGCAGTGGTCAGGATAAGATGTATCTAGAGTCTGAACTGAGATGACCCAAGATGAAAGTGAGATGCAGGGGTGGCTGGGTGGCTCAGTCGTTAGGCGTCTGCCTTCGGCCCAGGTCAGATCCCAGGGTCCTGGGATCGAGCCCCGCATCGGGCTCCCTGCTCAGCAGGAAGCCTGCTTCTCCCGCTACCATTCCCTCTGCTTGTGTTCCCTCTCTCGCTGTTTCTCTCTGTCAAATAAATAAAATCTTTAAAAAAAAAAAGTGAGATGGATTCAAGAAGCAGCAATGGTTTGGACATGCATGAAGGAGAGGGAAGAATGGACATGGTGCAGCTTTAAAGCCTCGGTGACTGGTGCCTCTTGGCATTATTAACTAAGATGGGGAAAGCAGGACAGAAGATGGGAATGTGGCAAAGAGAAGAAACTTAGAACTTGTTCTGCATGAGTCATACAAAGGCTCCTTGGTGTCCATGCTATGATCTGTGACCTGGGTTCTGTGCTCCAAATCCAAGGAGGTCAACTAGAATAGCTGAAGATCAGAAAAACTGTGTAGGAGAGGGATTCCGGTGGCAGTTTTAAAAACTCCTTTCATAAGCAGTGAAATAAATCTGGAGAGATGCCCTCCTCTCCCCTCAGAGGCTTCTCCTTTGTCGGGCTGGATGGACTGGAGTGACAGAACATTGATCGGTACGAGATAGATGGGAGGAAAAGCCCTCATTGCCCGCTGAATCAATGCTCCCTTAAAGACTGCAACAAACAGGATTAAAGGTTGAAAGACATTTATTGAGGGGCGAATCTGAGTGTATGTTTTATTAGTCAGCCATGGTCCTGGGTTTATAGAAATGCCCAGCCTAGACACTGCCAAGAGCAATAAATCAGGGCTTTCTTCATTGGCTGGCTGCCTGGGCAGTGATGTGGGGGTGTGTAACCCCAGGCCAGAAGGATGGAAGAGAGTGTTGTCTCCAGTCCATCTGGGTTGGGGGAGGGGCTGGAGGAGGCTTGGCCAACACCCGCTCCTGGCTTCCTTCCCCAGTCACTCACAGATGAGATCAAACATGCTTACTGCATGGGTAGAGGCCTCTGGGTTCTCTCAGAATTAGGATGTTCCCCACCTCTCCTGCCAAAATCATTTGCCTAACCTTTTGCCTGACTGATTCAGAAGCTATTAAATACACGGCATCCACACAGCTGGCCATTAATTGGAGGCCAGAGCTTGATTAATGAGCATTATGCTAATGTTGGGTCAGGGGGCAGATTATGTGTAAAGGGCCAAAACAGTAAGCCAAGTCAAAAGCAATAACACCACCTTCCATCCCTCCGCCTCCTCAAATTAGTTGGCAGCTGGAGGCAAGTAGAGAAAAGGCATATTGATGAGATGGCACATCACAGCCTGGCACTTGCCCTAGCTTATGACGCCCGCACAGAATCGTTGCCCCAAGGAGGAGCAGCAGCCACCCTAGAAAGGTGAGCTTCTGCTCTGAGCTCGCCTCCCTCCAGGAGGTGTAGGCAGCTATGGGTTGTGACACTTTCCAGGCTAAGTGGCTCTTATAAGGACTCTAAGATGAGTGATGAAACACCCTCTATGAATACATCCCTATAAAGTGTTTTTGTACAAACACTGAAATGAACTTGGACAAACAAATCCTGAATCAGCCACTCAGAAATCTTGCCTCATTTGGCAGGTAGAATACTGTTCACTTCTGAGCCTCTGTGTGCTTACCTGACTATTCTGTACTTTCTCTCCCTCTGGTTCCTCCTGCTGCCTTCTGCCTTGAGCACAGAAAGTCCTTCCCATTCTTTCTTCTTCCTCTTCTCTTCACGCTCCATGCTTTCTCCAGGGCTAAGTGTCCCTTTCTATGAAGTCAGTTATCACAGCTGATTCCAGAAGAATTATGTCTGAGGAATAGGTCTCTACCATAGACATGCTTTCCAACGCCTCTGTGTGTAAGTTCTGTACAATCCCTAATTCCCTGCACATCATGCTGAGTTCTTCTGCTTCTATTACTAGCACACAAGTCCTTGCTCAATGAGACAGAAATAGAAGCTTCCCTTTGGGCTTCCTCTCACTTCTTATACTGCCCATGTCTCTTTCTATGCAGTTTCTATCTTCTTGGTGTCTGTCACTATGGAGGTCAGATTCTCACCCTCTCATTTATGCTGTGGTACAGTCTCTCAGCCCATCTCTCCTTATCCAGTCAATGTGCCAGTCCTGCCTTAGCCAATGTGTTTCTCTCCATGTTGAGCCTACCAACACGTGCCCACTGCCAGACTCCCCAGTGGCATTCAGGACCCTTTATACTCTGAGTGTAGCTGATACTGAATCTCATTTTCTGCTCTTCTCCCCTTTCTCCATACACAGGGCTGATGGCCTTTCTGGAGGACATAACCCATGTGTGGAACTCCTTGGCCTGTGAATGATATTGTCTTGATATGATTCTGTAGGACCTCAGGTTTCTATCCTAGGCCTGTCCTGGGATTTCATAGATGACTCAAATGAGGACACATGTACCCATAAAAGAAGGCATACCTACAAGATGGAAAATGACAGGAAGCTGGGGGAGAGGCTAAATATGTTGGATGACAAACTCAGAATCAGAAATGAAACTGACAGACTGCAAACTGAATGTAACCATATTGAATTGAACAGGAATAAATATAAAGTCACATTTTTGGGTTAAAAAAACAATCTTTAAAAAGATACAGGATAAGAGAAATATGGTTTAGCTAAGGCACCAATTAAGAAAATTTCCACTGACAGTAAGGGTAATTTAAGACAATATAGTCTAAGTTATCAAAAAAGAAAACAGAATTTTAAGAAATATTGAAATATTCTACCAGAGGGATGGTGACAGTCTTCATTTATTCCATGTTAGGCATATCACATTCAGAGTACCAAACTTTTGAGGAAATAAGACAAAAGGGCATGTTTAATGAAGATTAATTTGAAAAAACTTAAAAACATATATGTGAATTATTGAAGGAATTATTTGCCTCAATATCCCTTCCAAAACTGAAACTGTATAAATGAGTCTCCCTACCCCCACCCTCTGAGGCCCTTTAAAATCTTTTGGTCTAAAACTCTAAGAGAATCTTAATCTCAGAAAACAAGCCTAGGGCTGCTGGGGGAGGAGGAGCAGATAGGGTGGCTGGGTTATGGACATTTAGGAGGATTTGTGCTATGGTGAGTGTTGTGAATTGTGTAAGACTGATGATTCACAGACCTGTACCCCTGAAGCAAATAATACAGTATATGTTAGTTTAAAAAGTATATTTTATTTATAGGAAATAGCTTTAATTTAATAAAATATTTGTCTTTATATTTTCATTAATAAAATAAAATAAAATCTTTTGGTCTAAATGAAGAGGGTTTCTTTAAACCCTCCCCAGTACACTTCATGTGAATTGACTGAATCCTCTTTCATGATCCCATTGCGTTTTGCTTGGTCTTCTATTTATATTCTGGCCATTTTTATTTCAGTCTTCTGCCACAAGTTTTAAGCCATATTTCAGAATCCAGCACATAATTAGTAAAAGTTGAACAAGCTTATATACAGAGACAATATTATCCTTTAAATCAATATTACCCAAACTGTTTTCTAACTGTGTTCTGAAAGCTCTAAGAGAAGTGTAGTCTCACAGCTGTTAATGCATATTCCAGAAAGAGTTCTATGGTCAATTAAGTAGGGGAGGTGTTAGGTTAATTAAGGTGAAGCTGGCTTCTTTACTACAGGACATTTCAGAGTCTTTAATATGTTAATGTACACCGTGAATCACCAACAGATGGCTATTATATGCAGGATCTACCAAAATCATTTAACTATAGAACACAACTTTCATGTAACAGCATTTGACATTTAATGAAACAGTTTGAGAAAAGCTGAATTAAGTCTCCTTCAGGGACATGGTGCCTAACCTGTCCAGGAAGGGCCAGAAATTAACATGAAAGGGGTAAGAATATGGGAACTTACCTTATAAGGAAGGGGATACTAGATGGACACATATTTGAGACTTCAAGCAAATATGTATTTAAAAACTTGAGAGGCAAGGCGGGGGTTTGTGGGGGGAGTGGGGGAGAGAAATGAAACGAGAGGGGATGGAGAGGGAGACAAACCATAAGAGACTCCTAGACTCATGAAATGAACTGAGGGTGGCTGGGAGGCGGGGGGGTAGGGATGGGGTGGCTGGGTTGTAGACATTGGGGAGGGTATGTGCTATGATAATTGCTGTGAAATGTGTAAGCCTGATGATTCGTAGATATGTACCCTGGGGCAAATAATACATTATATGTTAATAAAAAAAAAAAGGATAAAACACACACACACATACACACAAAAAGTTGATGGAAAAGTTAGTCATGATGATAGCTTAAAAAAGATGGGGACACCCTGAATAGAGAATCACAAAATGTCCTGCTAAGGAGAAAAATAAGTGGAGCTTTTAAAGAGATGGGTGTCATCACAGAGGGGGGTCTCTGAGGAGCTCAGCCCAGAGGCTAGAAGTGGAGTCAGAAATACAGGAGATAGGAGGTACAGGAATGCAGCAGAGTAGGGGATCCACAGACAAGATAGTGATTCCTAGGGACAAAGGGAGCCAATTTTAGAACAAATCATTAGGATGTACACTAATTAGAAGGCACACAGGTTTCTTCAAGATACATACAGCAAACCTGTTTTGGGTGGCTGATCTGGAAAATCCTTATGTATGGGTTTTGATGTAGGCCTGTTTTTGGTTCTGCCTTTTTGAGAGACTTACATGGTGAAATAAAAGGCATGATTATCAAATTTACATAGAGCAAAAATCTGGATCGTCAATGATGTTTGAAAAAGGAAGTCAAGATTAAAAAGATTTCAATTGCTGAGAATAATTGGTGAAAACAATGACAAAATGAAAGCCAGTAGAGGTGAAGGTGAATATTTGCAATTACTTTCCAATTTGCAGAGGCGTGGGATGTGACTTGATTGTGTCTGGATTTGGGACCCACACAAAGGTGTTGGCACAACAGGAGAAAAAAGTCAATTGCCCTGCCCACAGCCAACACCTATGCACAAATGTTAAATCTAATACACGGCTGATGTTTGGGTAAAGGAGGTAGTGATTTTATGGGTCTCCTGAGAGGCCATACAAAATGTGAAAATACAATACACTTTGTTCTCTTTTGGGCAGGATTGGAGAGATATCTTGACACAAAACTTAGGTTCCAGGGAGGTGGCCTAGGAAAGTGAAGGAAAAAGATAAAAATCCTATCTGAAGAAAAATGGTTGGAAGGACTGGAGATATTTAATTTGGAAAAGAAAAGACTTTTGGGAGACGTAGCTTCTTCCAAACTTCTGAAGCATAAAAAGAAAAATTGGATCAACTGGATGGCTTCTGGTGTCAGAATAAAGAATAATACCTAGGATTACAGGGAGGCAGATTTCAGCTCAATGTGGTATATTAAACCTTTTAACAACTGGTATTGTTCAGCAAAGAACTGATTCACCCTGAAGGTCTTGAATGAACTGCCTGTCATTAAAATGAAGTAATGTGCTAGCAGCACTGAACATAGTGAACATAGTTCCTGACACAGGGGAAACACATGCTTCACGATCATTTTTTCCCTCTCTCCCTCTATATTTATCTGTGTCCACTAAGGAAATGGGAAAACACACTAGGTATTTCTAACAGAGAGAATTCAATAAAGAGAATTAGTTACACTGGTGTTGGGAGACTAAAAGGGCCAAAAGAAATGAATGAGTATCCCCACGATAACCATAGGAAGTAGTTACCACTGCTGGAGGTGGAGGGAAAAGGAAAGGAGTGGAACTCGCAGGGCACAGCAGCTCAGAAGACAGACCCCGTGGAGTTAGTGCTCAGATTTCTGAAGATGGGCACCTTTGGGAGAACATGATGAGACTAGTTCTGGGATTTCTAAACAGAAGCTAGAGGTTGAAGCCAACTGCAGCTGCCAGGGGCTTCCTGCCTCCTTGGGTCCACTGGACAGGAACATGGGAAAAGAAGAGAGAAGCATACTTCCCATACCCCATCTTTCAGATTCAATTTGTATTCTCATGGCAGGTCTTATGAGCGGATCAAAAAATGTAGTTCTCAGCCTTCCAGGTTTAGGGCAAAGTATGGAAGGATAAATTTGAGCCAAAGGACAATATCCAGCACCACTGACTCCTCCAAATCCCCACACACCCAAATTTGGCTCCTCCAGATCCCTACATACCCTTCTACATGTGATATAGATGCCCTGCCCAACTTCATGCTCGAACTATGCTTTCATGCACTGCCCATGGCATGTGCCCATTGCCCTCAGGTAGCACCTCCACCTGGTAGGATTTCCTAACTGGTACAATGATGCAAAGCTTCATTCCTGAACAGTGTGCCTTGCTTTTACTAACTCGCTTTCATTTTGCACAAATATTTCTTATTGGATATGAAAACACTAAGACAGCTGTGTTCCCTCTTCCTCCTTCCCTCCATTATTTCTCTGCTTTCTTTTTCTTCCTTTTAACCCCCTCCCTTCCTCCTTCTTTCCTATTGCCCTACAAAACACCATGAGGGCTACTGTGGAGGAGATTCCTGTACTGGGTGAGAGGTTAGACCAAAACAGTTTTCATGCTTCTTCAATAAACAGATTGTTACTCTATTACAATTTTGTATTAACTAGTTTCACTGCATTAATTTCTTGTCCTACTGGGTATCTTCTATCTGGGCCCACTGATTTACATGCATAGCTATACTCAATTGCTCTCTTTATCAAATAGTTCATATTTAATGGGCAAAATTTAGAAAGTGCAGACAAACAAGAAACCTAAAAACACCTCATAATGTAATCTCAACTCCAAGCAGTCATCACTGTTCAATTGTTTGTAAATATCCTTCTAGCTATGTTTCCATGCCTGAATTGGTATATAGATATAGATACAGATGTTTGTATCATTCACTACAAATGGTTTTACAATCTTTCTGGTAACTTTTTATGTAGTTTAGTACATTCCTTTTACAAATAATCCATATACTATTTTTAATGTCTATACAATACGGCAGCATATGGCTGTTTCATAATTTATTTAACCTTAAATAAATTATGATTTATTATATTATAGATTATATAATTTATATAGATTATATATATATATAAATTATATAGATTATAATATTATAGATTAATCCTCTATCACTGGGCATTTGGTTGCTTAGGATGTGTTGTTATCATAAATATTGGGCATGTTCTCAATGATCATTATGGGATAGATTCTTTATTGTCCACCCTCTTTCTAGTGAAAAAATTTATAACTTCTTTGCCAATATGGACACATCATTTCATTAGAAAAGACCTGGAAATGAAGAACAATGAGGTACCAATAGTTCTATCTTCAGATTCCTGAGGCACTTTATTTTATGACCACTGTGTGTCTAGCACCATGCTGAGTGCTGTGAGAGCACAGAGATGCAATGTCTGCCCTGAGAGAGAGGACAGCTTCAGAGAAGAAAACCAGGCAAGAGATTATTAGGAATGTGTAATGATTTTAGTAGCAGTGAAGGCCACAGCAACAGCTCAGCTAAGGATGAGGTGGAGCTTACAGGAGATAATCAGGAGACACCAAGTTCAGTCTCATTAGCCAGGCCACACAAAGTGGGCATGTCAGGCCCATAGTACCAGGTGCTGGACACTGCCATTTGGACATCAAGTTTTTAGTTCAGTTCTCAGGTTATCTCTGAAAATAGTCCCAGAGTTACTTTCTTCTTGGAAGCTGAGAAATGACACCTAAATCATAATGACTGATGCCAGAGGACAGCATGACTGGGATTCTTCTTTCCCTTCACCTGAGAGCAAGTTTTTGTGGCACAGTCTGCTACGGAGACGGTGAAAAAGACAAAGGTGAATCGGGCAATCCTGTCTTTGAGCAACTTACCAAGACATATGGAGGGAGAAGGGAGTTACATGCTTTTATAGCAAGCATGCAAACTTAAGGATGTGACAAGCAGACGAACAGATTAGTGTCATGAGGCAAGTTCATCTCACACATCATGAAAATTCAGAGGAAGACTATGTGGAGGAAATGGTCATAAAGGGTGGACAGAATTGAGATATTTAAAGATGGAGAAGGGAACAGCATGTGCAAAAGTTGAGGAATGAGAGCATGGATGTCTCGACAGAGTAATACAGTGTTACCTAACAGTTTAAAATTCTTCTTTGAAAATATTTTTGTTACAACATATTAGTCAAATTATAATTACTGTCCCATTTTACAGATGAGGAAATTGAGTTTTATACATGGAATGACTTACTTCAGTGGCACTCCTAGTTGATTACTCAGTTGGCATATGCTACATGGTCTCCATGAAAATAGGTAGTGGGAGAAGGGGATTTCAAAAGGGAGTTAGGAGCCACATCATTATCGTTCTTGGATGCCAAAATAAGCAGTTTGTACGGAGAATTCACTAAATGAAAAATAAGGAGCAAATGAAAAGTTTTGATTGGAACTGAGCTTGAGGAAGATTAATCCAGCAAAAGGAATAGTCTGTAGGAAGGTCAGATTGGTAGCAGGTCATTCTGTTAAGAAGTTATGTCTATAATCAGTGCCCAAAGCAAAAAGACTCCTAAGAGGGAATTCCACCAGTTCACAGAGACACTTCTCACCGTTTTTAGTAGCTTTATTGAGTATAATTGACACACAATAAACTACACATATTTAAACTGTATAAGTCAATAAGTTTTGATATATGGACACAATCACCACAGTTAATATAGTAAACCTATCCCTCACCCCAAATGTCTCATATCCTTTCGTAATGCCTCCCTTCCAGGCCTTCCAATTCCCTCACTCAAGGGCAACCACAAATCTTATTTCTATTACTCTGGGTTATATTGCATTTTTTGGCTTTTATATGAATGGAATCCTATAGTACAAATTCTTTTTTGTCTAACTTTTATGGCCAAACATTATTGTGAGATTCATTCATACCACTGTGTCCATTATTTTTCATACCATTGTATGGATGTACCACAGTTTGTTTATCTATCCACCCAAGGAGGGACTGTTGGGTTGCTTACAGTTTTGGACATTATAAATAAAGTTGCTACAAACATCTATCTTTTTTTAGATGTATACTTTCATTTCTCTAGATTGACCCAGGAGTAGAATGGCTGCATCATATAGTGGGCATACATTCAAAGTTTTTTAAGTTATCTTCATAGCATTTTTATATTAGTGAAATCAGAAGGAATTTAAATGAAATGGTTAAGCATATTATGATATATACATATGATAAAAAACTATGAAGGTCTTAAGAATATTTATGGATTTGTATTTGGCAGAAATATGACTAGAAATAAGGCAGGTTATAGACTCTTTTACACACACACACACACACACACCCCTATTGGTAAATTTATACATATATAAGATATGGGTATACTTTTTAATTTGTTTTTATAATAAAAACATGTTTACAATTTGCAAAAACTTAGTAAGGCTATTCTAATATTGGAAATGAAAAAAAGCTTTGATAGTCAACTAACTAAAAGGTTATAGGTAGTAAAGGCATTTATTGGAGTGTCAGAACTTGTGGAATGGGAAATGAACCATAATTGCCTTGTACTGTTTTTGTTTTGGGTGTTTTTTGTTTTCATTTTTGTTTTTTACTTTTTATTATGAACTATATGCTTTTCTCTGAAAGAGAAGAACATTTTATCTTTCAGTATACAGGAAGAAAAAAAGGAATGAGTGTTAATAATAGCTTGATTATTTTCAACTCAAATGCCTAAGTAAAGTAACAACTAATGTATAACTTATGCAGATCTATGCAAACAATTATTTAAATTGGAAAAGGAAGGGTGGTACACGAGAATGGCAATATTTGTTGGATTGTTAATATGTCAGGCAAGTTCTTTGGTACAAGGCCACCAGAATGAGGAATGAAGGACATTGAGCTTTGAGAGGGTCCATGTTGTTTCAGTAGGAAGACACTGGGAATTTCAAGGTTAACCTAATATAATGACAATCATTTCTGAGGTGGTTTATTGTTTCACAAACACATCCATATACATGAGCTTGCTTAGTCCTGTGAAAATCCTGTAAGGAAGCAGGAGAGGGATTTCATTTTAACCCCCATTTGATAAAGGAGAAAAGTCAGTTTTATAGAAGTTAAATATAGTAAAAATATTAGGATAGCTCCTTAAAGGTTTGCCAAGATCTTTCATATACATTTTCTGATTTAATCCTCATGGCACTCCAGTAGGAAATAAGCGTGTGGTTTTCTTCCTCCCACCCCACTTCTCATATGAAGAAATTGAGCTAAATTTTAACTTGAACTACGGCCCAGATGGTGGACTGGTTGATATAAGATTTCAACTCCAGACTTGGATTCCAAAGCCAAAGCAAATTCTCTCATTTGCTCTCTCACCATGACATAACTGAACTCATAAGATCACAAGCTGGTGAATAATGGAGGCTGGGCCTTAACTTCAGTCTTCTGACTGAATTAATGCTTCTTATCAAATATTGCATGGTCAGGTAAGTGTTAGCACATGCTTTCTTCACCTTTCACTATAGTTCTGTTTACTATAATAGACAGTTGAAAAAGTTGATTGTGTGTGTGTGTGTGTGTGTGTGTGTGTGCACGTGCGTATGTTGAATGGTAAAGAATTGGGGATTCTTTTCAAAACCATGGAGTTTGGAGTGTATGGCATGGGGTTGTGGAATGATGTATTGTTCCATTATAGCTCATGACTCCCTGTACTTTGTGACAATATCTTATGTCATGATGAAATATGGTGTGTGTGGTTAGAAAAGTGCAGATATGCCAACTGGCACTGTGCTTTGATTCAATTATTTACTGCTACTACTC
Source organism: Procyon lotor (assembly GCA_028646535.1). Classification (NCBI taxonomy): domain Eukaryota; kingdom Metazoa; phylum Chordata; class Mammalia; order Carnivora; family Procyonidae; genus Procyon; species Procyon lotor. The sequence continues at coordinate 67,022,113 of CM053613.1, forward strand.
TTATCCTGCTAAAAAGCTTTCCTCTTCTGTAACATTTCTCAATAAAGCTAATGACTTGGCCTCTTCTCTTGAAAAAAATTTTTTTGAAACCTTCTCCATGCTGACAAGTTTGAGGATGATGGTCATTGTAGTACTGCTTACTTTGAGTGAATTTTTGGTTTAACAATGTTTAGGAATAAATTTCTCATTTATTTTTGCTCCTAAGTATTTTTTAATAAGGACAAGAAATTTCCATGCTAATATGATAATCCATTTAAGTTATTGCATAAGAAATTATTACTTTTATTGCAAACTAAGTCAGGACCCATACTTTTCTTGGAAACAAATACCCTTGGAGTTGATTTAGCCTTTTCAATCACTTGAGACTTGGTTACACCATATCTGATTGGTCTGAATGTTTGTTGATGGGATTTTTCTGGCCCTCTGCCCAAGATCAAGAATGCTTTTGATTTTTAGCATCACCATCCTTTTGAAAATCCAGAAGCATTCTTGCAGAAATTTTAAATTCATTTAATTGTATAGCTGTGTTTATCTGACACAGAGAAGTCAAGTGAGGAATTGTATATCTAGGACAAAGTCTTGAGATATTGAATCCAGTCCTTTACTCTGCTAAGCTGAGTAATGTACTGGATAGTAACAGCATCCTTCTAAAAGCATGAGTCATATCCAAAGTGGATACCTCATTACTGTTTCTATATCTGCACATTGAGTTTTTTAATGAATATCATAAGAGTTTAGGATTTTTAAAAGATTATAGATATTATCTGGATTTATCTTGCATCCCTCTTCTCTCTTATGCTTACAAAAATACCCTTCAGAAATAATGATGGGGGCTGGTGATTGATTGGGAAGTCTCAGTTTGTCCATTGTCTTGCTTGGATTTTTTTTAATTAATGCCAATTTTTATTAGTGCTCATTCGTTATTAATCAGAGCTTGTCAGCAGCCTGAATATGGCCTTGAAACCAACACTATAAATAAATATGACAGTAAATAATCAGAGGCTATTGGTGTAGACTGAGAGGCAATGAATGGGTTCAATTTTCATGTTTTAGTTTCTTAGGCCCCACTTACTTTTTCCCTTTGAAACCAGAGAACAACAGCTTGGAATCCACATGATAAAATCTATTGGTAGAGATCCTTCTGCTCCCATGACCTTAAGAGAGTGTGAACACAACTGTCAAGGCAAGAATATAGAATCTTCAGGCAAGATCATAAGAAAGTTGGGAAGGTAATTATTTGTTTTGATAGAAATAAGATATTTATTGGAACAAGTGGGTAAAGAAGAGAAACGGTCCAGCAAGAATCTCCATGGCACTATTGTGGGAAGAGCAAATTGCCCTTCATGGTCTGCTCAAATTGTTTGACATGGTTGGTCAACTCCAAGGATCTTTTCTGTTTCTATTCCATTACAGAGTTGTGGAGACAGGGGTACACTTACCTTGGGCCAAATCAAAGATATGATTTGGGTGGGAAACAAATCCTTTTACACTACTATTGCATTGGTTCCCTTTGACATGAGCAGTTGAATCTGATCCCCCACTCTGTCTCCCTATTGCCATCCCCCAACACACTCACACATAAAACTCACAAATTTTCCTTCTCTCCCTCCTCCTTACCTTCCTGCTTCCACATTGTATTAATAAGAACAAAAGTGCGTGAAAGTGTGAGGGCTCTTAACACTGATTCCTGACTTGTAGTAATATCAGAGAAGCTCAGTGAAGAGCCCTGGAGGACCACCTTCCTCCAAGGACTTCCAAGGCCATTTGCATCATTTCTCACCAATTTTTGGAGGACTTGAGGAACAGACGGTGCAATTTCTCATCTTTGTAGCTAGACAAAGACACAAGTTGCAGGCACTGTGGAGACTCATGCTAAGTCAAGAAACAGGTCCAGTTTGCACTCAAACATCTCCATATTTGTGCTTGGATGCTGGGCTGCTCTGTGCCAGAGAAGTGGCTAATGGGGTGCTAAATCAGGAAGCAGAGGTCAGCTCCCCAAAGGAGAATGACAAGTTCTCTGTGGGTGTTTGTGAGGGTGGTGGAAGATGGGCCGGTTACACAAGTTAAAAGAAAAGGAAAAGAAAATAACTAGTCTCTGGGTTTTGCAAAACTCAAGTAGAAACAGATGGGATCTGTGTCTTAATTGAGCTATTATTAGATGCTAAATTTGAACCACTCTTAACTGTGCCACCTCCCCCCCAAATTACTGACTTATTAAAAAAGCTCTGATTGTGTTTCTGTGGTTTTTGGCAAAGGTAAAGTGAATGAGTAAAGATGTCAAATTTTAATTGTCTTTTTCTCCCTTATGTCAACTGCTGAAAGAGGTGCTATCCTCAAAGAGACAAAAGTAGATGCTGACAGTGGGGATTTTTTTTCCTTCTCATTTACAGAGTTAGAGTCAATGAATTTCTGGCTCTTGACGAACCATCTCCACCCTCAGCTTCCCTTGATGAGCTGATGGTGGTGTCTGTGCGTGTGTATGCGTGCGTGCATGTGTGCATGTGTGTGTGTGTGTTTGTGTGTGTTGTGTGGGGAGTGGGGAACGGAGTCAGAGAAAAGGGTAACATACATGTGTCTTTAGGTACATGAAGAGCCTTACTCCTGTCTTGGAAAGTACATTTCATGATGTGCATGACACAAAGAGATGGGTGAATGAGGACACATTGCTCACCACATTGGGAATCCTCTGCACTGCTCCTCTGTGCCTTTAATTGGCACATCCTGAGTGTTAGGCATTGGAATGTAGTGGAGAATCTTGGACAGGATATAGCTTTACACACATCTCTTAAATGCAGAGCTCTGACATGTGAATGGTGAAAGGACTAAGTAATCTCAACATTAAATTGCTCTAGAAATTAAATCTTGCAAATATGAGAATAAAACTTGTTGCTGATGCTAAGGAGTAGGAATTTGGGTCTTTCTTGAAGGAGGTTAATTTGATTTCAAACTTGGGCTGGACAATGTGATACCTAACCTCGAGGCATTCTGCTTCATTTGCCCTGATACCTACCTGGCTTCTTCTCCCTACCATGCAGGTATAGTTATGAAGATCTAAGGAGGAGAGGGAACTGCTGGTTTCCTTCCAGACTTCAAGCCCCAACTCAGTATAATTTAGGCCTTTGTCTTGACATTTTCTATCATGTTGTTTGGGCACATTGAGTTCTGTTCTTCCTCATAGGGAAGGGGTGAAAAGTTCAGCTTTAGCTCAGGCCATGCTGCCCTTCTTTTTCCTGGTCTCCTGAAAAGATTTGCTGACGCTCGCAGCTGATGGCACTTAGTCATGCAGCCTCGTGCTTGTGACCTGCTCACCTCCCATGCCTTCAATAAACAGTGACAGGGCTGGGCTCACAGCACCTCCAGAGTCTCCCAGTAGGATTTGTATTCATGGCCTGATTTATACTTTTTTCCTTCCTGTCAACAATTTGTGAAGCATTTATTGAGAAGAGAAAGGTGAGGAAGGTGGTAGCATGTTTCTCTGGCCATTAGCCTATGTGTTTCAAAGACCAGCCCACTCAAAGAAAGGAAGAGGAAGTGTGGGGTGTGGGAATACTAATTCCTATGCCCCTAATTCCTAATTCCTATGCCCCTTACCAGTTTCTAGGACCCCTTGCCCGGGGAAGCTGCTGCCCTGTCCCAAAAATTGACCATGTTCTCTGATGTCCCGGCCTCCTCTGCACTGTTTATGGCCAGTTAGATTTAAGTGGAAGTTGGTTTCCAGGAAAGCTTTTCTATAACCGATAAAAAGCTCAGTGACCACTGGCATTAGCTTTTTCCCTTTTTCTTGTCTTGCATGTCAGCAGCCATTTTATGGGCATGAAATGGCAAGCATGAACACAAAAGCCCACATGCTGAGGGCAGAAAGCTGGAAGGTAGAGCCTGGACCCCTGATAGCTTCTCTGAATATCTCCAGCCTAGAATCCATCAAAATCCTTGAGGAGAAGACAGACAGCAGACTTCATGTCCCAGGAGAAGGGAAATCTCTATTTCTTTAACCCAATGCCCATGAAATTATTACTTCCCATTGGAAGCACTCTTAATATGTATTGGTACAACTCTATGAGATCCTTTGAGAGGCTGCTGAGGCCTGCATAGATCCTGCTGACTTTGTATCTAGACATGGCCAGTTGAAGCACAGAAGTGGTTCCTGGCGGCTGAGAGTGAGTGTGATTGTGAGTGTGTGTATGAGAGAGACCATGGGGGAGGGGAGAGAAGAAAAAGAAAAGGAGAGAAGAGAGGGAGCAGATATCTGGGCAGCAGCATAACAATAAAGAAGAAAGAGAAGAAAGATTCAAATCCTGGGAATATCTACCTAAATCAAATATTTGGAAAAGATACATCTTTTACATTTTTGCCACGTCAGCTCTCTATCTCACCTCAGATCTCTACAGCCATTTTTTCCTTTCAGAGGCCTTATCTACTTTTTAAAAAATGTATTCTACAGAAATGCAGAGTCCTTACTCAGTGACAAGTTATTATTCTAAGGATTAGGGGAACAAACATAAAAACAAGGACTAGAGCTCACATTTTTGGCAGTGCCTATTTATTTTGCAATATTGCACATACAGAATTCTATTTTTTAATTTATTAACATATAATGTATTATTTGTTTCAAGGGGACAGGTCTGTGGTTCATCAGTTTTACATAATTCACAGCGCTCACCATAGCATATACCTTCCCCAATGTCCATCACCCAGCCACCCAATCATCCCTCTCACCCACTTCTCCTCCAGCAATCCTCAGTTTGTTTCCTGAGATCAAGAGTCTCTTATGGTTTGTCTCCCTCTCTAGTTTCATCCCATTTCATTTTTCTCCCTCTTTCCCCATGATCCCCTGCTTTATTTCTCAAATTCCATGTATCAGCAAGATCATTTAATAATTGTCTTTCTCTGATTAACTTATTTTGCTTAGCATAATACCCTCTAGTTCCATCCACATCATTGCAAATGGCAAGATTTCAGGTTTTTTTGATGGATGCATAACATTTCGTTGTATATATATATATATATATATATATATTTTTTAAGATTTTTGTTTATTTGACAGAGAGAAACACAGCAAGAGAGGGAACACAAGCAGAGGGAATGGTAGCAGGAGAAGCGGGCTTCCCGCCGAGCAGGGAGCCCGATGCGGGGCTTGATCCCAGGACCCTGGACCTGAGCCGAAGGCAGACGCCCAACGACTGAGCCACCCAGGCGCCCCTCGTTGTATATATATACCACTTCTTCTTTATCCATACATCTGCCAGTGGGCATTTAAGCTCTTTCCATAGTTTGGCTATTGTGGGCATTGCTGCTATAAACATTAGGATTCATGTGCCCCTTTGGATCACTGTATTTGTGTCTTTGGGGTAAATACCTAGTAGTGCAATTGCTGGGTCATAAGGTATCTCTATTTTTAACTTTTAGAGAAAATGCCATACTGTTTTCCAGAGTGACTGCCGCAGCTTGAATTCCTACCAACAGTGTAGGAGTGTTCCCCTTTCTCCACATCCTTGCCAACATCTGTCATTTCTTGACTTGTTAATTTTAGCCATTCTGACTAAGGAGAGGTAGTATCTCATTGTTTGAAATGATGAATTGAAATGTTTGAAATGAAAATTGAAAAATTTTCAATTGAAATTGATTTGTATTTCCCTGATAGTGAGTGAGGTTGAGTGATTTTTGTGTCTGTTGACCATTTAGATGTCTTTGCAGAAATGCTGTCCATGTATTCTGCCCATTTCTTGATTGGATTATTTGTTCTTTGGGTATTGAGTTTGATAAGTTCTTTATAGATTTTGAATATTAGACCTTTATCTGATATGTCATTTGCAAATATCTTCTCCCATTCTATCGGTCGTCTTTTGGTACTGTTGACTGTTTCTTTTGCTGTGCAAAAGCTTTTGATCTTAATGAAGTCCCAATAGTTCATGTTTGGTTGTGCTTCCCTTGCTTTTGGCAATGTGTCTAGGAAGAAGTTGCTCTGGTTGACACTGAAGAGTTTTCTGCCTGTGTTCTCCTCAAGGATTTTGATGGATTCCTGTCTCATATTGAGGTCTTTCATCCATTTTCAGTCTATTTTTGTGTGTGGTGTAAGGAAGTGGTCCAGTTTCATTCTTCTGCATGTGACTATCCAATTTTCCCAACACCATTTGTTGAAGAGATGGTCTTTTTTCCATTGGACATGCTTTCCTGCTTTGTTGAAGATTAATTGATCATAGAGTTGAAGGTCCATTTCTGGGCTCTCTATTCTATTCCATGGATCTATATGTCTGTTTTTGTGCCAGCACCATACTGTCTTGGTGATTACAGCTTTGTAATAGAGATTGAAATCCGGAATTATGATGCCACCAGCTTTGCTTTTCTTTTTCAACATTTTTCTGGCTATTTGGGGTCTTTTCTGGTTCCATACAAATTTTAGGATTACTTACTCAATTTTTGTCAAAGAAATTGATGGTAATTTGATAAGGAATGGATTAAATGTATAAATTGCTTTAGATAGCATAGACATTTTCACAATATTTGTTCTTCCTATCCATGAGCATGGAACATTTTTCCATTTCTTTGTGTCTTCCTCAATTTCTTTCATGAGTATTCTATAGTTTTCTGAGTATAGATTCTTTGTTTCTTTGGTGAGATTTATTCCTAGGTATCTTATGGTTTTGAGTGCAATTGTAAATGGGATCAACTGCTTAATTTCTCTTTCTTCTATCTTGCTGTTGGTGTATAGAAATGCAATTGATTTCTGTGAATTGATTTTATATCCTGACACTTTACTGAATTCCTGAATGAGTTTTAGCAGTTTTGGGGTGGAGTCTTTTGGGTTTTCCACATAAAATATCATATCATCTGCAAAGAGCAAGAGTTTAACTTTTTTCTGATTCAGATGCCTTTTATTTCTTTTTGTTGTCTTATTGCTGAGGCTAGGACTTCTAGTACTATGTTGAATAGCAGCTGTGATAGTGGACAGCCCTGCTGTCCTTTCTGACCATAAGGGAAAAGCTCTCAGTTTTTCCTCTGTGAATATTCACTGTGGATTTTTCATAGATGGCTTTTATGATATTGAGGTATGTACCCTCTATCCTTACACTGTGAAGAGTTTTAATCAAGAAAGAATGCTATACTTTGTCAAATACTTTTCTGTTTCTATTGAGAGTATCAGATAGTTCCTGTCCTTTTTTTATTAATGCATTGTATCAAATTGATTGATTTTTGGATGTTGAACCAACCTTGCAGCCCAGGAATATATTTCACTTGGTTGTGATGAATAATCCTTTTAATGTACTGTTGGATCTTATTAGCTAGTATTTTGGTGAGAATTTTTGCATTCATGTTCATCAGGGATATTGGTCTGTATTTCTCCTTTTTGATGGGGTCTTTGTCTGGTTTCAGGATCAAGGTAATGCTGGCTTCATAAAATGAGTCTGGAAGTTTTCCTTCCATTTCTATTTTTTCAAACAGTTTCAGAAAAATATGTATTAGTTCTTCTTTAAATGTTTGGTAGAATACCCCTGGGAAGCCATCTGGCTTCCTGGACTCCTGTTTGTTGGGAGATTTTTGATTATTGCTTCAATTTCCTTGCTGGTTCTGGGTCTGTTCAGGTTTTCTATTTCGTCATGGTTCAGTTTTGGTAGTTTATATCTCACTAGGAATGCATTCATTTTATCCAAATTGTCTAATTTGTTGGCATGTTCATAATATGCTCTTAAAATTTTGGGTGCCAAGCGAAACCAATGGTGTTGGTTGTGATCTCTTTTCTTTCATTCATGATTTTATTTATTTTGGTCCTTTCTCTTTTCTTTTGGATAAGTCTGGCCAGGGGTTTATCAATCTTAATTCTTTCAAAGAACTATCTCCTAGTTTCTTTGATCTGTTCTACTGTTCTTTTGATTTCTATTTCATTGGTTTCTGCTTTCATCTATTATTTGTCTTCTCTTGCTGGGTTTAGGCGTTCTTTGCTGTTCTTTCTCCAGCTCCTTTAGGTGAAGAGTTAGGCTGTGTATTTGAGACCTTTCTTTTTTCTTGAGAAAGGCTTGTATTGCTATATACTTTCCTCTCAGGATCCCCTGTGCTGTATCCCAAAGATTTTGACAGTTGTATTTTCCTTTTCTTTTGTTTCCATGAATTTTTAAAAAATTCTTCCTTAATTTCCTGGTTGACTCATTCAATCTTCAATAGGATGCTCTTTAGCCTCCATATATTTGAGTTCTTTCTAGCTTTCCTCTTGTGATTGAGTTCGAGTTTCAAGCATTGTGGTCCGAAAATATGCAAGGAATGATCCCAATCTTTTGGTACTGGTTGAGATGTGATATGTGACTTAGGATGTGATCTGTTTTGGAGACTGTTCCATGTGCACTAGAGAAGAATGTGTATTCTGTTGCTTTGGGATGGAATGTTCTGAATATATCTGTGATGTCCATCTGGTCCAGCATGTCATTTAAAGCCCTTTATTTCCTTGTTGATCTTCTGCTTAGATGATCTGTCCATTTCAGTGATGAGGATGTTAAAGTCCCTTACTATTATTGTATTATTGTTGATGTGTTTCTTTGATTTTGTTATTAATTGGCTTAATATAATTGGCTGCTCCCATGTTAGAAGCATAAATATTTACGGTTGTTATATCCTCTTGTTGGATAGACCTGTAAATATGATATAATGTCCTTCCTCATCTTTTATTATAGTCTTTGTTTTAAAATCTAATTTGTCTGATAAGGATTGCCATCCCAGCTTTCTTTTGATGTCCATTAGCATAGTAAATTGTTACCTACCCTTTCATTTTAAATCTGGAGGTGACTTTGGGTCTAAAATGACTCCCTTGCAGACAGCATATCTAAGGGTCTTATTTTTTTTTTTATTTAATCTGATACCCTGCATCTTTTAATTGGGACATTTTAGCCCATTTACATTCAGGGTAACTATGGAAAGATATGAATTTAGTGCCATTGTATTGCCTGTAAGGTAACTGTTATTGTATATTGTCTCTGTTCCTTTCTGGTCTATATTACTTTCAAGCTCTCTCTTCGCTTAGACAACCCCTTTCAATATTTATTGTAAGGCTGGTTTGGTGATCACAAATTCTTTTAGCTTTTGTTTGTCTTGGAAATTTTTTTCTCTCTATTTTCAATGACAGCATAGCTGGATATAGTATTCTTGGCTGCATGTTTTTCTCTTTTAATGCCCTGAATATATTATGCCAGTCCTTTCTAGCCTGCCAGGTCTCTGTGGATAGGTCTTTGCCAATCTAATGTTTCTAAGTTGTAGGTTACAGACCTCTTGTCCTGAGCTGCTTTCAGGATTTTTTCTTTTTGTCTCTGAGATTTGTAAGTTTTACTATTAGATGTCAGGGTACTGACCTATTTTTATTGATTTTGAGGGGAGTTCTCTGTGCCTCCTCAATTTTGATGCCTATATCCTTCCCCAAATTAGGGAAGAACTCTGCTACAATTTGCTCCAATATACCTTCTGCCCCACTCTCTCTTTTTTCTTCTTCTGGGATCCCAATTATTCTAATATTCTTTTGCTTTATGGTATCACTTATCTCTCAAATTCTCCCCTTGTGATCCAATAGTTTTTTATCTCTTTTTCTCAGCTTCTTTATTCTCCATCATTTGGTCTTCTATGTCACTATATCTCTCTTCTGCTTCATTTATCTTCGCAGTTAGAGCCTCCATTTTTTTATTGCACCTCATTAATAGCTTTTTCTATTTCAACTTGCTTAGATTTTATTTCTCCAGAAAGCGGTTCTCTAGTATCATCTATGCTTTTTTCAAACCCAGCTAATATCTTTATAATTGTTATTCTGAACTCTATTTTAGACATCTTACTAATGTTCATGTTGATTGGCTCCTTGGCAGTCACTACTGCTTCTTGTTCTTTTTTTTGAGGTGACTTTTTCTGTTTTGTCATTTTGTCCAGAGAAGAACAGATGAATGAGAGAACAAAATGCTAAAAGTGTAACAATGACCCCAGAAAATATACACTAAACAAATCAGAAGAGACCTTCCAGAAAGTGAACACTTTTCTGTTCATAGAGTTGCTGCTTTTCTTGTCTTTGATCTCCTGTTGGGTTCATAGGTGCTCAGAATGGTTTGATAACTAGCTGAATTCCTGGGACCAGACGACATTTAGATCTCCTACTTCTCTGCCAATTTGGAGCCCACTCACATACATAATTCCATTTAATGCTTAAAATGATATAGTGAAATAAGTAGAGTTGTTTCCTCACCATTTTACAGATGGAAAAACTGAGGCTCAGTTTGAGGTTAAGTAATTTCTCCCAGATCACACAATTGATCACTATTGGAGCCAGCATTTACAACCATATCCAAGTGCAGAGTCAGCTTCTTTCTGCTGAGCTATGAATTTCTATCTTTTAGGGCTCCCAGTCTAATGGGAGTAGAGATGATAGGAAAGATACAAATAAAGAGTCAAAGGGACCAGAGTTGGAGTCCCAGCTCCAGTATTAGTTAATTAGGTTTATTAGCATAGCTTAGCTTTTGCTCCTTGATTTAAAAACTGAAAATATTAATGGCCAGAATTTAGTAAATATTCAATATATGATAGTTGGTGATATAGGGTGTGTGGTGTGTGTGTGTGTGTGTGTGTGTGTGTGTGTGTGCGCGTGTGTGTGTAATACAGCTTTCGGTGACTGAATATAATATGATATACATATTATTTGCATTTATAAAGCTCTGCCATCTACAAATAGAAGTAGGTACTGAGTAGCTCAGGTAAATCAGCAATAACATCACAGCTTTTCTGTGTACATTTGACCTGGGACTTACTGGATGGGCAGATTTCACCAGTCTGAGAAGCAAGAGTTGGAAGAGGAGGCCCTCTAAGCAGAGAGCTTAGGCACAAAGATGGAGATATGATATAGTATCATGTGTTAGAGTCATAGAGTGTGAGAAGACCTTGATGTGGCTCAAAGAATGGGGAGAGAGGGAGGTGAGAGGGAGGTGAGATTAGGCTTGAAATCAGCCTATGAAGGTTTTTGGGTGCAAAGCTAAACCAAGACAGACAGTGAGCCTGGATATCAAGTTGTCCTTAAGGGAAAACAGAGAGCCTTAGAGCAGAGCTTCCAGGTGCTGGCATGCAAGTGGGTAGGCTGATAGAATTCATGAGAATGTCACTCAGGATGGTGAGGGTGATTCCTTTCTCCACCCTGCCACATCTCCCTTCACACCTCATCTGCAGAAGTGCTGCTTTTCTAACCAAGCATGAGAATGCACCTGCATGGGGAAAATTGTACTTCTGAATTTCCCTTTCACAATAGCATCTTTTAAGAAAACAATAGCTCTAATGGGCATCTCTATTATAGTAATACCCAAATGCATCACTTGCAAGTGGTATTAAAAAGGCAGAGAGAAAATGAGTCCAAAATCTATGTTTTTGGTTGGGGGGGGGGTTGTCTTCTCCTACAAGGAGAATATATCCAAAACATCTGGTACCATTTAATGAGAAAACTCACCAATATGCCATCATTCAGCCCCAACCCTTGACCTTCATACTGTTTGGGGACGTCTTTATTCCATTATATTCTGTTCAGCCTAGAAAGCTTTCTTTTCTTTTCTTTTTTTTTTTTTTAATTAACATATAATGTATTATTTGCCTCAGGGTACATGTCTGTGAATCATCAGGCTTACACATTTCACAGCATTTACCATAGCACATACCCTCCCTAATGTCCATAACCCACCCACCCTAATGTACACACCCCCCCCCACCCCAGAAAGTTTTCTAAAATACACATAAGAAGAGCTATCTTGCCCTGTCCATGAGAAGCAAAGTGGAACCCTGTGCTCATTCCCATGACAGGGTTTTCAGTGGCCTTTGGGTCCCCTCTGTCCTCTTTTAGCCATAGAGAAGTACAGTGTTCATGGATTCCCCCACAGTTTCTCCTCTGAGTGGTCCTTCCATGGGGCAGGGTTTGTACACTCTTAGGATACCCAGCTGGCTTAGTGTAGTGTTCTCCTTGAAATCTTACCTACGTAATAAAGCTGCCATATGATAATTCAGTCTCATCTAAAGACACAAGAGCATGCTTGCTTTCTCTCTTCTTCTGAGCAACTTGAGAGCACAGAGCTATTGCTGTAGCATTGTCTCACTCTCTCCTTGTTAGGAAAAATGGTTTTTCCTTGTGGACAAGCCCTGGATGAGGCAGAAGGTAAGTGGAGTAATTATAGGGTGAGATGAAGTGCTCATTGTTTCACCTTGGGTCCTCAGTTTTAATGCTGTTGGATCCTGTGGGAGTTTGAAACTGTGCTCTTGTAATCCTTCTTTCTTGGCCTACTTTATTTCTCATTTATGGATTCCCAGACCAAGGCAGGGTTAACATGTGTGACAAATATCATATCCACCCAAGATGTTCTCACCTCATTCCCTTCAGCCATCCCCTGTACTTTGGCTCCTCATCTCCTGTTACATTTATTTCCATGAGAGAGAGAGAGAGAGAGAGAGAGAGAGAGAGAGAGAGAGAGAGAGAATCTTTCCTTGTGATTATGACAGCTTGACAAGATTCTGTTTTTCTGAGTAAATAATCCCAGAAGACCCAGGGCCCCAAGGATGAACCTCCCTTGGCATGCTTGTACAGTAACCCAGTCCTGTCTGATGACAGGCAGCCTCTGAGGGGAGCTGGGAAGGGACAAGACAGCATGGGATGGGGAGGCACAATTCTAGTGAGAATGGAGCTGGGGGTCTTTCTTCCAGTTGTGTGGCTGTTTGCAGCACAGTCTTATTGCAAAGCAGCCAGTTGGCTTACCAAGCCCAGCCAATTTCATGTTCATTCTTCACATCACGTGCCCTTTCTCTCCATGAAACACCATCTTTTAAAAAAAACCCCAAGGAACTCTGCTTTATTGAAGAAAGCTTGTTCGATGGGCTCTACTTCTGAAGGATATAGTTGTGCAACAGTGAAAGGAAAATTCATTTAGTAGTGACTGGATGATCTAAGTGCAAGACCAAGCTCCCCTGACTATGCCTTAATGCCTAAAACCACCATACAAATGACAATATCCCAGTTAGGCCTCATGTGAAAGTGCCTTCATACACCCCTTAGCTGAATGTTGCCATGGAAGTACGCTACCCCTTAGAAAGATTACTGCTTTGTGATGGCCTTTTGGGTTATTTTATTTATTTATTTTTTTTTTTTTTTGGGTTATTTTAAGGAGCTGAATGTTTCCTTTGAGAGTCAGGGCTGGGTTGAACCTCTTACCGCTTTGCTGTTTCCCATGTGAAAGTCCCTTTTTGCAATGAAATCATTTCAACAATTGTGAACCACTTGCAAGATTAATAAAATGCACCTGTTAGCCTTCTGTTGGGCAGCAACTATGTCAGAGCTCTGTGCAAGGTGCTGTAGGACTACAAAGGTGAATGAGACATGGTGATCCCTCCCTAGGTGTTTAGTCAATGAGGGAACTGAACATGCTCATAAATAATATTACCCCAAGAAAATGAAATGTGCACTTTGATCCAGGTATATAAGGGAGCCCTGAATGACTTATTGGACCTAATTGGTCTAATCCTAGCCTGATGTTTTCCTCTGTTTACAGCACATGTGCTTTTTTTCCCATAATAACACACCCATGTGTATATTGACTCAATGTCTTAAGCCTCTCACATATCAGTCCATTCTCTTTTAGTCACAAACAATGGGTGGGAACAGTCTTGTTCTTGGCTCCTCATCCCTCTCATCAAATCCTCCATGCCACACTCAGGGTCCTAACTGGAATGAGTGCCAGCATGATGACTCCAGACCTGGGACACCCACCAGCTTGTTCTCTTCCTGTTTTGTATGGAAGCTGAACCACAGCACCCTTGGTTCCAGTGAGCCAATGAGCCTTGTGCTGCCAAATTCACCTCTAATCATTGGGCTTCACCCTGAAAGGGTTTCTCTTCTGAATAACCATCACCCAGGGAGTACCATGACCTGTTTGGCTCAGGCAACTACCCAACATTTTCAGACTAAGATAAGACCATCCATCTGGGGGAGCTCATGGGCGTCAGCAGCCTGCTGGATCGGATGGCTGGAGGCCACAGTCTCCAGCCCTATGATAATCAGGGGCTGTAAAAAATACTCACTGAGGCTAGTGGCCCAAGACAGCAATGTGGACAGAATTAAATCAATCAGGACAGAAAAAGAAGAGCACTAGAGCAGCAGCTCTGCAGTCAGAGGTATATGATTTCAAAGCCATCATTGTTTGAGCACTTTCCTTGTTGCAGACTCTGTTGCAAACCATTCACCTTCACAATAGCCCTTCAGGCTGGACTATTATGATCCCCATTCTACAGAGCAAGAAATGGTGACACAGAGATGTTCAGTTTCTTGACCAAGTTAGATAGGAGCTGAAGCTGATATTCAAACCAAAGCGAATCTGATTCCAATCCTCCTGTGCTTAAATATTGCCCTATAAAGTGTGTGGATAAAACAAATAAAATGAATAATGGGACCAAAGACACCTGGCTGGACAGATATTGTTAATCAAAATTAAGCATCATGAATTCGCTCCTTCCTTCCTTCTTTTCTTCCTCTCTATCAACATTTATTAAATCTTCCTATCTGTATGTGTTCCACAATTACTGTCAAAATCATGTGCTCCTAGGTATGGAGGCTCTTCCTCATTGCATGAAAGTTGCCTCAGCTTTCTCTCTGCTCCATGCTAAAATTGTCTTCATCCCCAAGCCATGTGATTGTGGGCATTCGGTAGAGTTTTTGTATGCCCTAAAGGCAGAGTAACTGCAGGGAATCTTGTGCAAGTACTTTGTTGAGACTTCTGTTATGATTATGTAGGTATAATGATAATATTAGGTTTTGGTTTGATAGAACTGGAAAGAAAAGAGGTTTGGAATCGGCCAGATATAGAATGGTATCTAGCTCTGATATTTACCTACCATGAGCTTTCAAAAAATATATTTACCTTTTTTGAGATTCAATTTCCTAGTGTTGAAAATTCATTCTGATGGGTAATTAAACAAGAAAGCAGATGTCAAGCTTCTAGCACAGTACCTGGCACATTAAAGGTGTAAAATAAATGTTTAATCCTTATTTCTCTTCTCTGATTGGATTTTAAGCTTCTTGGGATCAGTACCCATTGTGTTTAGCTTTGTATCTTCCACATGGTACTCCTCAGTACCAAGAGCTCAAGTTCCAAGAAGATATCCTCATAATATGGAGTCCTAATAAGTCATGAACAATTAAGAAGAAGAAGAAGAGGTATTCCTGATGATATCATACATCTGCCTACAGGCAGAGACACCAAAAAGTTCATCTTGAGAAAAAAGCAAGGAGATAAGAAAGTGATGGGGAGGAAAATATAAGTCTGGATCATAAAGGAATTTAAAAGTCAAGTAAAGACATTTGGAATTTATTTTATAGGAAATAACAAGCAAATAAAAAATTTAATACGGGAGAAATGTGATCAGAGCTATGTTTAGAGACCATAAGTTAAGGTCCTTATTCAAATTCTTCTGATGGCTTCCCATATAATTCAGAACAAATTCCAACATTTTTGCCCTACCAGGTCTCCCCTCCCCAGATCATCCCCTATGTCTTATCACTTCCTGGTCCCCCACACCCCTGCACCCCTGCCACACTGGTCTCCTTGCTTTTCAGAAGCCCATTAAACATCAGTCTTGCAGCCTTTACCCCTGTTGTTCCCTCCATGTAGAGTGCTTTCCCAGGAGGATTCTAGATGGCACATTTCCTCCATTCAGATCTCTGCTCAAAGGACAATGAACCAGGAAGGTCTTTCCTGATGAGTTGTCTAAATAGCACTGCCCAGCAGTTTGTGCATGCTTACCTACTTTACCATCCTCAGCTTTTATCACCACTTCATATATACTTGTATCTTATTTGGCTTTTGCTTCCCTAGATTAGAAGCTACACAAGACCTGAACAGAGCCCAGCAAAGAAAGATGCTCAGTCGATATTTGTTGAATAAATGAGTCATCTAAATAGTGATGAATAAATAAGAAGTTTATCAAATGATGAATAGATGAGAGATGATGAGGACCAACCAAGGCAATGATGGGAAGGAAAAGCAGTAAATGTGTCAATTAGTTAGACATTAAATTTATGTTACTGAATATCTAGTCAAAGCTCCATATTAAGTCCTGAGAATAAAAGATAGATGGTATCTTTGCCGTCTCTGAACTTAGAGTTCACTAGGAAAGACAAAAACAGTAGAATAGGTGATTATGAGACTGTACAATAAGAGAGACAAAGAATTTGGGGGGTAGTAGAGTACAAGGATAGATTAACATAATAAGCATTTTCATCAATTCATTCATTGTTTAATCATTGAATCCATCAATTGGGCAATGAAGGAGAAGGGCAAGTCAAATCTGTTTCCATTTGGGCTTAACTATGAATGGGGCTATTGCATTATTTGAGATGAGAACAATGCAGGGAAAGGCAGGGGCAGAGAGAAGGATCCTAGTTTTAAGTATCTATGGTGTGCAGTGGGTGGACTAGATTTGAGAAAGAAGCAGTAGTGGGTGCAGATTTCTTTTTCTGAGAGTTTGGCAGTGTGGAGGCATGGAGAATGATGAGGAGGCATCTCAGAGGGGAGGTTTCAGTTTAGTTTTGAATTTGGTTGTTTTGTTATTTTGGAGTGATTTGAACGTGTTTGTAATTTGGCATGAGAGGAGTGAGCATAAACAAGATCCCAATGAGTCACTAGACTTTATGGAAGAAAATCTTGGAAGAGACAGGCAGGTGAAGGGTTAAGAGCAGAATATTTATCCTTCCAAAGGAGGAGGAAAGATATTTCTCAGAATCAACACAGAAGATGATTTCAGCAGTGGACACATTTTGATTTGGATAAGTTATGGGCCCTCATGAGATCTTCTCAGTTTTCTCTTGTCAAAGGATGAGAGATGAGATTTCAGAAGATTGGATTTGAAAAGAAACAAGGAGGTGGTATTATGAGGACCGGGCAGCAGGTTCAGCAATGTCCTTAAGACCACTAGTGAGCAGTTGAAGTGAGCCCAGCTAGGAAGAAAGCCTCTGCCAACTACCACACACACTTCTTTAAAAACCTGTAGTTTATCATGCACTTACTTATGCCAGGCATCTACCATGGGCTTTCCATAGATTATTGCTGGTAATTCTCACCACAACCCTATAGAGAAAAGGGTTATTGTCTACATTCTATGGATGGGCAAAGAAATCTGAGAGTAACTTTATCGGAGTTAGACAGCTACTAAGAAGAATCAGGTTTGAATCCAGATCAAAGCACACATCAGTGCATCCAACTTAATAGATTACACCCTAAGGGCTCCATATGAGATAGTTTTCCTAGCAATGGCCTCATCTGGGGTAGAGTGTAGTACCTGAAATAGGTATTATTTAGGGTCTCCAAGTCTGAACTGGTTTTAGGAGCGCTTTAAGAAATGGTCATGAGTTTATATCCCTTTCATAGAGCAAACTGTCCAATGACAATTCAAGTGTAAACCTGGATTTCTTAGTACATCTCTGTATGACCACAGGGTGCTCTTTGTCTTAAGTGGGGTTAGTGGGTGGTCTAGCGTTGACAGAACCAACTTCTAAGATTACAAGGGAGTTTTTTTTACTCTTTTTGCAGGGAGTTCCTTTGAAATGAACTGTCTGCCAAGCTTGGCCACCAGACTGTTTGCATGAGCATTTATTTAAACAAAAACAACAACAACAACAAAAAATCCAGACCTGACCTGGATGAGACCTTGAGGTTCCAGAATTAATATATGTCCTGTTCCTGCCACACCTGTGACACTGTGAATTTGTAACCACAAACAAAACCTGGACAGATTCCATGCCAGCCGTGACTTTAATTAAAGCTATTTGGAGGGGCTGAAGGCTAATTTAAAGGTGATTGCCAGATGGGTTTTCTCAAGTCTAAAAGTGATAGTTTGATGATTAATGATAGCGCAGGGCTTAATTGGCTTGAGTTAAACAAGGAAAAAGCAATAGAGGGAGAGCATAAGCTGACAAGACCCTCTGTCCACATGGTGACAAGTCATCTGAAAACCATTGCGGTCTACTTCTCATTGCAGTCTACTTCCCCACATGAGCAGAAGAACAGAGAGGCAGGCGTAAATCTGGGTGTGGATAGATAATAGTGAACAGTCATTTCAGTACATTTACTTTGTTTTAGAGTGTGAAACACAACTTTTTGTTAAGATTTGGAAACTTGGTAGCTTAGAATATAAACTATGGAACGTAACCACAAAATACAAAACACCCTTCACCTATAATTGGATGTTAGTTCCATGTCCCAACCCCAGCATTTGAAGGTGTCCAATTATATTTCTTGGGAAAATAATCTTAATGGTGGTGATAGAGACAGAGATAGCTCCCTAAAGAGTCAGGCTACAAAATATTTTTAAGATACTGGTGAGAGCAGAAGTTCCAGCTTGCTCCCAATCAAATCTGTCATTACTAATTGCTTGTTTTTTGCCTAGTTCTACAACTATAACCCTCCACCCCTCCCCATCAGCTTTTGGAAGCTTTCAGAGATTTTCTTTACTTGCTGGCAAAATAAACTAGGTTATACTGAATGCCCACTCTATTTCAATCCCTGTGGGCTTTCTTCTAATACTCAGAGAAAAGAATGCTGGTTAGTGTGGCCATTAGAAACATAGATCTTATCTGCACAACCAGGGATTCTGTAAATTATAGACCTCACTCACTACTATTGCAAATTTCTATAACCTTTAGGGACCTGTGTGAATTTGACTGAAATCTACCTTAAATGACAGAAGATACAACCAGTTAATATTTTGTTAGTTGTTATCTTGTTTATAGGAGTTAGATTGAGTAATTTCAAATACTTCTTTGACTCCTAGAGCTGAGAGTAACCACTGAAATCATGTGATGTGGTGTGAAGAGCACTGGACTGAGAGTCAGGAGGGCTGACATTCCAGACCTAACTGTGCCACTTACTTAGCAATGAGTCCTTAGGTTAAATACTTTCTCAGAATATCAGCCCTTCATCTAAGTGTTGGCTTTGCTCTAAATGACCTAGAAGTTTCTTTCCAACTTTATATTATTTCTGTAACTCTAGTGCATGGTCACCAATGTAGTTCATGAATGACTTGAATTTAGAATCCTAGATTTCTGACTCCTAACACAGTGGTCTGTGCATTCTGCCAGATAGACTTGAAACATGACTATGTTATTAAAATTGGTTAACTCTATTAACAGTAACTGTGGAACAGAGAAACAGAATGTGCTAGAAGGATGCACTGCAACAGAGACCTCTTTTTGTTCAGTCAAATAGAAAACAGACTTGAGGTTCCAAATCTATTCCATATGAGCAGCTGCTATTAGACCTCATTTGAAAAGTCATTGGCATTGACTTTGAATTTATAGAACTCTGCTCAGTCAGTTAACTCAAAGCTCTTAACCTTGTGTTAAGCACTTATTACCTTTGTTAGGCAAGGCAGACCCAGTGACCTTTCCCTTATAGGTAAATGGAATCAAGAGACTGGTAAGATATTTGTGCAATTTAGTAGCTGGTCATTTTCTCCCAACTCCATCACATCATTGTCATTCTCTAACTCATGTGGGATTGTTTTTATTTCCATTCAAGAATGCCTAGAAATTTCTCTACTTTTTAACAAATTAATTTGAGAAGTTCTCTTTCCATGATTTCATATTCTGCATGCATGTCATGTCATTTTGATTGCTAAGGCATTCACAAAGCCAGCCTCTTGAATGGAGTACCTTTCCTTCTGTGAATACACATATTGTGTCACTCTGCAACCACTGGTCCTGGGATTACAAAATTATGTTGAACTCTAATACATTTCACTACTTTAGCCACCTATCTTCTATAGCTCTCAAACAGCAAGATATTGCAAATAAGAGATGACAATTATTACATCTCCCAGTTAACAAATAGCAAAATAAAGGTACTTTTTAAAGTTGACCAAAGTTAAAATAGTCTGTTCATCAAGAGCCGGTATTCTGGAGTTAGACTGCATAGATCAGAACCAACTAGAACTGGAACCCAGTTCTTCTGCTTGCTAGCCAAGCAAGTTATAGAACATTTCTGTGGCCCTATATTATGTCAGTAAAATAGTGATAAAAATGCTTTCTTGTAGCAGTGTTAGAAGAATAACATTTTATAGTAAATGTTATGTAGGTATTCATTCTTGTTTTCTTCTTCCCTTTATCACTCTTAATGCCACTCCTCACCACCACTATCACCTCTACAACCACCACCATCATCACCACTGCCACCCTCACCACTACCATCACTATCAACACTAACACCTTTACCACCACCACCATCACTATAATCATTACCACAACTACTACCACCACCATCAGGAACACCATCACCACCATTTATATAACTATTTATATTTTGGAAAAATGGCCCAAGAGTCTTGCAAACCTAAATCCAGAACACCAGACAAACAGACACAGATTTTGAAAACATGTTTTTTGTCGCAGTACTAAGAGGCTTTGCTTATACTCTGGGGGGATAAAAAACTCACAAAAACAGATAATCTGGTTCCACAACCTATAGTAAATGTGCAGAAATGTGATAAAAGGTATAATTTTTTTCTTTTTCTTTTTTTTGGCAGTAGGGTGGGGATGGAGGATATTATCTAAGTTATCCAGGCCCATTAGAAGGGTAAACTTCCTATAGCTTGATCCCTGACTAGGCTTCTTCCTGGAAAGTTGAGAAAACAGCAGGTGTGAAACCTCTAATTTTGTTTTATCTATATCATCCAAAACTTTGAATCCCTATGATACCCTGGGATAAAATCAATCTAGAAAAAATCTGGACTGGTGGTAGACTGGCTGGAAGCAGAGAGCAGGCTCCTGTCTGCCAAGTGAGGATCCTACCAGTTAGACGGTGGTGGCAGAGCAGATGACAGTGAGCTCACTGATTTCCTTGGAGAAAAGGGACCAGAGGATTCACACAGACTGATTTCTTCCCATCATCTGTTTTTTCAGCCCCTATCAGCGTGGAGACTAAGCACTTAAAATATGCAATCAAACCAGATGCTCCTTTCCATCACTAATGAGAACTGGCCAAAATGGGGGCTTACAGTAAAAAAAAATCAGAATCTTTTAGATAGATATGATTCTGAGGCAGATTCTAGGGAAGAGGACGAAGCCTCCATCATTGGAATTGTTTTAATATGGGGAAAGATATTTAGATATACGTCCATAAGTAAGACAAAAATCATTGAGCACCAATTGTAACTTAGAGACTGTGGCAAGGATTACTTAGTTAATTTTAATGATAGCTACAGGGATTATTATTCTCACTTAGTAGATGAGGAAACTGAAACCCATACTTTCCTCAAGACAAACAGCTGGATAGGAAAGTGGAATCATTGATTCCAAGTCCACTGCTTCAATGATACATGTCTAAGCTCTTGCAAATGCAACTTTTGGAAAATAAAAATGGAAACTGACTTGTCCCAGTCCATCAGCTCTAAGTATTTTGTGTCCAGGGAAACCTCACTCATCCATTCTCTCATTAATTCATAATTTATTCATTCAATAATTTCAATCCCTGTGGGCTTTCTTTCATCTGATCATCTTTCTTTCCTGATCATCTCTTATTCCATGGGTATATTAAGTCTAAGGATATAACAGTGCAGGAGACAAAGTCCCTATCCTCACAGATATTCCCTACTTTTTATTCATGCATAAGATAAAATAAACATGTAGAATACATAAGTAGATTTCTTCTATGAAATAGGTGGTGGTAGAAAAAAATCGCCAGTGATGGGTTTGAGGTACTTCAGCTCAGGAAGTCAGAGCAAGCTCAGTAAACGCTATCAGGAGGCTAAGACAACTGCTTCCTTATCTATAGGAAGGGCATTCCTGATAGACAAGAAAGTAGATACAAAAGGCAAAGGTAACAATGAGCAGTGCCTGTCCTGGAGGAATAGAAAGAAAACCAATGAGGTGGAAGCATAGTGATAATGGGAATATTTCAGGAGATGGGGTCCCAAAATTTATCTGAATCAGATACCCTATGGCCTCCTAGGCATAGTAAGAAATTTAAAGTTTATTCTAAGTTCAATAGTAAAGCATTAAAAATTTCATCCATCAGAGTGAAGCGATCTGATCTCAATGTTAAAATTACCCTGACTGATAGGTAGAGAACAGTCCAGAAGAGAAAGGGAAATAGATTAGAAGGCTATTTTGGTAATCCAGGTGAGAGACAGTTGTATAAACCAGGGTGCTAGTAATGGAAATAGAAGGAAATGAAAAGCTCAGATATTCATTGGAAGTAGAACAGAGGACTGACCAGTGGATTGAATATAAAGTAAGAAGGAAAGAAAAGTTAAAGATGATTCCTTGTTTTAGTCTAAAGAAATTGGTAAACAGTGGTGCCATTTGCTACAGTGGAAAGCATCTTAAGGAATGAAATGTATGGGTGTCAGGGGGTGACATGCTGTGAAATTCCACTGTGTGTGTGTGTGTGTTACTTTTGAAAAGCCTGTTGGATTTAAGTGGGAACTTAGATGTATGAACTTCGATCTCTGGAAAATGGACTGGGTTGAGAATATAGGCTTGGGAGTAAGCAGGATATTAATGGCATTTAAAACCAAGGGCTGACATGAGGCTATCCTATGGGAGAGTGTAGAGACAGGAGAATTGGGGACTGGGGATGGAACCCTGGGGTATTCTTTATAGGCTTCAGGAAGAGAAGGAGAGACAAAGATGAGCAAGAAGAAGCAACTACCTAATGGACAACCAGTACATGAACAAACAGGAGAGTGTGGTATCATAGAACCTTGGAGTGGAAAGTATTTGCTTTAAAGGTAGCCGAGAAGAGAGAAGTGAAATGGGAAGACTGAAATAACTTCTGGCAATTTGGTAAGATGGAGTAGTTGATGACCTTGATAACAGCTGTTTTGTTGGGATGGATGGATCTGAAAGCTCAATTATAGTAGGTTGAGAAGGAAATGGAAGGTGAGAAAGGGGAGAGATGGAGAATATAGACAACACTCTCCTCAATCCACTCCTAATTACACTTAGTTCCATACCACAAAAGCTAGATATTGACAAAACTTTGAAAGACCATTTGCTGCTCCTAAAATAACCATGGCAAATGGGGGAAAGCCACTTCTGTGGTACCTCAAGTTCATTTTTAACCAACTTTCACTGTCAGCAAGTTATTCCATCTATTGACCTCAGAGATTCGTATCCATCTTAATTTTATGGCGATAGAGACATTCTAAGCACATGCACATACTGCCCCTCACACCCACATTTCCATAGCTTTCTAGTTTTCTGCACTGGGCTGTCCCCAGCTCTTCATGACTGATACCTCCATGTGATCTCCCTACAGTTTCCAGATTGTGTTATGTGTATTCATTTGTATGTTGGACTCTTTTACTGACATTCCCAGAATGAAGAAGTGCCTGCTATCAAATGTGTATACTTAGTATATAGTAGATATTATTTATTTTTTTTAGCAAAGAACTGCTTTCTGATAACTTTTAAAATCTACATCCATTTGCTTTGTTCTTCCTAAGTTCAAATACCCCAGGCCACCCACTATACATGGAATAGGAGATATTTCATATAAAAAGCAGTAGTTTGAGGAAGAGTGTGATTTTTCTCCCCATTCCCATCCAAAATGTCTTAACTCAGCTCTTATTCTGGTGGGGTAATACTCCCATGCTATTATTTGTTCTGCCTTCACATTGAGACTCTCCATTTCTGGAAAGAAAATAGATGTAAATTTCTTTACTAATACCTTGCTTTCTCACATCCTACTGATGTTTTCAGTCTAAGGGTGGGGGAGGGACAGAAATCTGGATGATTCCCCATTAGAAGGGTGCTATTAAAATTGTCAATTTCTTGAACTACATGGTTGAAAAACCATCATTTCCTCCCCACACTCTATGTTACCCTAAACTATAGACCTGTCACCAGGCAGTGTTTTTAGCGTGTGGGTACAGAGAAACTGTGGGAAGATCCAAGTGGCACTTAAATTACATTCTCCCTTTGATTTTGAAGACATTTAGTGCCATTCAGTAGAATTCCAAAGCAGTTGTTTCCATAGAGGTAGGGGGCTACCCCTTTTTAGAAGCGTCATTGCTGCAGTGACTGAGAAAAAGAAAGAAGGCATCAAAACAGCAGGGCTGGCTTTTCTATCCAGATAATCATGGAATTATGCGGTTCCACTACAGTCTTGTAACTGAAACAGTTAACTGCTTCACCTCTGTCCCAGAATTGGGCAGACTAGTTATCCCACATTTCTCTATCCCACCATTTGGGCACCACTAATGTCTCCATAAAAAGTTGGTTCATACAAGAAGGTCAGTGGATAAGGAAGGCATGGATTTCATGCAGAAAATTGTTCTTTCTATCTGATAGCTTCTAGAGAAATTTGCTCTGTGCAGAAGTCAAAATATTTTTTTGACTACTTAGCATGTTCCACTATTTCCATCTGGGATCTAAAAGCACAGCTATGTTCTTCCTGTCTCACACCTCACCTTCAGAAAGAAAACCCTCCAAAAGCGAATGTGGTCACAGACTGCACAAAATCTGTACAGAAGAAAGGTACCATGTTGGTGGTTGCCCAGAAATTTTAAATAGATTCTATAAAGATCATGGAGATATAGGTCAGTACTCCTAAATAAGAAGGGATTACTTGTGTACTTCTGACTGACACCATCTCCCCACTTGTGGTATGGGCTATTCTCACACAAGGTAGACTTAGCTCAGAGCCCATCCTGTAATGAGTTCTGTTTGCTTACACCTCTGAATACCACTTACAGTTTTTGAAACAGAACCACCTGGTTAAAGTATCTTCCATTGCAGTATCTGAAGGAGTTCTTTCTTCAGAACTGAGAGTTGAGAATTTACACAATACCACATAAGGAACTAGCACCTAAAACATTAACATTTTTCCTAAAACTGCAGGCAGTCAAGTAAACAGTTAACAATTACAAATTTATAGAACAATTTTCAGATACAGTGGTATTCATTTCAAATCCATACTCAAGGAGGAACTGTAAAAGAGTTAGTTTGGGCTGAGGGAATGACCTCCATCTTGACCTTCTGTTATGTTCTTATCCTCTCATAAAAGTGAGAGCTTGCATTTATTGTGTGGTAACCATATACATGCACTGTTTAAGAGCTCAGAAGTGGATACAATTAATGCTGTTTACAAAATGAGACTTATAGAAACCAGGTCAAGTGTCTGAGTTACTGAGGTCCACAGCCTGGGATTCAACAAAGTCATTTGCCTTCAAGATCCACATGTCAATTCTTTCTGCTCCATCTCAGCTCATGGTGCTGATGCTCTCCCACTAGACTGTGAATTCTTTGAAGGTCAAGGCCATGTCTTCTTCAACTTTGCATTCAGCTCATAGTAGGTGCTTACTAATTATGGTTTAAATGTTGATTGAATCTGTCCACATGGTATACTTTCCCTTGACATGATTTGACTAATAACCTTGTATCAAGGTTTTTATAGTAACTGAAATGAATTCATGATTTCTTTATCTGGAATGTACACATAGATCAGATTTTAGCATAGCATTTTTCTATCAGTTGTTGTTGCTATTAATGCTTAATCAAACCATGAAATCTTAGAACTTGCTACTGAAGTTCAAAGGCCTCTCAGAAACTGTGTGTCCATCTGTTTGTGAATGGCTTTTCTGAGTAGCAGCAGTGAAGGGCTAGCAGAAATAGACACCTCTTCAGGAGATTGAGCACCTCCTGAAAAAGCCCTTATAAATGTTTCCCTATATATCTCATGGATTTATTGTCAAACATCCTTCATCATTTATGAAGGCAGTCTCCCATCAGTTATTCAGCAACTGCTCTATGCAAGGCATCGTCCTAGGTGTTGTGGGACTCAAAGGGGAATGAGGCATAGTTCTTAGTCACAAGCAACTCACAGCTGAGATGTGCTAGATGAGATTAAATGGGCATCTCGTCTCTGGTGAATCAATGGCTCTCATCTGCAGTAAAACTTATTCATCACAATCATGGAACAGTTAGTGAGTGGTCATTGAGCGCACCCATTTCAGTAACAGAGCCTTTAGTCAAAGTGACTAATCAAAGAAGACAAATTCTATGGCTCTTCACACCCTGAGCCCTTTCTCCTTTCTAGAGAAAAAAGATAGCTTTTGTCCATTGGGCAATAGAGCACATGTACAACTGGCTATTGGGTCAAATGCAATGGACTAACATTTTTTCTGGGTATTAGCAAGCTCTATGCATTTGGCTTTTAATATAAATTGCCCTGTCCTCCATCTTCCACTGTATTTCTCAGGGTTCTCCTCTTTCTGCCATTCCTCTCAGTTCACCATTGTCTATTATGGACACCTACACATACTGAGATTATAATGATTCAGGTGATTGGAGGGCCATTCTTTCTCATGCTATCCTGGATTTCTCTCCCAAGTTCATTTAATGTTGAAGTGAATGTTATACAACTCCAGCCCCATCGGGCAAAGAGGTATTTGGTTAGCAGGAAGTTCCTTTCCAGGTCAAAATAATCTCTCTGCTTATTTGGAAGTGAAATTAATAACTTTTTGCTCTGTCCAAATGCATTTGGGAACTTTACCTGTTAGAGGTTCCTGGTTTCCATCTTTAGCCTTAATTTCAGAGATCAATCTACATGCTGCCTCAGTAGATGATAGTGAGTCACATATTGAATGCAAAACACAATTTTCTTAAGAGCAATCTGATGTCTTTATATTGTTTTGCTGCTCTTAACCAAAGCCTACTTTTGGTTTATGATTACTATAATCTGAATTTGGAATCCTGTTAGTCCCGTGATCCTCCAAGGATGTGTCTAAGGAGATGCCACCAGTTTAATGACCTCCAAAAAGCTATCTTTATAATTCTTTCATGTCAGAACAAAGTAGGTGCAATTCCCAAGAGAATTATTGCATTTGTGTTGGGCTGCCCTCTAGGATAAGGAAATAATTAGAGCAGACATGGAGAAGTATAGCAACAGCATGCCATTCTTTGACCATGGGTACTTTCCAAGTGGTTTAAAACCAAAGCTAAACTACTGATCAACAACTAATTTCTGAAGAACAAACAAAATGGTACAAGTAATTAGTTCTCTGGCAACAATAACAACAAAAGTAAATAAATAAGAACACAACTTTGTGGTCAACCTAATATAGGAATTTGAATAAATTTTTTCTCTTTCTCTCTCCAGTTGTATACACCCCATTATCCTTTTAAAATAATGGGAAGCCATTCTTCTGGAGGGCTACCAGAAGTCAGGAAAGATGGTCTTCTGTAGGACCTATTATGATAATATATGATAATTATAATATAATAGTAGAAGAACTGCACCAAAAAGGCCACTGTTAGCAATCTAGTTCAAAACTTTGATTTTATGGATGAGTTTTTAGAGAAGTTGAGTAAATAACCAGAACTCATACAGCTAGTAAGGGGCAAAACACAACCCAAAGCCAGATTTTCTGATGTACAATTCTGTGTTCTTTTTTTGCTACCATTTTGTTTTGAATTTTCTTTAAAAGCTACTTGAAAATGGGTATGGCTAAAGTACCTATCTAATCCATGCTGTCCATTCCAGAAGCTGATATGGTCCTGCAGAAACTAGATACCCAGTGGCTGCATTTCCTTCTACATGCCTTCATGTTTTCAGTGAATTGTTCAGCAGGGTGCATTTCAAAAATTGCATTTACATTTCTATTCTTCTGCAGCCTTATAGTACCATTCACAACTCTAAATATTGGCCTCTGTTCTCTCTTCTGCTTTTGGAAGCAAGAATTACCTAGCAAAAGAATAGGAATTGCCTCTCACATGCTGAGGCTTACTTTTCAGCAGGAATTTGGCTGACTCACAAGCATCCTGCTTGGCATTTAGGGGTGCTGTACCTGCTGAGGGGCTATAGGAGGAATCAACCTAAGTCAGACCTGTCAATTTCCCTTAGTGACTCTGACTTCTTGCCTACAACAATGGTAATATTGATAACTGAAGTCCATTGCAACTACGGGAACCTAAACCACAGTCTAGTTCCTTGTCATGGCCTATATTGAATTATCCAAACTCTCAACACAGGTCATCATTCTCATAGAAATAACCAAATTTTATCTATCTGGATGAACCTTAATAACCTCAAAGTCAAGAATGACTTTCAAGTTGATGAAATTCTTGATTATTCTAGTAAAATTTCTTGGCTTCTTATTGGCATACCAGTGTCCATAGATACTAAGTAAAAGTTTTGCTTTAGTTTAAATTGGTTTGACCAGATCCAGAGTGTCTGTGTTCCCTATAGCCACCATGCTTTATGAGGCATATTCATATGATCAATGGAAGAGAATCAAGCAGAAGGGACCAGGTTGTTACCAGAATGTGAAATGTCATCAGAGTAATCATTGAAGGCTTGCATGGATTTTAGCCTGCAGGATATAATTAGAAGAGCCATGAGAACTTTCTTCATGTATTTGAAGATTGATTAGGTTTGCTCCATATAGTCCTAGAGGACAGTTCTGAAAGTTCAAGAAAGAAGTTATAAAGAATCACATTTCGGTTCAATGCAACAAAGAATGTTGTGATAGGGAAATGACACAAGCAGTAAGTCAATTATGAGCCCAGAAGTGATGTAGAGGGGAGTGAAGCACTTAATGAAGGATTGGTCTGGGTGGTTCTAGAGCAGAGTGTTTCGTGGGACATTACAACCATGAGGTCATTCACTACAGAGAGTAGATGGTAAGGTAAATATGTTTGGGGAATAAACATACTGTATTTCTGGAGATAGATGATTAATATTAAAAGTAGTAAATGGGGTTCCTGGGTGGCACAGTCAGTTGGGAATCCAATTCTTGGTTTTGGCTCAGGTCATGATCTCAGGGTCCAGGGATCAAGCCCCATGTTGGGCTCCAAAATCAGTGCAGAGTCTGCTTGAGATTCTCCCTCCTTTTCCCTCTCCCTCCCACTTGTGCTGTCTCTCTCTTTCTTGCAAATAAATAAGTCTTTTTAAAAAGCAGTAAATAAACTTGTTTACATTAGCTTAATATAGGTTTTTCCAAATGCATTTGGCTATCATGCCTGCCTGTTTTTACATAACACTTATCTATACCTTTTGAACACTGGGAAATACCTCCCTTTAAGTTCTCTTCCAACACTGAGATTTTATATATTGAGAAATTCCAAATTCTTTAGAACGGACATGACTTTGATGGAATGGCAGCACTTGTAGACACTGTGCTGTTTCTAGTGTTGAGAGTGTTATTCTAGGTCTCTGTGATTGATGCAGGGTCAACTTGTTTATGTTATGCGAGATAAATGTGATTGCCTAGATTACTTCTAAAGAGAGATAATGGAAGCCATGCAGACTGTGATGGTGAGGAAGAACACAATGCTATAACGATCGATCTGCTGGAGGAAATCTCTATATGGCACATCACTAAGCAAGTCCGCTCACATGTGATCCCTGCTTCTTTGAGGTTTTACAACGCCCAGAGAAGCAGAGCAAAGAGCACAGGGTACAACTCTCCAGGTGCTGAGGTTTGCAATTAGATACCTTTATGTGACTCTCATGAATGCAGGTGGCATCGTTTTGTGGCTTTTCTCTCACCTGGATCTTCCATACTTTCAATGAAGCAAATGATAAGAAAGCTCCCTATTTTACAATGAATCCTGATATGCAGAGTTTCACCTTTTATTACAGTCAGAGACAGAAGGAGGTTTTCAAAAAGAAAGAAGAGGGGAGGTCAGGATTCTGGAGTTGATTCAATCTAGGGTGATGGCTGACATGTTCTATGTGAGGGAGAAAAGAGAGTTAGCTCAA
>CM053613.1:67051944-67085167 GCA_028646535.1 Procyon lotor
TGGGCTGCCATTGTGTGGGTGTGACTGACTCGAGTTCAGGTAGGTGGGATTTTAGCGTCTGCAGCTCACCTTTTACGTGTGCTTCCTTACGGTCTTTAATCTTTTATCGTGAAGGCTATTAGGAATTTCATCACACACAGCTTTGGCAATTAATTCAGAATAAACTGAAAAACTGCAGGGGCATTGCTGAGGAGACTTTAGGCTTTGCATTCACAGCATTTTTTAAGTGAAATAATGACTATGTTTAAATTGTACAGCGTTATTTATAAGAGTGATGAATTTTCAAGCTGCTCTGAGGAGATGTAGTACAGAAGAAGAGAAGGGGGAGAAAAATCTCAACAACCATCCTGCACTAATCCTTTATTCCATCTAGAAAGTGATTGAGTTTTATTTTAAACATACATGATTTTTGTTATATCCATCCCAGTGCTAGGCAGAGAACTAAGAAGAAATGAATGGAATCTTTAAGTGTTAGTGAAATTTAATCCATTCATCATTTTGAAGTAAATATCCTGGTTGTTAACAGTTTGGAACCTGCTCTGGCTCTAGGGGAGAAAAGTCCCTCTGCTCACAGGACAGGAACCTCCACTCGGAGAGCCCCACCTAAAACCCTCTCAATCACAGGCACAAGAAATCTGTGGCAGAAGGCTTGGCTCTCTTTCAATAGGCCATGTGGCCTGATAAGGGTAATTGATTTCCATTACTTTAATTAACAAAATTTAATTTTTTATCTAATGAGGGAAACTTGTGTGTGACACGGGTAGATATCAAGATGACAAGTGCTCGCCCCATGGTTTAAAGGGGGAGTGAGGATAACCTAGGTCCTGTGAGAAGCTAAGGGAGCAATACAAAGGACTCATTAGGGACAGACAAGTCACTCACTACCCCAGTGAGCAAGCCAAGCCTCCTTCCCTTAGGACTTTTTGCAACCCTCATTGGAGAGGGCTCAGGATCTCTCATTCCCTGTCAGATTTCAGATTTCAGAAACCCAGCACTTCTTCCTCATGAGTCCCCAACTAATGATTCTCAGCAAAAGCTCCACAATAGCCTAAGGCATCAATTAGCAGCCCTCCAAACTTCCCCAACTTGGGCCCAGGCTTTTGCCCTCTCTCCATACCAATTGCCTTCTAAGTTAGCATGATCCTGGGGCCCTGAGCAGTCATCTGCCTCTTAATGGTCACTCTGTGTTCCTGTCTCTTCATGGGCTCCCTGAGTGTCTCACATCTTCCCCAGCCTTGGTACCAGCTGGTCCTGAGGGACGACTTACAGCCAGCCTTGTTTATGTCTCTGGCATCAGTAAGCAGAAGGGAGATTTGCTCCTTATTGGTTTGATCAATCTTTCTACCGTTGAAGCTGCTCAATGAGTTGAAAGTGGTTTTCCCTGCTGTATGTACAGGTAGTTGTAGATCTCTTTCAATTTCTAGTACAGCACCAGCGGTGCTCTAGCAAGTTGCTGCATTGCATAACCATGAGCGCGGGAGTTTCAAGCACACATGGAGCGATGGCAATGCTTGACTGTGTGATCTATCTTAGCCCCATTTGCTGGTGTGCTTCATGTCAAATAGCACAGCTATTTCTAGTGCTTTAGTTCCCCTTTCCCTCTGGGGGTCTCAGAAATTCAGAAAACCTCTAGGGATGGTTAAAAGAAGAACTGCAAAACTGCCATGATTAGTTCTGATTCCTTAGGAAACTCATGCTTAGCCAAGAGATATCATACAGAAGCCTCAAAGCTGTCTTCCTGCCTTCCCTAGAAACATGTTTACATTCACTTTGAACACAATTTAGACAACTTCTTATAATTCTCCTCTGCCGGACCCAGTAAAGAACACTCCTTCTTTTGGCTTCATGGTATTAATCCCCAGTTCTGATTCATAAGAATAACTTTGCAAAGACATTGTAAGGGAGGCTAATTCCTCTTCCTCCTGCAAACCAGAAGATGAGATCTGGGATTGTCCATGAGCAAGCATCCAGGCAGGCCTTCTTACTGAATACTCCACCAAGGGCAGTGTTTTCAACCTGCTTAATGGGTCGAAGGAAAATACATTGCCAAGGTCACTTGAAAATCATGTAGAGGGTAGGACCTCCTGCCTCACTTGTTCATATCAAGAGGATTCAGGGAAACAGAAACAGGCAGTGATAAGTTGCTTATCTTATCTAGGTATCTCATTTTACATATGAGAAAGGCAAGATGCACAGAGATGAAGTCATATTTTGAGGTCCCAGATTTGTTTAGTATTAAATTAGACTAGATTCAGGACCTTTTTCAAATTTACTTGTTAGAAGAATTCACTAATGTGTTCATCTAACAATTTCTAATTGACTATTTATTAAGCATCCATGATATGCCAGGCAGGAAGGCTTCTTGGTCCTGGAAATCCAGAAATGAATGAGCTAGAGAGGACTCCTGCTTCATACAGCTTCCACCCTGGGAGTGTGTATGAAGGCAGAGACATAAATACATATTGAGTGTCCACCATCCCACTGCTGTGAAAAAAAGAGAGTGGGGGGATTAAAAGTGATGGGGACATCACTGCATAGGAAGCATTAGGGAAATGTCTCTCTAACATTACATTTAGTAGAGACATGTGGGAAGTAGGGAGCAGCTGTGTGGCCTTTGGATAGAAAACCATTCTAGACAGATTGACTGGCAATTGCAAAAGTCCTGAATATATCATTTTTAAAATTTACCCTTCATCACAAAAATAGGTGTTAATTTATATATTTTCTTATACATACAATTAAGCCTTTCTTTTCTCTCATGCATGCACACACATACACACACAGTTAATTAGTGGGCTACAGGGGTTATACAAAGTTCAGCTGTAAGAAGAGGAGAGGAGAGGAGAGGAGAAGAAATGAGAGGAGGGGAGAGGGGAAGGAGGCTAGGGAAAGGAAGAAAGATGAGGGCTGGGGGAAATATTCAGCATTTGGAGACTGTCAATGGACCCAGGGTGAAGCTGATTCCAGCATGTACCACTTAGCCATCCCTTCCTTATCTACTCTAGGATGAGTATGCCAGTAAGGAAACTGAGAAGCGCATTTTTGATAGCTAGAATTGGCCAGGAACACACTGTGTGCATCTGGATTATCTGAGAGTAAAATGATACTCTTTGGGGCTTGGATGATGATTCTCATTTTCTGTTTCTCATACACCCAGAGACTAGCACCAACAGACAAGGGGGGATGATGTCCTATTTCAAGTCACAGAGTCTTCACTGTCACATAAACAAAGGCAGCATTTATAGGCATACCTGGGTATTCTTCAGGTTAGGAAAGAAAACCATTCTTCCCAGCTACACACAGAGCAGTGAAGATTCTAGGGAGCAGAGTTGCATGTAGTTTGATCAGCTGTGTATGGCATTAAAGGCACAGGAGATTACAGTGACCTGTTCATTTTCTCTTATAGAGTTTTTCTAAGACTTGAGGTTTAGAATGTTCTCT
Organism: Procyon lotor; assembly: GCA_028646535.1. Classification (NCBI taxonomy): domain Eukaryota; kingdom Metazoa; phylum Chordata; class Mammalia; order Carnivora; family Procyonidae; genus Procyon; species Procyon lotor. The sequence continues at coordinate 67,055,386 of CM053613.1, forward strand.
GGAGCCCCAGACTATACTGATCTAATTCAACTGAATATTTGTTATGTTTCTCATATTGGCAAGATTTTACAAGGGATACAAAATAATATAAGACAGTTTTCTTTCTCTTCAATGGTTCATAGTCTCTGATAACAAGGCAGCACATAGTCATAGACAATAGGGGCCGGCACATAGTGGCTGTGATTGTGTGCCCAAGGTCCAAGAGGATGAGGGTGGGCTTGGGTCCCTTAGAAAATGTTGCAGAGCTGGCTGGACTTGAGCCAGTTTTTGAGAAATGGTAAGATTCAAACAAGGGAAGACAGAACAGGCCAGATGGGAGAGAGGGTGAGTGTGGGCATGGTTTGTTGTATAAGACGTTGAAGACGATGAATGGAGGCACTCTTTGACAAAGAGAGAGCTATGGGTGAAAAGTTGAGAGAGCCAGTGGGCAGCCTTCTGTGCCAAGTAAAGAGTTTAATGGTTAAGAGCATGGGCTATGGAATGAACCACCTGGTTTTAGATCCTGGCCCTAATACATACTGGCTATATGATCTTGCCAAATTCTGTAACCTCTCTGAAAATCAGGTTTTTTTTTTTCATTTTTAAAATGAAGAGGGTAATAATACCAATTTAGAAGGTTATTGTGGGAATTAAATAAATGAATACATATAAAGTTATAAGAAAATCTCTAGCATATGGTAATGCTCAATAAAGAGTCACTGATATTAACCAAATATCATGTTTTGCTTTAGTGAAGATGGACAGGCATCACAGATAGTTGGATATTGTTGAAACTTAGTAGAGGACTAGGGGAGGAAAGTCACTTTACAGGAAGTGGTGGTCACCAGTTAAGGGAAGAAAACAGCATTACAGGCTGGCCATGGTTAAATTTTGCAGCAGGGAGGGGGGGGTGCAAGAACAGGGAGGAGGAGGAGAATCTTGAATGTCTCTGAGGAAGGCATCAGTAACCCTTCTCCTCTGAAAAGTCACTTCCTTGAGCATCTATTCCCAGCTCTAAGAGTCGCAGAGAAAGACAGGGAGACAGCTGAGGAGATATCCATTCTTCACAATTCTGCCAGCCCGGTTACCAGTGCTCAGACAAAACTTTTTCCAGCAGGGATACTTTTTTTCTGGAGCTATTTCTATCAACCCAAAGATTATAAGGATGGTTGGAGGTGAGAAGATATCATCAGTTCTCCCATCTTATAGGCCAGAATGAGGTACCGTTTTGAGCTTCTCTCCATTGTTTTGACCCATCTTACCTACTTTAGCCCTGAACAGAGTGGCAAATGTTACTACAGGTGCTTTTCCTCTGCAGGTTCAGCACAGAAGAGTCCTGCAGGATGTTGGGGGTCTGAGGTGCTGGTAGAAGGGAGGTTTCACTGTTGGCCCTTGTTATGGAAGAAAATCAAACTAGAGTTCAGGAACTTGAAGGGCAGAAGAGGCCCAGCACAGGCCAACTTCTTTCTCATTCCCAAAACTCTCTTGTCTGTAGCTTGAAATCCCATACCTTTGTGGCACCTCCCCTCCTGCCCCAGTGGATGGCATCAGCCAGCCAGGTTAGTCACCAAGGCCCAGACTGACTGGAACAGGGGCTTTGTTAACAAGAGGCTGGTGGTGAGTAAGTGCCTACTGTGCTGTGTTCCATATGACCTCTGAGATGAAATAAGCGTCTACAAAACTACAGCACTCACAGGCTGCCATCTAGACAATTGCATTCAAAGGAAGAAAACAAATGCTCTGGCAGTCATCTTTGGATTCTGTAGAAACAGTAGCTAAGCTGATGGAAAGGGTTCAAGCCTTCTTCTCCCACAACTGATGAATTGGAGTGCCCTGCACTACCCTTGCTCTGTTGCCCAGCACCACCGGGCTGCGGTGGCATCAGCAGGTGGCAGGGCCTGGCAAAGGAGCCAACACTTTCGCAAGTGGAGATGGAAAACACCCCAGATATCTGAGTGCTTGGAAATGATTAGCAAGGAATCATGTGTGGGACTCTGTGATTTCAGAAGAAAGCTTTGATATGTTGATCATCTTATACTGATTTAACATCCTTCCCTTTTTATTTAACCTTGGTGTTTGCAAAGTTCTAAAGCAACTTTTGGGATTTCTGGGTAGCAGGTTTCACCCAGGGTGAAACCTAACCCAGTGTCCTCCTTTCTGTTCAATGCAGAGACAACTTTGACATAGAAATGCTGATGAAAAATGGCTGTGAATGTAGCCTGGTGAGGTCAGAATGAGTATTGCCAGAAATGAGAGGTGGAGTCCCCTACTGAGAAGTCAATTAACTGTGGAATATGTAAGGTTTCTTCCCAGAGCAGATAAAGATACTAAAGTGGCTGTTGATTTCCCCAAATAGCTCAGGAATCCATGATGTGTGTCAGAAGCTTAGGGCAACTGAGCTTTCAGTTTCTGGCGTTGCCTTGGCCCAGAGGCAGACCCTGCAAGCCTTCTGCATGATTTCCTGGTTCCCCAGGCAACTGGGTTATTGTTTCTGGTGCCTTGTAAGACCAGACATCTTTTGAGTGGGTGTTTATCAGTAGCAGCACAGTGGGTGAGCAGGCCAGGGAAGGACAGTATTTCTAAACTAAGGAAGTCTTTGTACCTCTTAGACTTGCAGAGAGGCTTGCACAGGTGACAGGTGTAGGGAAAAACTCTTTAAATAGTGGCGGACTCCTTGGCACTCCTTGCATCCTGGGGACAAGAAAAGAAGTTATTGACATGTCATGTCTTGCTTATCATACCTAAAAAGAATAGTCTTACTCCAACTATCTATGTCTACCATCATAAAATAGTTTTCCAGGGGCGCCTGGGTGGCTCAGTCGTTAAGCGTCTGCCTTCGGCCCAGGTCAGATCCCAGGGGCCTGGGATCGAGCCCCACATCGGGCTCCTTGCTCGGCAGGAAGCCTGCTTCTCCAGCTACCATTCCCTCTGCTTGTGTTTCCTCTCTCGCTGTGTTTCTCTCTGTCAAATAAATAAAATCTTTAAAAAAAAACAAAAACAAAAAAAAAAACAAAAAAAAAAAATAAAATAGTTTTCCAGGGCATGAGGGGTGTGTGTGTGTGTGTGTATGTGCATGTGTGTGTGTGTGTGTGTTTCCTCTAAGATGCTGTGCCCCATGATAGGTAATTCTTCATTACACATTCATTTGGTTCTCTGTTGCCCTCGCAAGTTTAACAACCTTAAAAATTGGATGCTTCTCACTGGTTCTATAATGAAGTAGCAATTTGTCTCTAGGTCCAAACCCAGGTGTAGCTATGCTAACTTACAGCCTGTCCTTGATCATCTGGAGAATATTAAATATCTCTGGGTGTAGGAAATCCTTGGTCTGTCACTAAAAGGGGAAAAACTCTTCATGCCTTTTAACAACATATGGAAGTATGAGGGAGTGAGAAAGGAGAGATGCCAAGAGCAAGGACAGTCACTAAACTTAGAACCTCTGACAGCAACCTCTGACACACCTTTCCTTCATCTCTTTCCTCCCACTCCAAGTGAAATGTTAAATTGAGCCTGGGAAACAAATTATTTTCTTCTAAGATACTATTGCTGAATTTTTCTTATGTTCCAGGCTCTGGGACTTTCTGTTTCTCTTGTCTCATTTAAATCTCCCAATCCTATGAAAGAGACTCTATATTGATTCCCACCTTAAAAGCAAGGACACCACATGCTAGAGACCTTAAGTGACTCTCCAGGGCCATCCAGTTATATGGTGTGCAGACTTTATCTTTGCTTGCCTGGTCCTACATTCTTAGCTACCAGGTCCTACTTCTTGAGGGTTTGTTGTTGCTGCTATTGTTCCAATAAGAAAATTAAAAATTCTTTGGGCCACAAAGAGGCTATAGTGCTCTTCCAAAGTCAGCTTCGTTCCTGGCCTCTGCATTTCACACTTGATGTGTCTCCTCCCCTCTCCCCATCCCCATTGTTCCCATGGCCCACACTGCTCTGAGGCAGGAGGTATGCTAACTCTGGCCCTACACTCTGTGGGTTCTCCACCAAGTGACCTTTGCTTTTTATCTAACTTTGATTGGTAACTTGGTCCTAATCACAGGCCTCCTTTCTGTTCTTAAGTCCATTCCCATAACAATATTGATTCCAGGGCACCTGGGTGGCTCAGTTGTTAAGCACCTGCCTTCAGCTCGGGTCATGATCCCAGGGTCCTGGGATCGATCCCCACATCAGGCTCTCTGGTCTTTGGGAAGCCTGCTTCCCCCTCTTCCACTCCCCCTGCTTGTGATCCCTCTCTCGCTATCAAGTAAATAAAATCTTAAAAAAAAAAAACCCAAACAATATTGATTCCATTCCTTGAACTGGTCTCCTTGTTTCATCCTGGGACAGGCTTCCTGGGATGTGTGGGAGCTCTCCCTGGCTGGGGTCCTCTACTTTTAAACAGAACCCTTAGATGGAAATGCCTTTCTTTCAGGGTCTCCATATTGTTCTCTTCACTTGATAGGACATCTGTATCTTTCTTCAACTCTAGCCATCAGCTTTTAGCTTGAATGGCAACAGTTCCTTAGGTTGATTATTGGGAACTGCACTTGCCATTAGCATGAACCTCTGCTGTTAGCCAGTGCTACTGGACCAGCTTTGCTGTAGCCTCATCTGGGTAATTGTCTAAGATGCTCTATCTTGAGGAGATTTGGAAATGAGAAAGGAGAGGACTTTGAAGACTTAACAGGCTACTACTCAGTGGTTAAATTAGCTGCTTTACTGATTAAAAATCCACTTGTCCTCTAGTCCAGAGGCCCTCATTGTAAACTAGATGTTAGGTAGGCTGAGGATCCTTAGCCTCCTTTAATCGTATGGAACCATGTCCCAGTGAGTATGTCAACACCAGCAGCAGCCTCTCAGAGACCTCTCTGACCTCAGCAGAGGTAAACATGGGTATAGAAGAACTTCCCACAACAAAGAAGATCCAGTCCAACATGTCAAGATTTCAAGCTGATAAATGATTTCACTTAATCTGTTTCAGATGTTACATTCTGGTAACAATCAGACCACCCTTATTCTTATGGAGCCCACAAGGAGGTGAGAGCTGAGAGTGCCACATAACTAATAAGCTTTGTTCCTGTGATCCTTCCCTGGCTTCACGGAAGCCACCTCAAACTGGCTGAAGAGTGGCCTTCTCAGATTTTCGCCACAAGTGAATCCCTACCAAAGCACTAAGGCTCTATACGCAGGCACTTTTGATTTACTGGAACTTGGCACTGCAGACCACCCCTGGTCTCTGACTCCCATATCCATTGGATTGGGGGAAAGTTACTTTAACTGGTGGTTAAGGGTTAGATTCAGAACTCCTTAAACTTGAGACTAAGCTCCAGCTATGCTACTTAACAAACTAACTGAATGTGGACAAATTGTCTGGTTTGTTTGAGGCTCACAGTTCTGACCCGTAAATTAGAAGATAAATTATATGGCATGGTTCCTGATGACTAAGAGCTAAATGATACTAGTAGTAGTAGCTGTTGCAGCAGTTGATTTTATTATTGTTATTAATATTGGTAGTACTAATATTATTTTTATTGCTGTGTTATGAACTGAGATCTTTTTACCTGCTCTAAGGGAGACCTTATATTCCAGTGAGTCTAAGCTTTGGACACCTACTAGTCGACTGAATATCTTTTTTTTTTAAGATTTTATTTATTTATTTGACAGAGAGAGAGAGAGATCACAAGTAGGCAGAGAGGCAGGCAGAAAGAGAGAGGGAGGCAGGCCTCTGCTGAGCAGAGAGCCCGATATGGGGCTCAATCCCAGGACTCTGAGATCATGACCTGAGCCAAAGGCAGAGGCTTTAACCCACTGAGCCACCCAGGTGCCCCTAAACTGAACATCTTTTTAAAAATACTTAGTGGTGTCAGGCTGACTTAGTCATTTAAGTGTCTTAATCTTGATCTTGGGTCAGGTCTCAATCTCAGGGTCATGGGTTCAGGTGGAGCCTATAAATTAAATAATTGATTGGTTAATTAATAATTAAAATAGTGAAAGTATTAATGCTTGGACCACATCACATGCCCATTCACCTGATTTTTCTGGAGGACAGGCCCAGGCATGTGTTGTTTTTCCTTTTCTAAAGCTCCCCAGGTAATTCTAATAAATGACCAGCATTGAAAATCTAGCATTTTATACAATATCCTTGACTTAACCTTGCTGTGGACATGGGTAGTACTGAATATTTTATAGGCACATGGAAAGAGACAGGGTAGAGGTCTATTCAAACTTCTGGACCCATTCTATATCATTGCCCTAACAGAGTCTAGGATGGCTGCCTCTTCCCTCAGCAAGCTTTTAGGAGGACCTGTTCTGTGTGTGGCTCTTCCTGGCACCTCCTTATTATTAGAAGAACCCACGAGGAGATCAAAGTAGAAGAGATCTTGAGCATCTGTCATTTGTAGGCTTCAGTCTGTCTTAGTAGCTGGTGATTACCATCATATACTAACAAGGTAGTTCATGTGTACAGTGCTTTATAGATTAAATTACTTCATGCTTACCAATTTATTTAAAACATGGGTGGTCTGAAGTCATATGTTCTAGTAAATTAAAAATGCCCTCTAGAGAGCCTCAGAGCTTATATTAGGATTAACTTTTGGACCTTCAGGTTATCTATGGCAGAAGTTTGTGGAGGAGGTCTTTCTTCAGCTGGTTTGTGGTGGCCTTTGGGTGGAGCTTGAGAGAGCAGTATGAACAACTCTGTTTGGTCATGGAGCTCACTCTCTGCCCTTAGCTCCTAGTGGGCTCCGTGAGAGCTGGGTCACTCTGCTCTGGACCCAAACATCTGAAAAGAGCTTGATCAAAATTCTAGATGAAAATTTTACTGCTATGGTCATGCTTTTTATTGGTTATTATAAATACAAATGAAATATATGATAAGTTCAGGAAACAATGGGAAGATATATTTTATATAAACATATATATAAACTATAATTAAAAATTAGAAATATAGGAAGGGATTCCTTACAATTGCTAAAATTGCCAGTAGAAATGAAGTGGAATTTAAAAATAACAGTGATGAAGTCACCAGAGAGATAAAAGGTTAAGAGTTGCAAAACAACATATGATATATGAGATTTGAGGATATAGGTAAAAAAACCTTTAAAAGCCAATAAAATGCAAGATTAAAAGATCAAGGCAAAAAGCTAAACCCATAACATAGAAAGTTAAAAGCAAAGAAGCATATGAGATTATGAAGAAGAAATAACTAAGAAAAAATAAAATTAAAAAAATTATGGAAACTGGGGTACCTGGGTGGCTTGGTTGGTTAAGTGCCTGGCTCTTGATTTTGGCTCAGGTCAAGATCTAAGGGTTGTGAGATCGAGCCCGCCATCAGGCTCTGTGCTGGGCATGGAGCCTGGTAAAGATTCTCCCTACCCCTTCCTCCGCCCCTCCCCAACTCAAAAAAAAAAAAAAATAGAAACTATTGTAGTCTGAATCTTTAATTTTAATCTGAATTTTTTTTAAAAAAAAAAACTTTTTTGTTTTTTTGGTTTCTTGTTTTTTTTTAGTTTCTGTGTTTTTTGTTTTTAAGGAAATAAGCTAGTATTTGAAAATTAGAGAGAACGAGAAGGAAAAATAACACAAAACTCTAGTTAGAAGTCGACATGAGGCCAAAGCTGCAAGTGAGGCTCTGGGTGGCTCTGATTCCCCCGTAGAGTCTTGGGAGGAATGGCAGCATCCCTCCTGGGCAGAGAAACCCAGGGTGGGGGCAGTGCAGGGCCCCGATGCCCACATGTATGCCTGCAGTGGCATGATTCATGTCAGTTACCTCTATGAGTCCCACCGCTAAGAATCTGAGATGTGGGACCCTGGGCTGGTGGGGAAAGCCAGAACCCACAGCTTAGGTTCTTGTGAAATTCACCAGCTTCCCAAGGGACACTACAGTAAGTGGGATTTTGGGAATTCTGGTCCCCCAGTGCAGGCTGTCTCAAAGTCTATTCCTCTCATCTGTCTTGCTCATTTTTCTTTTCTTTTTTTTTTTAAAGATTTTATTTTATTTATTTGACAGAGAGAGACAGCGAGAGAGGGAACACAAGCAGCATGAGAGGGAGAGAGAGAAGCAGACTCCCCATGGAGCAGGGAGCCCGATTTGGGGCTCAATCCCAGGACTCTGGGATCATGACCTGAGCCAAAAGCAGATACTTAACGACTGAGCCACCTACGCGTCCCTGTCTTGCTCATTCAACCTTCTTTAGGAATAAGGCAACATACTAGGCTCATGAGTGACCAAATCCTCTTTCTATTTCAGTTGTATTCCTGGATCCTCTTATACTAATTATTATAGAAAGTAAGTAGAGGGACTTCCTTTGTAATAACCTGGATTTGGGTCCAAATTGCATCTTTTTTTTTTATTTCAGTTTTTTTTTTTAATTTTTATTAACATATAATGTATTATTTGCCCCAGGGTACATGTCTGTGAATCTTCGGGCTTACACATTTCACAGCACTTAACAGCACATACCCTCCCCAATGTCCACAACCCAGCCACCTTTGTCCATTAACTGTTGTGCACCTTTTAAACAATTTTATTTACTTCTTCAAACTTCAGTTGCCTCATTTTAAAAAGAAAGAAAATAAAGTCTACTTCTCTTAATTATGGAGGTGAAATGTTTTCTAGATTGTGAGTGAGGCAAAGCCATGACCTATTTTTTTTTTAAAGATTTTATTTATTTATTTGACAGAGAGAGAGAGATCACAAGTAGGCAGAGAGGCAGGCAGAGAGAAAGGGGAAGCAGGATCTCCATGGAGCAGAGATCCCGATGCGGGGCTCAATCCCAGGACCCTGAGATCATGACCTGAGCTGAAAGCAGAGGCTTCAACCCACTGAGCCACTCAGGTGCCCCACCATGACCTATTTCTTATTTGCTTTCACTCATGTCCTCAATACTTGGTAAACTGCCCAGTATATGTTAAGTGTTCAATGCTCGTCTAATGATAATAATAATAAAGCCATTTTTTTAGTTACACATTACTATATGCAGGAGTTACTATTATGCATTTTACTCTGATTATATCAATTAATCTTTATAACACACATACGCAAGGTTTATAATATTGCCATTCCATTCTACAGATTAGTCCTAGAAGTTAAATAACTCTCACAAGGCCTAGCAAGTTTTGAGATTTTAAGCCCAATTTAATGAGTATCCAGGTTTTTGGTAAGCATGGGAGTTGAGACAGGTTAAGTGGGATCTAGAGGGTGGCTAGAATAGTCAGCACACTCTCACCACAGACAGTGTTCTCTAGAGCTTGGCCCTCAGTACCTCAAAGTGTCTTCCTAATATTCATGGTTAAAGTCCCTGAGCTTTGCAGTGTGCACCCGTGTTGCTCTGATCAGAACATGGGCACGTGTTAATCCTGTCTCAGGTAGACTCTATTGTGGGACACATGCCATGGGCCTTGGACTGCCCACTGAAGCCCCACCCTGCTGGCCAGTCTTGAACCTGCCAGTCTCTGCCCTATCACAGGAACCAGCGCTTTAGTGCTGCTCAGAGAGTCTGGAACTATGAAATTTGGGTCTGTAGAATTCCCCATATCTACTTGGTCCTAAAGGAGAGATTAAACAAATAAGCTGATTGAGAAAGTTAGAAGAGAAAGTGAGCACAAGCTAATTAGATAGGGGAGGGGCAGCTTTATCAGAGCCTGAGATCTCCCAAGTTTGGCAATCCAATGCTCACCCACAATAATTTCTCTTACCTCACTGTCTAGGAGTCTGACCCTAAAGAATTACTTTGAGCTGTCACCATTCCAAATGGAAATATAAGACCATTTAACCCTGCAGTTAGCATAAACTGGAACATAGCCATTAATCCCAGAGACTGGGCAAGAACCTCATGCCAAAATATACCAAATGGACCCTTCTAGTACATATTGGGGACTTAGCGATGTAAAAACACACTTGATTCTCTCTCCTGCCAACACACACACACACACACACACACACACAGAACAATTTCTTCATTTGTCCTACAAAGGAGGGGTAAAATTGGGTGGAATAAACTTTCTTGATTGTTTTTGGAAGGAAAGAGGGTTTATGAAGTGACAAGCTATGGAGTATTATGAAGTGACAGGATAATAAAGCAGCGAGAAAAATAGGTTCAGTACTACACTCAGTTTTGCTGAGGAAAACAGGAAAAGATGAGCAAGAAATGAGGCTTAATTTTAATGAAGGGAAATTTGCTGCTAAGTAAAGAGACTGCAGGAAGTGGGGGTGCACAGCCTTCAAAGAGCAGGGTCTTGCATTCTATTGTGATGGACAAGATTTTGTTCCTGAAGAAACAGCCCTAGCACACAAAAGAACGAAAACAGAAAATGCTGGATGTAAAGTACAAAACAGAAGCCTGTAATGAAGGCACGAAGGGACCCACTTACTTCCCAGATGAGCTCTGTGGAGGTCGATTAAGGATATGCCTTTCTCACTCTGTAATTCCTATTTTTTCTCCATATGAGTGCTTGAACATGCAAAAGATGCTCCATATCTTGGCGAGGATTCGATTCTCTTCTTTGGAGAAATTTGATCAGATTTCCCAATTATGGGCTCCTGGGATATCTTAAAAATCTCATTGTCATTTATTACCTATTAATAGAATTTAAAATTTATATATAGGGGCACCTGGGTGGCTCTTAAAGTCTCTGCCTTAGGCTCAGGTCATGATCTCAGGGTCCTGGCATCAAACCCCACATTGGGCTCTCTGCTCAGCAGGGAGCCTGCTTCCCCCGCTCTCTGCCTGCTTCTCTGCCTACTCATGATCTCTTTGTGTCAAATAAATAAATAAAATCCTTTCAAATTGTATACAAAAACATATATTCTAATATAATAAAAGTAGAATATATACATCATACATATATCACTATTTGAGGGGGGTCTTTCTGCATTTTGATAGGTGTTAAAATTAATTCAGTGGGAATGAAGTTTTGTTGATGTAAAAAGAAAAAAAGATAAATTTTCTCTACTTGCTAGTTCAAGTTAACAAGTTAACAATAATCAGAGTAATTACATTTGTAGGAGCAGAACTGGCTTAGAGAAAGATGGGTGGGATCAGGAATGATTTCCCCAAAATAATGCAACCTAGCAATCAAATATTTGAGAGGTTAAACATAGAGGACAAAAAATGATGTCTTGGTCTATATTTATGCCAAATCAGTTCTAATATTTCCCATCAGAACACAGCACATCTGTAGCAATATACAGTGGAAAACTGATGGGATTTTCATACTAGGGCTTCGACTAGGATGTGAGTCTTGAGCCTTCCCAGCACTCTGGTACTTGGGCTGAGAGCCTCCCCTGAACTCTCGGATAGTTCCTAGCTCTCTCTGAGGACAGTCTTTATGCAGAGGACATGTGCAAAGTTTCAAGTATCTGGAGAATGGAGAATACAGTATTGCAAATCTTAATCATAGATGCAGAAAGAGAAATTCTAGGATGTGTAGGAGTATAGATGGAGAATATATGTAATACTACGTGTGGACTATACATAGAGAGAATTGTATTTATAATCCTATATGCTATTCTCTATATATCTATTATGCTACAGATGTAACTCCATATCTATTGAACACATATATATGCACATATATAGATATATATAAAGATGTATTTATAAATATGTAAATGAACACAAATATATATCTAAACTAAAATTTAATTGCTTGCAGGCAGAAAAGAGTTAGCATTTAGCACCCCGAGGAAGAATAAAGTAATTGTGGTTTTGCTCTAGTTTGGGCCTGCTTAGTGACAATTTAACATTACCAAGGGAGGGAACCAAGACCAGAAGCTACTGAGCAATGTACGGAGTAGAGTAGCTTCAAAAGCCTGCAGAAAGGCAAGTGGGCTGGGGTGCGGTCAGACCCTGTAGGCTTCTGAGCAGCAACCTCTAAAAATGCTTTCCTCCTTTTCCCTTGTAATAGTGTTTTGTACAGACACAGAATTCTTCATTTTCTTAGAAGTTCTAGGTAACTTTAGACAGCGAAGTTTTTCTTCATCTTGATTCCAGCCCTGCATTCTTAGATAATTGATTTTTTCACTTTGGCTGAGCAGAGACAGCATGGCTGTAATTAGAGTAGTGGCATGCCATCCCTAAATTCTTTTTTTTTTTTTTTAATTCTCCCAGAAAGGGCTCACACCTTATATTTGAGCAATGTGGAGGCTATCTCTTCAGACAGTGGAATCGGCAGGGATCAGACAACATTTGCAGTAAAAAGGAGGGGGGGGGGAAGACCCTCTTCAAATATTCAGGGAGAGCTGCAAAATGCTGAAGTAAATCCTTATCAGGAATTTTAATGAGCAAAATAAAATATGAAATCTGTGTGATTAAAATCAAATCTTTTCCCTTCTGCTCCGCTAGAGCCGTCTGCCAAAACCCAGGAACAAGGAAGGCGCTGGGAGGCCTTTTGTATTTAATTACTGCCAGGGTTTTCCTCAGTTCAAAGCAATCTCCCAAGCCCCCACAGGGGTAATGGAGAACTTGAGAGAACAAATAAGCTCCCTTCTGAGTGATTTAGAATCCTGGACAACAAACAATAAACATTTTGACTGAACTGGAGAGATCCAAGTCAGTCTGACTTAGAAATTGTGTCCCTGTTGGGGTGGGGGACATAGTGACTCCGGAAGAAGCTGGAAGTTTGGACCATGATCTGCCATTTGCTTCACGACCCCCCTTCAGGGACCACTCCATCTTTTTTGTTTGGGCTCCTCTTTGAGTTCTTCCCTAGTCTCTCTGTGTATCTCAAACCCACAGGCTTGGGGATAGGAGAGATATCCACAAAAATCCAGGAATATGTGGAATATAATATTCATCTCTCACACCTGGTGGCTTGGTTGGTGCCTCAGCCCATCTGGAGAAGTTACTTCTGTGAGCTCATCTCCTAAATTCTGGGTGCTGTCTGAACAACACCAGCAACATTACTCAAAGGGATTGTCCTCAATCCTGGAACATTTTCCTTCCTTGGCGGTTACAACAGCTGCTTTTCTTGGGGTGCCTTTTGGGGGGCATATAAATTTGAGGTGCCCATTTATGCAGTGTCTGCCTTTTCAGTTCAGACCATATTATCTTTCCATTTATGTTCAGATTTATTTCATTTTGGGATACTGGGGTGACTCAGTTGGTTAAGCGTCTGCCTTTGGCTTCGGTCATGATCCCAGGGTCCTGGGATTGAGCCCCACATCAGGCTCCCTGCTCAGTGGAGAGTCTGCTTCTCCCTCTGCTCTTCACCCTGCTGGTGCGCTCTCTCTCTCTCTCTCTCTCAAATAAGTAAATAAAATCTTTAAAAAAATTATTACCTTTGCCCTTTGCAAGGAGGAGCAAGGCTGTTTTATGCAAGCATTCGGATTGTATAAAACGCAAGTGGACCAGGGAGACCCTCCAGAAACCCAGTCTTCAGTTTCTCAGATGAGGAGGTGTTAATTGATATTTTTCCACCAGATACCTGTGTGTGGACTGTGAAGCTGGTAGAACTCTGGCACTTCCATTCCCCAGCTGGTCATTGTGAGTAGGAGTGAAAACAGGAGACTGATCAGGCTTGGACCACGGATACCCATGTCTCTGGATGCTCCAGGTGGCCAACGTGCCACTAGGATATTTCTCTTCCCTGCTACTTAGTCCAACCCTTGTCACAGGTCCTATCATTAGACCTTCTTTTTATTATTGACCTTCTTTTTAATTCAGTGTCTATTAATATTAATTCAATTTTATATATGCCAGGTCTTGTGCAAGTAGTTGTTGAAAAATATATCATTAATAATGGCTCAATTGTTTATCTATTCTTTCAACAAAATATTTATTGAGCAGGTTGTATGTGGCTCACAGGGTGCTAATCTCCAGAAACAAAGCAGTGGGTGGACAGGGAGATGACAGCTTGGACTACCTGGGTTTCTGTTAAATTGACAGAACGTGGGCCTATCTGACAGTGTTTTGGAGACAGAGCCAGGAGCGCAGGCTGGTGGGCTGGATAAGGAAAGTGGATAATCAAGGATTATTCCCAAATTGTTTGTAGTAGCAATTGTCTATGTACCCACTGACACACCCAGGAGGTTTTGGGAAAGACCAATAACTCTTTTCAAGTGCCTACACCACTGACATCTTAAAATGTCTTTTTTTTTTTTTAAGATTTTATTTATTTATTTGAGAGAGAGAGTGAGAGCGAGAGCATGAGAGGAGGGGAGAAGGACAGAGGGAGAAGCAGACTCCCCGTGGAGCTGGGAGCCCGATGCAGGACTCGATCTGGGGACTCCAGGATCACGACCTGAGCCGAAGGCAGTTGCTTAACCAACTGAGCCACCCAGGCACCCTTAAAATGTCTTTAATGCAGTAGTTTAATCGGGGCATATCAGAATTAACTGTTAAGGTTTTACTTTTTTTTTTAATTTTTTTTTTGAGATTTTATTTAATTATGTGGCAGGGAGAGAGAGAGATCACAAGTAGGCAGGGAGGCAGACAGGGGTGGGGGAAGCAGGCTCCCCACAGAGCAGAGAGCCTGATGCGGGGCCTTGATCCCAGGACCCCGAGATCATGACCTGAGCCGAAGGCAGAGGCTTTAACCCACTGAGCCACCCAGGCACCCCACTTTTTTTTAATATAATTGAATAGGACCCACCCCCGTCTTATTGAATCAAATTATTCAGATGGTGGGACCTAAGCATGTGTGTTTGAAAAAGGTCCCTAGATGATTCTTAGCATATCTCTGGTTAAAAAAAAGTTATTGCTGAAAAGCATCACTGTAAACACACATGGGTATTTTGTGTTTGTGTATCGATGTTCATGTGAATCTGTATAATCCAACTATGATATGGTTTTAATCTCAAACTGAGTTCTCCAAATACTTGTCTTTAATCTCTGCCCAATTGCCATCAGTTGGTGCAGCTGCCTTGCATTTAAATAATTTAAAGTTGAATGTATGCATTAATATAAAATCACATATGGGGGCACCTGGGTGGCTCAGTGGGTTAAAGCCTCTGCCTTCAGCTCAAGTCATGATCTCAGGGTCCTGGGATGGAGCCCCGCATCAGGGTCTCTGCTCAGCAGGGACTCTCTCTCTCTGCATGCCTCTCTGCCTACCTGTGGTCTCTCTCTCTCTCTCTGTCAAATAAATAAATAAAATCTTTAAAAAAATCACATATGTAATTTTCAGTATTTTTCAGCAGAAACTTTCTGTTTGGTGCCATACTTTTTAAGACCATGTGGTTCCTAAATGCTATGCTGGCTGAGTTTTGCCCTCAGAAGAAGTGATCATAAATGCTCATGTCTCTTCACATGTTTAAAATAGTGATGCAGTTATCTTCCACAATAGCCACCACACTGAATCTGTGGGATCAAGCTTGAGTTTCTAATAACTGGTTGGCACTTAGCACGCATGTCTATTATTATATATTTCAACTACATTACAGTCAACAGCTAATCTGCATTGATATATTGTAATGAGACAAATGGGTGTTTGCTGTGCAGGAAATCAGAAGCAGAGTAGAGAAGCCTGATTTTATGCTTTTGACATAACCAAAATCACAGTATAATACTCCCATCCATAGCGGCCCATACTGTGAAAATGTCTTTCAGTCCCCAAATCTCACCAAACCATCACAGAGGAAATATTTACGTCCACACACACCGAGGAGGGGGTCTGCTCTCCCAGCCTCATACATGCTGACATTCTGATACAATCTATCTTTTGAATACACCATCCACACCAACTATGAATAAAATCAATTTAACCAAAATCGATGTTCTTTTGTAGAACTGCTTAAAATCTAAGTGGAAGTGAAATCTTTGAAGCTGCCTTCCCTCTGTAAAAGCAGCGCTTACTGAGCCTTTGATGGCTGCAGGCACCTGGGGAATCCCCCCATGTCAGGTGGTACAGCACCTTCACTCCAGGAGCTGCAGAATAATTAGGGAATGGACAGAAATGGAATCAATTAAGTTCTGTTTTTTATAAGATGTTTTCTCCTCCCCAGTCCTGAGCCAGCCCAGAGCATCTGTCCCAGCATTCTGTGTCTTTGGGCAGAGTGGTGGGTTCCATAAAATGCACACTTTATATCCAGCAGAAAAGGAGAAGGAGGCACAGGGTGTGAGACAGCTCCAATTCTAAATCACAGGGTGGCCAATGCCCTTTATTTACACATTGGCAAAGTTAATTGATTGTTTTCCAGAGAACATAATTTTTCAGAACTTTTATTTTAAATTACTAAATCAATACTTCATAAGCAAACAAAAAGATATTTATAAGATGTTAATATCTTTGAATTGGTGAAAATATATAACTTTTTACTTTATAAAGGAATAAACTGATAAGAACTAACATTTATTAGATGTCTATTATGTGTTAGGCACTCTGATACTTGCTTCATGCAAATTATCTCATTTAATTACAGAAAGAAACAAGTTGAGTGGGGTTTTTTTAGAGATTTTATTTATTTATTTGAGAGAGATAGAGAGAGAGAGCATGGCTGTTGGGCTTGGGGGAAGGGGAGGGCAGAGGGAGAGAGAGTCTTAAGCAGGCTCAGTGCTCAGCCTGGAGCCCACTATGGGCTTGATCTCAGGACCCTGAGAAAGAAGTAGAAACCAAGAGTCCAAGGCCTAAACAACAAGTGCCCTTGGATGGAGTTATTATTCTCATTATATGTGAAGGGATTACGTGATTGAAGTCTGTCTCAAAAAATGTCACAGTAGAATGAAAGGCAAAACCAGGACTCTAACCCAGTTCCATCAACCTGACTCCAAGTTCATGGGATGAAGAAAGATAGCTATAATTGAGGGAGGAAAAAGTAAAGAAAGAAAGGAAGAGGAGTAGGAAGAGGGGGTGAGGAAAAGGAGTGGAGGGGATAAAGGATATAGCCCAAATTCTCTTTTCAAGTAGATTTTCTTTATTGATTAAATTAACCATATAATTGGTCAAGTTATAAAAATGAAATATGTCATTCAGTGAATTTCAGTACAAATTAGGAGGATGCAAAAAGTGTATAGTGTTAAAGTCTATAGTGTTAAAGACTAGAAAATAAGGAGCTGAAATTGGAAACTGGTGTGGTGAGGAATGTGTCCCTTCTACCTGCCCTGTGACAAGAACAGAAGCCGCCTCACCACTGACATTCATTCAACTGTCAAGGACAAAGCCGACTCAAAACAAATTTTTCCAGGGCATTTCCTGGAGAGCTTTGGATGTAAAAGAATATGGTTCCACACCAACCTAATGTCTTGGAAATTTCAGAAAAAAGGCAGTTTTCTCTGAATTACTCAAATAAATTTGGTGGAAGACTTTTATCAGCACAGAGGCCCTTTTTGGTGCTTTTGTCCCAGGCCTTCCTCCAGGGTTGTCTCCAGGAGCTGCTGGCCACACTAGCTGAGCTCTCCTGGGTTGGAGACCCTTCTGACAGCAGCATCTCTCTTATTGTGTACCTTTATTTTGAACTCGTCGGATGGGTGGCAGGCTCAGAATTAAAGTAATGGAAAATGTGGCAGAGTCAAGAGTGAAAGCAAAACAAGAATCTTTTATTTCCTGTTTTTTTGTTTTGTTTCATTTTATTTTTGCATTTTTTTTGGTGTTGGTTCCAACTCCCACCCCTTAGGTGATTAGAGGTTCCAGGAAATAAGCTATAAGCCTTGGAGTGATACCAGTTGCTGGTGATGTTTTAATTGATGGGTAATCATCTTTTTTGGGAGATCACAGCGGGGTTGCCACTAAATGCAACAAATTCCAAGCAGTTCTGAGCAAAGAATTTGAGCAAAGAATTTCACCCTGTTGGGAGCTCGAAAAAAACCTTTTGCTGTTGTTGAGGGAGGAGTATGGAAGAGCAGGGAGCCTGTGAACTGTGCTGCTTGAGGTCCATTCTGATGCAGGGCCAGTGAGAATGGTGCTTGATTTTCCATTCACATGCATCTCACCTGGTACACAACTAGACTGGGCTGCTGGAATGTCTTGACTTGTCAACATGATGTGCTCTGAATCTTAAAGAGAAGGCACCGAAAATGACAGAATAATTACTGTCTTAGGTTACAGAGATCGGGCTTAAAGTAAAGATATCTCAGCATCTTAGACCAGTGGAATCACTGAGGCTGTGAGCAAAGCCAAGTTCAGTTATCTACATCATATTTAGCTCTGTTTGTGTAGTCCTGTGAGCTTTTGGGCTTATAAGATGGAGCCACACGTGGTTGGCTAAGATAGAACACAAGTGTGATTGTGTTCATGATCGTACTAGGTGAGACAGGGTGGTCCAGCAGGTGGGATGTGTGTGTTCAGGTGCAACAGTTTGATTCTCATATACAGCTAGTACAAAGCCGGAACTGCTGACCACCATGATGTGTAGGCTGTTTCTCTGGGTTTCTGTCTGTTGACAAATAACATAACCTGTCTGTGCTTCTGTTTCCTCATCCCACCTGTAAGCAGAAATAATAATAATAATGCTAATACTATTAGCTACCACATAAAGATAGAAGCATAACTGCATGGGGCAATGGGCACACAATAAACATTAGCAATTGTCATTATAACAAAAAGGCATATAGAACTATCTGGCATCACCATGAGCTTATCATTTTAGGCTAACACACTAGCACTGACACACACACAGCTCCCACAAGAGAAGCTTAAGAAGCAGAATTGGGATATCCTGCTAGAAGCCACTAGTATGGATACAAAATAGAGAAGATGGCACAGGTCCATCACTCACCTCGCTGATTGTTGCCAACCTCTCTCATCCAGTCTTAAATTGACAAGTGAAGTGTGGTCAGGTAGAAGTATTGGGAAAGACACATCAGCCTATACTTGATATTAACACTCCATAAATCTGTGACAGATAGTATCACTATGGTAGTCATTTCTAGCTCTGTTGCCACTACTGCAATTACTACTTCTGCTAATGACTGAGCAATGCCCTGGAATGAAAGCTTTTCATTTCTCAACAAGTAAGTCCAAAGCAAAGCAAATACAAATACAGTTTCTTGCTCTGAATCAAGGTTAACAAACACAGCTTGCAAATATTTTACATCAAAATAAGTCAAGGGGCGCCTGGGTGGCTCCATGGGTTAAAGCCTCTGTCTTCAGCTCAGGTCATGATCTCAGGGTCCTAGGATCAAGCCCCATATTGGGCTCTCTGCTCAGCAGGGAGCCTGCTTCCCCCTCTCTCTGCCTCCCTCTCTGCCTACTTGTGATCTCTCTTTCTCTCTGTCAAGTAAATAAATAAAATCTTTAAAAAAATATATCAAAATTCATGCATTTTGTAGGTCAGGATAGAAGTGAATGTGCTATATTTCCTTTGTTCTATGATATACAACTTTCCAAATCTCTGCATTGTAGTTGTTAATTGGACCTATTTTTTGTTCTTTCTTAGAGGATCACAGACCGATGGTGTACTTATAAATAATGATATTTTAAAGCTTTTTTTTTTTTAAAGATTTTATTTATTTATTTGACAGAGAGAGAGAGCGATCACAAGTAAGCAGAGAGGCAGGGAGGGCGGCAGGCGGGGGGGCGGGGAAGCAGGCTCCCTGCTGAGCAGAGAGCCGGATGTGGGGCTCGATCCCAGGACCCTGAGATCATGACCTGAGCAAAAGGCAGAGGCCCTAATCCACTGAGCCACCCAGGTGCCCCAATAATGATATTTTAGATTCAATTGAATATAGTATTTGAACTGGGTTTGGGAAAAGTTGTCATTGGAACATTGAAAAAATGTTCACAAGGGCCTTGGTGAAGAGTTTCTTTAATACATAATATTCTACTAGTATTGATATTCTCATGTTTATAACACGTATACATACAGTAATACTATATTATATGCTCACATATGCTAATATAAGCACAAACAAAAAGCTAAGTGTTTAAGACCAAAGGTTAAAATTCATAAAATACAGTTTCTAATTCATATTCTATTATCCTTTGATCAAAATAAAAAGGGGTGATGCTTATATTCTTTCTGTGAATATGTGTATCGTTTATGCTTGATGGCTTGACTCTGTAGATTTAAGAACAGCCTTGTTGCCTCTCTGACTGTATCTCTTACCTCTTCTTTCTCTCTACTCCAGCCTCCCTGTCTTGCTCCTAGCCAAGCACACAGAACATGCCCCTGCTTCAAAAACCTTGTACTAAGTTCTTCTGCTTAGAATGCTCTTATATAGACAGTCAAGTTTTCACTCTCTTCCTATACTTCCCATATCCACCTTTCATGATCCACACCCCCATGTAAGTTTTCCCACTTAGCATTTATTGCTATTTGGAACACTATATAAACTTTGCTTTTTAGTATCCCTTGTTAGATGAGGGCTCAAATGAAAGCAAGAAAGTTTGAATATTTTGTTCTTGCTATCTCCCCCAAATCTAAGACTTTTCCTACTGTATAGTAGAAGCTCAGCAAATACTTGTTGAATTAGTTCATTGATGATGAAGATATTGATGCTGAGGAATGAGAAGAGAGACATGAAATTGTTCTAAAATCTCTGCTCTAGCAATGGCCAGGGGTGTGAGTTTCACCTTGGGATGACTTTGGAAAGAAAGAGAGATCTCCTAGCTCAGCGTTGGCGTGAATTTGCTCAAGTATCAATCCAACATATATGCCAGTATGTCTTCTCTGAAAATGAGGAGTACTTTCAGTGGCTGGGTCTATTTTATAAGCAATTGAGGTTAGCAGCACACAAGTTAACCTGATATCATAAGAGGAATATGTCCAATTGACTTTTATTGCTATTAGATTCTACTTTAGAAACTGCACATACATTAACTTTCATATTTAAAAGGGGAAAGGTGGATGCATGGCTTTTCTGGACCTGTTTGAAACGTTCACTTTTTTTTTTTTAAGATTTTATTAATTTATTTGAGAAAGAGAGACAGATAGCAACAGAGATAGCAAGAGAGAGTACGAGCACAGAGGAGAGGAAGAAGACTCCTTGCTACTGAGCAGGGAGCCTGACTTGGAGCTGGATTCCAGGACTCCGGGATCATGACCTGAGCCAAAGGCAGAGGCTTAAGTGACTGAGCCACCTAGGCACCCCTGAAGGCTTCATTTTTTTAAGGTTAAAGAAAATGCTAAGTGAAACAATGCTAAAAATGTTTATCAGACAAGCATTTAATTTATTTTTTTAAGATTTTATTTATTTGAGAGAGAGCAAGAGAGCATACACATTCAAATGTGAGTAGAGGTAGGAGCACAGGGGAAGGGAAAGGGAGGAGAAAGAATATGGAGCAGACTGCACCAAGCAAGGTCCCACGTGGGGCTCGATCTCATGACCCTGAGATCATGACTTGAGCCAAAACCAAGAGACGATCCCTTAACGGACTGAGCCACCCAGGCATCCTGTATCTAATTTATTTTTAATGAACTTTTGAGGTTCCCTACTTTATCTTATTCAGTTAGTTTTTACTTGGTTCACTTTTCAATTCTATAGACTACTCAGCATCCATGGTCTTTCTTTAAACATAGACACATGCACACACAGACATGCACACACAGACTCATGCTGAGGTGTGGTTTTCAAGGTCCCATCATGTTTAGCAAGTATTTCACATGAAGCGATGTTCATCTGCTAGACTGATTGCCAAGATTACAGCATGACAACAAACATTATTTGGGGGATAGAAGCTAAAATTACAGCCCACTCTGCCGTCTGCAGCGATGAATGGTTGCATGTTAATTTTCTGCAGCAATGTCCCTGACTTGAGAGTGAGGACTCCCAGGGCATCCATGTCACCACCACCAGGCCGGATGGCTCTGTGATGGAGACAGACGAGTCAGTGGGCTGATGGAAAAACCACACACTTTCAGGGCCCCCTGACTGGGAAGGCTATAACAATTAGCGTGCTCACGAAGATGCAGATAACATATACAATTTGTGTGTGTGTGCTTTATTATGAAAGGCAACATGGAAGGCCATAGCAGAGGAAGGTTTTAGCTCCAGATACACAGTGCTACTCACAGCTTAATGAATAGTATGTGGAAGCCAGCCCACATTTCTGGAACAAAGAAAATCAGTGGAGGTTTCAAGGTTTCCTTATAAGCTCACATAGAGAAAAAAACAACTTTTACAGTTGTTCCCAAGTTTTAAATTGTCTAATTGTGGCCCTAATTGGGAGAGCTGTTTAGAAGGTAGTTTATTGAATCTAAGCTTTTTTTTTTTTTTTTTTTTTTTTTTTTTTTTTTTTTTTTTTTTTTTAGTGTGAGTGAAATTTTCTCATGATGTCTGAAATCCTACTCTGGTAGCAAATAAGCAATAGGCTTCCTCAAACTGACATTAGTGTTCTATCACTGCTGTAACACAGTATCACCAAAGTTGTGCCTTGAAACAACACAAATTTGTTATCTTACAGTTTTGTACATCAGAAATCTGACTTAGGGGCACCTGAGTGGCTCAGTCGTTAAGCGTCTGCCTTCAGCTCAGGTCATGATCCCAGGATCCTGGGATCGAGCCCCGCATGGGGCTCCTTGCTCGGCAGGAAGCCTGCTTCTCCCGTTACCATTCCCTCTGCTTGTGTTCCCTCTCTCGCTGTGTTTCTCTCTGTCAAATAAATTAAAAAATCTTTAAAAAAAAAAAGAAATCTGACTTAGGTCTCACTTGGCTGAAATCAGGGTATGAGCAGGACTGCTTCTCTTTCTGGGGTTCTGGAAGAGAATCCATTTTCTTGTCATTTGGAGCTTCTTGAGGCTCCCTACCTTCCCTGGCTCATGGTCCTCTTCAAAGCCAGCATCAAAGCATCTCTCTGACCCTGCCTATCTCACATCTCTCCCTGAGCATAGCCTGGGAAAATTCTCCACTTCTAAGGGTCCATGTAAATAAATTGAGTCCACCTAGATAAGCCAGTATAATCTCCCCATATATAGGTCCTTAACTTAATTGCATCCACAAAATCCATTTTGCCATGTAAAGTGACACATGGAGAAGTTCTGGGAATTAAGATGTGGGAATGTCTGGAGGAGATTCTTCTGCTGACCAAAGCTGTGTGGGAAAGACCCAACATGGTGGCAAGTAAAACCTGCCTCCATCGTGTATAGTATTTATTCATTTATGAAGAGTTAGCATAGCTTATTGATCAAGGGCACAGGCTTTGGAGTCAGGCAGATCTGAGTTCAAACTTGCCTGCCACATTCATTCATTCAACACATATTTACTGAATGTCTACTAAATGCCAACCTTTGTTCCGGTCACTGGGGATATAGCAGTGGATAAGACAGATTTGCTACCATGAAGTATTTATATTGTCATAAGGGAGGTAGCTAGTATATAAATAAAAAAATAAATCATGTAATGTCAGATAGTGATACATGCTATAAAGGTAAATGGTAATTCATGCTTATGCTGTTCATGTATAAAAATTACTCAACGGCTGTATCTTTGTGTCCATTCATTCATTTGTATTACCCTCAGACTTTTCATTGAGTCACTGATTGTGTATAAGGAATTAGAAAAGAGTTTTAGTACACATTTTACTTTTTATATTTAACATAAGCCTGGGAGGTGATTGGTGTTTTTTGGCTTTGTTGATGAAAAACTGAGGGTCGAAAAAGCTAAGTGACTTTTTATCATGTGGTAGAGCAATGCAATGAACCAAACTTGAAGTGTGTTTATTTTAATTCTGTTTATCCTCTACCTAAGCAAGGAGTCACCCTCTTGTAGATTGTAGATGGGAGAGGAAAGCCTGGGCTGGCATTTGAAATGCTTTATTTTCCTCCAAACCTGAGATAATATGATTTCTTTGAGCTTCCCCTAATTTCTGTTTGATCATTATGTGACTATTCTATCTTTGATCAATCATTTAAATCTGTGTTTACACAGGCCGGGGGAAAAGGGAAGAGAAGACAATTACCCATGCCTTGGAACTAATCTAAACAGCCTATTCAGAGCTTCAGCTCATCCTCTATTATTCCATTCTCTCTGCTCAGATACAGCTGCTGAGTACACACAGATTGGGTGAAATGAGGGAGAGGAGAAAAATGAGAGACTGCACAAAATGAGAGCCTTTCAAAGAGGTGTTTTGTTATTGATGTCATTAGTGGTGGTGGTGGTGGTGGTGGGCACACTTTAGGGGGCGAGTATTTTCTTTTCTTGGTTAATTAGATGTGCTTATGAGCTACATACATGTATTATTTTAACACATTTGCCGTAAACTATTTTTGAAAGAACTTGGATATAAATGCATTCTCAATGTCTACTTTACACAGGAAGGCATTTAGTCTCCAACTGTCTTCTTTCTTTAAGATATCTCCCTCCTATAATCTGATATATATATATATATATATATATATATATATATATATATATATATATATATGTCATACTGTAACATAATGTAACATAATCCTGAACTTTCTACCCTTAACTGCCCTCAGCAGAAGTCCCTTTGCCAGGTCTGGTTGTTAGTGCTGAGACCAATTCTGCAGTGGGGAGTTAATGAACCCACAGCAGTAAATAACATGTCTCAGCATCAAGTCTACTTCTGTGTCACTTCTGTTCTAACTTTTGCCCAGGTCTCAGTGGAGAAGCACTGGATGCTTCGGTCCAGTGGTTCTTGTCTCCCTTGTTTCTCACTGTCTTACCAGGAGGCTTGTGTGCCCGTCCTCAGCACTTCTCTTATGTCTCAGTTGCTCTGGAACTTGGCCTGTGCTTTGACTTGATTCCAGACACTGGTCCAGTCCCACAATGTGGACCCTCCTACCTGCTGCCAGGCTGTATTCCAAATCTCATTTTAGCCTCCTAAACTCTGTGAAATTTCTCTTTCTAGATCTTTCTGAATCATAGTGGGCTTGTTTTTGTTTTTGTTTTTTTAACACCATATCCTCTCTTCCTACTTAGAGCTTATTTCATCTCATATTGCTGGGTTTGGCCCAAACACCCCATCCCACTATCCCTGAGCTTCCATTTGAACACCAGCTGGGCTTTTTTGCTTTCAGAATCCTAAGATTCCATAACTAATGATACAGTGTTCTTGCTTAAAATCTATAGACGTCTGGGCCAAATTCTCCACGCGTCCAACAAACTGGAGGAAAAGCAGTACATTCTATAACCGGAAGAACCAAACCATGTCCTGTATCCTTTCTTCTAGTTTTGTGTCTTTCCTCCTCCCAGTTTACCACCCTTTCCTTTCAATGTCTGCCCTTAGAAGTGCTTCAAGGAAAACACCGGAAAGTGCAAAGATTATAAATTAATAACCCACAGCAATACTTTAAAATGATTTTTTTTTCTTGACGTGTTAGCATGAGAAAATAAAGCTGGAAAGGGGGGGCGCTGGGTAACTAATCCAACAGTGACAGAACAGAATTCTGAACACAATATCCTCGTAAATGACACACAGAAGGAGTTGGAGCTTTGTAATACCTTTTATATTGCTGCCTGCCATCTGGTCAGCAATTCTTAAGCCTAAAATATTCAGGTAAGCTCTATTTTCCCAAATAGAGTGGTGTTATGGGGATTTCAGCAGCCACTTGTCTTTTTAAATATCATTATACTTTACTGTTTTCCAGAACAAAACAAACCATGTTAGCAGGATATTTGCATAGCATGCAGAGTTATGTCAGAGCATAACTGGGGAACTCTAGGCATTGTCTCTGTGCAGAGAGGACTCCTGCATGAAGTGAGGTGTTATGTTTGGTCTCTGACCCAAGAGTTCAAGTTGAAGATTCTCATCTGACATGGCTTGACTCATTCACCTGAATCCTGGCTAGAAACAGTTTTCTCAGGGAAGAATGACTCTTGGACATTCAGCATGAATAGTGGGAATGAAGTCAGCTCCCTGTTATAGACAAGGCTCATTGACAGAGTGTGGGGCCCCCAGGCAAACCATTTTCTACTTTTTTTTTTTAATTCTAAGACTGCCTATTGATTATTTTACTATTCTCTTAGAAGTGGTGAGGGGGAAAAAAAAAGAAGTGGCGAGGGGAATGAATAGGCCACATGTAATCTGATATTATATTTTTAAAGTATAATTTGTTTTGAGGTATCAGTTATATCAATTACCTAGATTTTTTTTAAACATGGGGAAAATGCCTTTTAAATAAAATCCAGGATGCATTCATGATGAACTTATAGAATAAAATATGCTTAAAGATAGATTTAAACATCTATGTGATCCAGGTGTCCAAGAAGATGGATTTATTTCTTCCTCCACACATGTATGCAAACATATGTTCAATACGTGGTTGCAAACACACATTACTTGCCAGGTGCAATACTAAAGTAATAAAACACAGATATGAATAAGCTATAGCTCCAGTTCCACAAAAGTTTGTAAAGCAAAATTAATGTGAACAAGAGCTAAATTTGAGTTTCATCCTTTAGACTCCTTTCTCTTCACCATTCATGTTCTTTCTCTATGATTACATCCATTCTCATGCCTCTAGACAATTTCTAGATGCTGACTTTTTCACAGTTTATATTTCTGATTCATCCCTCTCTCGGACTCTAGACACATTCATTAAACTGCTTAAATCATGTGTCCATCTGGATGTTCCAGAAATACCTCAAACTCATCATGTCCCAAAATGAAACCCTCATTGCCCTCCCCTGCCTGCACTACCACCTGACTTCCCCATGGAGGGACCACCGTTATCTCTGATACTCTATATCTCATTGATTAATGATCTTGTAGATTCTGCTACCTTTCTATTGATCTCCATTTCCACAACTTTGCTTAATTTTTCTTTTTGAAATAAAGTTAGACAAGCAGAAAAGTTACAGAAGTAGTATAGAGGGTCCCAAATACCCTTTGCCTAGTTGCACATGATGTGAACATTTTGCATAATCATAGAGTAATCATCAAACTAAGAAATTAAACTTAGTACAATTCTATTAACTAATATACAGAACATATTCAGATTTCACCAATTTCCTTGCTATTGTCATTTTCCTATTTCAGGATTCAATCCAGAATCCTATGTTGCATTTAGTTATGTATCTTGATCTCCTCCAGTCTGTGACAGTTTCTTAGTCTTTCCTTGTTTTCTGTAACATCAACACTTTAAAAGAGCATCATGACTTTGTACAATATCCTACAAATTAACCTTTGCTGATAATTTCTCATGATTAGTATGAGGTTGTGAATT
The DNA here is from genome assembly GCA_028646535.1 of Procyon lotor. Lineage (NCBI taxonomy): Eukaryota > Metazoa > Chordata > Mammalia > Carnivora > Procyonidae > Procyon > Procyon lotor. The sequence goes on from CM053613.1 coordinate 67,082,354, forward strand.
ACTGGGAAAGATGCCACAGCAGTTATGCACTGCTCCTGGTTCACAGTATCAGTAAGTACCTGATATTGATATAACATCACTCATTAGTGGTGTTATCCCTGGGGGTGTTGAGGTAGTATCAGCCAGAAATCTCCAGTGTAAAGTTGTTTTGTTCTCTTCGTAAATATTTTGGGGGAGAAATATCTCCTGTTTCTGCTAAAACTTTTGCCCATTAATTTTAGCATTGATTGGTGGCTCTTGTGGAAGTAATTATTACTGTAGGTTTTTAATGTTGATTTTCTGTTTCTCTCATTTATTTTCTACATTTGTTAATTGGAATCTTTCTGCAGGAAAGAGTGGTCTCCTCCTCCATTTATGTATATATTCAGTTATTTATATCAATATTATTGACATAATATATCATATATACATATGATATATTTATATCAATATTACCAGACTCAAAGATACTTATTTTATTCTTTGTTATTTATTTTGTTTCTCAAGTTGTTCCATCTTTAGTCATTGGGAGTGCTATCAAGTTGGCTGTTATAACTTTTCACTATGGATACATTCCTTTCTCTCCTTTTAAATGCTTTCTTATTTTCTGGCACCAGAAAATACTACAGCCTCTTCTTGTATTTTCTTTTCCATCTCCTTGGGATCTACCATTTCTCTAAGGAGCCCTGGTTACTTTTTACTGGACAATGGTATTTAGAAACCAAGGTCTCAGCATTGGGTGTGCTTGTGAAGGCTGTGGGGTGATTGGATGGAGTCTATCTCAGCAGACAGGGCTGGGGAATATAGGAGTGTATAGTATCTCATGCATAAACAAAGCCCCCACCACCCCCTCTGCTCTCTATGTATCTGTTGTTATATTTAAATCCCTGACTCCACATTGATATGTCTAACTCTAATGAACACCACAGGGTTTGTCTTGGTCTCTTTCTTTCCTTATTTGAAACCTCCTTTTCCAACAGTGAGAAACCTGGCTCTCGTTATCTACAATATATTGGCTTATTTGTTTAACCCTAGTATGCAAATAAAAATGTTCCAGAATTGCTAATCCATGCCCTATGAGAAAAAAAGATAGCAACTAGAGTACAATGTTTGGTTTGGGTTCTTTTGTTTTTATGCTTACAATAGTTTACTGCCTAAATTAAGCTTTCCTCATTTCTCTGTGGCTAGCCCACTGGAACTGGAATTCCTATAGAGTTTTTTCCATCTCTGATCCATTCTTCACATGACAATCAGATTGATTCAGCTAAAATAAAAATCAGATTAACTTACTCTGCTGCTTAAAATTTTCCAATATCTCCCTTTATCCCATAAGATAAAGGCTCAAGTTTTTGGTATTGCATATAAAGCCCTTCCCAATATGGCTTTTATCTCATCATTTGTTATTAGTTCTCTACCTCCTTGCATTGAACCTGATTCAAAACTCCCTATATGTTCATTGACTGAAAAAAAAATCAAGTCTTTTGATTAATAAAAATTCCTTGAAAGCAATGATAGTTTGAAAATTCCTTGAAAGTCCATGATAGTTTTCCTGGGAAGTGAAGTAGAAAAGGAAGCTTGGAAATGAGAGAAGAGAGAAATAAGACGGTGGGCCCAGTACATTAGAAAGGTCAACTCTTTCAGCCCTCTTGGTCATTCTGAATGTGGCACAGTTAATGGTGCAAGTATGAGGAGCAAAATAATCCCAGTTTGCCACTTGCTAACCACACCTGAAACCAAACTTGTTGCTATTGCCCTGACACCATGCTCTTTCCCTTGGAAGAGGTTGACATGGAGGGTCAGAGAAGGTGACATTTGACATGAATCAGAGAAGTAAGCAAAGCATTCATCCTAAGCATGTTAGCAGCCAAATGTGCTCTGGAAAGAGTAAAAGGGATTACCTAAAAGAACAAACTATCCATTTCAGTCTTCTCCTAGGCTACTCTTTTATGTATGTATTATGCACATCCACACTGTGGGAAGAGGCTTTGCAATATAATGTAGTGGAAAGGATATAGAAATCAAAATCAGAAGTTTCATTCTGTATCCCTGACTAGCTGTGTAATCTCGAACATGCCATCTCATCTCCTTGAATCTGAAAGTCTTCCTATATGAAACCCTAGAAGTTGAATTTATGGCCTCTCACACCTTTTCCTTCTCTTTGCTATTAGGATATTACTCATTTCCCTCGTCTTAACTACCTCTGCTCATCCTACTTTGCTGCCTCTGATGCTCATGTATCTTTACTTGCAAAGTGGACTTATAAATGCTGTGAGATGCTGTGTCTGTGAATTTGAAAGATGGAGGAGGTAAAGTACTATGGCATGAAATAGGGGGCCAAAGAGCTGTGGCTACTAGGTGACCATGACCAATTGCCCCCAGCTTCAAGTCTATAACATTCCTAGGCTATAAAGTGTTCTTAAAGATTCCCCAATGTATCCACTGCCTGGGTGATGCAGGGCTGTCCATTGACCACAAAAATACTGCCCCAAAGTTGACAAGACAATTTTGCATTACAAGACAGCTTATTATGTAACCAGCTATATGTGTCCCTATTAAGGGTAAAACCAGAAGAAATGGAATGAAATTGTGGCATGAAAAATTTATGCTAACCATAAGGAGAAATCCCAGTGTCAGGCAAATCACAAGTAAGCATCCAGTTGTAGAATGGATTCTTTTATCCCTTTTATCCCTTTCACAGTTAACTGAACTGCTAAGAGGTAAGATAGACCAAGTCACCCCCTTAAGGCCTGTTACCCCATTCATAATATCAGATTTTTCTACAGTTATGTAACATTTGCATTCTTTACATTGTGTGTTAATAAAATTTCTTAACTT
>CM053613.1:67085267-67139566 GCA_028646535.1 Procyon lotor
AGTTCATTTCTTGAGTCTAGGAGTCTCTTATGGTTTGTCTCCCTCCCCATCCCTTCCTGTTTCATTTCTCTCCCCCACCCCCCCCAAACTCCTGCCTTGCCTATCAAGTTCTTCATATCAGAGAGATCATGTGATACTAGCAGCAATGTCCACAATAGCCAAACTATGGAAAGACCCTAGATGCCCATCAACAGATGAATGGATAAAGAAGATGTGGTATATATATACAATGGAATACTATGCAGCCATCAAGAGAAACGAAATCTGGCCATTTGCAACGATGTGGATGGAACTGGAGGGTATTATGCTAAGCGAAATAAGTCAGTCATTTTCTTAAAATAATTATGTACAGTTACCTAATTGTCATTGTTTTTGGTATTCTGCATTACTTCTATTTTATTTAGATCATGAAACTTCTGAATCATTTCACTGTGGTATTCATAGCTTTCCTACTGTACTCAGACATATAGACACCTGTTTTATTGACTTGTAGTACAACCTACAAATAAACACACAGGCATGATTTTAACACCAAGAGTAGACCGCCTGAGGATCACTCCACTGCTATATGCCAGTGAAGGCTGTGAACGGCTATACCATTGTGCTGCCAATTCAGTTATGTTGCAGTATTTAAGAGAGTGGAGAAATACTACTAATGGTGACATGCTTTAAAGCACCTTTTCAGCTCTAAAAGGCTCTTCAGGCAATGCACTGATGCTCTTTCAGTTGAAACGAAGATGTGAAGGTCCTTATTATTTAAGACTTTTAAATAAGCCAGATTTACCAATGTCAAATTACTGGTGAGTCGTTTGACCCCATATTTATTTCTAATTTCCACAAGCTGTTGGTAAGAGCTGCCATAAATCAGGTTGCCATTGATCTTGGCTCCTGCTCATGTAATTCTAAGATGAACTGCTTATGACGAACAGAAAAAGACTGCCACTCTGAAGAGAATGCCTGAAGTCCCCAAGATGCCTTGGGGACATGCATAGGTGCCGGTCATTCAGAGAATAGGGGAGGCAGCCACCTGTGCACTTATATGGGGCATAGGGGGACCACAAGGTGAACGTATACATCAGGAAATCTGAGTGTGGAGAACAGTGAAATTTGGCCTTAGAGGAGGCATTAGGGAAAATGATAAGCATGGCTATAATAGACAATCACTTAAAACTATTGATTTAATTAAATGTAACTACATATCCATGTGCAGGGCACTTAAATGATTCTCATAGTCGACCTCCTATATGTCATGGTATTTCTATTTGAGTTCTCTGCTTACATAGCCAGAGGGAACGTTCTTCTATCTCCACAGGCTTTGTCTATTTTGACCTGCAATGGAAGTGCGTCTGAGCTAGTTATTCTTTTCTGAATTTGGCATCCTTATGTTGCTGTGGTCATCCTTGGAGGGGAGTGAGGGGAGCCCATAGTCTGGAGAACACTATAATAATAAGCCTTCCTTGAGTTCTTTTTGCTGAGTTTATTCTGTTAATTTTTTGGTCTGTCAGGTCTTTGATATTCTTCTGAGGAAAGGGACCAGAAAACAGAGTTCCATGAATCTCACTTGTTATTGTTCAAGTACTCTGCTTCTTTCCTATTGTTATCTTACTGATTACGGGGTTGGATTGTAGTGAATATAAACTCCACTTCACAACAGGCATTTGCTGTGTTCATGAGTTTATACATGGTATACTTGTGGACTGCAGAATCATACCTCATTTGTGGATTCAGCCATCTAACACACTGTGTGTGATTCTTTGTGCGAACATCTCTAATTTTTATGTAACTAGAAATGATAATACTCAAACATATCAACTCTATCAGTGAAAAATTTTACACATAAACCTGACTGAGAAAGAGTTGTCTCCACACTAAGTTTCTTGGGTACTTTTAAAGCTTCAAACTACAACCAAGAACATAGGATGAGAGCAATAAAAGTTTTTAGTTTCCCACTGTTCACTCTGGTTAAAAGGCAGCACAAAGAAGCTTGCTCTAAGCATTATTTTCTTGGTGATTCTATTCTGAAACTTTTTCCATCTCAATAGTGTTCTTTTCTTTCTTTTTGGCTTTTGTATACTTTCTAGAGTTTTCTTCTGAGTATTTCAATTTGTTCTCTGACTGATAATTTATGCTAAATTGTGAATGACTTATGTCAATTTATTGGTAACATGCCATCAATAACAAATCAAGGTCAATCTTGGAACACAAATGGTGGCACATTTCCTAAGAGCTTCATTCAATATCATACAGGATTCAAATATCCATTGTGATGCAAGTTATTAATAGGAACCAGGTGTTCATTGTTTTCTTGCTAGACTTTCTAGTTCCATTATTTAGTGAAACACTAAAGAACCAACAGGCTAACTGCAATGAATATCAGACTCAGCAATCAACAATCATGAAACCATCCAGCTTATCATTTGCATTCTGTTATGCAGTAGGTAGTTGAAGGTGGAGACCATGTGATAAGGCACATTTTTGTTAGAGTTTTCTCTTCTTGTGCCATATGTATGATTGCCTCCTGGTAACAAAATTGGTTCTACATGCTTAAATACTTTCCAAGTGCCTCTTTCCCCTTATGCCAACTTCCATTTTTGTGTCTTAATTGTCTTTCCTGTGCACTGGAGGCCCTCACATTTTCCTTCTTTTGCTCCAACTTCATTATCCAAAAACAGACGTCAGTGTATTTACTTTTGGATTGTTCTTTTTTCTTTCTTTCTTTCTTTCTTTCTTTCTTTCTTTCTTTCTTTCTTTCTTTCTTTCTTTCTTTCTTTCTTTTTCTCTCTCTCTCTCTCTCTCTTTCTTTTTTTCGCTAACTTCTAAATATTTATTTATATGTGAATGCTTCATAGCCAAAATCAGGCCAGGCCATGCAATACTTAGGTATCTCCAATAGTTAATCAATATCCAAACATGTTCCTTTTATTAGAGATGTTATTCAGTGGAAGAGTTGGAAATTCTAGTATGTTGGCAAATTATCTAATCATTTCTAAGCTGCTTATAGTTCTGTAGTATTAGAGACAGAAAGTGCTTTGGGTGATCTTTCCTAATTAAATTTATTTAAGTGAATTTTTATTGGTCCATTCCAATGGGTAACAACGCATCCCTTCAACTTGTGAGAATATTATCTAATCAGCTCAATTCACAAGAATTTAGATTCAGAGGATAGGTTGAAATTTTCATATTATCCTAAGAACTAGAGAGTAAGGGTCTCTACATTCCATGGAACTGCAGAAATATTATGACATATGTTTTAAACCAAGTGTAACAGTTAATATTGAGTAAGACAAAGGTGACATATTATGTTTTCATATGACACATGAAATTCTTGCCATATACTGTTTAGCTGGATTAGCCTGGCATATTCTCTCCCACCTTGCACTTTTTAATACCTACATGAATCCTGTACTGTGTTTAAACTCCAGCACAATGCCTGATTTTTTTTATGAAGCTATTAATAATTATCTTAGCACACAGTGGACTGTCCCTTCTCTTCGGTACTTATTGTCAATGCCATATATGTCAGCACAATAAATCCTTGCAGTACCCTTTGATTGGTTAAAGTCTTCCATGTCTTTCCAAACCTTCCCTGTCCCCAACAAAATTGTTTATAGATCTAAAGCTGTAGAATAGATTTTATGCTTTTTTGTTTTGTTCCAGTGCTTAGTATATAGTGATTTATACTCATGCATATCTTGTTGCTTGATTCATGTAACTGCTGGATATTTTATTGGCTGGAATTATATTAACTTTTTTTTTAAAATGCATACTCATGCTCTTTCATATATACTCAGTTCCCAGATTAAATTGCTTCCTGATTGATTGTCCCCCCCATACACTCACACATAAATATGCACAAACAAGCAGATATCTACTCTGAAGGAGTCCATGTACATTATCTTAGCAATGTGTCAGGGGTCATTTTAAATAGACCTACCAACTTCCCTCTTCTATTCTCATCAACTAAGTTTATGCAGGTAGTTCCTTTGAAATAAACCCATGAAAGACTTAAACCCACATTTACCTAAACATCTGGAACAGGCCCTTTTTACCTACTAAAACTGTTACCAATTTTGAAAATCTAGTCTGGGATTAAGACCTTTATTCATCTTCAGAACAAACCTCAGGTTTTGAGTGAGGCCAACTTGAAAACCTCATCTTTAAGCAACAAATCTCTCTGAGCATGTTCTCAACTTCAGTCAACCAAAATAGTTCCTTGTTTCTAAAATTTGTATAGAAAAAAAGCTTGTGAGCAAATGGTTTCTAAAATGACAGAGCGTTTTTTCTTCTTTATTTATTTTTTTTTTTAAAGATTTTTTATTTATTTGACAGAGAGAAACATAGCGAGAGAGGGAACACAAGCAGAGGGAATGGTAGCGGGAGAAGCAGGCTTCCTGCAGAGCAGAGAGCCCGATGCGGGGCTCAATCCCAGGCCTCTGGGATCTGACCTGGGCCGAAGGCAGACGCTTAACGACTGAGCCACCCAGGTGCCCCGTTTTTTCTTCTTTAATCCAAAAACTATAACCCTGCTTGCTTACTCTCTGCATGGCATTGTGTTACATGTACTGAGGATGGTGCAAAAAAGACTAAAACACTGCCTGCATCTGGGGTGACCATACAATTTATCTCCAAACTAGGACAGTTTGGAGAGTGAAAGGGGGGGCTTTTATAATTAAAATCAGATGATAGACACAAACTGGGACTGTCCAGGGAGATTCTGCTCTATGGTCACCCGATATTCCATTTAATTTCTTATGACTGCTGTAATAAATTATCATAAACCTGGTGGGTTGAAACAATAGAAATTTATTCTTTGACAATTCCAGAGAAAAGAAGTCCAAGAGCAGTAATGCTGAGCTGAGATCTTCATATCAGCAGGGCTGTGGTCTCCAGAGACTACACGGGAGGATCTGTCCGCTGCCTCTCCCAGCTTCTGGTGACTACCAGCATCCCAGGGCTTGTGACTACATAGCTCTACTCTCTGCCTCTGTGGTCACACAGCTTCTTCCTCTTCCATCTTTATGAAATCTCCCTGTGCCTCCCTCTTAGAAGGTAACTTGGGAGGGCATGTAGGGCCCACCAGAATAATTCCAGATCATCACTCATCGAAATCCCTAACTTAATCATATCTGTGGAGACCCTTTTTTGCTTATATAAGACATGTTTATAAATTGCAGGGTTTAGGACCTGACATCTTTGGAAGCCATTTGTCTGCTTACCACAACATCCCTGCCCTTAACGTGTTTCTGGTGTCACCAAAAGAAAAACCACACACTTAGGGAATTAGAAAACATCAGAGAGTATTCATGACTCAATACCGCATGAATGATGTGGACGGTATTGTGCTGTAGAAGAAACAGAAATGGGTAGTCTTACCCTTAAAGAATAGACAGAATTTTCAAATATGTGGTAGAACAATGGCAGACAGCCTGAGCAGCAGATTAGGGACAGGGACAAGCAGAGAGGTTTGGGAGGCACGCCTTAAAAGCAGAGGTCATGTTAGGAGCATTGGAATTAAGTTGGAGAGTGAGCCTGACAGCCTATACCAAGCAAGTCTCCCACATCTTCCTACCTTATTTATTCTAGCACTCCTCTCCAGCCTCCCAGTCAGCTCATCTTTAAATCTCCATGATTCATCTTTTCTTTTCCCTTTCAGAATTTTTGTAACTTTTCTTCCACATCCTGAGTTCCACTCACCCTGTCTTGCATGCCAGGATGATTTCTATGCCTCAGCCCCACTCTTCTTACTACTTTGCATTGCAAACCTTTTATATGAAACTGGGCCATCCCATGCATGTCTTGGTCTCTCCAGTACTTAATTAGCGTAGGGGTAATTTAGAGGAGGTTCTCAATGAATATTTTTTGAGTGAATGGATATATAGATTCATACCAAGGACCCTGGGACTCCACTGAAGGTCTTCAGTTAATTAATATTATTAATTATATTATTAATTGTATTAATAATTATTATTAATATTATTAACATAAAAGCAGTGGTGGTGGTATTTGTTGTCAGGTAGTGATCCCTTTTCTCTTCCACCAAAAATGAGTTTGGAACTCTTTATGCACCATCTGGGTCACCCTTAATCTACTTAGAGGCAAATTCCAAATCATCCTTCTTAGAAGCTATATACAGTCTGTTCTTTCTAAAGATATCTGGAGGTGATAGAGATGATTTTCTTCTGTCAATTTCAAGTATGTTTTATCTTACTTCCTTCTTTGTGTTACCCACTTTCATAATCTACATATTTTCTCTTGCTCTGCCTTCAGGCAGTTAGGAAATAAGTGATTGGCTACCTATTCTTGATAGCCCACAAATGATATTGGTTTCTGGTCACTGTAATTAAAGGTGACTTAAGTAGAAAAAATTAGGTATCTGCTCATTAATAAGCAAAGTTATGTTCATAAGCTGCTTTGCTACCGTCAAGCTCCTAAATCCAACCCCAACAGCTTTCCATTAAAGCAGGGGATTAACTATCGGTGCAGCACAATGGAAAGGACTAGAAGAACAGCTCCTTGGGTTCCCAACAACAAATTACTTCTGAACCAAACCTCTGATTAATAGCTCCAGAGTTGCCTCTCTGCTTTGCATAATTAAGTTTCATGGAGTGTTACAATTAACAGCCTTGCCATCACCCAGGTAGAAACGACCACCATTTATTTGGCCAGCAGCATCAAAAAGTGCTGGGTGGTGAATAAGAAGCATTTATAAGGGGATTAGGTGCATTCTGGGTCATAAATTGAATAAGGCTATAATTACCTTCCAGTAAAAAAGCTACAAACATGATGATCCCATGATACTACCTCTAGGTCTCCTTTCATTTTTTTCTGCTGATATGGGTCTGAGAACTCCTGTCCCCAAATACTAGCTATGCTGCTATGAAACTTGTAGGTATGCATGAAAGTTGACAGCTTCCTCTCTCTAATATGTCATGGCCTTTCTGAACCTCCAATGCATAGCTTGTTTTATACCTTTTATTATGACTGCATTTGTTATCACACAAGTAGTCAGACACGCACTGCAGATGTCGGGTAAGCTTTAGACTCTTGGAATGATCTGGGAAGAAAGCCAAGATGTCATTATAAGTACTGGGATACAACAAAATGCCGAATGCTTTGTTGGTTGTGAGCAGGCCAGGAATTAACCATTCATCAATGCCTGGGATTAAAGCATGACCGGAAAATATTCCTTTTAGAGGGTTTTCCCCCCTGTAAAATGTCATTTCTCTGACAGAGTTACTCCTCTGACCGATGTTATTTAGACATTCAGGCAGATAGATCAGCAAGAGCCATCATGGGGATGATACCCTCTGTTCTAGTCAAGTTTTCCTTGATACAAAAGACATGAAGGAATGAATAATAACAACTAGTTTTCTGGGGTTTCCTTCTGTTGGGTACTTTTTCTATGCTCTTAACTTGTACAAATGTATTCAATGAAGAACTTGTAGCACAATATTTAATTAGCTTTATCTCTTTCTGTATCTCCTACTTCCTAATTCCTTTTATTATCCCTCTCCTCAGTTTTTCTTGTTCTCCTTCTCCATATTCCTTCTTGGCTACCATTATATCATGTCTGAGATATGATCAAGAGTGAACAATGGGAAACTGGGAGAACCAGATTCAAGTCCTAGAACTGTCATTCTCCTTGAGTGAAATTTTAGGCAAAGTCACTAATTATATAGGGTCCCAGATTACTTATTTCAAAAGAAGAAGAAGAAGAAGAAAGAGAGGAGGGGATAAAGAGAAGGTGGAGAGATTATTGTACCTACAATAAAATATTGCCATGAGAATCAAGAGACAGTATCTACTAAAGCCCTTTTTAAATTGTGTAGAATTCTACAAAATCCATTTGTTTTTGCTAATCTCCTAATAAATATTTTCAGGAATCTTTACTAGGATTTAGAGCCAGGCATATTTGGGGGAAAAAAAAGACAGACTATATTCTAGACAAATTGGGTGCCTTGTTATGCACTTACCAGGAGGAAAATGCTGCCATTCCTTGCTAAAAACCCATTTGTCTTGCAAATTTCTATAATGAACAGATTTTGGAATAAATACCATGTAATCTGTGATGACAGTTCTCTCATTTCTTTTTTATTAGTTCAATCTTCTCAGCATCTGAACCACATAGCTACAGAACCTCCATAATCATTAAGGCAGCTGGGTTGTATGCATTTTTCCTTTATTTGGCACATAACAGAGTCCCCAGCCAGTCTCTTGTTACTAGGCCCATGTTCTGGTTGCTAAATGCACCTGTATAAGAACACCAGATCAGAAAAGAAAAACAGTGAGCTGTATGGCCTTTGCAACTATATGCCATTTTCCCTACTGACCTTTACTTGGGTATATTTAAAGCTTGAATTTTACTTGGAGCTTGTGGAGAACTTGAATTGCATTAAACAATAGATCATCTTAAAATAGATCATATCTACAGAACATAATGTGGTTGTGGTAAACTCTAACCCTTCTTTTTCTCTATGCCTCTTCTCTTTTATCTTTCCCTAGGTAAGTGATATTTGATTATTGTTTTGAGCTTCTTCAAGAGACAGCTGAAAGCCCTGCCTGGTTCTCAGTCCTTTTGGAAGGAAGTCTTTGGCCAGTTGCTATTTATTCTGCTCAGTGGTTCCATTTCATCTCTTGGCTCCTGCAACATGGCAGGGCACGTGGAGGTATGGCTGTTCACTGTTAATGGGTTCGCATCTGTTCATGGTAAAAGGAATGTGAGTGTTGGATCAGTGTCAATGAGACAATTAAAAGAAATTACTAAGAATTGAATGCCAGAAGACAGTCATTTTACCTCTGTCCATCAATTGATTGTATGGATTCTCATGAATTCTATATGAGTCTAACAATAAAAATAAACTCAGTGAAACATCTAAGCAAATTATAATAATTTCATTTCTTCTAAGAATCTCACAAATAATTTTTGCCTCTTTTTAAAAGGAGAAAGCATGTTTAAATATATTTTGTTTATATACCAATTGGGTAAATGCCTGAGTCTGAGAAAAGTCAATTAGTACCTTATTCCCAGATGAGGGAGTCCAATATGCTTGGACATACGATTGAAATCATTAGGAAAATACACATACAAAGGGATGAATGATTCAATCACAAGGACTAGAATTATGCATATTCTTTATGTCTGTAACTTTTAATACATTGAGGCATTGTCCCATAAAATTTACTGCGGAACTGTTCTATCAGCTCTCGGATCAGAATCTGTAATGGAATTGCCAAGAGGACTGTCAGATTCATGAATCTCACCCCACAGCACCTGAAGAGGGTCTTCTAATTCAGGTGTTGTGGAAGTCAAAGCTGACCTAAGTGAAAAGGACAGAAATCTGTAGCAAGAGCAAATGATGATGGTGTAATAAACAGTTAATGGCAGACCTCAATCTAGATAAAACAGATGTGTTTATAATGCAGTGTGAGTCTGCTAAGTTGATGGAAACTTTAACCGGGTGTGGCTAAAGGAAATTTCTCACTCTGATTCAAGTGAAAGACATACTCTTCCTTCATCACTGTGGTTCTGTCATTAACTGACATTACGTGATAGTTAATGTTATTTCCTTTATTGGGCTAAATACACAGAGCATCTCTGTCTACTTTACTTGTTAAAAGATAATTTTCAGGAAAGATAAAATGATTCACAAACAGATGAAAAATGAAGGATGGATTGTTAAACTCATTATGAATGATGAAACCAGGCAGATGGCATATAGGTTCCAAAAGAGAAGACAAAGAAGTACAAATGTGTGTGGAATAAAGGAATATGGAAATCAATTTGCAAATGGACATGAAACTGGCTTTTTCCAAGGGAGGGAAGGAAGTTGATTGAACCCGCACAAGACAGAATTTGTTTCCATGTCTACAGACAGAATTATTTTGCATTGCATCAGTTATCTATAATTTACAGAGTTGTAAAACAGCTCAAAGGCAATGAAAAGCTAGAATGAGATAGCCAATAGGGTGTGCTCTATACAATGTGCCATTTTCCATTTGACACCCTTGTAATTTAATTTGCTTGTCTCAAATTCTCTTAATGTACTCATGAGTGTCAATTTTAAAATAGGAACTCACCATTTTCAGATTCCAATGATCTGTGTTCCTCTTTTTTAAAGTTCAGATATGTGCCAAGTCTGGGACTTCAGGTAGCACAGCCTTGCTTTGATTCTGTAAACATCTCTGCTTTAGTTTTCTGTGAGTTTTCTGGAATGCCTGGTTTTACTGCTGTTATAAAAGAAGTTCTTAGTATTTCACTGAAAAAGTATAGATTCTTAAAAAAAAATGTGTTCAATGAATGAGATTTTAAGGCTATGCCTCAGCTAGGTGTTCTTTATTCTTCAGTTATTAAGTGGCATTATCAAACTATCCCTCCAATTAAAAAATTTGGATTTGAAATCTTATGTTTGCAATACCTTTGTCTTTGTACCCATTTTGTCCCTGTTAATTCACCTTCATAAGTGGAGTGGCATTTTGCAGATCTCATGTCTGTTTCTGTCAGTGAGATTATGATATGGCTATAGCATATTAGTTTTGATGGCTCTTTTTCAAATGTGGATGTGCATCAAAGTGTCTCACTCACCAATGTGAGGCCACTTCCCCAAATGAGTATGAATGAGAGAGGTAAGAGGTGGACCAAGCTAAAGGGCAGACAAAGGCAGGCATCGCAGAGTAGCATTGTGATTTCAGCTCCCAATCTCACACATCAGGGGAGTCTGTAGGTCTCCTGAAGTTGGTGGGTGTGATTGCCTCCCAGCAGATGTGCACAAGTTGTTGCTATGCATGCCCATTTGCCTCTGCAGAACTCTGTCTCATGCTGCTGTCACTGATGAAAATCCTTCTCAGTGGGTTAAGCTATGGTGCCACATGGACCCACAGTGATGACTTTTTCATGAGAGGCGGTGCTTCCTTTCACCACTTCCCAGAAAATCATATCATTTTCACTGTTAGCAGCTCTCCCTGAGATTTCCTTAACTCCTCTCACATAGAAGATCCAGCTGTGCTGAGAGAAGTTTGAAAGTGAAAGACCTGTTTCAGTATTTTTCTTCCTCATGAACCATCTGGATTTTTTTTTTTTTTTTTTGTATAAAAAGGAAGCTCCCAAAGAGACCAGACTCCTCAGCCAAGTCTTCCCACTGATTTGATCAAACTCTGATGGAAACTTATGTGCTACTGGATTTACTGTGTAGATTCCACTTAGAGTGCTCGAGATTACTGCCTTGAAATATCTCAGCCTTGAACTTTGCTTTTTTGGAGTAAATTAGAACCAGAAAGTTTGACTTGATTAAAGCAATCTAGATGGCCATTGGTGGAATGGAGTCCAGAGCTCAGATCTGTTTACTCTGTTATTTCTTTGATCCTCCAGGGCACGTGCAATGAGAAGGGTAGATTCTAAACATTTAATTTTTATTCTTTAGTAGTAACTTATCTTCAGGATGAGGATACCCATCAGCCTGAATCTATTCACTTTTCCTAATGGCTCATGGAGTTCTGAGATAATCTGTTTTCCGGCTTTAACTTCTACCAAACAAATGTGTTTTTTAAGCAAAGAAAAACATGACCTCACCCCCTAGGCACCCACAGAAGTCACAAAGGATGTATGTCTCCAGGATGATAAGAAGGAAGAGAGGTTGAGAGTAAAAGTACAAAGGATAAAGAGCTTGGGGTGTGTGGTGCCTGTCCTTTGTGCAGGTCTGCCGGGCCTTCTCAGTCCTTGCTGTGTCCTCCCTTCCCCATTCCCATTCCCAAACCCTCCCCAGATCTCAACGCAACTGAGATTTCAAAGAGGACATCTCCCTTATTGAGAAAGGCAGGATTATCAGGATGGTTGTGGCTTATTAAACTGTGCATATCTGTGTTCTCTGACTTTTTTATAAAGCAGTCCTTGGAGCACATCTGAGTGACCATGCCCCCGTGGCTTTTCTTCCTTTCTTTTTAATTCTATCAGTATCATATCATACCCCTCCTGCCCTAGCCTGTAGTCCAGAGAAGAGCAGCCCCATGTGCGAATTTTAGTTGCAGATTGATTTCTAGAATCATGATGTGAAGCCACAAGCAATATGCCAGGTGGAGGGGAGTGTGATCTAGCTTCCTTATATAACCCTCTGCAGCTCAGTCACCGAATGTCACTATTTCTCAAGTCCACATATTATCTCACTCTAGCAGATGCAATAAGGCAGAAATACAGGGTATTTGGAATGCAGTTTATTAAGACATATTTCGGAGCCATTTGGAGGGGCGCTGGCTGGAAATGTTAATCACAGTAACCACCAACATATTGACCTCCTTGCTGTCCTCCTCTGCCTTGGGGAATTGGAACAGAGCATCCAGCCATTATCATTCTAATTCAGGTTATGATTAGATTATGACTTCTTTCTGTCATATGTATCATACTGTATCTTTTTACTTATTGGGCAAACAACAAAATAATATTGCAGAGATCACAGCATAGTCACCGTGTTTCAGTGGGGGAAAAAAGTGATTCCTGCAGGGAGGAAAGGGGCAATTTTTGAACCTCTAGGAAATTTCTTGGTGTTGGAAAGAATTTGAAAAGCCACAATCAAAAAAGCAATATTGCATCTATATCGCAATGAGCTTTTCTAGGAGCTGGAAATGGCATTATTACTCCTGGAGAAAAGAGAGCTCTTTTTTCCC
Organism: Procyon lotor; assembly: GCA_028646535.1. Lineage (NCBI taxonomy): Eukaryota > Metazoa > Chordata > Mammalia > Carnivora > Procyonidae > Procyon > Procyon lotor. Next base: position 67,097,922 of record CM053613.1, read on the forward strand.
CTCCCTTTTGATTTAGACTTCTGTGAGTCAAAGTGTTCTGGTGTTTTAATGGTCTGTTTTAAAGATGGAAAGGTCCCTTATGTGTCAGAACACAAGCCTGTCCCAGCCAGCACGGGGCTTTGTTTGATTATGAAGCTTGTTTGGGATAGATGATATTTTTATAGCTTCTGCTTTGCTTCACCGACGGCCATATTGATGTAGCTCTCCAGGACGGGCCTAATAAATAGTTTATAAAACTGTAAGGCCATTCTCTTGGGTAATCTACCACTGTGCCTTCCCAGACTGCAAAATCACACATCCGGAGTGAGCTGGCTTCTCACACACAGCTGTCCTCAAGCCTCAGGGTGGGAGATTTCAGGGTGGGGTGTGTGTGTGTGTGTGTGTGTGTGTGTGTGTGTATTCTTCAAAAGAGCTGCCTGAACTTTCCTGTGAACATTTTAGGAGAGCAGTGGAGAGTGAAATGTAGAGATAAGGTGTTTCATTAATGTTGTTCAATCTGGCCTCAGATGTTGTGGCTGCTGGGAAAGCTGGGACCAGAAAAACTGTGGAAAACCCTCCCAAAGTGTTTTAAGCCTCTGTGATCTCACTGTTTGTCAGAAAATCAAGAGGGAGCTGGGAGATGGTAGAAAGATGGTGAATTGGATCTGCCGGCATCTCAGGGTAGAGGTGGTGAGAGGTGAAGAAGCACATAGCTCACTCTGGCCCCAGGCAAGACCTGCAACTGTTTTAAAGGAGATCAGCAGATGCAAGCTCTCCCTGGGGAAGGAAAGGGACTGCCCCTGAGGGACCCCCTACCGCAGCAGCACCCTGACAGCCAGGAGAATGGGGGTGGGTGGAGCTCATCAAAGCCACTGATGCCAGCGTGCTAGGATGGAAGAAGTGGAGGCTGTCTCCTGACATCAATCAGGATCGGCAACAGGACAGTGACTGGACCAGCGGTTCTGCCTGCCTCATCTATCTCCATCAATGATCACAGTGCCATGGGTTTGGAGATGAGGAAGTCGTTCAGAGAGAGTTACAGAACAAATAGGCAAACTAAATCTGTGGAAGAACAACAAAACCTGAAAACTTGCCTCCCAGTGGTTCAGCTCCTAAGTGGCAGAGCCAGAAATTGACCCTGGGTTTTGTCTGACCACATGGCCTTGCGCATTGAACTCTATGTGGCGCCAGTGATGTTGGTGTTCCAGAAGCGAAGTATGAGATGTGATTTTTAAAACTTGGGGAAATGCCCTTGCCCAGAAATCCCCACTGCTCCAAATACCTGAGCATTTCAGGCTGATCTGTCTGAAAACATACCTCTAGTTTGAGGATTTTAGACTTATTAAAATTCAAGTGTCCCTGGGAGAGATAAAACATAAGCTGCTATTTATTCTTGAAACTCCATTCCTCTGGCCTCACCAGCACAGGGCCTAACAGAGCCACAATAATAGTCCAAACAAATCTTTCCCAAGCTCTGCCCCCACCCACTCAATGGGAATGGAAGCTCTTCTAAAGGCCCTTGCAGGTAGTTCTGGGGACCCAAGGATGCTGCGCATCTATCCCTGGAAGAGCTTCTGGCTCTCTTGGGTTGTCTGCTGTTTCCTGCTCTCCTTCTGTTTGCTGTGGTCACATCTCCTGGTGCCTCCAGTCCTAAGATAGCCACAGGTGTCCACCCAGGGGTGTGTGTGCTGGTGGGGACAACTGCCTCTTACAAAGCTGGGGAAGCCTGACCTGGACGAGTATGGCTTGTCCCTACTCCAGTCACACCAATACCTCCCATTACACACATCCAGTCACCCACTGTAACTTCTGAGATGCCAGGCTCTTCCTTTTGGGTGATCCATATAGGGTGGAGTGAACCGGATCACTAAGTTTTTATTTGTTCCTCTACTGAAGTCAAAATCACTTCAGGCATTGGCCATCAGGCCTTCCAAATCACTGGCACCATTTTCTGTTAAGCGTTGTCACCCTAATTCTGCATTCACGCATTCTTGTTGAACTCAGCTGAGCAACTCACCATCACTCATTCAGTGCCTGACTCTCAGAGTCTCCAGATGGGCTCACGTATGCCTGAATGCCAGAGTGAGTACAGGATAGCTGGGGAGGTAGAGTTTGGGGATGCTGTAGGCAATAAGCTTTCCTGAGGCCTCCCTGGGTGATGGATCCCTTTCCAGGTGCAGCGTTTATCGCTGGAACGAATGAATGGAGATGCTGAGAGTGAATCATCTCAGTGAGTTAGAACGGGAAGGTTCTGGAAGCTAGGTTTCTAGGGAAGGGGCTTCTAGGTTTCTAGGGAAGGGGCTTCTAGGTTTCTAGGGAAGGTTTCTAGGGAAGGGGCTTCTAGGGAAGGGGCTTCCCTTCTAGGGAAGGGGCTCTGTGTTTGCCTTGGGTCCCATCTTCCTCCTAGATACTTCATATACCTCCACACCACTGGAGGCACAGTGGTCAATGACCATCCCAGAGCCTGCAAAGACCCAGTGTGCTTCACAGGTAGTTATTAGCAGGTTTCTGTGGATCCTGGAATTTTGGAATGACCAAGGAAGAAGAAGTAAGAATGTAAACCCTTTCCAGCCTCACACAATAACTATTTGACCTTAGTCAAGTAAGTTCAGCGCAACTACCACATAACTGCAAATAAAGAATAGCAAAGCTCACCCTATGTACCAATGTTCAATTCGTGGTAAAGATATGTAAATAAATACCACAAATTAAAATTGAATTAAATTGCCATCAAAATATAAAGGAGAAGAAAACTAAAACCATAAATATTTGTTTCAGCTCTCATGTGAAAATTTTCTAAATCAGTGTTTATCATCCAAAACAAACAAACAAGTAGTATCAACTTAATCCATTATTCATTATACCCTCATTTCAACAAAAGCAAACACCATCTCAGATAATTCTTGTCCTCATTGTATTTTATCAAAATTACCATTATGATGTCTTAGCTCATTCCCAGTGCCTTCAATATATTTCCCACATGTTAGGAAAGAGCATTGAAAATTTGAAATTTGAAAAATTGAAAAATTTGAATTTGAAAATTCAAATTTGAAAAATTGAAATTGAAAAAATTGAAAAATTGAAAATTTTCAATACTCTTTCCTAACAGTTCAGCAACAGCAAAGTGAGTCATGATGGGCCTAGCACTGTGTTAGGCCCACTTATGGGATGATATTGAGCTGAATCCTCTAAATTCAGGACAATTAAGGCTATGTGTGTCTTACTTTTTATCACCCCTTCAGACTTCCCAAGAGAAATAACCAAGGAGCAAGGCCAGGCAAATGCACCTCATCCCAGCTTCCAGAATTCTGTGGCCTAAGCCCCAAAGCAGCCAGTGTGCTGTGAGCTAACCTGGTGGTCAAGAGTAGAGTCTCCACTCTGGCTGTTCATGAGAATCACCTGGGAGACCTGAAAACAAACAACAAAAAAAAAAACCAAACAAACAAAAATGGTGGTTCTCAGGGCTCTTTCTCACAAGATTCTGACTTAACTGGTCTGTGCTAAAGCCCAAGAATCAATGTTCTAAAAGTTCTCGGATGATTTTGATGTGCTGCCTGGGTTGAGAACTGGGGAAATGGGAGGTGATCGCTCTGCATGGGCTGTAGCCTGCTTTAGACCCCAAACAGTCTTCATTTCCCATTTCTCCCAGAGCCACAGCCAAGTCTGGCCCCTCTCTTTTAAGCACTCACTTGAGAGGAAATAAGCACTTTGGTAGAATGGAGACTGAGGAGTATAAAGCCTCTCAGCCTGTAGAATTTGCCCAGTGCTTGGGAGAGGGCTTACAGCCACTGGACCTCAGGGTGTCTCGTGGTGGGATAGCTCCCAGTAGGACTATTTCCAGGTGTTCATAACCTCTCCAGCCTCTAGGAAGCAAGAGCCTAGAGAAAGAGAACAAGGAGCTAGGCCAGGAGCCCTCCAGTACCTTCTCTTCTTCCTATACCAACCTTGGCCTTGGAAGAATGGAGTTTTAAGACAGAGTCCCTCATAGGGATAAGGAAGCTGCTCTCTTATCACTGATGCCCAGTACGATGCCCAGAACTTACCCAACAGAGAGAACTCAATTTGGAAAGAGCACGTAGCTTCCTTTTTCCAGAAGTCAGCTAGGTCAGAAAGACTGCAAGCTGTAAGCCTGTCCTTGAGGGGACTACAACCTAATGAAGGGGGCCAGAAGCCAGCTGCAGCACTGGCCTCCCCTTTCCCTTTGCAGGGTGCAATTTGAATTCCAAAGCCTGACAGAAGAGGCCCTTCAGGAGCTGACATTTTCCTTCTTGTGGAATTTGCTCTTTCTTATTCATCTTTTTACCTCCAAGTTGCTGCCTGGAAGGAGGAGGTTGGAGGGTGAGGATGGAAGGAAAAGATAAGACATAAACAGAAAGAATGTAACAGCAATGGCTGAGACCAAAGCTATTCAATAGAAATATCATATGAGCCACATATATAATTTTTTGCCAGATGTTCTAGTATTCTAGTAACCACAGAGTAAAAAGTAAAAAAAAAAAAAAAAAAAGATACAGTTAGGGGCCCCTCCCTGGCTCAGTCTGTAGGACAACTCCTGAGCTTGGGATTGTGAGTTCAAACTCCACACTGAGGATAGAGATTACTTAGAAAAAATAAAATTAAATAAAAATTTTAAAAAAGATACAGTCAAATTATTCTAACATATTGTATTTAACTCAGTATATTCAAAATGTTGCTTTTCAACATGAATACTAACCACACTTCAAACATTCAAGAGCCATGTAAGGCAAGTGACCACCACACTGGACAGAATAGCTATAGATACCATTTTGTTTCTTCTTTTGGAAAGTCAAATAAAAAAATACCGACAAAGAAATGGGCAAAATTGGGTATGAAATTTTCTGGGGAAGATGTGTACACAGTATGCTATAGGGACATAGCAGGGGAGCTCTCCAGACTGGAGCAGCCAGAAAAGGCTTGCTAGAGGAAGAAACAGTGAGGCAGACCTTTCTGGGCCAGCAGGAAGTGGCCTGGGGTGGGGTGGGAGGAGAAGGCAGAGGATCAGCATGAGGCACAGGAAGGAAATAACCATGCAGAGAACTACTTAGGTGTATATGAGGGTTGAATATAAAGGTATCATTGTATATGAAGGTTGAATCATAAAAAGATGAATAGGACATTGTCCTTAACCCATTAGTTTTCACAGAGACATAGCTTAACTTTTGCAAATCCTCTCAACTTCCTCTGTACAAGGCCTATAGTAGAGTAGCTTCTCAACAAGTAGTTATCCGTCAGTTCATTCATACAATTATTATTTTATCCAAAATCATCAAGCATGGTTTTATGTTACTCTTTTATAATTTAAATGGTCCCTTTTTTCATGGAGTTTAGAGTCTTTCTTGTTTATTTAATTTATAAATGCATTTATCTCCTCAACACCTGTGAGGTTAGCGAAGGGGTGGATAGTCAGGCTCTGATTTTATTGATGGGCAAGTGAACCATATTGAGAATAAATTAACAATGGGATCAGGTTCAGCCACAGATCCTCCCATTACAACACACTGCCTTGTTTAGTTTGTAGACAAAATATACAATATTTGGAATAATCAGTGAAAAATCAAATGAAACTGAGGTTATCTTTAATATGCTATCTGCTTCTTCCAATGCCTTTGGGAAAATGGATTTAGAAACCAGGTGCTGGAGGCAGGGAAGAGGGAGGATCCTCTCCTCAAGTAGATAAATGTACCTGCTTTTCCTTTTCTACTCAAAACTCCCTCTCAGGGAAAGCTACCCTTTCCAACCACTCTCAATCCTTTCTCTGCCACAGAGTTCTGCAATGCATTTATTTGGCAAATATATATATTTGTGTGCTATTTATACTATTATTTTGAGTGGTCAGAGATTTTTTTTTTTTAAAGATTTTATTTATTCAACAGAGAGAAACACAGCGAGAGAGGGAACACAAGCAGAGGGAATGGTAGCGGGAGAAGCAGGCTCCCTTCTGAGCAGAGAGCCCAATGTGGGGCTCGATCCCAGGACCCTGGGATCATGACCTGGGCCGAAGGCAGAGGCTTAACGACTGAGTCACCCAGGCGCCCCGGTCAGAGATCTTTTGAGCTGCTCTGTACACATGGTATGTGTTTGTGTTTCCTCAGGGAGGTGGTCAACTTCTACAGAGTGGACCATGCGGCACGCTGTCCACAGCTTTGCATATAGACCGGCACAGCATATAAGACCTATGGAGAGTGAGAGTGTGGCATGGCAATATGCTTAAGTGTATTAAGAGAGATTTAGGAAATGGCACAATTTTGTACGTCTTTATTAAGGAATCAGATCATTAGACAACTATACAAAAGTTTCTTCAAGTTTATAAATCAGTTAAAATTAGTCAGGGGCACCTGGGTGACTCAATTGGTTAAGCATCTGCTTTTGGGTCAGGTCATGATCTCAGAGTCCCTAGACTGAGCCCTGCATCAGGCTCCCTATTCAGCGGGGAGTCTGCTTCTCCCTCTCCCTCTGTCCCTCCCCTGCTTGTGCTCACTTGGTCTCTCTCACTCACTCACTCTCTCTCAAATAAATAAATAAATAAATAAAGCTTTAAAAAATTAATTAGGCAAATAAAGCTAGGTTCATGAAAAGTGGTATCATAAATGGATCTGATTAAAGCAGAAATAGTACCCTTTCCTCTAGCTGAGTCCCTTTAGCAGCTGAAGACTATTCCTTTGATATGGCCCTTCCTCTCCACTGTCACTGTCATTATCTGTTTCCTCTGATGCTATTCCAAATGATGCATTCTAACAGCTGACAGCAACTAAAACACACCTGTGTGACAGTGATCTCATGCCTATGAATCTCCCAAGCACTTCCTCCAGCCCGTCCCACATTCAGATTGATTGATCCTCAACTACCAGCTGAGTGTTATTTCTAAAGTCACTCCAAGGTTGAGAAAGACTTCACTTGTTTCTCATGTCCTGTCTGTGTGAGGGAATGTCCAGACAATGTAAATCAGCATACATGACCCTGTGTCTTGCTTGATGCCTTCTGTCCTTCCCACACACCCTCTGCTCAGCCATAAGCATCTCAGTTGGAGAAACATATCTTGCCTGACTTCTTCTCTGATATCAAACTTAATCTTCCATTTCCTGGATCCTCATCTGGAACTCCCTCCTTATTTCACTCATTGCTCAATACTTATTTCTCATTACTCTAGGTAGAATTAATTACCCCACTTCTCATGTTCTAGCCCATTTGTTTATGTATCTTCAAAACATGAAATTATAAGTAACTGTGCTTCTCTCCTGTCTCCCCAGAGGCTCTGAGCTCCCAGAGCAGGAAACTTATCTACCAATTCTTGCTTGGTGAGTGCCTGCTATGTGGTGGGCATTTTACTTGTAATATCTCACATACATCTTTAAGCTGTTTTACTGGGTCATGTTATTTTCTTTATTTCAGACATGATCAAACTGAGGCTCTGAGATTTTTGTCATTTCCTCAAATCATGAATAAAGCCAGGATTTGAATCCAGGTGCATCTATTTCAAAGCCAAAGACTTTCACAGAGCAATTTGTTACCTTTCCTAATTCACAGTTATCTGTCTGTGCCTGGCATGATTCCCAGTGCAGATCTGGTGGTAAATAAAATGACAACTAAATGAACGAGGCCAGATATCCAGTGCCCCGAGGCCCTTGAAGGGAGGTCTGATTCTGGACCTGTTCTAGTTTTGCTTTTTCCCTCATTCCTCCCCCCACCCCCCAATCCTGCCTCAATCTTGGTAACCACGTGGGCCATTTCCTAGTGGGCTGTTTGTTGTTTTGTTTGTACTGCAGACATTACAACTGCTCCCCCAGCCCTCAGTGACATCTCCCATACACCCTCTTTGCTTTCTGACATTTTCAGTGTCTGTTGCCAAGACCTGCTGGGATCCCTGTGACACATAGCTGTGTGTGTGAGCTTGAGACAGCCAGAAGGGCCTCTGACAGGACATGCCGTCACTATGCCTGTCAGGACGCTGGGGCATAATGAGTTTGCCATTTGAAAGACCTGAATCACAGGTTTAGTTTGGTTCTTCCTCCCTCCCTGCCTCCCCTCACTATTTGATGTAGATTGGCACAGACCAGGTTTTTCTCGGTGTAAGAACATAAAGACATGAAATATTTTCAGAACAGGAAAAGGCCACACAGCTCAATATATTGACTTCTCCTGTTAATATTTCCAGTGATTTTTTTTTGTTTTGGTCAAAGAGTTTTGCTGATTACTAATGACAGGAGGCTGGGGAATGAGAACTTTCTTTTGAGTTTGACTTTTGGATATTAGAAGGTAAGGGGGTGTATGCATGAATGTCAGGCCCAACTCCTCACTTTAGCGGTGAACATAAGCAGCTCTGTGAAGGTGGTAAGATTTTCCAGGGCAGGTAGGTATTGAGAGCTGAGCTCAGGTCACAGTGGAATTCCGAAGGCAGGGGGTAGTATTCATGGCATTATCCCAAACCTCTGCCACCAACAAAATGAACCTCATTTAGCTTTATTCTTTTAGCATTTTAGAATTGATGGGGGGGTGCTACTTGAGGACTAGGACTAAGCACTCTCCTTTCAAGTTCAAAACCATCTGGTCCCAGGAGGAGTTGGGATGTTGGCGGTATGTGATGACCTTATCTTTCCTTGTAGGGCTTCCCCCATTCCTTGCTTTCTGAAGGGTGTCTCTGGAGCTAGGAGTGAACCCCAGTAAGAGACAGTCTACAGGATAAATCAGCCCACAGTGGACATTTTCTTCTTCTGAAAATTGCTCTACTGTCTCTGTAGAAACTCTTTAGCTATCAGGCTGGAATAAGTTTCTCTAATAGCTTAGAACAATGCCAAAAATGTTTAGGATAGTGAGTGGAATTTGTGAAGGGCAGCACTTGACCCCTGCTCCCTCCTTGCTCTTGCAGAAGACTCCTGCTTTCTCACCAACTGTCATTCTAATTAGCAGTGGATCCCAAGTCACAGGGATTCCTTACTCTCTTAAAATACTTGACACTCAGCACCACATCACTGGCAGATAAAGTGGTTCACAAAAGATCTCAGAAGCCTCATTGTTTTCATGCAGCAAGGCTAACACCTTATGCCCACAAACCAGATCCCCATGTGCACTGCAACCTCAATGCACCCCTTCCTCCTTCTTGAAATATTAGTCACTTACTACACGCAAGGGACCGAGAATTCCACTATTCAAACATGGATCCTCAAGCAACTGTTGGTCAACAGACAACTGTCAAGTGTTATTCTAGAGATATGCATAAATATTAGGGGATCTAATTTCGTCTTGGGTGTAGTGGGAAGAGGGAGCAGAGTAGACTTCCCAAATGAAGTGCTCCTCCAAAGCCATCTGGTAATTCATATTTTAGCTGAGGTAACAGAAGATTGTTAGTTCACTGAAACCACTTTCTGGCTTCCCATAGGTGAAGAATGTTTTAGACCAGTTTCTGCTCAACAATTTTTTCTCCTGCAACAACAGATGAAATTTGTATTCTTAAATCACTGCCCTGGATACTCCTGAGATGATGCAAAGTTCTGAGCATGCTATTTCTAAGAAGAGAAAAGGAGAGGTTGGGAAAAAGATAAGATTTATTTGCAAGGATTAAGTAAATGGAAGATACAATGAAACATGACCTGAGCCGAAGGCAGAGGCTTTAACCCACTGAGCCACCCAGGCACCCCGATACAGTGAAACATATAGAGTGGTTTCTTTTTCTTTTTTAAGATTTTATTTATTTATTTGACAGAGAGAGAGATCACAAGTAGACGGAGAGGCAGGCAGAGAGAAAGGAGGAAGCAGAGTCCCTGCTGAGCAGAGAGCCCCTTGTGGGGCTCATCCCAGGACCCTGAGATTATGACCTGAGCCCAAGGCAGAAGCTTTAATCCACTGAGCTACTCAGGTGCCCCTATAGAGTGGTTTCGTATGCAAATGTAGAAGGGAAAAACTCTTTTGTCTGATGAGTACAAACTCATTGAAGAGGTTCAGAACCTCAGGAGTTAAATTGTGTAGAGGCATTGAGACCACAGAGCAAAGACTCATTGAAGAGGTTCAGAACCTCAGGAGTTAAATTGTGTAGAGGCATTGAGACCACAGAGCAAAGACAGAATATGGCCTCTGTCTTCAATGAGTTTGTACTCATCAGACAAAAGAGTTTTTCCCTTCTACATTTGCATACGAAACCACTCTATAGCAACAAACTGAAGGTTTTGGAGGGGGGTGGGGGGTTGGGCAAGCCTGGTGGTGGGTATTGAGGAGGGCACGTATGGCATGGAACACTGGGTGTGGTGCATGAACAATTAATCTTGCAACACTGAAAAAATAAACATATTTGGGAGAAAAAAATAGTTCTACTGTGTCACAACCCCCTTTTTGTTCTGGTCTTACTCTTTTTGTCCTGCTTTTTTATTGCTGTCCGGATTGAGGGATGGTGAGAGTTTCTGGAGGAGAAGCACACACAATGTCCACCTGACTATTTCTTCAAAAAAAAACAAAAGGAATTAACTCATTGTGCTCCAGTATTCACACAAATACCTTCAGCTTCTCTAAATTTGGAGAGAAAAATTTAATTCAAGAAAACCTGGATTTCTTTTTCATTCTTTATGAGCCGAGTAGTTTTTCAATTCTTTGCTTGAGAAGGTGAAATAATTGAAATAGGGGAAAATTTCATTTCTCTGCCTGCTGTGGAAAGACATTTTTCGATCTTGGTTGAGATTCTCTGAAGTGGTGTATGGCCAGGCTGGCAGAAGCATCAGCAGAAAGCAGCGGAAGCTGGAGCTGGGGCTGGGGTGAAGCGGAGGAAGGAGGGGCTTGCTTGAAACTGACTCCAGCCATCATCCTCAGCTCTGGGCAACAGCAGCTGGAGGGAAGAACTTTGGCAGGGGGGAAATGAAGTAGTGAGTCTGCTAGGACCTGAACCTGCTCTTCCTTTGGCTCCTTAGCCAGACAACTCCTTATCAGGAGCCCTCAGACTGGAAGACAGGAAATTAATGCTGGATTGTAGGGCTGTTTGTGCTAAAATGCCCATGGTTGCTTAGGAGAGCTCACAGGCACTGAGCCTTGTCCTCATCTCTGTGCTTGCAGAGAGACGCACCAGGCACTTCGTAGCAAGAATTTAGACCTGAAAAAGAAGTGACCTGTTCTGAGTGGGTCATACCATGATCCCTACTTTTGTGACATGGAAATGCTCTAAGTGAACAGATTTAAGGAAGGAGAGGGAGATTGTTGTTTACTTACTTATTGCCAGAAGACTGGGGCCCAGGTTTGGGATTGCTGAGATTCTCGCTTCAGTTCCTTCTGTCAGCCTGGGGCTGCTAGTGGCAAAGTCAGAAAGACAAGACCTTGATTCTGTGGAATCACCCAGGGTTAAGTGCCAGCACTATAATTCAGTGGGTGAGCACACAGGCATCAGAGCTGAACAGACTTGGGTTTTAATGCCCAATCTGCTGTTGATGAGGCAAGGGAAAGTAAGTTACTTAAAGGCTGTGAGTCTCAGTTTTCTCATCTGTGAAATGAAGATAGTATAGACCTAAAGAAATTCCTGTGAGTGGTGAATTTGAGACATTAAAGTTAACATACCCCTGTATTCCCCACCACTGAATTTGGAATCAATCAAGCAGATGATAGATTTTTTTTTAAGAAACAAACAAAAAGATTAGGTTTATTGCTATTGGTGATATAGTAGAGAACAGGCTTGGATCCACTGCTAAAATTGGGGCTTCCTAATAGTCTCAGAAACTCACATGTCCAGGAAAGCAGCCCCCCATCTCTATCCTCTCTTTTGCAGACACATGAGTGTGTGCACACACACATGTGCACACACATGCACACACAGTGGGTATTTCCTTTAGGAAGCAGAAATTCCCCCATGGGAACATAGAGAGAGGGGAATATGAGTCCAGGCTGACAATGAAAAAGGTGAATCAAATAATTACTGGCATCCCATATTGATAGTATTATTATTTTATTGATATAGCTTTTCACTCATCTTTAAAGAAATGGATTCATCAAATACTTTTTTAAAGGAAAGAAAAACAAAACAATGTTAATGACAGAAAGCACTACATACTTCCTTCGTTGTCTGTTATCTTTATGTGGGTTCTCACTGGGACTGGAAGGCGGATGCTGGTTCTCATGGTTTTAGTCACTTCAGTCATGGCATGTGGGTGCTTTCCATGCTGACAGATCCAAGCTTGACATTCAAATGGGATTTGAGAACTGAGTCCTGCTGGAGGCTGGATATACACGTCATGCATCAATGGGTATTACAACCAACATCCTCTGGGCTTACTCTCCGAGTTCCATGACCCATAGGCTCACACTTCTAGAATCACAGCATTTAAAGGGGCTGCTCTGGCATTCCAGAAGTAACCTTAACTGGAGTCAGGATACATGCTTATATCCCATTGCTAACAGTGAACTAAGTGAAATTTGACTTCTCTCTTCATTTCACTTTCCCCACTTATAAAATATGGACAATGATACCTGTCCAGGGTTCTAGACAGGTTCAAATAAAGTAATTCTTGGTAATAGTAGGTGTTCATGTATGTAGATGGTGGATCTGGAAGGAATATATAGAGAAAGAAATCATTCAGTGTATTCCCCTCATTCCCACCCCCAAAACACCACATAACTTGAAGGGGAGGGATTTGAGGGTGATATAAAATAGTTATTTTGCAAGCTCATGTGGCTAGTCAGCAACATTTATGTTGCAAGATCATTTCAGCATGATAGTATAACTTTATCTAGAAGTGACCTAAATGCCTAAGTTAATACAAAAAATTAATGAATACATAAACATTTTTGTCTTTTTATATCAGAAAAATGATGTTTTATTGGCTATATAAATGTATGACTGTTAACTCCTCACGTAAATCTATCTGCACGTTTTATTTCTTTTAAGATAAGAAAATTAGTTTGAAAGCAGGACTTTTGGACAAGGCAGCAAATTACAAGTGTGCAGGCCTGGTTAAGGAGTTGGTTGTGAGTTAAATTTGATGCCTGGACTTGACAAGAATTTGAAAATGAGAAGGAGCCAAGCATAGAGAGGAATGAAAGATGAGTAAGTAATAAGTTTTAAGCCTGTGTGGCTTGGCCTAAGTGGGGAGAAAAGGGTTCTGGAGCACATAGCAATGAACAGAATTAAGGATGCCAGGAAGTAGAATTTGTTTCTGACTAAAGTAAAGGAATGGATGAATTTAAAATACCTGCAGGAAATGATAGAGATAGATAGATAGATAGATAGATAGATAGATAGATAGATGATAGAATTTGAAATATGTCTGAAACTTGAGATTTTGAAGTCTTCTGTACAAAGGAAGTAAGTGAAACCATTGAAATGGATGGGGTCATTCAACGGTCTTGGGTAATGGCTAAAATTGACAGGGGAAGAGGTAGATGGAGAGATCTGTTAAAGATGAAAAAATAAATAAACTGGGTTATCTAATGGTCTCATATCATGAGAGAAGAACATTTCAAGAAAGGGAGTGATCAGGGTCAGGCACTGTAGAGATTAAGAAAAATAGGATATAAGAAAAAGGTCTCTTGATTTGATAATTAGGAAGTTGTCATGGATTTAGAATATTTCCAGAGGCCCGGGTGCGAGGGATTGAGGAGTGGATGGGGGTGGGGGTAAAGGAATTAATCTTTTAAGAAGATGAGGGTAAAAAATGAAGGAAAGAAAGAGTCTCTGGAGTTCTTTGATTTTTTTCTTTCTTTGTAAAAGAGAAATTGGACATGAGCATGTTTACAGGTAGAAATAAAGGGAAGTGGAAAAGACTGAAGGTCTATAAGTTGGAGAGGACCAAGACCCTATAGGAAGTATCTAGAAGGAGAAAGAGCGAGGGAGAAATGGAGGAGGGGCCACAGAAGACAGAGATGGAATGAGCTCATCTGAAATAAATTTACTCTTATAAGTAAGAAGTGGGCAGAATAGATGAAAGGGAAGGTTTGCAAGAGCCATGAGGGGAATGCAGTAGGAGTTTCCTAACAACAGTAGAGGGAACTCCAGCAGTGAGTGCTCAGCTGATGCTGGAAACACAGTGAACATCACTGCCAAGATTTTATTTTCCCACATCACTTCATCTTATTTGTTTAGCATGTTAGACTTGCCAAGGTCAGAATTTGTTTTTCAGTGCTGCACTTTGGGATGTATCAGGAGCCACCTATATTTTATTAATTAGTACGCTCCTAATTATGTTGATGTTTCTGGGTGAGTTTTCTAATATAATTGTCATTTATAAAACATTTGCTGTAACAGATAGATTCTTGATTCCAAAATGTGTATTTTTCCAAAAATTGTTTCTTATTTTTGGGAGCCATTCTTTACACTGAATCTTGGGCTTAATCTTATTTTTGAGGCTTTGGCCACTATTAATTCTCTAATTATACCTCTTCTTTTTTGTTTTCTATTTGGTCATACTTTAGTGGGCACATGGAAAATTTAAAACTCTGAGTGACAAATATGACCAAGAGGTCAAAAAAAAAAGGTAATAGTTTGAGTAGTGTAATGACATGAATGTCAAATTAAGAAATGAGAATAAGGTCTACAACTCCTTTCTTCTTTTCATCAACAGATAAATATTAAACACCCATTTTTTGGGCACTTTGCTTGGTGCAAGTAATACTGGTGGCTGAACACATCTTCAACTCCCGACACACTTAGTGTCCAGCAGACAGAGGGAATGTTTTCAACTGTGGCATATTACTCCTGGTGGGACTAGAGCTCCTATCCATGTTTGTGGAGGCAAAGCAAGATGGATAGTGGTAACATTCTCAAGGTCATTGATTTCTAATGCCAATCCAGAAACTGAGGCTGGTCCATAAGAAAGCCCCTATCTGTGGAGGAGTAAGAAAAAGGAAGAGATCAAAGCCAGTGGAATGTCCCCAACATCCTGTCATGTGAACAGCTGAGGTTTTATCCCCACATCCTTGTGAAGTAAAAATACTCCCTTTATTTTTAAGAATTATTGATAAGAGATAATAGACATTTAATTTGGCAAAAGATTTGTCACCTAATTCTACCCTTTTTTTCCTTTTACATTTTACTGGCCTATAAAACCCCGAAGTCTGGGAAATTCTGCTAAAAATGATCTCTATTATGCAAGGAATACATATTTTTTGAGAAAAAGAATAGAACAACTCAGTTGGGAAAATCCAGGTTGACTGCTAAGAGTTGATTGAATTTCCTTGTTTCCCTTTGCCTAGAAAGAGCACAGATTCTTTTAAGGTACTCACTATGAAGCCAAAGGGTGCTTTGTCAGTAAATCAATTTAATTATTGATTGTGGCCCAACCCAGAAATATTCTTGGGAGAACTAAAATCATGACTGCTTCTCTGACCATAAGTGCAAGAGACATAAGTTTGAAAAACAGAAATCTTATCAAGTGTCCCAAGGCAAATTAAAATAAATGACACACAGAGCTTCTGACAAAGGGAAGGTCTTAAGCTTTCCAGATGAACTGTGTTTTCCTTTTTATCTCTCTGGTTGTCTTTTGTAGGATTTGAGGTGGGATTTCCAAGAGAAATCTTAAAGTTAGAGTTCAATTTGACTAATTCTTTTCAAAAGCTCTCTTGACTCAATACAGAGTGGCAGTGTGGGGGCCACTGTAGCCTGGACGTTAAGATTCTGGAAAGTGGGGACTATTCAGTTCATCAACCTAGCATTTCTGTGCTGGGTCAGTTTCCTAGGGCTGCCGAAATAAGGAGCCTCAAGCTGGGTGGCTAAAAACGACAGAACTTTATTATCTCACAGTTATGGGGGCTAGAAGTTCAAAGTCATGGTATTAGCCAGGCCATGCTGCCTCTGAAACTTACAGGGGAGATTCTTTGCTTGTCTTTTCCTAGCTTTTGGTGTTTGTTCAAAGATTTTTGGTGTTCCTTGGCTCACAGGAGCAGCAGTTCAATCTGTGACTCTGTTCCTTTGTCTCTTCTTTTCTTACAAGGGAACGAGGCATATTGTATTAGGGGCCCACACAACTCCAATATGACCTCATCTTATCTAATTCTATCTGCCACAACCCCATAGCCAAATAAGGTTACTGTCACAGGTACAGGTGGGGGTGTGTGGTTAAGGCTTTGCTATATCTTTTTGGAAGACACAGTTCAACCCGTAAAAAGTGCTCAACAATGAACATATGAATAAATGATTCTTGGAACTCCTACCAGTTAGAGCTTTTGCTGTAGGAGTGATAGATAGCAAACAGAGAAGTGTATACTTTCTTTAGATCTGAATGTGGCAATGAGTGTGGCTGTGTGTGTATAAACATATTTTGTATGTATTTGGATATCACACATGTAACTGTTAAAATTATATTGTTTTTACTCATGAAACAAACTGAGGATGGCTGGGAGGTGGGGGGTTAGGGATAGGGTGGCTGGGTTATGGACATTGGGGAGGGTATGTGCTATGGTAAGTGCTGTGAAATGTGTAAGCCTGATGATTCACAGACATGTACCCTGGGGTAGATAATACATTATATGTTAATAAAAATTAATTAATTAATTTAAAAAAATTACACTGTTTTTACTGTGCTTTCAGAGGATCTAATACATGGATTTAGAAGTAGTGGTAATTGGGGGCGTCTGAGTGACTCAGTGAGTTAAAGCTTCTGTCTTCAGCTCAGGTCATGATCTCAGGGTCCTAGGATCAAGCCCCACGTAGGGCTTCTGCTCAGCAGGGAGCCTGCTTCCCCTTCTCTCTCTGTCTGCCTCTCTGTCTATTTGTGATCTCTCTCCCTCTGTCAAATAAATAAATAAAATCTTTTTTAAAAAAAAAAGAAGTAGTAGTAATTGAACTTGCACATATTGTGGATCTTGCCCATAGTCTTACAATTTAACACCCATGAGATTTTCCCTTATTGAAAGATTCCATTGATACTGAGAAAAATCGGCTTGCAATGAGACTGATCATTTCCTCCCCAAACAATCAAGTACTCCTGAGGCTGAAAGGGCCTCCAGAAAAGGTAAGTGGTTCTTTTTTAAGGAAATGGGACAATTCTTGTTACAGAAGGGGGAAGACCATATCCCCTAGGCTTCTGGCTTAGCAGCTCCCTTGAGGGATTATTTAAAGCCCAAGAAGAATTTTTACTAATTAATTAAAAAAAAAGGTTTCTGCAAAACACACACACACACATCACTTCTGTCTCCTGAACTCCAGTTCTGCAAGAGAAAGAACATAAGGTCCTCACTTTATTACTATCTTGACCTTTCATAGATAGGCTTAATGAAACAGAGGAAACAGGTTGAAGGGTGTGTGCAAGAAGCAGTTTCAGCTCCTCAGGCCTCTGAAGGACTTGAAAGTAGGATTTGGTATGTGGTGGGGGGAGCTGATCCTCAGGCCCCCAGCCTCCTGTGCTTGCTCTCAGGTATTCACATTTCCTCATCTATATCACTTATATCACCTTCTGCGTCCCCCTAAAGCTCTGAGGCCTGTTAGTCTTTCCAGCTTGTTCGTAGGACACTTTCTTCCCTTTTAACCCCTCCCCATTCTTCCTGTTCACATAACTGCCTGAGAGAAGGTGCTGATTTGTGTCTCTGCTCTGTGACTCCAGCTAAAGTAAAAAAGATGGTCATGCAAGTCAACAAACTTTTAATTTCCTCCCGTGGCTTCACCCACTTCCAGCGGTCCACTGCTGCTTCTTGCTCCATCTAGCTCTCCTTGAAACCCCTGGCAGCCGTCTGACATTAAATGCAGAGCTCTTGAATCATCCAAACCCAGCAAGAAGCCACTATCTCAGCAGCAGGCTGAGTGTTCTAGACTGCCGTCGTATTAAGAGCAAAGGGAAATTTTGATTTAAAGGAAGGTCCTTCATTTTCCAACAAGAAGTAGAAGCAATAACATTTCTTCCACCCCCTGGCGACGCACCACTTTATTGAGACTTGGCTTCTCCATGTCCCACTCATTCCTTTGTGCTAGGATATTTTGTCAAAGGCTTTTACAAAGAGCTTTTCTTTAACAAGAAATGCACTGAGGCCATGGAAGGAAACAAACTGATGTATATTCGTGAGTTTGGTAAAATAAGAAATATGTGTTCTCAGCATGTGATCCTGCGTGTTCAGACCTAGCTCACGTGCCACTCCTGCAAGCCACCCCCACCTCCCAGCTCCCTTTCTCTTGACTTACACTGTACCACAGCATCATCTCCCCGCTTGGCTGAAAAGAAATGACCAAGCCTTTCATGTGACCATAAGAGCTAAGTCAGAAACATGAATATGATTCCATGACAAGAAATGCTGTTTAAAGATTTGATTTATTAGAGAGAGAGAGAGAGCAAGCAGGGAAAGAGGCAGAGGGAAAGGGAGAGAGAATCTCTCAAGCAGACTGTACTAAGCACAAAACCTGACACGGGGCTGGATCCCACAACTTGAGATCATGAACTCAGTGAAAGTCAAGAGTCAGGCACTGACCGACTGAGTCTCCCAGGCGGTACTAGGAGTATGTTTTAAAAGTAATGTTCTGTACATGGAAAATTTACATTCTGATATATGCCTCATAAACACACCGCTTTGTAGATCTGGTTGCAACATATTTTAGCTAGTCAATAATCCTATACAATACTGTCTGATAAGAAATAACTGCAATTTGCATTATGTTCTGGGCTGTTGGATCTTTTCTTGTTCCTCCACTAGCAAATTGCTTTATCTTTCACCTTTTTTTTTCAGTTCAAATGCCCTACAGCTGCTTTATAGAGCACTTCAACTTGCCATTTATCACTAATCCTAAATATCCCAGCAAGCAGTATGAGAACTAAGAGACAAGAGCCTCTAATAAGAGGTAAAGCAATAGATTGAGACTGTTCATGCAGATAGGGACTAGATAGGAAGCAGCCTTCTCCCCTTGGCAATGGTCCCCAGGCTCAAAGAGCTTGTTCCTAGATGAACATCACAGTGAGAAGCAAAGATGGGCATGGTGGTGAGGGTCCAATCAAAACACGTTGCATTATTTCACTAGGTTTGCCTAAACAGCTTAGGTGCTGGGACTGTAGATTTTCATCTTTATAAACCTTGCATTTAGCATGCTGTCTGGCATGTAATAGTGAGTGCTCACTTAATTTTGTAGAATGAATCCATATGCAAACAAATGAATGAGGAAGTCATTCTGGATTCAATATAGTATAGTGCATAATTGACTCAAGTCTTAGGTAAAATTCTGGTGACAATTTTATATTTGTAATAGTTTCTGGAACATTTCCATAGTGTGGTAATATTGCACAGGACTAAGAATGTTAGCTCTAGCAATGACAACTCCTAAGATTCAATTTCTTCCTCTGAAAAATGAGACTCATGATGCTAGCTCCTTCAGAGTGTTGTACATGTATGTTGTCAGTAAAGTAATGCACATACTTGGCATGGTGCCTCACACACGGTAAGTGTCACTCCTGGGGTGGCTGAGTGGTATTGTGATTATCACTGAGGCGATGATGATATCCTCTCTTCCTACTATTTAACCCTACTAAATTTTTTTTATCTCTAACATGTTCAAGATCCACCTACCTTCGTGTTTTCAGTTTACATTTAGGCAATGCTCATCAGTATCAAAGCTCTGGGTTTTGAGAACTGAAGAATCTGCTCTGTGTGTATTATTCCTTAAAATCTTAAACATGGTTCAAGAGGACTACTACTTATTGGGTGCTCAGACTCTGTACCAGGCTCTGGGATAGCAAGATACTTTATGTATATTATCTTCTGTAGTCTCTATAGAGATATTTTGAAGTACTTATTATCACCCCCTTATTTTACAGGTTAGAAAATTTAAATACAGAAAGCATATATGACTCACTTAAAGTCTTATGTTAAGAAAATGATAGGTGTGGGCATTCCCAGTTGCAAAAGCCCTTCTCTTTCTACCATGTTAGATCAATGCACTCTTTTTTCCCCCAAATACTTTTATTTTGTTTTTTCAATGTTACAAGATTCATTGTTCATGTACCACACCTAGTGCTCCATTAATACGTGCCCTCCTCAGTATCCACTACCAGGCTCTCCCAAACCTCCACCCCTCCCTCTCCAAAACCCTCAATTTGTTGCTCAGAGTCCACAGTCTCTCATGGTTCATCTCTTCCTCCGATTTTTCCCAATTCACCCCACCCTTCCCTCTCCCAATGACCTCCACGTTTTTCCTCATGTTCCACAAGTAGGTAAAACCATATGATAATTGACTCTCTCTGCTTGACTTATTTCACTCCATTTAATCTCTTCCAGTCCCGTCCATGTTGATAAAAAGTTGCGTATTCATCCTTTCTGATGGAGGCATAATATTCCATTGTATAAATGGACCATATCTTCTGTATCCATTCATCCATTGAAGGGCATCTTGGGTCTATCCACAGTTTGGCGATTGTGGCCATTGCTGCTATGAATATTGGGGTACATGTGGCCCTTCTTTGTACTGCACCTGCATCTTTGGGGGTAACAATGCACTCTTTCTTATAGACTCAGAATGAATGCCAAATTGGTAGGTCTACTTCAAGAGGTAGCTCAGAATCGAATACACAGATGTGAAATAGGATACAGCAGACCTGATACTCAGTCAAACACTTCCTCAAGCTAAAGCTTCTGGTAATCTCTCTGGGTCTCCTTGGCTCCCTCTGCAAAGTTGGTAGCACAATGGAAATTGTGCTGAGTGGACTCAGGATGTCCTTTACACAACCTCTTACCTATGACTCCAGACTTGGAATGTATCACACTTGTGACAAGATTAAGATAATGTGAACCTTTTAAATGGAGGACATTTTTCTCTTTCCTTTTCTTAGTTGTCTGAAATTCTGTGAGCCTCTGCATTGTTTAAATATAAACTGCTAAAACTAGCTGCTTAGTGTTCTCAAACTCTCAGCCAGTAAAACTCATTATTGAATTAAACATGAAATGCGCACATCAGAAACAATGAACAAATACTCAGGTATCTATATTAAATGGAAGCCAAAAAACATGTCATTGGTATTTAGTATTTCTCTTCTAACATGATCCCTAAAATAGGTCTCCAGGAATCAGAGAAAACAGAGTTTCAGACCGTGGAGGAAGCGGAGATAACATTTGTCTAGGCTTCTCATTTTCTGGATAAGGAAAGAGGTTCTTTTATTTTCCCCAACTGTGTAATATATTTTTAAGTTCTCCAGTGACCTGATTTCCCATCTAGCTAACACTCATAGTGTGAGGCCACATGGAGAAAGCCCTGAGAGCATCATACCTTCCATAATATGCTAAATGGGTCTAAGATAATAGGTTTGCTTTCTATTTTCTGTCAATCAGTCAATCAATTAATCTATCCAACCAAAAGATCTCACCAAAGCAAAACCTGAAATTAAACATAAAGATGACTAAGTAACAAGAAGTCTGTTCTTGCCGTCTTTGCTGTCATTCTTAGTACCTCTGCATTGAAAGGACCACAGACTAAGATGTGAGAATTAGATTCAAAAGTCTACATTCAGGAGCTCCCAAGTCTCATCTTTTACTTAAGCTTTCCTGTATTTTTAAGTTATACCTTGTAGTTATCTAGCTACAAAAATAAAATGTATAAAATCACACCGCTTAGAGGTATTTTCCTTTTGTTCATTCCTTTCATTATCATGGAGAACTTTCCTGTAGGGGTGCTAAGGTTTGTGGGAACCCCTACACGATGCTCTCTTCCTTGATAAATGATAGGGTATTCTTCTTCCTCTTACAAAAAAGTAATCTTTTTTTTTTTAAGATTTTTTATTTATTTGACAGAGAGAAACACAGCGAGAGAGGGAACACAAGCAGAGGGAATGGTAGCGGGAGAAGCAGGCTTCCTGCTGAGCAGGGATCCCGATGCGGGGCTCCATCCCAGGACCCTGGGATCATGACCTGAGCTGAAGGCAGACGCTTAACGACTGAGCCACCCAGGCGCCCCACAAAAAAGTAATCTTATCAACAAGCTTCTCCAGTTAGAGAGATGGTTTGCTGCTCTTTGTGCATATGGATAATATTGTCTACTTCTGATATGGAATTCGGCCCCCACGTGCTCCCATGTTTAGCCTGTTAATGTGAGTTTTTGCCACTGCCTAAAACACATAGCAGGTAGGCTTAAATGAAATTCAGCGTTTGTTTTCTTTTTTTAACTGTCATTAAGAAAAAAAAGTTTTAAAGAGAATCCAGTCCATAGCAATGTGACAAACTGGACTGACTGTTGGGAAATAAAATGTTAGTATGTCCATGTGCAAGAAGGTCATGGAGCTCCCAAACATGGAGCTCCCATGTCCATGTGCTATCTCCCTCTGGGGGAAAACACCTGTTGCTCTGAGGTTTCTTGAAAGGCGTCTCTCCTCCTTGTTGAGAGTCACATACAGCTACTTTCTGCAGAATGTGTGTGTCCAAGTTCCCCCCCCCCACCTCCCTCTTCTCCCCACTCAGGGAATTTCTCTTTGGGATTTGATCAATCTCCATGTTTGATGGTATCACTGAAAATGTCATGTGCATTGAGTGTTATTGTTCAGAGATGTCTCTCTTCCCAGATAAATGAACCATCGCTCCTAGACAGAAAGAGTGATTTCCAAACTGAAGAATTCATAGGTCTTTATCAGTCTGAGACTTTTGTTTCACCTTGTGGCTCTCACTGTCTCTAGGAAAAGGCAGGACATTTTTGGTTCCCAGGAGCCACCAGCTTCGCTGGAACACAGGCTGAGAATTGCCATTTACATATTCTACAATGTAAATGGTGCCCTCTAGATTGTAGAAACAAAAACACAATACCAGTTGATTCTTCATTTTGCATTCTTTACAAGCCCTTGGCACCAATGTTTTCTACTCCAAGACCTAAATAGCATGGTGGGAAAATCTGCTTTTTGAGAAATGCAAGCACTACTTAGCCAGCTTCACTTCATATCATGTGAAAGGAGAGATTATCTACCCATATCATACTCACAGCTCCTCTATCTCTATTCATACTAAGTTATCATATTTGGAACCTAAAAATTCTCTTTTGTAAAGATGGTGAATTTAACCTTCTCAATACTAATCATAGTTTTGGAAACAGTTTTTAATATATGTGGTACCTAAAAATTGTTAATCTATGGTTTTGCACTTTTTCATGCCGATCTATAATTAAATCATCTGAAAACACACTGATTTTACATCATTATAATGAGGGTGTATTCTGATATCACTGATGACTGTGGCTCCCTCACATTCATTATTTAATTGCTAGACATTTTACTATCAGCTCATATGGTGTTATCTAAATTAATTGTGAACTTTAATGTACTTGGATCTAAAAAGGAAATCAGCTGTCTCCTTTGTAAAGAAGTCTCAGAAGGCTGACTAGACCAATTTTATGTTAACAACCTAATATCCTCTTTTGGTTAGGAACAAAATCTGAATGTTTAGGGAAATGCTCTTTTCAGTTTATAAGAGGTTCCACATCGTGACACTATTCTATCAGTTGGCTGGAAAGAGAAGTGTTTTATTGAACTGTTTGGGGATTGCATTTCTAAATTAATTTCAAGACAACAAAATCAGCTTAAGAAGTCCCCTAAAATACAGTATGTTCTGAAGATCCAGAGCTCTACTCGGGCCTAACGAGTTTGTTGGAAATTCTTGGCTGGGCTAGGAAAGAGAGGCAGCGGGGGGTGGGGGAGGTGTAACATAATCAAGGGAAATGCCAGAGCTGTTCATCATTGAATCCATCAGTGTAAACACTGCAGATCATACAAAAGGAAATATATCCATTGTATGGACTAGAGAGGGAGATAAAAGGCAGAAAACTATTACATTTTACCATGGATCAAGGCCAGAAAATATTTGACAATATTTTATTATAAGCAGTATAATAAATAAATGGTAAAGGTTTCTGTTTGTCCTCTGTTACAATGCAGATATCCAATTAAAAACTTTAGTATGTACATTATTTAATCCTTACATTATGTGTGCAAGGAAATTTGTCCTGTTTTAAAGAAAAGAAAACTGAAGCTCAGAGTGATCAGAAAACTTTCTTAGGAACCACACAGCTAGAAAGTAGTAGAGACAGGAAATGAAATCCTTTATTTTTTTAAAGATTTTATTTACTTATTTGACAGAGAAATAAAGATTACATGTAGGCAGAGAGGCAGGCAGAGAGAGAGGAGGAAGAAGTCTCCCTGCTGAGCAGAAAGCCCGATGCAATGTGGCTCGATTCCAGGACCCTGAGATCACCACCTGAGCCGAAGGTAGAGGCTCTAACCCACTAAGCCACCCAGGTGCCCTGGAATCCTTTTTTTTATATGCCATTGATAAAAATTATTGAGGCTCAAGTCTGCAATATAATACTAATCTATCCAACTCTACAGCAATGCTAAGACTAGACTCAGAGAGACTGTAACTTGGTCCAAATCATGCTGCTAGTAAATTGCAGAGCTGGGATAGGAGCCAAGGTCATTTTAATTCCAAAACTTATGCTCTTTCCAACACACCGCATTCCACCACCCACAGAAGTCCTCTCTGTTATACTAAATGACGGTCTCCCTGGGGAAAAAAACAATTATTTATCTGTGCAAGGTGCAGAATCATAATTATGCCTTTAAGACAGACAACTCAATAGATGTATCTTGAAGGTCTTTGTCTGTCCAAAAAGTGACAAGCAAGTCTCTGAGATGGAACTTAAAAGGGGATCCCCATTTAGACATCTCACCCACCCTGAAACCTGGGGAAGCTCTCCAGCACAAAAGAATCCATTGGAATGGGATTCTAATCTAAAGCAAGAGCATATGCCATGGCATTAACCATAGTGTTCTGGTTTGGAATGTTAAAGCTTGCTAGTTCTATTCTTACTTCATGCTCAACACTTTCTCATTCCCTTGCACTATGTGTGTCTGTATTACCTACTAAATTGAAAGCTTCCTTAAAGCAAGGAGTGTGTCTCCAGTTAGTCATTCAATACATATTTATGGAGATCCAGATATGTGCCAAGCATTGTTCTAAGTCCTGAGGGTAAACTGTTAAGCCGAACAGACACGGGTTCCTGCTTGCACATTTTAGTGGGAGATACCGACAGGTGTTGACAGCAACATGGGGCGAGAGAGTATGATGGGAAAGAACAGTATATTTTGGGAGCACACATAACCCAGATTTAGAGGTCAGGGGAAGATCTTAGAGGGAACATCTAAGAGAAGCCCAAAAAGTTAGGACAAAATCACTCATGAAAAGTGAGGGTCATGGAGGTTGGTGAAGGCCCATAGTGGAAGGAACAGTTTTTAGGAAGCAGTGAAACAAGCAAGAGAATGGGGTCTTCAAACAGTTGAAAGCACAGTTTAGGTACATGGGGTCAGGGAGAGGGAGAGCAGAGGAGTACTGGGAGCCAATTGCTACCCTCCCCAAGTCCTGTAGGGCTTGCATAAAGAGTCCTATATCTGTTTGTATGTTTTGTTGGTTTGTTTTGAAAGGCTTTGGATTGGTTACTCCAACTTGCGATTTGATGTCCGATTCTCTTGGCTTTTTTTTTCCTAGTGCTGCTATCAAATTGCTATTTTGATTCTTGGCCAGGTTGCCTCATGTTGCTCTCCTCCCTACCCATTTTGTAAATGGAGATCTATTAATACTTTATGCACAGGGAACTTGTTGGGACTAATTATCTGATAGCCTGCAAAGCCTTGTGAGCCGATTGGCTGAGGGATGTGCCACCAAGTCTCATTGCTTCTCAAAAAGCCCTGATTGCTTCCGGCACATTTTCCCCCTTCAGTCTTTGTGGGTCTGCAGCAGCAGTTTATCAGGGTGCCTGTTTTCCCAGAGTCCGTTACTCACAAATCATCTGACACCTGGGAGGAGTGCTGGCATCATCTCTGATTCCTTCAGACAGATCTTCACCCACAGACAGAAAAGGGATGCAGATCCCACTGTGAGGGGGATACAGCTCCACATCTGAATTTTTATGCAAGAACAGAATCAACTTCCCAGCTTCCCAACCCTGGTCTCCCTGTCTTGTTTCAAAGTAATCAAATCCTGCTTTCTCCTGCTCTCTGGGATAGTATATCCTTCAATACTTGTCAGAAACAATTAATGGTGAGGGTTTTTTTTCTCTACTTGTTTTCAGAGGAGAAATTAATAGTAAATATTCAGACCTTTCCCCTGATGTTGCATTTTTTAGAAAGACAGAAAACAGAAAGTGGCAACATCAGAGATAGAAAATGCCTATCAGACTGTCAAGACACATGTCACTCAGTGACGAAGGACGGGAAGTGCCAATGCCAACAGCAGAGAGATCAGATGCTTGAGGAGCTGAGCTGAGGAGGACAGAAGCCCTCTCTTCTCCATTTCAGGAGCATCCTTCCACCCCTCTCTTACCCCTGGCTACAGGATCACACTGTGTTCTCATCTCTTCCACATCCTATCATTTGACTGCCACTGCATTGCCCTAGTGTGTTTTTTTCCAGTGGATAGATGGCAAAGGATAGACCTGAGCCTAATTTTCAGATCTCCTGGTGGCTCTCTATAGGACCCTGGGCAGGTAAAAATCACTGAGCTTTATTTTCCTCCCATGTAACACGAAGATAGGCACTAAAACTACAAAGATGACAAAAGAATTCTAACATCTAATTAACTTAAAGTTTCTATTATTTGAAGCAAATATGAGAATCCTACCACCTTAAAGTACTCAGTTTACTGAATTTTTATGCACTGTTTATAATTAATTATGATATATTGATGACAGTTATAAAGCTGTGCACATTTTTATAAAGAGCTACTGCGTGCATTTTTTTTCTGTTGATTTGCAAAAAGCCCTGTGAATTAGGTAAAGAAGGTATTCCTACCATCCTGATTTCAAAGTTGGGAAATCTGGGACTTGCACTTATTTCTGAGTACTGTTCTATGCTTGCCATCTGTGCTTTAGTTAATGGTTAACTCCAGCGTGTGAGTTGACCCACAGAGCTTAGGAGGTTGGCTCTGCAGTGATTGCTGGGGGTGGGGTAGCTCTTGGTTAGATCAGACACTGACCTAGAGAAGGCCCTCCATTCCAGGGACACAAACATCTGTATTGGGTACACAAAGATAGATGGAAGTTCTCAGGTGCTCACGTATGAAACAGAAAAGCCTTCTGAACCTTTCCCTCTGGAGAATTCACTGAGAATGGTTTTGATTTTGTTTGTCAGCTTCATCAAATCCGGGAAATGAGAACATGCTGTTGTTCATGAAATGATAGTATCCTGTCCTGCATGTACTAATTTGCAGTATGGCGTTTTCATCAGTTGGAAGAAGTCATTTTTTTTTCAGCATCAGTACTTACTTTAGGGGTTATTTTCCTTTGGGTATTAATTGGCCTTGGTCTTTACATTTATTCTCATTCTTTTCATTTTATAACTTCCGGTTTTCCCCATCTTCCATGCTCAACAACTCCACTGGTGAATTTTTCTTTCTATTTTTCGTTATCAAAATATTAATTTTCAGTGGAATGTTTTATTGTTGTTGACTTTAGATTCTAGGAGGGAAAACAAGATAAGGCAATGTCTCTTTTCTGTTCTGTTTGGAACACGGTATCAAGAGTCTTGAGAACAGCTGTGTAATGGAATTGCTGCCGTGTCCTCCCAAACTGAATCATGTAGAACTCTTACAACATGAGTCCAAATGCACTTTGGAAAGCACAAGCTTAAAATATAAGTCAGATTTTGGTTTTTGTATGAGAAATAAAAGGAAATATATGCTTTTATGTATTTCTGGTTTCTGATTTCTTTCTCTTGTGCCTTAAGAAGACCCCAAAACCCATATTCTGTCATCAAGCCATGTCCTTGGTTTCTTGCCCATTAGTAATGCAAACCCCATAGGTGATTAAACATAGGGAATCCACTCCAGCCCCTCACAGAAATACAAGTCATGATCCAGGACAGCAGTGACTACTGGAGTGCCTTTTGCTTTATATAAATTTTTAAATCCCTGCAAAAGTCTTTGTCAAATAGATGATATTATCTCTTATCATCTCCATTTCAAAGAAGTCCCTTTTCTTTGTGGAGTAACTTACATCATTGGAAGTTCCTGAGCTAAGATCCAACAATGTACCCTTCATTTTCATGTATTTCATACTATGTGACTGCTTCCCCAATTGGATTATTGGTTTGGAGTAACTTCAAATTGGGCATTCCCTCTTTTATCCCTACAAGCCTCAAGGTATCTCAAGGTATCCTCCCCAGTTCTGTCTTGAGGCATTTCTCCTAGGCGTCACTGAACTACAGATGGTGTAGGATATCTACAAGCCATTTTCTGCCACTCTCCTTTGGGGCAAATCCTCCTTCAAGCATGAAATACTCTTCTTAGGGACTTCGTAGTTGGGGTTCCTTGTCTGTAATGACCCTGTTGCTACTCCATAGTCAAAATATCCTGATATAATTCTCAGCTGGAAGTATATCAAGGGAGTATGCTGGTAAGAAAAGGATGGGAATTGAATAAAGATATTCAAAAGGTGGCAACCGAGGCCATGCCTACAGGGTAAGGATTTCCAGGTTTATATCTGTGTCCACTTACCAGGTGTGTGATTTTAGGCAGGACGATTTGTCTCATGGAGCCTCAGTTCTTCCCTTGGTAGAATGGATCAAATATCTGAGTCCCATGCATCATGAGAGTCAAAGGAGTACCTGGGAAATGGTAAATGTTTGGCCCAGTATCTCTAGCTTCCCTGTTCCTTTTTGTTCCCTATACTAGAAAAACTCCATGCTCCGCTACCTGAGAACGATTGCTAATACTGATTGAATACATCCCATGCCCAAGAACGTTTCTGAGCATTTAAAATGCATTACCTCATTTAGTGCAGATAATGTGTTTTTAAGGGAGGATCCTATTATTAATTAGATTTTACAGGAAATTGAGGAAAGGAAGAACAATGTAACTATATCCCCTGTCAAGTAGCTAGTGAGTGCTCCAGCCACCCCACAACCAGGCAGGGTAAGAGGAAGGGCAGATATGTGTGTGATCAGGAATATCACCATGTTAGAAAGCAAGCGGAAGCAAGGAGAAGAGAGTGAGTCTGGCAGTCTGGGGAGCACCTGTACAGACCTTGCTCTTGCACACAGCATCCCACTACCACTGCTCCACAGCCAGAAGCAAAGACTTCACGTGAACCAGTAAGGGTGTATGATGATTGATGAAGAGACCCAGAAGAACTTATTCTCTCCTTCTCTTCTTCCCTCCTTCTTACTATCCCCCCTTCTTCCATCATCCTTCCCGTGTATTATGCATCTATTACATGGTATTCCTCTAGATATGGAAGACACAACAGTGAACAAAAACAGTGAGAGCCCAGCCATCCCAAAGGTCATCACTGGGGAGGCAGTGCTTGTGTCTAGATGCTTCCAAATAGGTAGAGACTGATCTGGCCAATGCTGTAGCTTCCATGACTCTTTGCTGGGATGCTAGCCTGAGCATAGATAGAGATGCCATGGTTTGAGCTCATATCTAGTCACTGAAATGTTTCCAACAAGAAAATAAGACTGAAGAGATAGGACAGGGTCAGACCTCCCAGACTCTAAAGCAGGGAGAACTGCAGGAAAAACCAACCACATGTTGGCCTAGAGAGGGCATTTCAGGAATGGGAAAGAACATTTTTTTCTCATTCAGAGGGCCTTATAGTGGTCAGACCTTATTGTAACTCACCCTAGGCCTGGGTCCCATATCCTGAGCCTTTCTGCACATTTAACAATAGGTCCAGTCTGAGACTCTCTCCAGTGACTTGTTGGAGCACTTGTCTTGGGGCCCACAGCAGGTTAGACTGGCAAGGGATGAAGCTCATCAGCCAAGTGCACTGAGTAGCCAGGTTACCTGTGGTTGGGCTTTAGCTGTGTAAGAATAAGAAGTTAGTGCTGCAGGAAGTCCTCTGGACTCTGTGCTCCATCTTTTCTATTTCTCTTCTTTCCTGCTTAGACTGTTTTAGAAAAGACCATGTACTAAAACATAGAGGAATAAAGTTAATTGTCCCATTTGTAAATCATGGGGGCTCAGGGAAGCAGAGTATTCCCAATCTAGATGCGGTCATGGCAACTGAAATCTGGGCTTGAGCCATCGGCTCAGTACCAAATTTCAGTTACCCTGACTCCTCATTCAGTCTCTAAGACATGCCTCCTGCCCCTCCTACTCCAGTCTTGCAGCAAATTCAAGCGGCTGTATCTTCAAAGCCTTTTTAGAGTATGATCCTTCCTCACTGTCCATACTTTACCACTCTGGTCCAAGCCTCCTGGGCCCAGGTTCCTGTACCACCTGGTCCCCAGCTTCGGGATCCAGCTGCCAGTAGGAGCTCCTTTAGATAGACACCAGGCCATCTCAGTCCTCTGCTCCCTCTCTCTAGCCTCTTCCCATTTCATTCAGGGTAAAAGCCAAAGCATTTAAAATTGTCCCCAGGATGGCCCTTGATCGACATCCCACAAGCTTTCTGGTTTGGCTTCTTTCTCCTTTCACCTCCACTCGCATGGCACCAGCTCCCACTGGCCTCCTGTTTTCTGCCACGTGTGTTCTGCTCTGGGCCTTTGCAAGTACTCCTTCCCTGGGAACTCTCTGCCACAGATGACTCGGGCTCACCCCATGTTCGCCTGTGGTAAGGGATCCCCTTGCCTTTTTCTTGATTTATCATTGGGCAACACATTATATATTCTGATTGAGTTCTTTTTTGCTTATTGGCTGGCATCTTTTTAATTAAAATGTAAGCTCTATGAAGGCGGGACTTTGTTCACAACTGTCTTTCCAGAACTAAGAAGGTACTTTATAAATAATAATAAGTTGACTAAATGTTTAATAAGTTACTAATAACTAATTCATTGATATTTGTTCAGTGAAAGTTATCAGGGCATAAAGAATCGATTTGGCC
Source organism: Procyon lotor (assembly GCA_028646535.1). Classification (NCBI taxonomy): domain Eukaryota; kingdom Metazoa; phylum Chordata; class Mammalia; order Carnivora; family Procyonidae; genus Procyon; species Procyon lotor. The sequence goes on from CM053613.1 coordinate 67,128,637, forward strand.
ATTTTGTCCCTAACTGCTGTTATAGGATGGTTTCCTCTTAGGCAACATAAATTTGGCTTAATAATTAACATTTTAATTTTTAAGTGTAATTCTCATTTTTAAAAAAATATGATTTCCTTTTTACTTTTCTCATCTCACTTCTGCATCAAAGTTTGAGGGAGAATCAGTTTGTTCCTACCAAATGCAACAGACCCTCAAACAACACAGGTGTGAACTGTGGGGGTCTACTTACATAAGGATTTTTTTTTCAAAAAATGCAGTACCAAAAGTACTATAAATGTATTTTCTCTTTCTTATGATTTTCTTAATAACATTTTCTTCCAATTTACTTTATTGGAAGAATACATTATAAAATACATAAACATACAAAATAGGTGTTAATCATGTTAATCGACTGTTTCTGTTATCAGTAAGTCTTCCAGCCAACAGTAGGCTATCGGTACTTAAGTTTTGGGGGAGTCAAAAGTTTTGACAGGACAGGGGGAGGGGAGGCTAGTGCCCTAGCTCCTGTGTCGATCAGGGCTCAGCTACAGATAGAGGCACTTGTGCTTAGGTGGAAATGCATGGGGTTTTATTACATTAAGTGTTCTTGCATCTCAGACTTCAAAAACTAGCCTTCCTCTGAATGGCAGGGTATTCTAGGAAGAAATGTAGTATTCTGGGCTGGCAGCCTGGTGGTGGTGAAAAGCACTGACTTTATAACCTCACTAGTGAGGTTTAAATCCAAGCCTGTTTTAGTCACACACTCTGTGACCTGGAGGAAGTGGCTTTATGTCTCTGTGCTTCAGTTTCTACTTTTGGAACCTAGAGAAGGTAATGATGACATTAATTATGTAATCCCACAAATTTAAACTGAGAATGAAATGTGGGAATATTTGAACAGTATTTGGAACTAGGCCTAGCATATAAAAATATTTGTTTAAAAAACAAAAACATAACAGGGCACTTCCTTTTCCTATCTCTGGGACCATGACCAAATATTTCTCATCATACTGGGCCTCAATTTCCCTATTGATAAAATAGAGGGGGATAGGAAAGATTGGATTATTTCTAATTGTGATTTTATCCACTTTAACATTTGAAGTCTAAGGTGAGGCTGTCTGAGAGCCAGGAAGACAGATTTTGTGCTTCTATTTTAATTTAATTTTTACATTACTTCTGCCCAGGCCTTGAGGTTTCCAATGGATTATCCTGATTTCAAATCCAAAGCATGGCAGGCCCTTCTGTTTCCCCTGCAGTTTTTCCTGAAATGCAGAGAGGATGCCTAGTGAGCATTCCCAGAAGCCCCTGAGGAGCTGGGCTGGGTGGGCTGGGCCACAGTATCTCAGGGCCTGGGGGCCCCTTTTGCTGTTGGAGCTCCTGGGATTGCTGGGGACACTGGATCACCAGAACTATGTGTGTGAGTGGGGGTGGCCAAGGGCCAGACAGTGGTATGTGCCCCAGAAGGACTTGGCAGAAGTCATTCCAGAAGTCCCTAGTGACCTGGCCCAGCAAATCTGCAGGGCAGTGACTGGCAATCCTGACCTCTGAATGGTGTGACCGAAAAATAACCCAAAGTGCTAGGCTCACTGGGCTCCTTTATGTTCTCAGAAAAACCTGCAAAAGCCTTCCCATTCAAAGTGTGACAATGAATGGGGTGCCTTCGTGGCTCAGTCCCTTAGGCATCTGCCTTCTGCTTGGGTCATGGTCTCAAGGTCCTGGGATCGAGTCCCCCATGGGGCTGTCTGCTTAACAGGGAGTCTGCTTCTCTCTCTCCCTCTGTGCTCTCTTGTGGGCACGTGCTCTCTCCCATGCACATGCACTGTCTCCCACGCAAGCTCTCTCCCTCAAATAAATAAGTAAAATCTTAAAAAAAAAGAAGTGACAATGTGTTTATTGTCACTGCCTACCTACCGTGAAGAAAAGGGAGTTGTGCCTATAATTCATATGCCCCTAGGCAAGGACCTAACTTCCTACTCTGGCTTACCAGAGCCCACTAACTCTCAAAGCCTTGAACAAGATGCCTATCTGTAAGGCTCTCCTTATAGAGCCAGTTTTTCCTGGTCAGATCATTTGTTTGTTCATTTCCTCCATGCCTCATTCACAGAAATGAAAGGATCTTTGTCATTCTATACTGACTGTGACGTGTGTGGCCTTTCAAAGCTGGATGTTGTTCCAATGGCAGGGACAGGGGCCAGCAGGCTGTGCCAGGCTCTCCTCATCATTACCCTCGGTGCCAATGTCCCATCCTGTGTGAGCTAAGGCACGAGGACCCCAGGGAAAGGCTCCAGAAGACATTGCTGCTAGTGGCTGTCATGCCACCAAAAGAACAGAGGGAATGTGGGCCAGTGCTGAACCGTCTGAAATTCTCAGCAGCTTACTACCAGAGACTTTCTTAAATCACCCCCAGATACAGCCCTAGAACAAATCCAAAGGCCAGTGAGCCCTTCCAATAATCAGTGGGTTTAATAGTCCTGACCTTGTATTTTCCAGGAGTTACCCCAAAGGTGTTCAGAGCCACTGATTTCCCTGAACAAAGAAAAAAAGGAAAAATGAGGCAGATAAAAAAAGAAAAAGAAAAAGGAGAAGAAAGAACGCCTGACATACAATGCCTGCTCAGTGAGTGTTTATTGGACAGATGAATGGATGGATGGCATGGGTCATAAGATTGCTATAACAATGGAAGATCAGACACCTGGAGTGGACCCTGGGTTCTAATCACAGTTCTGCTTCTGTCTAGGGGGGTGTAGCTTCTGGAAAAAATCACTCACTGCAACAGAATTCTGGTTTCTCATCTGCCCTCAAACAATAGAATACTTAAATCTTAAAGCTGTTTGTGTATTCACCTGTTCCACAAACATTTGTGAAGGGTGTGCTTCTTCTAGACTGGGGCAATGAAAAGGGAAGACATTAAGGAGTTGACAGAGCTCCCTGACTTCAACTTGGGTGGGGTGTGGTGTCTCCAGGGGAACCGGCTCCCACAGCAGAAGACCAAAGACCACAGGAGCAGAGAGGACTGGAGCACATACGCACTTGGCACAAGCCACAGGACCAAACAACTGGAATGCGTTCCACTGGTCTCATCAGAGAGCTGTTCCTCAGAGACCATGGCCCTGTTGCAAAGTGCAGTGAAATAAGAGTCATCCCACGGGCTACCTTTTCTTGGAATAGTGCCCTTGAATTTACGAACCCTGGCTTGTTCCTAAACCACTGGACCCCTACTCAGAACTAACCTTCTCTTGCACGTTTTTGAAATCGTAGATCATTGAGATAGAAATACAACCTACAGAGACAGAATGTTGAACACTATTTTTGTACCTGGTTTTGTCCACTTCAGTTACCAAAATCTTTACTTTAATAGTTAAGTAGGACAGTGGTGTTTCAGAGCCGTCACAGATCAGTGTGTGAGAAGCTGATTGTTAAATATTCAGGGGTTTTGTAGCCTGGTTTAAATCGTTGGCAACTTCAAATTGGCCCTAGTGGGAGTATTTACTTCACAGAAATTAGCAAACAATACAAATCAAAGCTTTCTTTCCTTTTTCTTTTCTTTTCTTTTCTTTTTTTTCCCAGAAAGCTGGTCTATCAGCCTACCACTGGTGTAGGTACTAGTTAATAGAACTGACCCAGAGGACTATTTCACAACAAATGCATGGGGAAGAATTGAAGCAATGCATGATAAGAATACAGAATATCCATCATTCTCAAACTTTAGCCATTCTCAAACTTCACACTTTGCCCTATTTGTACATAACCTGTATCAACATGCTTACTAGTTTCTAATTTAAAGCTATTTTTTAGATTTATTTTTAAAGGAATTTTTCTTATAGCTGTAAGTAAAAAAAAAAGTATCTCCATTTTAACTGTAATGAATGAATAATATTAAGATAATCTCATATAAAAATAAAAGACAATAGTCTCATATATATACATATACATATGTATATATATATATCACCTAAAATCATCCCACACACCACCAGAAGCATAGACAATGAAAAATAAGATTATAAAATGAGTTCTTATTATAGTCCCTGGTGTCTTTTCTCTAAGGAATGATCATTGAAAATGTTATGGTACATATATTAATGTATATCACATATACGTTGTATACATATATATATATATATATATATATAAACACAAGTGCATTAGTTATAGATACAAACTCATTTAATCATTGTAAAAAAATTCTCTGAGGAAAGTACTGTCATACTCCGGTGTTACAAATAAGGAAGCTGAACATGTGGAATTTAAATGACTTGCCCAAAGTTAGTAGCAAAGCTAGGATGGAGCCCAGGCAACAGAGCTTTTGTGCTTTTGCTCTTCACTTCATAGCTATACTCAGTAACTTCTGTTAAAACTAAAAATACATATAATACACGGATTGCACCAGTAATCCTAAATCTTGGAGGACCTAGAAAGCTATTCCATAAAAATAAAAGCAATATAACTAAAAGTTACATATTTATGATTTAGGCTATTTTAGCTTTGCTAGAATAAAAATGAATGTCCACTAGTAGGTACGTTATGGAAAGTGAGATGGAAAGAAAAGAAGCTCTATTCTTTTCCCTGCCAGAGTAAAGAATTATAGGGCAGCGAAATGAAAGTAAAGCAGAGCAAAGTTTTATTGAAGTGCACTTGAAGGGAGGAGCGGGCCAGTAGAGAGAGACAAAGGCCCTGGAAACTCTGGGCTGTGGGCTTACATCATTTTTTTCTTTCGAGTGGGTCCTAGGGTCACAACATTCGAATGATAGGACTGGATGATATAATAATTAGCCAACTAGGTTTGACTAATTATTACTAGTTATAATAACTAGTAGTCAAGATGTAGTTTCCCAGGATGTAGTCAAAATACCTGTAGGGGGTAGGGAACCCCAACATTACTTCTCTTCTAGACCCATGGGTTAAATAAGAACAGGCTCCTACTTTCTGCACAAGTGCAACATGCACAACAAACTGAACTCTTCCTCAGCTGGGAGGCTGTAACCACAGACCCAAAGCTAGATGGCTGGAAGAGGTGGTCCCTAGCGTGGTCCTCAGTCAGGGCTCTCTCTCAGGACTTCTGAAGTCCATCCTTCTGTCAGTCATGCCCAGCCTCCTGCCTAAGAGTAAGTGGTAGAATAAATTAAGTTATACTAAGTATAGAATTTATGCAGCTTCTGAAAGAATAAATTCAAAGTAGGCCAGATAATGTGGAGGGATTTCCATGGGGTATCACTGAATAAGGAAAGGAAGATGTAGACAAAAACTGTACAGACATCCCAGTATTATAGGATACACATTGAAAGTATTCTTTCCCTGTCAGCTGTAGGTGGTGCCAGCCTTGAAAGGGTCTGCCCTGTCGTAAGCTGGGCAGCAAGCCGCTGAGTAAGAATGTGATTTCACATCACCTTGCCATTTGTACTTGGTCTGTGAATAATCCATTGCATTTTTACCTGTTCATTAATCATTCCTTTTTAATTTGTAAGAGTCCTATTCTTTCTTTCCTTCCTTTCTTTCTTTCTTTCTTTCTTTCTTTCTTTCTTTCTTTCTTTCTTTCTTTCTTTCTTTCTTTCTTTCTTTCTTTCTTTCTTTCTTTCTTTCTTTCTTCTTTCTTCCTTCCTTCCTCCCTTCCTCCCTTCCTCCCTTCCTCCCTTCCTCCTTTCTTTCTTTCTTTCTTTCTTTCTTTCTTTCTTTCTTTCTTTCTTTCTTTCTTTCTTTCTTTCTTTCTTTCTTTCTTCCTCTCTCTCTCTCTCTTTTCTTTCTTTTTCCCATGTATGGCCTCTTCCTTGTAAATCTGCCTCTCCTTCTTCCAACAAATCTCGTTTCTCTTTAGACTTTGCTACAAAAGTTTTGGATTTTCATATAGTCCCATGCGTTTATATTCTTTTTAAAAAGCTTCTGTTTGTTTTCAGCCTCAGGTTAAAAGTAGGGAAAAGAGGGGCACCTGGGTAGCTCAGTGGGTTAAAGCCTCTGCCTTCCGCTCAGGTCATTATCTCAGGGTGCTGGGATTGAGCCCCGCATTGGCGGGGAGGGTCTCTGCTCAACAGGGAGCCTGTTTCCCTCTCTCTGCCTGCCTCTCTGCCTATTTGTGATCTCTCTCTCTCTCTGTGTCAAATAAATAAATAAAATCTTTAAAAAAAAAAAGTAAGGAAAAGGAAAACCAAATAGAGACAAATAAAACTTTCACTGGAGGGAGCCTCTCTTTTGTAACAAGACCAGGAATCTAGAAGTGAATCCCTCTCCTGTGCCATACCCTGACACTCACCATAAAACACCATTAAATCCCCCATACGTAAACATTGTATGCCCCAGGGGCATGCTGTAAACTTTCATTGCAGTCTACCGACCAGCCTGTGCCATCACTGGACAAGCTTCCAAATAGGAGTGTGAGAAAAGGTGGTGGATTGAGTTACATTAGCATATTGATGGGATAGCACTCCTTGTATTTTATTATCCTAATTAGATGGGTATTAAGTTATATTTAAAGCTTAAATCTTCATTATATCCTATTACTATTGTGGATTTTAAAAAATCCAACACGGCTTTGAATCAAGGTAGATTCTTGGCTTCCCTGCCTATTATTTTGTCTGCTTGCCAGATTCTTTCCACTTTTTGAACTCAGTACTGTATTTAATATGCTCGTCAACCATATGGTTAATTTAATGTTCCTTATGAAGATCCTCTGTGGCCTCATGAAGCAATGGAAAGATTACAGGTTCTCTGGCTCCCCTCTGCTTTTGCCATCTCCAGGGTACTCCCTTGTAAATTTGTCTCCCTCCAAATATACCTGGACAAACAAATGCCCAAGCTTGAAACTATAGATTCATCTGACTCTTCTCCCCTTCATCATCCCAACCATGTAGAAACAAATACAGTTTAAGGAAACCTATGTTCTAGCTGACTCCTCCCCTTTCTCTGGTCAAGTTCTCCCAGGCTTAGCCTCAGCTTCCTGGGCCTGGGCCATCATAATAGAATCAGAGCTCAGCCAAATTCTCCATTCCAGTTGCCATCTGCTGCCGGAGCTGGCCTTCTAGAGAACCCATATTTTGCCATTCCTCTTTGAAGAATCTTGCTTGGAGGATGAAATGTAAGTTCTTTGGTGTGGTCCTCATTATGTTAACCTCATCTGGCCCCAATTTAGCTAAACAATCTTACCCTCATTGACTGTCCCATAGACAAGTAGAAATACGCTTGTTTGATGAGTGTAGATGGAGGTGGGAAACAGAGCCAATTTATGACAGAGCCAATTCATGACCATCGTAATTTCTTAATGGAACTGCTCTTGCTTTCTCTGCTGTCTGGAATATCCTTTCCTTTTTCTCTGGGAGATTAAATTGTACTGGGTATTTATAAGCACAATTGAAGTGTCACCTCCTCTCTGAAGCTTTCCTAATACCCTAGTGAAAATAAAGCCCCCTTCCTTTGATGCTCCTTGATAATTTCTAATGCCCTCATGCTAGCTTTTGTGCTGTATCTTGGTGAGTTGAGGTTTTGTTTTCACTCAAGTGATTGCACATCTTTGAAGGGGGAGCCAACATCATGCTCATGTCTGCAGATTTTGCCCATAGCACAATCAAGTGTAGGTGTTCCTCAATACACATATGTGGAAGGGAAGAAGGAGAGGAGAAAGAGAGGAAGAGAAGAAAAGCAAGGAGGGAAATATGTTTACCCTTACCTCCCTGGACTACACATAGCTTGTTTGCTTCTTGCTCGTTTGCTTCATTTTGCTTCTTATTTATTTTCTTATTTATTTAAATTGATAAATAAACCAACTAACTGTGGATCTTCAAGCTTTGCTTGTCATGATTTAAAGTGACTTGCACTGTATCACACATAGAGTACTATATGTAAAAGTAAAAGTAAAAGACTACTTATCATTATTTTCATCATTAATCACATAATCATTTCTATTTTTATTAATTCCAGTTCTGATTCTAATGCATACTAAGGGAAAAGAAGGGTACTTGCACAGAATCTTGGGTTAACATAGTCTGTATATATTTTTGCTGTACCTCATCAAGAAACTGATCCCTATCCCTTTTCCTCTATCCCCTACTCAGCAAACAGGGAAAGAAGAAAAGGCAATGATGCTGGCACTTTTGACAGGGCACACAGCGGAATGGGCAGAAGCCAGACAGGAGGTTTGTGGAGCAAAGCCCAATAGCTAATACTAATGAGATTCCTAGAGAAGATAACCAGAATTAAAAACATTTAGGGCAATGCTGAGAATCACCGACTAAGAGAGTTAATCAGAAATGGGACCTCCAGAGGTTTGCCCATCTCCCAGCTAAGCATTCCAGCACCTGATCAGGTGACTTCAGTTGCTGATGGGTGACAGCTTAATTTACAAGAATGCCGAGCAACAGCAAATCTGAAAATAAACCAAATATACACTTTATAAGGAAAATGAAATGTGATTCTGAACTCCATTGCATAGTTTCCCTGAAGCTTTACCAACCTAATAATTAGATGATAGCTAAACTGGATGAAACGTTCATATTAAATATTATGAGTAATTTATTGGAGATTGTGCTATACCTCCTATTTATATTTCTCATCTAACTTGTCTCTCTTATATTAGTAGAGAATATGTATGCATGTATGTATATATGTACTTCAGAATTTTCATTAAGAATTATTTCCAATGTCTCAAAAATAAAAAGATTAACCTTGCTGGTACCTAGTATATATAATTTATTTTAAAAAATGAAATTCCTGCCACTGCAAAGGTTTTAATGGGTAGGCTTTTTTGGTATCCCTCCAGAAATCTCCCTGCCTGAGGCTGCAGTTTTCCTAAAAGGCTCACTCCCTGCAGATTCCAGTGGAAGCTCGCCCGCACAACAGCTGTGAAATCAGACCAGTACTTCTCAATAGAATCACTCTCAGACAAAAGATGGGACTCACAACTACCTGAGCATTTTGTGCAGTCTGAAATAACTTGGCTTTTTAATAGCATGAACCTTTGCACGCCTTGCTTACCAACCCTCCCTGGGCAACCAAGAGGCATTTTGCTATTCTAGGAAGACAGACAAGCATCAGCCTCCACATTAAGGATGGCTCAAAGGACCAAGAACTTAGCTCCTCCTAAAGCTTAGTGCATTTTGGTTCTCTGAGATATGATTTTAGCAAACTCTTTTGATACTGATTTTCTGAGAAATTGTGATTCTAGCAATCCTACTTCCTCCTTTACACCAACCTAAGAAAACTCTTCCAGGGTTTCCAAAAACACAAAATAAGATCTGGTTCATGTGGGCACTTGAAGGGTAGAAGGTGAAGGCATGAAGTTGGGAGTTCCTCACATTTATCTGTCACTTTCTGTCTCACAGAGAGGGTACCTGCTTCTTTTAGCCTTATCAGGACTGTCCTGGTATTTCCTAACAGATTCAGAGAGACCTCTCTTTTCTAGGTTCTTCTAAGAAGCGTCAGGACAGAGCTGGTGACAAGAATTCCACATCATCTAACACTGACAGTGCACAATTGCCTCTATTTCTGTACCTATAGACATTTGTCTGTCTGGGATGCTAAGCCTTCTGCTCTATTTCCAATTCTGCCTTACAATCCTCTTTTTGTTTGTCCTGTAAAATGTTTTATGTTCAAACCCAGTGTCTTAAATGATCTCTACAGAGAATCTTCCCTTGTAGTGTATTCTCCAGAAACGTTTTATTGAACATCCTTGAGGTGTCTTTAGTGAAAAATTTCCTTTTCCAATAATTTCTAAGAAATAAGCATGTGAATATGGAATTTCCCAGATCAACCTGATAGAGTCACTAAAGTGTCCATGGGTTCTTTACTCAAAGGACAAAGGCTTTTCTTATTTCCAGTGGAGCTTCAGTAGGTATGTTGCAGGAAGCCTATCCTCCTCCTACTCAGTACGGTATTGTGTTAGCAGGTGCAGCATAGATGAGAAGTGAGAAGAGAGTAATTGCAGGACCGGCAATCGTGTTGAATTCTAGAGGTCCATTGCTAATGATAGTCATGGTAAAACTGTCAACTACAGTTCTTTCTTTGCTCTTTAAAAAATGTTTTCTTTCCTTTCAGGCGCCCTATTTATGAGCTTGAAAAATTCTAATTAAGGAAATCTCTCTTGATTTGGTCCTTAATAAACACTGTATTCTTTTAGTCTAATGAAGATAAGACTAGGGTGATGTTTTTGCTTACTCTTCTTTTACTGTCAGACTATGTGAACTATGTTAAAAATTGTGTTTTCCAAAAGACATTTTGTTTGATTTCTGATTTCCTTGTTCTTTGCTTCCTTCTTTCCTCCTTCTCTCCTACTTCCTTTCCTTTCTTTTCTTCTTTCCTACTTTTACTGACTGAAAACTTATTTCACCCAAACCCTGGCTTGACAGTTTGGCTGAAATAGAATTATAGGTTATTGTTCAAAAAACAATGTAAACCTTTTCCTTTAAAAAGTTAACAGTTTATTGAATAATGTCATAAATGTAGAAGAGGATAAAAATTATAAATATTAAGCTTAAAGAAAAATTTAAAATTTAAAAGACAGACATACGTGTATTACTACCTAAGAGGGGCTTAAGTTTACATGAATGTGTTTATTACATTCTGAGCACCATTATGTATAGAAAGAACTTGTGCTATAGGAAGATACTTTTTAAGCTGAGTTTTTTTCATTAACATATAATGTATTATTTGCCCCAGGGTACATGTCTGTGAATTGTCAGGCTTACACATTTCACAGCATTTACCATAGCACATACCTTCCCCAATGTCCACAACCCAGCCACCCTATCCCTACCCCCCCGCCTCCCAGCCACCCTCAGTTTGTTTCGTGAGTCTAGGAGTCTCTTACGGTTTGTCTCCCTCCCCATCCCCTCCTGTTTCATTTCTCTCCCCCACCCCCCCACAAACCCCTGCCTTGCTTCTCAAATTCTTCATATCAGAGAGATCATGTGATACTTTTCTTTCTCTTACTGACATTTTGCTTAGCATAATACCCTCCAGTTCCATC
>CM053613.1:67140066-67225425 GCA_028646535.1 Procyon lotor
GAAATGATGTCTTTCTTGATGCACAATTTAAACCTACTGCCTAGCATACATATTAGATTTATAATTTATATTTAATTGATTGGATGCTCTCATGGAATATGTAATGCCATTCTTTCTCCTAGAGTTTCTCTTACTATTCTGGGCTCTCCTTTTCAATTTCCTTCCTAGCACACTCTACTTGTTGGTGTTTCTCAGGGTATCACTCAGTCTCTCCTTTCTCATTCCTGATATCATGCTTAGACAACCTATTCTGTGGCCATGGCTTCAAATGCTCACTCTCTCCCAAGCTTTTAGCCTTATATAGCTGTCTTCCTACTGGATGTTTCATTCGACTTTCCATAGATACATTAACTTCATCTCCACCAAACATGATGTCTTCATCTCCCTCTATTTTCATTCCAGTCTTATATTATAGTCCAGATTATGGCTGTTGACATAATGTTAGATGTCACAGTCCAAGAGGCCTGGAAATCACTTTAGATTACTACCTGTTCTTGTTCTCCATGGCCCTACTACCACTGCTATTACTGCTACTACTGCTACCATCACACCTGGCAATGCTGTCTACTTAACAGATCTCTAATTTGTCCTTTCTTCACCATCCCCAGTGCTCTATTATCTTCATTGCTAGAATTTCTTGGTTGGAAGATAGTTTCCTAGCTAGTCTCCAAACTTGGTACTGTCCATCAATTTTCTGTAATGCTATCAAATGTGGGTGTTTTTTTTTCTGTAATAAAATTATAATTCCATAATTCTTGCTTTGAAAGATTTAAAAAAAATTAAAAGTCTTTGAGTTCTTGTTATGAAAAATACAAAACACTTGATGGAATTCAAGTCCAGCATAAGTTTCCCTCCACCTGAATCTGTGCCCTGTCCTCACTCTGCCCTGGACAGCTGCAGGGCTTTATGCGTTTTCAAACTTCCCTTCTTTACCTGAAGTGTGCTCACTACTGCCCCCTACCAGTTTCCTTCCTGGAAAATTTCTCTTGCTTCATAATTTGCTTCATGCACATCATCACTTCAGGAAAGACTTTTGTGAATGAGCATATATTAAGAGCTCTCTTTTGTACTTCCATAGATTCCTTCCTCCCCCCTTGCTACTTTAGTGTTTATCACATTATTCTCTACATAACCTATATTTACTTCTCTGTCCTTCTACTAGACTGTGAAGAATTTGAAGGCAGAGACTACATATCCCCCATGCCTAACAAACATAGTATCCATCATATACCAAGAGTCGAATAAATCTACATTAAATGAGTCTTCATATTTGTGGTCCTAGTGTGTAACAATTGGGCCATTTTCTGACCAAGCCTCTTAATTTTGGGGGGGAAAACTGCAGTTGTTTGGGGCGAATGAAAGCAAGTATATGCTACCAGTGTTAAGCCACGGGAAGGATGTGTTGGAAATTCCAATACACTGACATCAAGAAGGTTTTGATCCAGAAACTCCAGGACTCTTCTTCTTTCCCAGGACCTACAAGCTGCACTGGAGGCTTATATGGTCTTCTTCTACACTAGTGGCCAAAGTGTAATTCCCAGAGGGCTTCCCTTACTATTCAGGCTTTGGTAGGCTTTGACCTGCCTTCTCCAACAGCCAGCTGGTGTGTGTTTTGAGAATTGAAACCTCTTTTAATACTGCTTTAAGAAAATCTCCTGTGCCTAAAAGTACCTAAGAAATAACCCTAAAAATTTTTGAACTGTCCAAGTTTGCACATGCCTACTTTTAATCTTTCTCAGTCACGCAGATGGTTAAGAATTGGCTACCATTCAAGTGACACATTGTTCCATACAGCCACATATTCCAGAGAACTAGATGAGGATTGTGAACTAAAGATCTGACCACAACTTATCAGTAAGTCACTTCTTATACAATGGTAGACTTTCTTTAGCATCAACTAAGTAAAATCATGAAGATGAACATATGGGGAGGTTCCTCACATCCTCATGAATTACCACAGGAACGGAGTGCCCAAGCAATGGGACCCTGATTGCCCCTTGCCTGATGGGCTGTAGGGTCTCGTGGAGGCACTCATCTCCCTGACAACATCACAGTCTATATTTACCCCAGAACTTACCTGGGGGCCCCATGCATTCAAGAACACACTAGCTCTTTTGGTAAGTTAACTCATTGGTCATGATCATGTTGGTGGTTAACAATACAAATAACCACAATTACTGAGTGCTTGGCAAATATGCAGAGTATTGCATAAATGACCTCATTCTGTCTAACCTCAGCCCTTTCAGGTATGTCCGTGCATTGTTTTTTCTGCTTTTTCAAATGGAGAAATTGAGATATAAAATATTAAGTAACTGGGCTAAGGGCACTCCACTGCTAAATGGCAAGCTGGAACTCCAAGCCAAGCAGCCTGATTCCCAAGTATGTCTTTACACTCCAGATGCTGTGTCTATCCCACCTGTGTCCTCTGAATTCCTACTGCCAGCACCTGGGTGTCTCCATCTAAATATGAAGCCCACCCTTTCACTGCTGGAGCCCACTCTGTCCCTAAGTGTCAGATCAAAAGGGCTGGGAGGTAATGTGCCCCAACCTGCCTTCCAGGGCAGCTGTCCACTGATAATGGTAGCAGTTGGTGTTTGCACATCACTGTGGCTCTGCCCTGCCTTCAGTGGGATAATTGAGGTGTGGGTTTTACACTGGCCCTCAAATTCCCCACATGGGCTGAAGCCCCATTGGTGGGCAGCAGTTGTCTTCTTTTCCTTGTCTCAAGGACCTGCTCCCCGACAGGTGTTTTCCTTTACCTCCCAAATAAACAATCTGTCCTTGAAACCTTATCTCAGCATCTGCTTCTAGTAGAATCTAAACCAAAGCAAATGACTTGGTGTGTTAACCACTCCCAGGTCCCCTGCAAGGACTTTCAGTGCCCTAAATAGAGCAAAACAGAGACTGACCAGGGACTTTGAAGCCTGTGGGAGTGTCTGGCTTCTCTGTCTATCCAGAGGCCTGGCTCTGCCTTTCTCTGCCTCTCAACATTATCTGTTTTTCTCCCTTTCTCAAAGCAGATGTCTATTCCTTCTATAGGGCCTCCTCACCTTTCTGTGAATACATTTGCAATAAGCCGCTGCCCCTGTTCCATTGCACCTGGAAGGATAAATGGTTCTCACCTCTTGTCCCCTGGATCAAGTTATTTGGCGGCTGGTTATTGCAACAAATATAACTGCAGGTGAAAATGGCAAATCAGCTCTGCTCTGCTCGGTACAGCTCTCCTGGAAGCCCAGCCCACACATTTCTAGAAACGGCTCTCTCCATCCCCACAGCAGAAACCCTACTCAGTTCACCTCATTTAGCATAGTGACTGAGCACCTCTGGGTTTTGGGTATAGTACTAGTCACTCTTTCAGGCTTGTATCTCATGTTAAAAAACAGTTGCATTTAAGTGTGTGCCCTGAGTCCTGAACTCCTGAAAGTTTTTATGTGATTCTGGAATTTCCTAAGAATCTTCCTACTCCAAGCAATCACCTGCAGCAAACAAACAGTCCAGAGACAAATAAAGACCAAGAGAGAAGAAAGCAGAGGCAACAGAGTGAACCTTGTTTTGATTGTACAGCTGGATTTTGTGGGACTTGTTTTGTTTTATTTTTTTTTTAATTTTATTTTTTTCAGTGTTCCAAGATTCACTGTTCATGCACCACACCCAGTGCTCCATGCAATACGTGCCCTCCTTAATACCCACCACCAGGCTCACCCAACTCTCCCCCCATCCTCTCCAAAACCCCCATTTTGTTTCTCAGAGTCCACAGTCTCTCATGTTTCGTCTCCCACTCTGATTTCCCCCAATTCACCCTTCCTTTCCTACTCCCAATGTCCTCCATGTTTTTCCTCATGCTCCACATGTAAGTGAAACCATATGATAATTGACTCTCTCTGCTTGACTAATTTCACTCAGCATAATCTCTTCCAGTTCTGTCCATGTTGATACAAAAGTTGGGTATTCATCCTTTCTGATGGAAGCATAATATTCCATTGTATATAGGGACCATATCTTCTTTATCCATTGGTCTATTGAAGAACATCTTGGCTTTTTCCAGTTTGGTGATTGTGGCCATTGCTGCTATGAACACTGGGGGACATGTGGCCCTTCTTTTCACTACCTCTGTATCTTTGGGATAAACACCCAGTAGTGCATTTGCAGGGTCATAGTGTAGTTCTATTTTTAATTTCTTAAGAAATCTCCACACTGCTTTCCAAAGTGGCTGCACCAACTTGCATTCCCACAAACGGTGAATGTATCCTTACTTCTTCTGAATCTGGAACTTAGGAAAAGTTCAAAAATCTGTTGTCACTTTAAACTTGAGCAAAAAAGAAGAAAGCAAACAAACAAAAAAATAGAGCAATCACAAATGTGGAAATGACATTTCCTCTCCAAAATTAATAGGTTAGCTTCTCATCTCTTCTCAGCAGGTATTTATTGTATATATAGAGCAATTACGTACAAAGTGTAGTAAGATTACTCTTACAAGCAGACTGCGTCCCTTCCAAAAGTTGTATGTTGTAGCCCTAAGCTTCAGTACCTCAGAATGTGACTGAATTTAGATATAGGACCTGTAAGGAGGTGGGTAAGTTAAAACAAGATTTTAGACAGGCCTCATCTAATCTAACTGATGTCCTTACATGAAGAGAGAGAAACATGAGAGACACACACACACACAGGAAAGACTATGTGAGGTCACAGGGAAAAGGCAGCCATCCTCAAGCCAATGAGAGAGGCCTCAGAAGAAAACAAACCTTTGTTTGGACTTCCAGCTTCCAGAACTGTAAGGAAATAAATCTCTGTTGTTTAAGTCACTCAGTCTATGGTATTTTATTATGGCAGGCCCTAGCAAAATAATATAAAGCCTCAATTGTGAATCAGGGCACCTGCATTAGAATCACAGCTGTGTCATTTAATTTACTCTTTGATCTTTAGACTATCACTTTGTCTCTCACAAGCTCAGCTTCTCTATTTCATAATGTAATTATATTATTCTCTAAAGCTTGGTGAAATGACATATTTACAAAATGTGTGAAGGTACCCAACCAGCACATGGGGTTTCCACACGGGTGCTTAATACATATTTGATGATTTATTTCCTGGGTGTCGGAGGAGGAGACAGGATCCAAATATTTTTTTACAACTTAGCTGGCACATAAGTCACAAACATTTATGAGGGCTAACTAAAATATATGGCTTATGTGTGAACGTGGTGATAAATAGATCTTAAAAGATTACAAGAAGGGATGCTGGTATATGAGTTCTCTGGGTACCAGAGAAAGACTTTCTGAAGATGAGCCCTGAGCTAGACTTCATACAATAGGTAGGATTGGAGAAGAGTGTGGAAATGTGGGCTAAGCTGATGGTAGCAAGCAGTTCTGCAGCCTGTGTTGGTGTCCCATAGGAGATGAAAGTTTGTTCCTGAATGCCAAAGGAGAATGCCATGCTTTTCTCTTTGCACTTAGGGAAAAGTGTGCCCCAGAAGAGAGTCTTACATTAGGAAGAAAGTTGTTCTTATGCTCTCTATGACTCCTTTTGACTCCAAGATTCCCTAATATGGCTGAAAAATTAGTGAAGATTAGTTTAATACATTGATAGAGTTTACCATTGGGTAATTGGAAGTAAGTAAAGACTTTTTGTATTATGATATGATCTGTGATGATAAAATGTGCTCTAGCAATTTATCTGACAATGCTCTGGAAACATCTGCCAAGGGGACTAGTCAGCAACACAGCAGAATGGAGAGCTAGGTCTTGCTTCTGGCTTTACCATTTACTAGCTGTGTGACCTTAGGAATATGATTTCATTCATTTCTTTTCTTGTTTTTTTATTATGTTAGTCACCATATAGTACATCATTGGGTTTTTTTTTTAAAGATTTTATTTATTTATTTACAGAGAGAGATCACAATTAGGCAGAGAGGCAGGCAGAGATGGGGAAGCAGGCTCCCCACTGAGCAGAGAGCCCGATGTGGGGCTCGATCCCAGGACCCTGAGATCATGACCCGAGCCGAAGGCAGAGGCCTCAACCCACTGAGCCACCCAGGCACCCCAACATCATTGGTTTTTGATGTAGTGTTCCAAGATTGATTGTTTATGTATAACACCCAGTGCTCCATGCAGTATGTGCTCTCCTTAATACCCATTGCCAGGCTCACCCATCTCCCGACCCCTCTCCCCTTTCAAACCCTCGGTTTGTTTCTCAGAGTCCACAGTCTCTCATGGTTTATCTTCCCCTCCGATTTCCCCCCTTTCACTTTTCCCTTCCTTCTAATGTCCTCCATGTTATTTCTTATGTTCCACAAGTAAATGAAACCATATAATAATTGACTTTCTCTGCTTGATTTATTTCACTCAGCATGATCTCCTCCAGTCCCATCCATGTTGATGCAGAAGTTGGGATGCAGCCATCCTTTCTGATGGCTGAGTAATATACCACTGTATATATGGACCACATCTTTATCCATTCATCTGTTGAAGGTTATCTGCTCTACCCACAGTTTGGCTATTGTAGACATTGCTGCTGTGAACAGTAGGGTGCATATGGACCTTCTTTTCACTACATCTAAATCTTTGGGGTAAATACTCAGTAGTGCAATTGCCGAGTCATTTATTTTTATGCATGCATTTGACTCATTGGGGAATAATTTTGTGTATGCTTTCTATCTACCAGGCACACTGCCGAACAATGAGAAAGTGGAAACATCTAACCAACAACAAATGTTAGTGACAGAGAAAGTATTAAAGGATATATAGGTTAAAGGAAGCACAAAACTAGTCTTCAGTGTTCAAGAAAGTGATATCAAGGCTTCCCAGGAATAGGATATCAAATGTTCCCCCTTTTCCTTACCAATTAAAAACAAAAAGTAGGAAGGGTATTTTGTCAATGTACTTCATCAGTTTCCCGAGTCCAAATAAGATGAAAGTATGCAAAAGGTTTAGAAAGGTTTAGAAGCTTTAAATGCTAAATAAATATAGGATATTATAGGATATTATGCTTTAAAGAAAGAATTGACAAATCTTTGTGGCTGATGGCATAGGGAGAAAGGGTAAGACATAAGGAAAAGCAGGCTATAGTTTCAACCTAGAGAAATGAAAGGTTTAGGATATTTTCAAATTCTTTGAAACTAAGTGTAATGGTTTAAGAAGAAGCATACTGTTGGCTGAGGAGAAGGGAGTGGCGATGAGAGTGATGTTGACTTTTGAAGTGATCTATGAATATATGATAGATGCAGGTGAGACAGGTAGGGCTCAGCTAGAGGAAAAAGGGATTATCAATATAAAGGAGATGTCTGAGAGTAAGGTCGGTGTTAAGATAAAGAAATGCAAAAGATCTTTCTTTATCTGGATTTTAAAAAGAATGCTAGGGCACTGGAATTGTGTATCTCCAACATG
The DNA here is from genome assembly GCA_028646535.1 of Procyon lotor. Lineage (NCBI taxonomy): Eukaryota > Metazoa > Chordata > Mammalia > Carnivora > Procyonidae > Procyon > Procyon lotor. The sequence continues at coordinate 67,147,449 of CM053613.1, forward strand.
AACCCAAGTGGGCCGGCTGCTGGCTACCCTGGTCTGTAATGGGTACTTCTGGCTGCAGAATGAAGGCCTATGGGGGCTGGGGGAAGGGACAGAGAGGCCATAACACTGATGCCTGGTTAGTGGACCAACAGATAAGGATTTGTAAGCTACTAGCTGAAGAATTGTGGGTGAGAAGAAAGCAATTGACTGAGCCTTGGGGAAAGCCCATACTTGGTGGGCAGGAATTAAAAATAGTTGAAGAAGGATGAATAAAACATTATGGATAGACTTCCTTAGTGTGAGACAGGGTGCATGCAAGTCTGGTTTTCTGCCCTGCTCAAAGGGTGAGTGTATTCAGCCTATTCTGGACAAGACTCATTTACAGGAAAGAAGCATGGAAGGCAGAGCATTTGTGGGGAAAGGCACAGCTCCTTGGAAGGGCTGTGAGGTGCTCACATCAATGTTTTTGTTGGAGCCATTTCCAATTATTTAATGTTTGAATCTAATCATTTCCTTGATTTAGCAAATCAAAGATTTTTTTCCCCTCAAGGGCAAAATACCTTCATTTTATTTTCTTCTCCATAATTAAGTAATTTCTTAATTAGTAATGTTCAACTTATCCAATCTGAAATGACACATTTTATTCCTTTTTATAAAAACTTTGCATACATATGCCCAGCCCCCAACCGGTGGACAAGTGCTTGTCATTCCTGCGCTCTTTTGTGTCCCTGAGCTCTGTCTCCCCCCTTTGCTCACTTTCTCACTTGGTGAGAGATTATCCATCTCCAGCAGTTCTTCCTGAGCAGTGGGGAATCCAGCTGTGTCATCTCACACTGTCTGACTTCCTAGTGGCTTTAATTAGCATAAAGGAATTTCTCCTCAGAGGGGATGTCACACTGTGGCTTTGCGCCTGGTGGGCAACCCTACTTTTTGGTCTTTCACACTTGGCAGGCAGGGGGTGTGGCCGCTGCTGGAGAGGCCCTGAGTGGCCCTGGCTGTGGCATTCCTCAGAGCCCTGAAGTCCTTCACACCTGAGGCCAGGCTGCAGGGAGTGGAGTATGGAGTCTGCCCCCTATCTATTTTTGCAGGCTTTCTCCCTCTGCTTGATTAAGCACAGCGTCAGATGTCACTTCCCTCATGTCAGCCTGCTGTAGGCTGCCAGAAACGGTAGGGGTCCGAGCAAAGGCTGGTCTGGATTGGACTGAACACCGCATTTAAGTCAGGCTGTCTCATCGGCCACCAAGGCTAACAATTCGTGACAGACACCTCCATCAAAGAACTCGGTCAACCAGTGAGCACTTCCTGAGTGCTTGGTGTGTGCTCAGCTCTGTGAAAACCTCACAGGGAAAGCAGAGAGAGCACCAAGGAAGAAATTGTTTAGTGTGAGTTTTCAGGGTTCTTTTTTGTGTATGTGTAAGTTCAGCCCTCTGACATAACTTTACCTGAGACCCGGTTGGGTGCAAGGAGGGGAGATCTCCCCAGCTAGTGGCTGCTACTCTTCTGTGACCCAGGCCACGTGCCACTCTCTCCATCCCCAGCCTCTGTCAGGCCTGGTAGCAAGGAAGATAATGATCCAGCACCCCAACGAGGCACAATTAATGTTAAAGTAATAGAACAATAATGCCTGTCTGTGATGGGGACTTTGAAATCTCCAGATGAAAGGCCCACAGAAGTACAGAAGTACTGGCTATTATTAGCATTTATGTAGCGCATTTCATCTTCAAAGCACTTTGCAAATATTAACTAATGAACAGAGAATACTGTCTTTTCTCTCCCCTCCAGGACGGCAAGGGGGAGCCTCTGATGAGTTTCCACTTAAATGGAAACACTGCTCCATGGCATGGAGGCAGAGGAAACTCCTCTCAGTGGGCATCTTCAGTCTGTTTGGGGAGGGCTCCTCTGACCATCTGGGAAAGAGGCTGTGAGCCTGCTCTTTCCCCGCAGGTGGCCAGGGAACTGGAGCACCAGCGCAGACCAGTGCTGCCCAGTAGAAGTATAATGTCAGCCACATGTGTGATTCCAATTTTCTAGGGCCACGCTCTAATAAAGTAAATAGGTGAAATTGGTCTTAGTGAGATATTTAACACAATATATCCATGACATTATAATTTTAACAACATGAATTTACTAATGAGATATCTTACTTTTTTTTGGTACTGTCTCTGAAATGAGAGTGTATTTTAAACTGAGAGCACATCTCAGTGTGTACTAGCCACCTCTCTTCACGTCCAATTGCCACATGTGGACAGTGGCTACTGTATAGGACAGCACAGATCTTGACTGTCTGTGAGAAGGAAAGTCCAGAATGTCTGGTGGTGTCATCCAGGGCTATATAAGTCACATGGCAGAGTGGGACCATGGTCAAGTATGGGCCGTAATTGGACGAACCCCAAATCCCCTCCTGATTCAGAAACCAACTAGCTGTGTGACATTGGACTTATTATTTAACCAATTTGGACTTCCTCATGTATAACCTTGGAATGCTTCTACGTCCATTGTCACAGTTTTTATGAGGATTAAATGAGATTACTTTTGTAAACCACTTAGTGAAGTAACTAGCATGTGATAATAATGCAATAAACAGTAACTATTGTCTTCTGAACAGAGTGAGCTCCTATTTCAAGGCCCTGACTCTATCCCATTCTCCACTAGTATCAAATGCATCCCAGTTCTGACTCTGCATTTGTCTGGGCTTTGGCAAAAGAGTAGACAGATGCATTCTCTTAGCCTCAACCCATGTGTGATCTGTGTTCTCACATGGATATACACTCACAGCTTTGTATGGCCAGGACAAGGAGCCCTTGTAGGGTCACATGATTTGAAGAGAGGAAAGATAAAGGGGGCTAGGATCTGAAGGTTATTTCTGCAAGTGTCTTGGTGCCTCCAATGACTTTCCACTGTCTATCCTTTAACAAGAAACACTAGCTCCTCCATAACTCTTTCCCACCTTTAGCCTGACCCCCATCCCCTCCTGCGATGCTGTCCTTCAAACATGTCAGAAAGTCTTGCTTCTCCTTGCCTTTGTCCACCACGTTCCTTCTATCTAGAGCAGTTCTTCCACCTTGACTCCCAGATCTTGGTTAACTTTAATCCTGGCACTTGTAACCTGTCATTGAACTAACATGTTCAGGGCACAGCTGCTATGCACTGTCTTCTCCATCAATGTTCACCAAATCTTTGCTAAGTCACAGAGAAGGAAGCTAGTGGTTTGGAACACAGCTGCCAGGGACATCTGGGCCAGCCCCCCACACCCATGGTGTACATATCATGGGTACTGCGTTCTCTCAACCTGAAGCTCAAGGTTGCCCAATATTACTTACACCCACAATTCCTTCCATTTAAATCATTTTAAAATAAGAAACAGCAACAGAAATATAAGTCATTCTGTCTCTAAATATGTCGCTTCAAGAGACATCTTTTCAGCAAGAAGCTTTCGTACTCTAAAGCATTCCCAAAAGCTTTTCAACTCGGGAAGTGCTCTCCTACTTGCAGCCCTTGATGTTCTAATACAGAGCAGGTCTTGGTGCGAGTCTCCCATTTACCAAGGAGATGGGCAGTGCTAGCTCCTTCTAGTCTGAGCTGCTAATGGAACTTAGACCACCTGCTGGTCAGAGCTCCCTGAGTCCATAAACCGAGAATGACATCGATGAGGGAGGAAGTTTGTCTCGGGTCCTTCATGGGGGTCTTTATTTGTTTAGTGTCACCAGCAGTGGTTTTGTGGGGGTTGTTGAAGCAGGGTTCAGTTTCCTCACAGGATGACCTCCCCTGGCACTGACAAGCAGTTGCACGCGGTGGGTTCTGACCTATGCTGTGTCCTGCAGAGCAGCTTGGGTGCTGTGCTGACACAGCTCGCTCTGCCTTCCTGTCTGAGCTGAGGAGGTTTGATTTCTTCCTGGGTGCTTTTTCCTCCCCCTCCCTTCTCCTTTTTTTTCCTTTTTTGCATTTTATTTCCCTGCTTTTGTTCTGGTTTCCCTCCCCACATCCCCATGTAAATGTTGGGTACTAGGGTTACATAAATAATCAACTACCTCTTAGGAGAGGGAACGGGAAAAACAGGAATTCATTTTCCTAATATCAACGGGCCCAAGTTGATGTCTTACCAAGGGTTCCTGGCCTGCAGGAATTTCCTCTGGGGGCCTCCTTGGAGCAGAACACAAAAGCACAAAACACAACTGACCAATTGTGCAGAACTGTTTGTAGGGAAAGATAGTGTGGTCAGGTGGGGAAAGGAATTCTTTGTGACCCCTGAGGTGGCCAGCTAAAGCCACAGAGCCCCTGAAGCATGAAATTTGATTACTCTTATCTTGGTGCACAGCTCCTGATAACTGCTGTCGGTTGTTCAATTATCCAGCAAACGTCTACAGCCACAGGTAATACGGCATTAGAGTGGAACGCTCCACCTTCCTCCTGTGGTACCTCTGAAATGGCAGCAGACCATCCACACAATGGAAATGGGCTAGCCAGGGACAATTTGGTGCTTCGATTGTACTCCTACGCGTTTTTATCAAATGATTGCTTTATTCTGCTATGAAGATTTTGTTGATTCCCTCCTCAGATCAGATATTTTAAGAGTAGCTTGGAGAGATTCCCAGGTGATTAAGGAGTTTGGAGAATGAAAACCTCCAAAAAAAAAAAAAAAAAGGCTAACGAACTAGCATTATTTAATGCGGAGGAGGGAGGCTGAGGGTGATTTACTATCCTCAAATGTGCTGACAGTCCCACAAGTTGGGAGACTATTGGCTGCTCTGAACTGTACCCTGAAGCCAAAATAAGAGGAGTTGAGTGCTCACAGATGGAGGGAGACAAGTGCTGGGCTGGACAGTTAGGAGACGCAGTCCCAGTCCTATCCTTTCCATTAGAAGTTATCTGTGTGGCGTTGGATATGTCCCTTAGCTTTCGGGCTTCCCACTAGATGGCCTGCTTTATTTCCTGCATTTTTCAAGATTCTATGAGTCATTAGGTTAAAACAGTGGTTAGACTGAAAAATGGCAAGTTTTCCCCTGGCTGACAGAGTACTGCCTAGAAACGGAAGAACCTGTTAAATAATCTTTCAAGAGGTTTTTATGGCAATTTTCAAAGACTTTTGTTAGTTATTTTAAAAAGGGAAACTGGGGTATTTTTGTAGAAATTGAGGAACTGGACTCTTTCGAAGAAGAGCTGGGTCTGAGGAACAACCATCAGCTTCCACTAAGATAGAGAAAAACCCAACAATTCTGATCTCGGCCATCAAAATAGTATTCCTGGGGTCTTGTAGCCAGGATGGTCTAGCTGGGGATTTTTGTCCCTCTCCAGTTTAACGCTGGTAGGAGTTCAGTGGTGCAATCATTTAAATTATCCAGCACGTGGGAAGAATCAGAGAGCAGGAGAGACCAGCTGCTCTGATTGCTCTGAGATTTGTCTAATGTGAGCCGCCCAATAGTCTGGGCAGGGGACATCCCCTGGGCAATCTGGGTTTTATCTGCAGGGGAGGAAAGACTTCTTCTTTCCCCCTCTCAAGTTCTATAACTAGGACCTATGACTTGAGCTGACAAGATACAGTTCAATAGGAGAAAAACATAAAAATTTTATGATGTTAATATTTTTATGTGACACTGGGGGCTTCAGAGAAAGAAGCTGTTAGACCCCAGGGGCTTAGAGACCACTTCAACAAAGAGTGATACATTGTGGACACATGACAAGACTAAGTAAAGAGGGGCTTGGGGGGAGGACTGTAAATTTTCTGATAGTGACTAGAAAAGACACCAGGGAAACTAATGAAAGAAATCAGAGTTATTTTTGTCTGGTCTGTTTGTACAGATCCATTTTGGTGCTGACTCCCAGTCTCTGGTGATAAGAATGTTCTTCTCTTCCTGGTACAGGGAAATTTTCTAATGGGAAATTTCATGTCCTGCTTTTAGGTAGGAGAGGGGAGGGCCAAGAGCTCTCTGTGCACCTGCTGTTTCTCAAGTGCCTTCAGCCCAAAATAATCGATATGACAAAGTGGTATATTTTGGGGTAGCATGTTCTGAACCCCTTCACATGCTTCCTACAAAGGATGGTGTGGCAGCTGGGAAATGCAGCTGCATCTTTACCCCCTGTGACCCTTCTCTCCCATCTAAAAGGAAGTTCAGCACCTTTTTTGGCCCATAATTTCTCTGGATATATTTCCACAAAAGTTGCTGTTGATCTTTATAAAAGCAGCCCATCTGCTACACAGTCCAGTGCAGGATGGCCCATGGTTCCCTGCAAGAATGGGCTAAGAGGAGCCCCAAAGAATGGCCCGAGCGCCCAGGTACCATGACCGTGGAAGCAGGTGTTGTTTAGCAGGAGTCAACAATACCCCTGACACAATACTAACTACAAAGACAGTATATCCTAATTAACTGCAAATGCCTTGCTCATAAACCTGTCAGAGCTGGGCTCCAATGTCTGTACTTTTAATGAGGCATTTGATTAGAAGGTAATTTTATTCACTTGGTGACAGTCAGACTTGTTTGGTGAGGGTCTCTTACCCCTGCTCTTTCTCCATCTTCCCTCTCCTGTTCAAAACACTTATAACATTGGGATGTTTGAAACTATCTGAGAAGTAAATAAATAAATCTACAAAGCAGTGTCACAATGTCTCCTCAACACCAGCCTCTGTGTGTGTGTGAGTGCGTGCGTGTGTGTGTGTGCGCGCGCGCGCTGTGTATGTAATGGGGTAAAGTGAAGTGTGATTTTTCTAATTTCCCCTAGGGGTCCATACCTGGAATCTCTTCTCTTCCAGCCTAATATTCTCTTCACTTGAAGTCCAAATAATTGACATGACTTCATAGTGCATTACATTTTACAAATTGATTCCATGTTCTTTTATTTCATTTACTTCTTGCAATAAACCCATGAGATAGTAGTGCCTCTGAAGAAGGAAAAGCAAGTCAGAGATGATATCATCAGTCTCAGGGACCCAGTCAGGAAATCAGGAGTTCAAAACCGATCTCAGTTTAAATCCCAGGCTTTCTCTACCATACCGTAGACTATTTTCTGAAGAAGAGCTTTCTCTTTTTTCACTGAAACCCCAGGCTGACCTGCACTGGTAATTGTTGCTAGAGGACACTGGGAGCTAGTGTGGCTGGGCACAATCAAGATTCTGGACCTCCTGGATCCTATTTCTTGCTGTGGAAGCCTAAGGTCATGTTTAAGATACGTAAAGGTCCAGACCTCAGGGTAAATCCAGGCGCCCACGTGAACTGTGCTTTGCCTCTCTCCCTCCCACACCTCATCCTTCCTGTCCTTCCTAATGGTGCAGGTACTGAGTCCAGTCCCCTGTCCTTACTTCTCTTGTCCTTGCATGCTTTTTACATGTATCAGCTCACTTAATCTACATGTAATGTAGGCACAGTATTACCCCCTGAAGGAATCTGCTCCCAAGGTCATCTCACCCAAGGTTTTGGAGCGGGAGAGTGGAGGAGCTGCCAGTGTGACTTTATTGCCTGAGGTCTCCTTTGCTGCTTATGTGAATCAGCATATTGCTAGCAGGTATCTGATGTGCTTTTCACTGAGTTAGGTGCTATGAGAGTTGCAATAGGAGAAAAAATACACAATTTTTAACTTTGGATCCCAGAAGGAGAGCACTTCTCTAAATTATCATTTAACGTCTATGTGTCAAGGCAGCATGCATTTTCACCTAGGATTCTCTAAACACAGTGCCTTAGTGTGGTGCTAACTCTCTGCTAACTCTCATACCTTCTTTATTAATTGAAAGTCATAAAGGTTAAGTGGCTTTGATTCATGTGTTGGTTTGTGGTTGGTGGCAGTGTAGGGATTTGAGCCCAGGTTTTGGGGTCCAGGGGCCAATCCTCACTCCACTTACTGCACCTTCTGTCTGTATGCATCAAGGGGCAAAAGGGGAAAACAGCCTGCTCTACCCATCTCCTTGGAGCTTAATTTTTATTCTCAAATGTTTCAAGCCTAGCTGCTCTTTAGGGGGTTGATTATACTTCTATGAAATCTCCATTTGAAGGAAAATTGTATCATGTGTTAGAACAGCGAAGAGGAGAACTCATGACCTTGCATGCTTTGTAGTATGTCGTCTTCCCTGATTCTCTCTTGTGCAGCTAGCAGGGAGTTTGACACATTGAGTCAGACAGGCCCTTATTATTAAATCTGTTTGCAAATGTGTGGAAAGTGCCCTGCACACCCACCCTCGTTATGAGTGGTAACAGGTCGTGGATATGAATCATAGGCTCCTAGAAGCACTTGCCTTCTCCCTTTCCTTAAATCAGATTGTCAACATTTTCAGAAACAGTAATGGTAATAATGCTGGGCCATCCGAGCCATTGAGCATCAGCCTGCGACATGGGGGCACACCATGTTGAATAGGGGTCAGCTAGGCGAAAAAGGTTCACCCTTCAGTGAAACAGCCTACAATTCACCCCAGATGTGCTAAGTTGGGGGGACTGTGTGCATACCATCTACTTTTATAATGCCCTTGATTGTATAGAATTAATTAACTGAGTTACGGTTGCCAAACATTCTGGCAATGCAAAGTGCTGGGTAAGGGTTTGTTAAAACTAATAATCTCATAAACTAAGCAGGTTTGAGGTGATGGGTGCACAGAGACAAAGCCCCTTGGGAAAGCCTCTTGCTCCAGTTCTGGTTCAAAGTCTGTGTTTTGTTCCTTAGATCAGCATCCCTCCCTCAGAGTCTACAGGGAGGTCAAAGAGAGGGGGAGGAGCGGAGAGGAGGGAGGTAGGGCAGTTGATGCTTCTCCATCTTCTACATCTCAGGCGGGGATGCTACCTGGCATTCGTCCGACTGCCACACAATTCCCCTCATCTCCATGCCACCACTGCACCAGGATACTTGATTTGGAAAGCTGGGGTTTCTATACTTCTGCTAAACTTCATGCAGTTCTTCCTTCACTCAGAAAATCTCTGCAAGCAGCAGAGTTCAGGTCCTAGAAACGTGGTGGACAGAACTGTACATCAGAGGAATTGGGAGGCATGTTTCTGATCCTAGGAACTGATCACTTTTCCCCAATCTGGATAAAAATCGCAGTGGGTCATTTGATGGAATATCTAATATATAATCAAAGCACTGCCTTAGGCACTCAAGTGAGAATACATGCATGTAGTAGAGTTTAGTAGGTGAGGAAATCATATTCACACATACACACCATGAAAGTGACAAGGCAATACACATTAACCATACTCCATAAAGGGCTTTAGAGATTTATTAAAAGGTTTGGGAGTTCTAGATGCGTTGGTCTGGGAAGGCTTCATGGAAGAGGTGAGAACAGGGGGAAGCCTGGGGAGGTGCTGAAAACTTGTATTCAGCATATCCTATGCTTTGGGTTTAAAACAGCCCTCCAATAATGAAATACATTTTAATTGAGTGCTGAGCATCTTGTCCTTGCCCTAGGCAACCTGGTAACAGTAACTTTAACAAAAGAAAAGCAATTAAATAGAACCCTTTGGCTTCCTGGAGTGTCTTTTGCTGTCCCTTTAATGCCCTGGACCTGCCTCTCAACTGTCCTGCTCCAAGCCCAGCCACTAGATGAAGCCTCCTCCTAGCTTTCTGGATTTTTTCTTCTAAGGAGAAATCTGGAGACGAGGTGCAAAAACTTACTGAGAATTATGGGGTGCCATTGGGACACTTTGGTTTTAAATTGAGACCTCAGCCCATAAAAAGTCTGCGGCAAACTCAGAGGTTTGGCTTCAGAAATTAAGGGCTGTCACTTTAAACTTATTTCCTCTTCCTGGGTCTGCTCTCCTGGCCCCAGCCTACGGCAGAGGAGAAGGGATATTTTAAAGTGACAGGTTTAAACAGCCTCCATGTGTGCGGTGCAATCATTTTTCACGCGAAGCCTCCTGGGCTTGTGCTGAGGGGCCCTGCAGGATCCAATCTCCCTCTATAAATTCATGGGAAGCCCCATGCCGCCTGGCAGCAAGGGGGGGTGGGGGAGGGTGCCTAAGGCAGGGTAAGGGAGACAGATAGGAGGCCCAAAGGAAGGGAGGCTCCGCAGGGCACTGCAGCCTCAGCCTCCTTGCACACCTCTCCAGGAGCAAGGCTGAGAACGGAGCGGGGGAGGGTACAGCCCAGGGCTGGCCCATTGGAGGTGTGGGGTAGACTTCATGAATGAATTTCACAAAATCCTGTCTGAGAGTCTATTTCCATGAGGTATAGTGGAATGAGAACTGGAAGCAGAAAGCTTGGTATCTAGCCCTGTTTTGTTAAGTGCTTATGCTGTGTTGACCTTCACCAAGTTCTACCTTTCCGAACCTCAGCTTCTGGATCCCTCTCTCGGGGGCTGTTTCAGCCTGGACACTGGGGATGGCGACGCCTGCCACACTCACCTCAACCGAGCCATGGATCTGAAAGCATTCTGTAAAGTGCAGTGCTGGACAAAGGAACAGCCCTTATCACACCCTCACAGCAGTGCCTGTAGAACTGAACGTCAGTGATTGGGGTATGCCCCTAATCCGCTGTTCTCACTGCACAGCAGTGAGTGCCAGTCTCTCCTCCGCACTTCCTCAGAGGCATTACTAGAATTAATAAATGGGAGACCTCCCACTCCAAGGGCAAAGGTTTCCTAATAAGGTTGAGAGCCTCAGCTAAGAAGTGCAATAACTGCAGGCCCAGCTCTCTAGGCAGAGTCCCCAAGGTCCTGGCCTTGCCCATTGCCCTCTGGGCAGAAATGGACACTGAACATGTTGTCCTCTGGGTCAGAGCCTGACCCAACTTCCCTTTGCGCGTGGCCACAAGCCCCAACTCTCGACCTCCGGAAGGCTTAGATGGAGAGATGAAGTCCAGTTCTGGTTTGCTTGGATCCCGACGGATCTGTCCTGCTTGTCCTGTAGTGAGAAGAAAGCTGTCTGGGGGAGGTGGGCGGCTCCAGGCCACTGTCTGGCTCTACGCCACAAAAGCCCTCCATGCTGGTGGGCCACAGAATTTCCAGACAAAGCCGCAGGGAACCTAATCTAACGGGTGGGAAGTGGAAGAACTGCCTTTTTTATTTCCCTTGCTTTAAAATCCTGTGATTTTTCTGAGCAATTCTTAGCTTGCCGGCTGAGCTTCACAGCCACCGATATATTTAAACTTTCGGTATTAAAGATCTCAGAAGCCTCTCCCAGGAAATTACCTCCCCAGTTCAAGTAAGCCAGGTGCCCTCTTGAGACGTGTGGGATTCGTGTCCCCAGCAAAAACCTCTCTCTTTTCAAACTGGGAGATGGCAGTGCATGGGCCTATTACTGGAAATAGATGCATTTATGAATTTCAACATCCTATTAGCGGTGATGATCTGACAAAATCACGAGAATGGAGATATTTGGGTGTACAGCTGACAGATGATTTATGGGCTCAGATATCACGAGGATGTAGAGTGTGTCTGCAAAGAGGCCCTTTAGGAGATGGTGCGGGTGCAGCCTGGTGGGGGGGCACAGGGTTCCCAGCGTTATGACATGGGGCTGCCTTGGAGTTCACGGGGCCCCTTCAGGACATTCATAACTATGATGCTCAGGCAATGACACGGAGGGGTGTGCAAGTGTGGGAAGGGAGGGGCAGCTTGTGGGGACAGCACTCGTCACTCACGCTCACACGCCAGTCTCCTGGAAACAGGTTCGAGCTGACACAGGCAGATCAGCCAAGGTAAATTTCTTTTCCTCAGATGTAATAATTTAACTGGAATTGATAAAATGAAATATATTTTGGAATCACTATCTACCCCAGTGAGACTGGATCATGACAAAAATATATGGAGTTATGAATGTCTAAATGTGGCCGCCGAGGGACTCTCTCTCCCGATGTCCATTGGACAGGGGCTCTGCTATTATTAATTGCCTGATTTGGGCTCCTATGGCTGTGTTGACTGTTTATCCAACCCATTCTCCCTCCCTTTTCCCCCAGAGCAGAGAGTTACCTAGATCTTTATTGGCTTTTATGCCCTCTCAAGCTCCATCCATAAGAGAAAAATTGAATTGGTCCCATTAGCTTGATTTTAGTAGCCATGGAGAAGGTAATGGATTCCAGGCCTGCTTGCCATTTAATTTAGATGTTAAAATCTCACATATGATTGACCTAGATACATCACTGCTGCTGCCTTAGAGAGTTGGAAGTGCACAGGAGGGGGTACTGTCAGCCCTTGTAGGTCATCAGTGGCCCCATTTGTGAAATATCTAGCTAATTAAGCAAAGATGGTCACCAAATTGAATCCCTCAGGGATAAAAGAAAGAGGTTGGGAAGAGAATTGGTCATAGCTGGCTCTCTTCATCTCAACCAGCACCATTTGAAGTAGATAAAAGAAGTGTGCTTTGTCCTGATGGGACTAGAGCAAACCACCCCTCTTCCCCCACCAACTCACACACAAATTGCAATGTTTTAGAACCATGGACCACAGCCCCATGAGAACAAGAACCATGCCTGGCAGGTTCACTGCCATACCCATGGAGAGTCTCCCTGCGCCCAACTGGGGTGGGGGTGGGAGTGGGCTAGAGGGAGCAGCAGTGTGGAGATTTACGGCGGAATCATAGGGTTTAGAAAATCTGGGCTATGTCCAATCTACCTATACCTCAGCTTAATCTCCTACTTATACAGGATGCTCTATAGCCAACTAGAAGTTTTCAAATCCCAGCTTTGCCACTTAAGTGCTGCGCAACCTGCTACAAGTCACTCAGCCTCTCTGTACAATTTCCTCATCTATAAAATGTCATTCCTAATGATAGGGCTTTTGTGGATTAAAATACTTGTTGCTTAAAAAGCACTTTGAAGAATATTTAGTGTCCATTATAAACATGTTAGTGTCAACTGCTATTATTATTAAATGGTGCTTCCAACTTGCTTTTCATTCACATGTCCTTATGCCCAATTAAGATGGGAAACTCCAAACTATTAGAATTTCCATTCTATTTTGCTGTAACTTAAAGCTCTTTTCCTTACACTGACCTCACAGAGGTAATGCAAACCCTCTATCAAAGCTACCCGGGTGACCCAGGATAAGTCCCTGTTTTCTGTGGGGCTCAGTTTTGCTATGTTTTGTGTTATGTGGAGGCCAATATAGATGGCCTCTAGAGGACTCTTTCAGCTGCACTGCCGTGATTATAGTCAGGGGAGCAGCAGCTATGCTTAAATTATGTACCTGGGCACTGTTGTAAGGGTTTTTCTTGTATTAACTCATTTAATTCATACAATAATCCCACTGAGAAATTTCAGTTTATATCTTCATCCCAAAGATGAGGGAGCTAATGCAGAGAGAGGTCAGGGAGCTTGCCATAGTTACCCAGAAAGTGAATAGAGGAGCCAAAATTTGGGTCAAGGAGAGAGTCTGTAAGGGTATGGATTAGAATCAGTGCATCTATGGTTTTCTGTTACTATGGTTTTGTGAATCTTCCTGAACTCACAGAGAATCTAGAAATCAGAGTATCTCTACTCTGTTGGCTTTACATAGTGACCTGACCTTGGCATCAAAGAATATTTTCTATCCATAAATAGCAAAGTACATCATTGCCAAATAAATGAGAGAATATTTACTACTGTGAAAATGCCCCAACAAGCTGAGTTATTACTACTGTGTCATGATTATAATAAGAATAATGTGCATTTATGGAACACTTTATGTCCCCCAAGTACTTCATGGCCGTCCTAATTAGGCAGCCTGTTGACACATTCCCAGGAGATGTCTGCAAACGTTTATTTCAATGCTTCAGTGCCAGGAAACTTAGAAATACCTCTCAGCTTAGGATGGTGGGTTGGGGAAGAGGTATGGGAAAGCCAGCAAGGCTGAGCCCCAAAGAATGACTGACTAAGGATCAGACTTAATATGTCAGAAATGTAATACTTGATCCAATTCTCTTTGGACTATGTAAATCAAAAGTTAATTACTGGGAGGACCCCATTTGTATTTTTATTGCTCTATTTACATTTTATGAAACCATTTGGTATCATTAATATGCTCGAAGTCAGTTTAGTTTTATTTGTAATTTTACAGCAAAAGAAAAATCTCATTCTTCCTCAAGTGGGAGAAACCACAGGCCTGGGGGAGGAAGATGACCAGTATGGGTGTGGACTTGCCTGGAACAGTGACCAATGAAGTGGCTCCTTGGCTTCTCTTTGGATGGGATCTGGGCAGGTATGAGGGTTTTTGGCTGGCAGCTTTTTGGATGCCTTGGTCACTTGGAGGGAGTGAGGTGCTCTGAGCTGAAGGATAATCTGCAGCTCTGGGATGTGGATAACTTGTTAAGAGTTGCACAATGACAGGTTGAAGACCAGTAGAACAAGCCCACCAGCTGCCCTTTCTGGGCACTGAGCTACCATGAACCAGTCCAAAATATCACTGTCTCCAACCAGGCCCATCTGTGGGGCATCCCAGGGGCCACACACATGGATGGAGCCTACAAGCCCTCTTGTTCTTTTTCTCTTGTTCAGCTTCCCTAGGACACAGCTGAGTGGCCCCCTTGGAGGTGGTTAGAGAGATGAGAAACCACCTCCGGCCACTCTTGGCACAGGGACTCATGGCAAAATGCTGCCTCTCAATCTCGACCCAGAGTGAGCAGCTGCTGGAGGATTACAAAGCACTGGACCTTCTCGTTTTCATTTTAAATGTTATCTCAGCTGGGCAGTTCTTGCAAATGAGCTCTTCACCCTCCCTTCCTCTCTAATTCCCACCTCCCTCGACCACCACCCTACACTCTACACAAATATGCTCCGGCCAAAACCAGGGCCTACAAGTGGTGCACATTAACTAAATTGCAGCTTACTGGCTACATTGGTGATGTTCCCAGATTGAGTTCCTTTGGCTTAACACTTGGATGCTAATGACAGGAGCTGGGTCAGATGTGGCAGAGGGATAGCCTTCAAAATTGAAATGGCAAGAGTTAGCATCACGGAGCTTCAGTTTTAAACTAGTTCATGGATCCAAAAGTAAGTAAGGTACAGTGGGGATGCATTTATTTTTTTAAACAGTGGAAACATCTTTCTTTCCGCTACAGAAAAACTTGTACTTCATAACTGTCTGCAATCGTACCCTGCAGGTTTCAGAAACACAAAACAAAACCTTTTATTGATTCTGCCGAAAAATAACCGTAGTTTCTTTCTCTAAGTGATCCCCCGGTGTAGTTTCTTCCCTGTGACCCCTGTCTCCATAGTTTTCCTGACTCTGCCTCCTCCTCCCATCCAGTTTTTTTCTCTGCTACAAGATATGAATGGGGGGAGAAGGATCAGAGGCTTTGAATAGGAAAAGAGAAATGAGAAAAACAGAACAAAAACACTATGTGCTTGATCATTTCTACCAGATAGTACAATTGCTTGGGACCCAGAAAAAATGTTTTGTCCTTCCTTTGCTACTCCCAGCTGGAGGCCATTTCCACATCTGAAACCACAGCACCAGGCCGTGAGCAAGGACAATGGTTAAGGCACCGAACTCGCTCAGTGGGCACTGGAGAGTCAGGGCTTGATCTGGAGCTCCATGAAGAGCAGTGCAGAGACGCCTTCTCTCCTCGTCCAAGGAGGCACCATTACTCCTGCCTGAACTGGTCAGGGCCCAGCTGCCCAGCTCTTGGCAGGATGCCGCCCTTTGCTCTGATGCTTGTAGTTTAAGATTTGGTATTCTCCAAGCGAAATCCCAATGTCTGATATACGTGAATCTGGGAGCTGGGGAGGGCTGATCAGGTGCTCTTATAATTCCAAGTGCTTTCCAACCTGCTCTTTTGTCTTCTCCTGTCACTCTGCAGCCCTCGTTTAATTCATGGTGGGGCCCTCCGTTCCTCATGCCACCCCTCCCTTCTTGCCCCCTTATGCTTCCACGCATATCCATTTTAATCCTCTCCTCTTTCCTTTGGCATCTGGTTTATTTTGTATATAAACTGCTGATGCAAATGTCCAAAATAAATTATGCTGAATAATAGATGAAGACAGCTACATAATTTATAATTCTAGAGGCCAGACAGAGCCGTGTTCAGGCCGGCGGCCCGTCCTCAGCTGCTTAACACAGCCTACTGGTCATTTACAGCTTTGATGCATTTACAGCCCTGTGTCTGTGGCTCAGACGGTCTTCCTTGAGGTGTGTGTCTGCCCTAGTGCAGGCCCAGATCCCTTTTCCCAAGTAGCAACTTGGCACTCATAGAACGAGTAGGTGCCAAACTCACCCATCAGCCCAGACCCTCAACCTGGCTTTTCCAGCAGCCCTGGCCTCCCATCCGGCAAGCCAGACCATGTGCTCTAACCACCACCCTGCACCTCTGCCCCCACCCCTGCATCCTCTTCCTCATTTTCTTGTCCAGCCCTGCCTTTGCGCTGTTTCAGCTTCTTGAGTACATTTTCACTCACCCTTCTGTGGCAACTGAGTCATTCATGGGCCTCTAAATTTCCCCAGGCATCATCTTCCCTGGTGGGGCACATCAGCCCTGATCACTCAGTCCCAGAAGCACCTCGAAGGGTGAGGGCTTGCTGGGCCTGGACTGGCTTCAGGCCATACACCTGGGCACTCCCAAGTCTTGTCCATATGCCCTGACCTTGGGAAGCTGCAGGTTGGGAGGAAGTACATAGTGCTGGAATTGCAAATGGGAAGAGAAAGTGTCCTTCAGCCTTGCAAACCTGGAGAGACAGCTCTGCCCATAGAAGACATCTTCAGAAGAGGAGAACATCAGTTGTTTTTCCCAGTCCTTGGTGTCATGTGATAATTGAGGACTGTGGAATGGCTCAGATCACAGCACCATGTGATCACCTAGCAAGAAATCTGATTTGTATAATTATGAGAGAAAATTCACACAGGTCAAAACTCATTAGCCAAAGTGTAAAAACAACATTCTGTGATAATATGTCATTCTCTGTGTAGCTTAATTCCCATCATGCCTCAGCATCATCAGCAGATGTGACACCCTCCCCTTAAGGGCATCCCTCTCCCTGCCTTGTACCTTTGCATGGTCTTTGACCCAGGTGCTGTGACCCAGGGGTGTGGGCACTGTGCTAAGAGAGTCTGAGTTTCCCAAATGCCCACTGTGGGCGGGGAACTGTGCTGGCACAGGAAGAAGTGTTATCTAATTCGCACCTTAAACAACTTGGGGAGCTGGTGTTCGCTCCGTGTTCCCAAGAAGGAAACCAGGTTTTGAACCAAGCAATGGTACTCAGATCACACAGCTGGCAGGTGAGGAGGATGGGGACTTGGGACGCCTTAGAAAGGGTCAAAGAGCAGGAGGCTGAGGTGTCTCCTGAGATCCAGCTTTCCTCATGGGTACCAATCTACATCACATGGTGGGACCCTCTCCATCCCACACTGCTAAGGGAGCAGTAGATGGATCATTACCAACCACAGGCTTAAAAGTGGTGACCTGTCAGACCCTTGCTGTGTCATATAGACAAGTAACCAGGATAGCAGCTGCATTGGAGATTGCCTTCCAAGCGTTAGAAAATAGTTTGGGGTTCTAAAAAAAGAAAGCAGGTTCAGGCCATGACAATAGTTGTGGAAAGATTTCAGATTCTCATTTCTGACAGAAAAATAGAAGGGCCATGTAACTGTGAGATTAGTTCCATCCATTTTTACATCTGTGATTCATTGAAAAGGACTGGGGGATCTTGCACTGCTAAGTAGAGAATCCAGACAGAAACAGTCTTGTACTGTGTACAAAGTCTTGTACACACACCCCAACAGGGGCCAGGGCCTCTGGATCTAGGGGCCTTTTATGCACTTAGAGGCTTTTCTGACTCCCTTGGAGTTGTGGCTTACACATGGAGAACGGGATCTGTGAGTGGGACTTTGCTGTCTGAGATTTTGGGAGAGATGTTGGTAGTGGCAGAGGTGGAATATCTAAATGATTGTAAGACCTGAAATAAGACAACCTCAGGCAGACAGAAAACAACCAGCGTTTGCTATCGTTAAGCAGGCTAAGTGACTTGCATGTTTTGAGACACATATGTTCGCTATGTGTCTGGAAGGCACCAGACAGCCAAGGAGATCTTCCCCTCCTCTGGCCTCTGACTCCCAAGGACTCCAGGTGCCTGTAGTCCCTCTCTTGGAGGTTCCTGTCTGACAGATTAGAAACACCAGAAAAGCAAGGGCAACTGTGGAGCTCCCCCAAGCAAAGCTGAAGAAACCTCTTCAGAAGAAGATCAGGAGCTCTGGCTTTTCCGTGACCTCCACACCTATTTGATTTCTTAATGCACTTCTCGGGTTACTGCCTCCAACACAGCTCCTTGATGACTAATTCTCATATGATTCACATGCAAAAATTAGACACCCAGTGTACGACTCCTCTCCCAGACTACATAAAGAAGCCATTTGCCCCTCTTGTCTGGCATGCTTTTCATCTGTCAAACAAGCGCTCCCACTGGGACTTGGTGGCCTAGGGCATACCTGTCCTATCTCTCGCTGCAGAAGCTGGGGAAAACCTCACCTGCTAGACTCCAGAGTTCAACTTCAGGGTTTGGAAGAGTCTCAGGGTTGATGTAACGGATGGCTATTATAATATTTGGTCAAGGAATAATGACACAGCCTGTCAAGGGTACAGGCTAACATTGAATAGAAATCATGTTACTATAACCACTTTGTAGTCAGGATCTGATCAGCATGAGCAGTTAGCAGGATTTCTCAACTCTGGCATTGTAGACAATTTGAGCTGCATAGTCTCTGTGGTGAGGACTGTCCTTTGCCTATGATATTTAATAGGCAAAGGATGTCTACCCAGTAGATTCCAGTATCACCACCTGTCCCCAGTTGTTACAGCCCCAAAGTATCTCTAGACATTGTCAAATGTTCCCTAGGAAGCAAAGGTAAATAATGTCAGCCTTCTGTACCAGAGCTATACAAAGTGTGGTCCTGGGACAAGTAGCAGTGGTGTCATCTGAGGGTTTGTAAGAAATGCAAATTTTCACCTCACATCCAGGCCTCGTGAAGCAGAAGTTCTGGCTCTGGGACTCAGGGGCTTATGTTTTAACAAGTCTTCCAGGTAATTTTTATCCATGCAAAAATTTAAGAAATAGTGCTACTTGCCAACCATGGCTATTGGAATGGTTTTAATTAAATTAACTAAAATTAAAAATTCAGTTTCTCAGTTACTCTAGCCACATTTCAAATGCTCAATAACCACCTGTAACTGGTGGCTACCAATATGGGATAAGGCAGTTACAAAACATTTTCAATACTGCAGAAAGTTCTATTGGAGTGCACTGTTCCACCATAATGAAGTTGCTGCCAAAATGTGGGTGCTTCTGAGAACCATCAGATTGTCACTTTTGCTATCAGCCAAGTCTTATGGAATAGGCACTGGCTACCTTCTGGTATTGTGTAGCTAGTTATAGAAGCAAACTAAGAGAAGCCAGATTTCTTCCACCTATAGATTTGAATGTAAGTTAGAAATAATAGCATCTGCCTCCCCCAGGGCCTATCTATGGTAGCAGTCAAGGCAACTGGCCAGAGGAACATAAAGTTTGGGATAAACTATAATACAGAGCAGTCCTAAATCTTACTTTAAGGCGACACATTAGGGTAGGGAAATAAAAACAATTATAAATCCAACTACTGCTCCATGAGTAACAAAGGACACAGGCTTGTGGTGTCAGGTCCTTTGCTGGGGCACTGGGCTTCCTGGTAGGATGATGGGGACTAGCTCATTCTAGTGCCTGTACCATTGGCCCATGTACATTTGATGAACTTGTGTGAGTGCCAATCCCCCAGACTTCTGAAAAGTTCTGGTGGAGGCTCTTACTCTAGCAAACCCTTAAATAGCCTAGAATGTTCCAGAGGAAGACATAATAGTTTTCATGGCACCAAACTTCCAGGCAGTCCCTGGACCAGGGTAGTAGCACACATGCCACCACTTCCCCTTGCCGTGCCTGCTGCAGACATCACAAGACAATCCTAGATGCAGCCAGTCCAGCCAATTCACATTTAGATGCACAGGGGGACACCAGTTCCCAGTCCCTGTCTTGTAAGTCACACTCTCTTAGCTGCCTCAGTTTCTTTCTGGAAAACCCAAATACAACTAGCCTGTACAACAGGATGCTCGCCTGCGTTTCTCCTGTTTCTTAGCTCCTAGGAGGTGATCACTTAATGTTTATGTCCTCATTCCTTCTCCATGGGCAAACCTTTTCTTTTGGCACAAGCTGTAATTCACTATCCCACATGAAGCTGCCGGGCCCCCCAGAACTGCACAGACATAAGTTTCTGGTTGAGGTACTCCTGGGTTGGTTGATTCCAATTTGGATTATACCAAGCCTGGAGTTCTCTATGAGTTATTCTTAACTACAAATGAAATAAAATAAGATCTATAAAAAATGCACAGGACGTTCCCACTGCAGTCGGAAGTGTTTCAGCAAGACCTTCTCTGCATGAACCCAGTCTTGAGTGAAATCTGCTCAGTGAAGAAAAGCTCTTAAACCTCTGCCAGACAGCCCAGTGGGCTCAGTGTTATTTGTCTCCAGCCTCCCTCATCTCCCCTGAGACAGGCTGGGAAAGGGCTTCACTGAACAAGAAAATATAAAAGGCACTGACCCCCTCGGCCTGGCTATAGCAGATGGCCAGCTGGCGCATGCATTGGCCAGGCTGATGGTTCTTCCCGCTGCTGTCAGGGGTCTGGCCGGCTCATTCCTCTGGTCACTGTCTTGAGTGCTGTGATCTTGTGAAAGTGTCCTCCTCCTGGACCCCACTCTGGGCCCCCAATGTGTTTGTTAGAAGTATTTTAAAGCATAAGAACAGGCAGTGAGCTTCCGGTATGCTCATTTTCCAGAGGCTCCAGGAGTCCAAGAGCTGAACAAGACAAAGGGCTTCTATTCTATCCATGGAAAGAAGTGAGACTGATGAACAATTAAAAGAATGAGGGTTCATCCCTAGTGATCTGTTGCTGGGGAAATGCAGGGCAACAGCAAAGGAGCAGTAGCAGCAGACTACGGTGCTAGGGAATTCTAGCCAAGAGAGATTGTAAAGGTTGACTGGAAACCAGAGGCACAGGTATGTTTGGTGGAAATGGGCCATGAATCTGAAAGTGAGGGACTGTTCCCGTTCTCTGAAAGGAAATGACCAAGTTCCTACAAAGAGGAGAGATGGGTATAGTCAGTTGACTTGGGTGAAAATCTTACTCTTCAACACAAACTACAGATTATATCAGGCCAAGCCATTTGCTCTGATTAGCTCTATCTGAGACATACACACATAGTATTTGCTTATGGCTATATACATATTTATAGAATTATTTATTTGTACCATATATACTGATGCATAGACTATATATGTTAGTTTGTATATAAATTGCCTATATACACATTCATCTATAGGAGCTCATATATTTATTTGTATATATACATACAAATATAAATATATACATATAAATACACACACAGAGCACAATAAGGATTTGGCCACAAAACGTGTATGTATACACGTATTTGTTCAGATAAATGAACCTATGTGCAAATTATGACCTGATAATCAAAAAGGCACAGTCTTTGCATTCAGATAGTTTCAATTTTGAGTCCCAGTTCTGTCACTTAGGGAAGGTATTCCTTTGGGTGGATTATTTAATTGAGCCTTAATTTCCTGTTCTGAAAGTAGGCGTAATGGCACATATAAATTTCTAACAGATGTTATAAGGAATAATATAATGAATATAAAACATACGGAGCAGGCGATGAATGGTCGATATAGCTGTTTCCACCTTTCCTGCTACTACATCTAGTGGCAGAATGACTCTCTTATTCTCTTGAGTGGGTAATGAAAATAGGGCAGAGTTGGTGGCATTTCTGTTTGAGGTGTTCCAAACAAATTCATCCATTATGTACCATCCAGAGGGTTCCTAAGGGATCTTCTTCTCTCTCTCTCTCTTTTTTTTAATCAAGTTGCTTCTAATGCAAGAATGACTCATTTCTATTTTATAACTGGGTGACTTATTGGAGAAGTTCCCTGTTGGAGTTTATAAAACATAAGGGTGCAGGTGACAGCTTGTAAATCCTGTTTCAGAGAGGTAAATGTCAACTCCATACAAAGGAGAACTTTCTAAGAAATATGTGGGAATTTAAATATCAGATGAGAGCTACACTATATGTTTTTTGAGGGCCCTTTGGAACAAGAAACCCACATATTCCCTGGCTTTTTAGATAGTGCCTTCTGAACGTGGTGTGCTGTGATTTCTGTATTACCTGCACACCTTCACCCACCCCACCTCCCTCCTGGTGGCCTCTATTCATCAGTTACAAGGCCCTGAAGGAATCCAATAGTGAGGAGGTGAGATTACATTCTGAGGAAATGGGTAAACTGAAATGGGGCTGGGATTGAACTCAACCGGGCAGCCAGCTTCATTTAGCGGCTAGTGCAGTCTTATTAGGAAAATGCAGCGATCCAGAACACCAGCTCTTGCCTGCTCTCCTGGTGGCAGGAGCGGGTGGGGCCGGCACCCCGCAGGTGGAGGAGGTAAGCCTTTGCTCTTTGCTTTGCGCTGCTTCCCTGCCCTGAGACTCGCCTGGATTCAGCTCTCTTCAGAGATCAAAGTGGACGTCCCTAAGCAATTCAGCCCCTGCCTGCCATGCCTGTTCTCTGGGAGCTTCCTTCCAGGAGAATTTCTTCTGTTGCCTCCCTAAGTGTTCCCCCAGGCCATTTCTGATATATGTTTCTCTTCACCAGTCTGAAAGTAAAAACATGTTGCAGTGGACCCTGGGAATAGAACGTAGAATACACGGAGTATGGAGATCAGAACAGTCATGAAGGGAAATTAGAAAATGATGTATGAAGTACATTTGAAATATCCATGAAGACAGTGTCTGTCCCTGTGAGGACAGACAGCGATCAATAAGGATAGGTGGGAGCAACCCAAACAGCAGCAGGTTCATCTTACTAAAAAGAACGACTGGAGTTCATAAAATTTCTACCCCAGCTATTACTAACCTCACAAACCCCAAAAGATGGATGTTTCTGCACTTTTTTCAATCCTCAGTCTCTCCTCTCATACTCTGTCTCTCTGTCTCTGATTATTTCTCTGCCCCATCTCTCTGTCTCTTATTTCTCTGTCTCTGTCTCTGTCTCTGTCTCTCTCTTTCTCTCTCTCTCTCTCTCACACACACACACACACACACACAAACATGCTCAAAATACCACCTTTTCCTGAACTCCTTTGAGCTTTATAGGACCATAAGCCTGAGAGAAGGACTTCTGGTTCCCTGGTTTATAGCTGCTTAAGCCTTTCCCCATCTGTAAAAAGGTAGAAATACCTAAAAATATAACTAAGTATTTTTGTGTCTATGGCACATTCAAAGATACATGCTCATGCCATTCTAAAGGCAGGCTTGGCAATTTTGAGATGAAAAATGTCATGGAAATTTGAGATTCTGTAATTATCTATTTATATGCTATGGATGCCCAATGAGGAGTCCAGAGATTGCCTCATTTGCTGGCTATATAGCTGTTCATAAGTAAGTGTAATGTGACACACACCCTATATTGGTTCATAAGGATGGGAGAATTAGTTATGTCACATCTGAAAGCCACTTTACGTTCATAGGTCATAAACCAAGAGGAAAAATAACCAAAAGTTTCAGTATTCAATTTGTTTACTCTGAGCAAAATGCAACCTCTTAAGCTGATGAGCGGAGGGTGGAAGAGATGGAAAAGGCTTTTAGGAGCTCACTTTAAAAGCTCAAAAGGTGTCTGGGACATTAAATAGCTGTTAAAAGCTCTAGTTGGATAATTTAGGTGTAAATGAGTATGAACTATATGGATTAAATTTGCCTTAAAATGCCGGTCTGAAAAATTAAAGAAAGACTATTTGAGACAAACACAGTTTGCCTTTTTTCAAAACCTGAACGTTTTGAAAAAATAATTTCAGAGTCTCAATGAGAGCTTAAATGCAGTCAGATTTAACTGTCCCTAATGATCTCCCCATTAAAAGCTACAACTCAGTAATAATTATACCCACATTAAAATAAGTACATGTGTTTATACACACACCACATAAAGTGTACGGATTCAGTCTAAGCTTTTTAAAAACTTTTCTATCATAAATATATATAGTACATATAAATATACACACACACACACACACACATACATGCATAGGAAAGCTCAGCCTGTGAATCTGAAAATATGGATTAGAAAAACCTTTACAATTTAATATACTTGTTTATTTCATCCTTCTGGGTACTGTCTTTTATTTTTATTATTATTAAAATTGGAAAATTATACCTTTATTGTATATTTTGCCCCAAAATTATCAGTAAAGTCCCTCATTTGTGAAATTAATATATGAAGATTTTCTGTGCTTCCTTCTGAGAATAGTCACACTTGAAATAATGTTACACTAAAATACAAGTTTTCAACTTTAATTGTAAACTGTAGAGCTGTCTTTCTACATTGTGATCCTTATGCAATAGAGTTATACACGAAAAAACATGTTTTTAATTATTCATTATTATTATTATCATTATTGCTCTATGAAGACCATACTTTTGTTTGATTCTAATGTGCTTTTCTTTAGAATTTAAACACTATGTTCAACATTTGACCAAAAAAATTCCAATTCATATATCTTGTACTTTCTATTGCCTTGTTTTTATTTTATTTTTTATTTTTTTTAATTTTATTATGTTATGTTAGTCACCATACAGTACATTATTAGTCTTTGATGCAGTGTTCCATGATTCATCTGCACGTAAAACCGAGTACCCCATGCAATATGTGTCATTCTTAATACTCATATTGCTCTAACATGTTGCCTTTTCTCTCTTCTGAACTCATCAGGGTGTTGTGGGTTCTAAAGGAAAGGGACCCAAGCTTGAGAGATGAGAATATGGGGGCACAGAAATGCCCATGACCTTGCCATAGGTCACGGTAGCAGCCAATAGAGTATTAGGCTACAGAATGACTTACTCTTCTTTCAATTTCCAGGGTTCCATTGCAGTATACAACTAAAATTTAAGGTGACTAGCTCCAGACCACTGACATGATTTTTAGAGTTTTTGTAGTGCCATCTGAGTAAAAGTTCGGTGTAAGGTTGAAAAGAATGATACAGATATGTACCTGGAATTTTAACATCTGGAAATTCACACTACTGATGATGTGTGATGAGATCACTCAATCTCTTAACAGTTATGAGGCCAGGTTCAGTCCTGAAGGGTCTTCTGACACATGTTAGGGCATCCCTGAATTTCACACCGAGGCCCATGTGGTCTGCATCAATTACCATACCATGGCAGTACCATGAAGTCTGACTCTAAGCCATAATTTATGTGAAATCATGGGTTTAATTTAAAAATTACTCTTTTAAAAATATTCAATATATGATTTTGTTTAAATTTGTCCCCATAAACCATCTAAAACCAGGTATGTTTTAGAAGATGCACACAATTAAACCAAGACATGGATGCTCTCTAGACTACAGATTCTGAGAACCAATTTTTTTTCCAAACTCCTCCTTATTATCTGTCTCTATTAAAATGTTAAAATGTGAGGAGCCTGGGTGGCTCAGTAGGTTAAGCCTCTGGCTTTGGCTCAGGTCATGGTCTCAGGGTCCTGGGATCGAGCCCCACATTAGGCTTTCTGCTTAGCAAGGAGCCTGATTCCCCCTCTTTCTCAGCCTACCTCTCTGCCTACTTGTGATCTCTCTGTCAAATAAATAAATAAAATCTTTAATAAAATAAAATAAAATGTTAAAATGATTTCTTAGCCACAATCTGACTCATCCCAAGTTGTAACTGGATATTTATTATTTAGAATTTTGGGTGTTTCCAAAAAAAGGTTAAGCAAGATTCCTTAATTTAGTTATTCACACAAATACTATTTGAGACACCTGAGTAAAACAAGCACAGGGCCATGCAGTCATGAAACTTCTAGACTAGCAGGAGACAGAGAATAACAACAGTTTTAGCAGGGAAATAAATCATAGAGATTATTAGATGACAATTTGTTTTTGAAAAACTGAACAAATAGAACAGAATAAGGGGAGTCAAGAGTGCAGTGGAGTGGGGAAGGTAAGCTACAATTTTAATAGTGTGCTCAGGGTAGGCTTCCTGGAGAAGGAGAAAGATGAGCAAAGACTTGAAAGTAAGGGGTTAGCCAAGTGTGGGGAAAGCTTTCCAGGAAAGGAGATAGGAGGTGCAAAGGTCTTGTTATAGAAATGCACCTGACATATTTGATGAACAGCAAAAGCAGTCAGTATAACTGGGATGAAGTAGCAATGAAGGAAAGTTGTAGGACGTGAGATCAAAGACGTGATTGAGAAAGATTATTATCGAGCCTTATAGACTGTTGGAAGAACTACATAGTTATTAGATTTGTTTTATTGTTTGTCCTTGCTTATTTGGTCAATTGGATGGGTGGTTATCATTGTGATTGCCATTATTTTGGGTTTTTTCGTGTTCACATTCAAATACATGAAAAATCCTGACTCCCTGTCTCACTATACACCTTCAAAATGCTCTGCTCACAGTGATATATATATATATATCATCTATATATATATCTATATATTGTCCAGACTGTTGCCATTGGAGTTTGTATAATGTTTGTGATCACAAATCCCAGAGTCAATATCTTAGCTTCCATTCTGCATTCTTTCACTCCATAACTAGGTGAGTTTGGGTCAAATGCTTATACTCTTAAAGCCTTAGATTCATCTACTTCATAGGGTTTTTGTTAGATTTAAAGAAATACTGTGTGAAGAGCATGATGATGATGATGATGGTGGTGGTGGTGATGATTCAATTCACATACTCTGTTTTGCCACAAAGCTGTTTTCTGCCCTGGGGATATCTTCGGCCATGAGATTCACAGTTGTAGCTATAAGGAGGCTTCTGAGACTCTTGGCATCTTCCTAGGAAATTCCTTCCCACCCTAGTGATGCCAAATAAGAGCATGGTCACAAAATCATTGAAGGAGTTCAAAGTTTTCGTAGCCTCCAACACACACATACAATCACATCACCCCCTATATGCAGATTGTATGTGGAAAAAAATCTTTAGAGGCTCAAGGCTCTTTATTGATAATGTCTCATTGCAGTGTGGTAAATACATTTATCACAGATGCAAAGCTTTGAAGTCCCATTGTTCCAGGTGTGTGACAGAGAAGACTCAAGGCTTCCAGGGCTCAAGCACTAAAGAAATCAAAAGGACACTTTGCTTGGAGAGTGGTTTTTGGGGTACTGGGTCCTGTGTTCTCACTTGGAAGCCCTCAAAATGATAAATAACAATGTACTTGCTCCTTGGGTTCCAGAAAACCATCATTAGAAGATGGAATTTGAAGGAATCTTCACCAAATTTTCCAAACTTACAGAAATATTTGAGTCCTCATGAGAGGCTCATGAATCAGGTGATTGGAAAGTTGAAGTTGCAATGGGCAAGGCTCCTTTTGGAATGATGCTTCATTTTATCTCTATTTGCAGGTAGTTGTAGTTCATAGGGAGATATCCCTGTGTACCTTCTTTCATTTTGCTAGATTCTCTCCTCTTATGAGAGTAATGATTGAAAGTCTGTGATGGGGACATGTTACCAAAGAGCATCAACAGGATTAAGAGACCCTAGTTATTCTTACTGTGCGCGTGTTCAGTACCTAGCACCTCAGGTAATCCTTGGCAGTCTCATAAAAATAGTGTGTTCAGTAGAGCCGATTAAAAGAAGTTAGGTGAACTTCCCAAGATCATACATCTATTAGGAAGTAGAGTGGAATTGGAATTCTCATCTTTCTGAGTTAGGGTCCAGACTGATTTTCACTAGAAAACAGCTTCATTCCGTCCCATATTTCCTCCAAAGAAAAATAAGCTGTAATATACATAGGAACCCCCAACTCCTCTAACACTATTACTTTAGTCACTTCCATTATGGTGGCACTTGGGATGTAGAAGGCAACAAAAGAGGATATGTCTGTTTGAGCTTAGTTTCCATGGCTTTGCTAGTCAAAAAGAAAAGAGGTTTAGTCAAAACAGCACACAATGCATATGGGCCTTCTTAATGTAAAGCTCAAAGGGAAGTTCATCAGAGAGAACCCAGGCCAGCGGAAGGAGTCTTATCCATGGAACTCTGTTGTGTCAGTAATGGTAGAGCTGCAAAATCCCACAATAGGGCAAACCTGGAAAGAGGGGGAGAGAAAGGAGGGGCTGGCAGGAAAAAGAGATACAAAGGAGCAGAGTGAGGGAGAGCCACATCATTTTCTTTATTATCCTGTCCATTTGCCTTCATTTTCTTGATGTTCTGTCCATCAACTGCTAACATCTAATTCTCTAAAAAATAAATACAACTTGAGCAAATTAAGTGAAAAGGCTTTGGAGAGCCCAATTACTCTGTGTCCCCCAGTTGCTTGGAAATGGACTTCATTTCCTTGTAATGAACAAAAATAGTGAGTGACAGCCTGGCCAAATGAGGCATATCCCAGCTCTGGCTTCACCTGTCAGGCACAGGCAGAGAGAAAGACTTTATGGATTGTTGCTGCAGCACACATAAATGTGTGTGTGTGTGTGTGTACACATGCATACTTAAAACTAAATTGAAAGGCACCTGCTCCTGGGAGAGCTGCTATTTTTTCTTCCCAGTTTATCATAGCAGTTGCTACTTCTTGAAAATCTAGTAAGTTTCTCAGAAAAGTCATATTTATTATGGAAGTCATTTATTAATAATAAATACAGCTGAACTCAGAAACAGAAATATTTTGTTTCCCCGTATGTAGTGTGAAGGCATTAATGGATAACTTACTTCTTCTACCTTATAGTCTGGGCTTATTTTTTTTTTAGTTACTTCTCTAGATATTTTTGGTTCATTCATTCATTCATTCATTCAATATATAATTTATGAAAGTCTGCTCTCTGCCATGATTGGAATAGGTGCAGGGTGGTTGCAAAGCTGATTAAGCAATATTTCTCTATAAGAGCTTCTTAACTGGTGAGGGAGACAGACACATCAAGAAACAAATATCTAAACTATAATGTGTTATATATTGTGCTAGGAAATTCCCTTTGAGGAATAATTTAATGTCTTTGAAATTCAGATTGATAGTACTTGCCCCTATATATTTATTTTGATGGATGTGCTATTTGTCAGAGTATACATAGTTGCAGTTCTATTTCAACTCTAACTTTAGCATTAGGACAGCTGACAAGTGTGCCTTTTCCCATGTATGATATAAACCTTCCATTCTTAAACTTCTTACTACTGAAAAAATGTCATTTCTTTATCATCTACTCAACAAATAATTGTTGGGCATCACTTCCATTCCAGGTATCATACTAAATGCTGGGATTCTAGAGGTAAACATGGCTCATGCAGTTCTTACCCTATGTGGTTTTAATCCATCAAGGGAAATAGATATTAAACAAATAATTGCACCATAATTGTTTAATTACAGCTGTAATTAAGTGATATGATGGAAAAGGACAGAATGTCTCAAGAATGTATAATAAGGACCTGACATAGTTTGAGGGAAGAGAGGGAGAGTTCAAGAAAAGCATTCTTTATAAATTATTATATAAATATAATACAAGTTGGTCATGTAAAGAGGACATAAGACATCTTTTCAGGCCAATTCCTTTTATTGTTATTCCCATATAAGTATGTCTTTTTCCAAGTCCAAGTGGGTTTTGTTCTGAGACATCAGTGAAGGATGTGGAAGTAGGGCTACCTTGGGAGCAGTTAGAACAGGGAGCCATCAGGTGGAAGGACTTATAGGGACTGGGAAGTCCCATACCTTGAACTATAACCTGCTCTAGCTCTTGATATATTCCTTTGGTCTTTGAGAAGGCCATCGATTTAAACAAAATGTTTTTCGATCTTATAGCATCCTTTATTCAACTTGGGCATTCTTCTGGGATAGCCAGAACTTGCAGAGCCAGAACAGCACAGAAAGGGTAAATAGTTGGTGAGATGTGTGTCAAATGTGTATCAAAGACCACCTTTTCCTACTCTGTGTCCATTAGTATAGATATATGAGTAGCCAGTCCTAGTGTCATATTTATGATGCCCTATCGACATACTTCATTTAACTTTATCATCCCAAACTATTCATGCAAAAATTGAATGATTAAGAGAGGTTTAATGAGTTACTCTGTGCCACATTCTGTGCCCAGAGTTTACTCCAGAGATTCAAAGTTCTTACCTTCTGTTCTTTCTACTATGGCCCAATTGCCCCGTCATAAGTTCATAAATAGCAGAAGTCAAACCAGTGAATCACTGAAGTAGGAATTAGTAAAAGTTTATTGTGCACACACCAAAAAGACAGTTTGCAAACTAGAACCACTCAAAGAAAAACATGGAATGATGATCAGGGTTATATTGTTATAAAGCAGCATATATAGTGAGATGGCAGTGACTATTCTTTTTTTTTTAAAGATTTTGTTTATTTGACAGAGAAGAGAGAGATCACAAATAGGCAGAGAGGCAGGCAGAGAGAGAGAGGAAGCAGGCTCCCCGCTGAGCAGAGAGCCCAACATGGGGCTTGATCCCAGGACCCTGATATCATGACTTGAGCTGAAGGCAGAGGCTTTAACCCACTGAGCCACCCAGGCGCCCTGGCAGTGACTATTCCTCACAGTGATTTGTTCCAATATTAAACTTTTTTTAAATGATAGAGAATTGGTTAGTGGTTATGTCATATCAACCTTGGGAACCAGCTTAAGTTGTGCTTACAATTTCCAGAGGCATAAGCAAGAATTGACTCAGGTCAGGTTAAGTCTTACAAAATAAACTACATTAAGTTTTGTTTGTATGACTAAACTGGTTTTATCTGCTCAAAGAGTTTCAAGGCTGGTCTCTGTTGTTTCTGATTTTAATAGCTTCTTCACTGTGATTCTGACTATAGCAATACACATATAGTATGGGCTTCCTCCCTGCATCAATTCACCCACTCATGTATTTATACTCAATAATACAACACAACACAGTGCAAAACAATACAACACAACATGACATAATGCAACACAACAATATACAATACAACACAACACAATATAAAATACAGTACAATAAGTGTTGCTGAGTACTTCCTATGTGCCCAGCAATGTGCCAAGCACTTGAGATACAATGGGGAGCAGAATAGATAGGATTCTTGCCCCAGTAGAGTTTATAATCAAGTCAGGAAGATCAATAACTCTTTAATATAGGGTAAGAGGTGCCCCTTATGTAGAAAAAGTATAAGATGCCATGGTAACTCAGAGTGGGGATATGCTTCACCTTGCCCAGGTAGTTAAATGCAGTTTTAAGTGTTAGTTACATGAGTTAGAGGTGCTAAGCAGATGGGGAAAGGGAAGGAAATATTTTCCAAAGTGAAAGGACTGTCTGAATGAGGATCCCATGCTGGTTAGAACAGAACATATTGCAGGGTCCAATATGGCTGCAGTAAAGCAAGACGTAAGGGTGTCATAAGGGTTGTCTGGTGTCCTCATATTAAAAGATAATCATAGTGACAGCAATGCGTCCCGAAGCCTGGCCCTGAAAATTACATTTGACAGTCTGCCTTCTTCCTCTGTTGAGACTGTGTTCTGACTTATGGTGCCTTGGCATCTAACAGTCCATGTTAACCTCAGCAGTAGGTTTTTTTTGGATGAATATATGATTAAAAATAGAATTTGAAGACATCTCAGAAGCCATTTAGTTCTACTGACTCTACCCCAATTCTTGCCAATAGAAAAAACTGAGGTCTAGTGATAGATAGTCAACTACCCAAGGTCACAGAGCTGCAGGCACAACTAAAATTACAATTAAGATCATGCAGTCCAAAGCCTTTACACTGAATTATCACTATTCATAGTTAGGAGAAGTGTTGAAAAACTCAGATATTCAATTGTTAATATTCTGAATTTAAAGCCTGTTATTGTTCAGCTGAAATTTTTTTTATGGCTTTCCTCTGGAAGATCGGGTGAATGCACTCCTTGGTCTGAGTTTCACTCAGCAACCTCACACTCTGTGAGGTCTTAACCTTTCATTTCTAAGACTCTGTGAAAGGGTCAATGCAGCTCTGAGTACATAAATGAGAGCAGAGAAGGAAAAAATGTGTGCTCTATCCATTCATAAATTTGTTGACCAGAGGATCTGAATTAGTGCACTTCTTGTTTCCATTTTGGTCCCAAGGATAACAGTTGGCAAACAAGCATACCTGTGATACAGGAACAGAAGGTGCATAAGGTAAGACAATGCAATTTTTGGTCAGCCCTAGTAATCTCTCAGAGAAATACTGGACACTTGCTTATTGGGCTAGCCTATAAATGGCCTTTCAAACCCACTAGTCTTTATGTACTTAATGGCTTAGAATTGCAAATGTTTCCAGGAGCACAGGATGTGACAGAAGGAGTGATAGAGAACAGTAATTTGCTTTGTTCCCTTCCTCTCTAAAACATTCTTTGTACTCTTACTTAGGAATCATGGAATCCAGCAGTTTTACAGCTGAAAGAGCCTTTGATTATCTAGTTTTTATATTTTATAGCTCAGGAAACTGAGGACCCCAGAAACTACATAATTTGATGAAAGTTCCCTAGCTAGTGGTAGTATAGAACTGAGTGTATCAATGTCTCTAAGAAAAGATAGCACACACACATAAATATGGCAAGTTTTACTCACTAATTCCTCTGTTTTTTAATAGCAATGGTTCTCATCCATTGAGTATTTATGCTGTGTTAGGCACTACGTGAGGCATTTTTTGGTCTACTGTCTCTTTTAACCCTTAAAGTAATCTTATAAAAGATAGCTAGTATCATCATCATCCCTGGTTTACAGAGTAAGAGTCAATAATTATTAAATACTCACTGTGGGCACTAGACACTGTTCAAAATCATTTGTGTGCATTAGCTCTTGTAGTATTCATAACAGTACCACTAGAAATCCCTATCTCACAGACAGGAAACTGAGGCAAAACAAAGATGTGTAAGGTGTCCAAAATCATAAAACCAGCAAGTATTTGGAGGCAGGGTTTGTACTAGAGCCCTCATTAAGTCTCACTCTACATCATTACATCTTCATGAGGATGTGAATTCACATCTGTCAGAATCCAGAAGCTTTGCTCTTTCTCACTGTGCTTTATTCTTTCTAAGTTTATAAACACAAAATACAACTTACACCAAATGGTATCTTCTTGGGATTCTTAGTGGTAATGGGTAATACAAACAGTATCATAAAGTAATTAAAGGTCAGTATCAACTGAGGAACTCTGATCTTTGTACTTCTGAGAAACAATAGCTACAGAGAATCAAACATTCTCTCTGGTCCCTAACCTGTCACATCCCTGCCCTTTAGAAAACTAAAATTGCTTTTGTTCATTAAGAAGTGCATATAATCCTGAAGAATCAGGTAACTATATCATTGTATTCCCAAACCTTTCAACATCACCCCCCCCAAAAAAAACAAACAAAAAAACATAGATAAAGCTTCCTATTTGTTTAGTTCTGTTTTGTGTTTGTGTGTGTTTCTCACTCAGTAAAGGTCTTACTATAGGGTGTGGATTAAGCCACAGGGGAATGATGAAGTATCAGCCCGGTGGCAGTCTTTACATCTTCCTTAGTCCCCAGCTATCACAATATCCTTCTATATAAGATTTTATGTGCATCACATGATGAAAGCCATATATTCCATTCCTTTTTCACGTGTAGAGTAACAGAAAATGGAGAGTAAGGATAGGTTTAAGAGGTCAGGAAAAAACCAACTAGTCATGTGAATATCAAAATAGAAATGTCAAATTTGGGTTTATGAATAATTTTTGTAGTAAGTCAAATGACTAGTTTATCATTTTTCTTCTCATTTGGCGTTTAGATAATAACCTTGCCTTAATTCTGACTCATCCTTTTATTTTCAGAATATATATTTCACATACTTTAAATACTTCCTAACTGATGATGCCAGTTGTCTGTTAAGATGAAAGAAGTCCTGAGGTACCTCGATGGCATAGTCAGTTAAGCATTCAGACTCTTGGTTTTGGCTCAGGTCATGATCTCAGGGTTGTGAGATCAAGCCCCACATCAGGCTCTGTGCTCAGCACGAAGTCTGCTTAGGATTCTCTCTCTTTCTCCCTCTTCTCCTCCCAATCATGCTCTTCTTTTCCCTAAAATAAATAAATAGGGGCGCCTATGTGGCTTAGTCATTAAGTGTCTGCCTTCGGCTCAGGTCATGATCCCAGAGTCCTGGGATCAAGCCATGTTTCGGGCTCCCTGCTCATCAGGAAGCCTGCTCCTGATGCTCTCTCACTCCCCCTGCTTATGTTCTCTCTCTTTCTCTAAGTAAATAAAGAAATAATCTTAAAAAATAAATTTTTTTTCAAAAAGGATGAAAGAAGTAACTTTTCTATTGCATCTTTTTAAATTATCTTGCAATGAAGAGAAATTATGTTATTTAAAAACACAGAATAATCTGACAGAAAAATACAGTGCAGCCTTATTAACGTGGCCTTCACAAATTCAGAATTTTATAATAATTCACAGATGGGACTGGTCAGAGATTGGAGATTATTTACCCTTCCTAATAATTCACTTTCTAGTTCCAGATCTTTATATAAATAATTCACAACTACCTTGGCTATATTTTGAGACAGAAAAGTCATTTATGGAAAATCTCTGGACTGAGCACTAATATCCTTCTTCCCATCTAGTCTTCCAGGTCCCTCTTGGCTTTCACCTGGAAGGCAACAGTATTGCAAGGTATTATTATCCTACTCTACAGATGAGGAAACTGAAGTCCCAAAAGATTGAGTACTTTGCTCAGAAGGAGTATAACGGAAAGCTTTGGGTTTGAAGCTAGATTTGGGTTTGAATTCTAGACTGCTGGGTCCTCCACCAGCTTTGAGGTCTTGGGGAAGTTACTTATTATCTTTCTTTGTGCCTCATTATCTGTATTTGTAAAATGATAACATAATAGTACCTCATAGGTAATAGTAGAACCTCATGATATTCATGTGGTAAAACAGAGATAAATTCTGGTCACCCATCCAACATGGGTACATAGGAAGAACTAGACAATGGTAGCTACTTTTAATTATTGTTCAAGTATTGTTCATACTACTGATAAGAGAAGAAACTAGGGTAGAAGTCCAGGAGGGAAGTTCCAAAGCCTGCATCCTTTCCCTTATACACACTTATACACATTTACCCCAGTGATTAAGATTTTTCTGGTGCAATGACTCTGTATGCAGTAATGTGGGGTCCTAGCAGGACCCTTAGGAGCTGTGACAGAACATCTAGGCTTCCCACATGGATTACAGTGCTCTAATTCAAAGGACTAAGCAGGTGGTTACTTGAAGAATTTTCTTTGTAAGGAGCATTGCCTTGAAATCATCAAAAACAAGAGGATGAAGCTTTTGGACCATTGATTCTCATCTCAGGCAGTTAGGCAAAACAAGGGATGACAGAAGCCCTTAGACCTTATGCTGTGGCTGCATGTTCTACATGGTTCTTTATGTTAGGAAGGGATGTATGAAGAGATATATTGTAAAGATAGTGAAGTATTTCTGATAGTACTCTCATTTTTTAGAAATATGACACCAGAGATTATTATTACTCGTGTAGAGACCATAGTCTCCGCTAACTAAATTCCTAATTGTACAGGTGAAAACAAGACACCAGGAGTAGAAATGTTTGCCTAAGCTTATACAGCTAGTTGGTAGCAGAAAGGAGAGAATGGAGGAGGTGGGGAGAGCCGTAATCCCAGCAGTGTTCCCATTTCATCTACTAAATGAAGCAAAGATGACTTCTTCCAGATACTAGCATGGCTGACTTTGTCACTGCACTCAAATCTCTGGGCAAATGTTACCTCCTTAGGGAAACTGCTGCTTTGTTTTGACAATAGTTGTATCCCCAATGCATGGAACAATACCAGTAGCATAGTAATTAATAAACATTCAAAAATTTTTTTCTTGAATGGCTGAATGATATGAAATACTAATCCATGAATGTAATAGGTAAATAATGGGAGGTAAGTTTGGGGATGCAATGGGAAGGAGGGCAAAGATTTCCATCTTTGTCTCCTGGTAATGACTCTAGAGAATGCTGGATATTTCTGAGCTGTAGACATACCACAGGAATAAAGCCTTCCAAGTTATTCAGCTCCTGCTACTCTACAACTTCAGTTTTCTGGAAATCCAGTAAAATCTCATTTTTTCCCTTATTTTCTTCATTTGCTCCCTCTCCTTTTACCTTCTTGCTCTGTGCTTTTGACTTTAGAACTGCACATCTTCTGAATAATGTATCTTCCAGATTTCCAATATCCTGCTTACATGCTACATCCCTACATAACTGCAATAAACTGGAGTGAGATATGGCTACCTGATTTAGCTTAAAAAAAAAAGATTTCAAGTACATGAAGAGAAAATATGCATCAAAATGGTTGACCACTTGAATTGTAGGTAGGACCTGGTCACTTATGAAATGTCAAGCATAATGCTAAATCCTAGGAATCCGGAGTAGATTAAATTGCATAAGATATACTTCCATGCTATAGAATCATATTCAATGGTAAAAAACAAAAACAAAAACAAAAACATGTGTTACTTTCTATATATACTGACATGGGAGATATCCAAGATATATTGGTGGAAAAAATAAATTGCAATTTGGTAACACATATTAAGAATGTGTTTTTAAAATATCACAATGCGTCTGTTTCCATATCTGTATGTCTATGCCTATGTCCACATCTCGTCTATATCTATGGATTAGATATATACCCAGAGGTTTTTGATAATATCTACAGAAAAAAAAATACCTCTAAAAGAGCACTACAATTTGATACTAGTAGCTACCTATAAAAGAATGGGATTGATGATAATAAGAGTTTTGTTTTATGTACTTTGGTATTTTTCCAATCTTTTTATGTAATGGGAATAACAATTATAATTTTATTTATTTTATTTATTTTTTAAAAGATTTTATTTATTTATTTGTCAGAGAGAGAGAGAGAACACAAGCAGGCAGAGAGGCAGGCAGAGGCAGAGGGTGAAGCAGGTCCCCCGCTGAGCAAGGAGACGGATGCAGGACTCAATCCCAGGACCCTGGGATCATGACCTGAGCTGAAGGCAGCTGCTGAACCAACTGAGCCACCCAGGCATCCCAACAATTATAATTTTAAAACAAGAGGTAACAATAACAAAAATGGTTGTGCAATCAGTGTCTATAAAATTACTCCCTTAGATTCCCCCACCCAAATAAGCTATGGCCCTCTTCTTAAGGCAGACAGACACATGTAAATACTTGTAAGCCAGTATGCAAACCACTGTATGTCTGAGACGCATAAGATTGTATAAGATTACAAAGGGGGGCATTGTTCTGGCAGCAGTCATGGATATTTTCTCAGATGATTCTTGAATTGGTTCTTTTTTTTTTTTTTTCTTGAACTGGTTCTTAAAACCTAAGTAGGAGTCCTGCAGACACATGGGGCTTTCCACATAGAAGAGAGCATGTCTATAGGCTGGGAGTTTGAAAATGGAGTTTGAGCAGTAAAGAGTAATTCAATATGGATGGAGGGCAGGATGTGGCTGAGCAATGCTTGAAGAAGGCCACAAACATAAGCTGGGTCCAGACTGTTAAAGACTTATTTTTCAGAGAGCTCCCTGAAATCAGTGCACAGACTGATTCACTTTACTCTTAAATTCGGAAATATTTTTTGAATATCCACTAGGCATTAGGTTTTTACTAAGTGTGAGAATTTAATGATAACCAAGAAATATAGAGACCTTGCCTTTTTGGAGACCTGATTCTAGTAGTCTTAGAGAATTTTTTTCTTTCTTCTCAAGAAAAATAAGAAATAACAAACTATAATATGATTTGTAGGTAGTTAGCATTAAGAATTGATAAAATTAAATGTTGCTAAAGGACCAGTGGTTCAAATCTACAGTTAAGAGCAGCCTGAACATTCCATACTTTGAGGAATACTTGAGAAGGGTGGAAATATATAGATAGAGCCAATTTTTCTTAAAATCAACATTGAAGTGGAACAAAATAGAAAACTCAGAAATAAACCCACATTTATATGGTCAGTAATCTTTGACAAACCAAGAGAGAACATCCAATGGGAAAAAAAGAGTCTCTTCAAAAATTGATATTGGGAAAACTGAACAGCAACATGCAGAAGAATGGAACTGGACCATTTTCTTACACTGCACACAAAAATAAATTCAAAATGGATTAAAGAACTAAATGTGAGAACACAGGTAGTAACTTCCTTGACATCAGCCATAGCTACTTCTTTCTAGATGTGCCTTCTGAGGCAAGAGAAATAAGAGCAAAAATGAACTATTGGGGCTATATCAAAATAAAAACCTTCTCCACAGCAAAGGAAACAAACAAAAAAAAGCTAAAAGTCAGCCTACTGAATGGGAGAAGATATTTGCAAATGACATATCTGATAAAGGGTTAGTGTCCAAAATATAAAAAGAATTTATACAATTTATACAATTGTATAAATTATACAACTTATACAATTCAATATCCTCCCCCCAAAACCCCCAAATAATGTAATTAAAAATAAATAGCAGAAGGCATGAACAGACATTTCTGTTGAAATGACTTCAAGTCATCCAGGTGGCCAACAGACACATGAAAAGATGTGCAATGTCACTTGTCATCAGGGAAATGCAAATCCAAACTACAATGAAATATCACCTCATACCTGTCAGAATGGCTAAAATCAACAACACAAGAAACAACAGATGTTGGCAAGGATGTGGAGAAAATGAAATACTCTTGCACTGTTGTGGAAAATAGTACAGAGTTTCCTCAAAACTAACAATCACAACACTGGGTATATATTCAAAGAATACAAGAACACTAATTCGAAGGGATACATGCACCCTGATATTTACAGCAGCATAATTTACAATAGCCAATTATGAAAGCAGCCCAAATGTCCTTGATAGATGCATAGATAAAGAAAATGTATATATACAATGGAATATTATTCAGCCATAAAAAAGAATGCAATCTTATTAATTACAATGATATGGGTAGAGCTAGAGAGTATAATGTTAAGCAAAATAATTTAGTCAGAGAAAGACAAATATCACATGATTTCACTCATATGTAGAATTCAAGAAACAACACAGTGAACAAAGGGGGGAAAGAGAGAGAGAGAAAGAGAGGGAGAGAAACCAAGAAACAGACTCTTTTAACTGTAGAGAACAAACTGATAGTTACCAGAGGGGAGGTAGGTGGGAGAATGGATGAAATAGGTGATGAGGATGTAGGCGTGCACTTGTCATGATGAGCACTCTGTGATGTATGGAAGTGTTGAATCACTATACTGTACACCTGCGACTAACAGAATATTGTATGTTAACTAGACTGGAATTTTTTTAAAAAATTGAAATAGCTGCAGCATTTATTCTTCTTTCAGTTGTCTTGAAAGTAGAGAGTTAATTTGTTTAGCTCATCCATCTGGCTAGTTATTTCCTTCTCCGTGTTATATTTCCATCACGAGGCGACTAGTAACTATCAACATGACTAGAGAGTCACGGGTCAGTGTTGGCACACTAAACTGTGAACCTTATCTTTTTTATCTTTATTTTTTAAGATTTTATTTATTTATTTGACAGAGAGGAGAGAGATCACAAGTAGGTAGAGAGGCAGGCAGAGAAGAGGGGGAAGCAGGCTCCCTGCTGAGCAGAGAGCCCAATGTGGGGCTCAATCCTAAGACCCTGAGATCATGATCTGAGCTGAAGGCAGAGGCTTTAAGCCACTGAGCCACCCACGCGCCCCAAACCTTATCTTTTTTAAAGAATTCTCTTAAAACTAAGAAAAAGAAACAGAAAAGGAAAAATTGATTACCCTTAAAACAGTAGTAAAAGCAAAGATAATTTCCAAAGAGCTATAATATTTTTCTCTTTGTTTTCCCCTAGAGCTAATTTTAAGCAAGAAACTGTTCTCACATCCTCTAAAGAACATCACTTTAAATAACCCCTGCTCAAACTCTCCCCAAATTCTTGCATAAGGTCAGGCTATTCTTATTCTTTTCTTGAAATTCTTCTGCTCTTGAGGACTTAGGCGAGCCCAAAACTATGTATAAACTAGAGCTTTCTGTTTTTCTCAATTAGCCAGTTTAAGATTCTTCTTCTGCTTTTCTATGTTCACTTTTTCTTCTAGAAAGAAATCTTACTGTTCTCTTATCCATCGTGTTGTTTGTACTTTGTGTATGAGGGAGTCTTCTTTGTTTAAGTGCTCTGAGTGCTGTACCTTCCCATATAAGCTATTTTGAAATACAAAAAGATTTATTTCAGAGATTCATATACTGTTATTATTAGAATAAAACTTACAGCTCATCCTTTGATATGCCCCCAATCCAATATGCATGTCTTCTACATCTTCCCATTGAGTGCTTAAAGAGCTTCTGTTTGAACATCCCTGAGGACATCTCTGCTACTTACAACTCTTGCTACTCTACATAGCGATGACATTTAGATGAGGCCACTTCCCACTGCAATTTCATGGTCTCCCAGTAAATTCCCCCCACTAATACTCATTGATCCCTGGGGACAAACAGAATAAATGTGATCCACTTCTCCACAGCAACTCTCTACCCATTCACAGGGACCCATGTTGTCTCTTTTGACATTGTCCTTCCTCATATCCTTCCAGAACCTGATGGTGAGGCCCCTCTCAGTTCTGATTATCTGCAGGCAATGTTCTTGGTTTTTATAGGCCTCTATTATGTGTTGTCACCAGATACAGTCTGGTCAATGGAGCAAGAGTCTTATTTTGTTTTTATCCTTTACTTGTTTAATATGCCTATTGTGTAAACTACATGAAATCTGCGATAAAATTTACATTTTAAATAGTCATTTCATTATTTTACTTTTTCAACTCAGGGCTTTTTTTTTCTTAAAGATTTTACTTAATTATTTGACAGAGAGAGAGATCACAAGTAGACAGAGGGGCAGGCAGAGGGAGAGGAGGAAGCAGGCTCCCTGCTGAGCAGAGAGCCCGATGCAGGGATCGATCCCAGGACCTGAGGATCATGATCTGAGCCAAAGGCAGAGGCTTTAACCCACTGAGCCACCCAGGCGCCCCTTGGGCTTTAAGAATATTATAAAACTCCTGAAAATCTTTCACATATTGCTGTTAAAACACACCTTTCCACTAAGTTTTTAAGTTATCATACAAGAACCTATAAGAACCAAAATGGAATAGCCATTTACACTCAGTCTCATCCTCACCATATACAAATCATTAAATGGAACAGAAATCTTTTGAGCTCATTTTGGAAAGATTCACAAGTGAGTTTTCATTTGTTCTGTGAAAGTTGAAAAATGACAATTTTATTCATTTTTCTATTAGTATAAAAAGTGTGGCTACATTATGTCAAGAATGAGTAATTTAAAAATAGGTCGTCTGTCTGTATTGATGACTGTTTTTGAGGTGGTCCTGGTGGCTATACAGTGGAGCCTCCTGGAAGAAATAATTTTAGTGTCTGGCACTCCTTTTCTTTTCTGGCTATGCCAAGACCTGAACTTCCCAGAAAAGATACCTATTTTCTCCCTTACTCACCTGCTCTTTGACGAAAAGCTGATTGGGAGATGTTCCATTCAGATCATGCCTGCCCCATTTAAGCAAGGGATCAGTAAAGTCGATCACACACAGGCACTTGTGAAAGAGCTGATAGCTCAGACTCCAGACCCTACTCTTGCTAGATCAATACCCACCGCAGCAGTGTGGCTATTGACTTAGAATTCATTGCCATAAATACAGTTTGTCAGCCTTCCAGAGAGAAGAGTTCCATGATCAACCTAAAGACTGGCTCACTCCTGTGATTAGTCATTCCCACCTAATTACAGTAAATAGTTGATTACCTCAGGATTTCCAGACCTTACTCACTTGTGAGAAGCAGTGAGGTGTGGAAATGAGTCCACACTACATGCTTAGTATTATGGTAGTTCTGCTACTGTCACATGCTTTATAGGCATATGTCCATGAGCTTAATTTGGTAGAACTTTGAAATGACATGGCTTCTGCCTTTAATGAAGGAACATCTTAAGTTTTAATGATCTTTTTACCAAAGAGCTGATCCTTTGGTAGATAAAGGGCAATATATTATTGTAGAAGTGAAGTTATACTTTATTTACACCTCTTGAACCCTTTAAGAATTCATAGAGCAAGATTCCAAGGATCCATTATACCCTGATGATATCACTTAGGATGCCAAAAGGGAAAGAAGTATATAGTGGTGGAAAAATCTTTGTGTTAAAATGCTATATTGTTTGTAGTGAGTATAAAATACTGCAGAGATGATGGATTCCATATTCCAGCATGGGAAAAATGCAACTCAATTTAAAACAGTACATTTCTAGTAGTATACTGATTTGGATTAAAATGACACACTCAAAACAAGTCATTCCCAGTTGACTGGCTTCCTTAGCTGTGTGGTCCCTGCACCCTGTTCTTATCAGAAATGGCAAGATGCCCTCTCTTTGAATAATGTCGAATTGTACACAGAATCATGTCTGCTTCCAGTAAGCCTTTGGGGTCACTACAGTTACAGGAACAAGTCTTTGTGCCTCAGACATGTAAATAAATAGCACTTTAGTATTTCATATGCTCATCAATTTACAAGTGTTCCACCCCAGGGCAACTTGGTGATTGAACATGTGTCTTGGCTCACAAACTGGTTTTTCTTTTATTTGCTCTAGCCCTGGTAGAGTCCCAATTGTTCCTCACTCTTCTCACTCACATTGCCCTTTCTCCCATTACTCTATTCTGACCTTTGCATAAAATGGAAGAAATATATTTGATTGTCAATATATCTCTCAGTGAGTAGTACTATTAAGGGGCAAAGTATTTCTACTTAAAAGTCTGGTTCCAGGCAATGGAGACATTTCAGAATTGGTGCTTAGATTACCAAGCTATCCCCTCTGGTATCAAGAAGCAGTCTGCCTGGTTAAAAAGTCAGAAAATAACCTTCACCAAGGAGATTAGATTTTGCCTTGTCATCTTTGCAAAGATTAACATGCATGAGCATTTCCCAAGATTCTATGGAATAATTGGTGGATGAAAGATGGAAACCCAGTCATTGTTGTCCCCATGGAGAAGAGATAAGGAGTCAGAGTGAGCAGCTGCATGAATGGATGCATTAAGCTGATATTAAAATTACCAAAGTGGTTAAGAAATCCACTAATAACACCTTGCAAGGTTCAGGGGAAGAATTGACTTAGGGAGTTCAGGAAATTCCACACCTGGCTTCGTGCAGTAAACCCCAAAGTCATTATGAAGAATTAGTTAAGCCCCCTTGTTCCTTATACATTTATTTTCCTTGATCCTATTTAGTTCTTTCTTCAATTTGCTAAGACGCAGGTGTACACTGATCTCAGCGGCCCATGAATATTTGAAAACTAAACTTCCTTGTCTCAAATCACTGCCTTAAATTTGTATTGTCTGATCACTTAAGCTCAAAGAAACCTTTGGGATTGCTTCAGTTTAGAGAGAGAAAAGGTAGAAATATTCTGGTAGAAAAAGTAGAAATATTCATAATTATACTCCTTCTCAGTGTCATTGCTAATTTAGTATGACAACAGAGTTCATTCCTATCACAAATATTTGTTTATTGAGTATATACTATGTTTTAATACTTGGTGTGGTGCTGGGGTGCCTGGGGTACCTGACTCAGCTGGTTGAGCGTCCAACTTTTGGTTTCAGCCCAGGTCATGATCTCAGGGTTATGAGATCAAGCCCCAAGCTGAGCCCCCCCATCAAGCCCCATATCTGGCTTGATGTTTAGTGCAGAGTCTACATGAGATTCTTTCCCTCTTCCTCACCCTCTGCCTCTCCTCCCCCCTTTTCCTCTCTCAAATAAAAAAAAATACTTGTTTTGGTGCTGAAGATCACGACCATGAAGAAGACAGTGACCTCTATTTTTATAGAGTTTATAATCTAATGAGAAGATAAAGACACATAAGCAGGGGATTTTAATATGTAATAGTAATCCTTTTACTATCACATGTAAATCAATCACATGTAATAGTGATCCTTTTGAAAATAAAAACCATTTTCATGATAACTTTTAATCCCGTATTTCTCCTTCCCACACTAATTTAATTTTGTACAGATAACACGATGTAACTGATGACAGAACATAATCATTGATTTTTGTCAATGGCACTTGATTGGATACCATAATGAATGCTGGAAATACAATCCAAAAGAACTTCAGTGTATTAAAGAAATGCTTATCAAAGTCAGCAAGGACAACCTTGAATTGTATAGAAAGACACAGATTATACATGTTGTAGATACCAGCATTTTTCTTTTTCTTTTTTTTTTTTTAAAGATTTTATTCATTTGACAGAGAGAAACACAGCGAGAGAGGGAACACAAGCAGAGGGAATGGTAGCGGGAGAAGCAGGCTTCCCACCGAGCAGGAAGC
Source organism: Procyon lotor (assembly GCA_028646535.1). NCBI lineage: Eukaryota > Metazoa > Chordata > Mammalia > Carnivora > Procyonidae > Procyon > Procyon lotor. Next base: position 67,191,651 of record CM053613.1, read on the forward strand.
CTGATGTGGGGCTCGATCCCAGGACCCCAGGATCATGACCTGAGCCAAAGGCAGACGCTTAACGACTGAGCCACCCAGGTGCCCTGATACCAGCATTTTTCTTATGGGTTCTCACCCTCCCTTAACAATGAGCTACCTATGAGCATTTATTAAATGCCTACTGTGTACCACACACAATACCTGAGGAGACTTTTACGTATTAGAGAGGAATGGTTGTCAATGTTAGGATGCAGTTAAAAAAAGACATGGACATGGTTTTACTAAAAGTCATAGATTATAAAATATCAATATATTGATATTTCCCAATGAGTGTCCTCCCCACTATAGCAATAGAATTCAATAAGTATATATTAAACAACTACTACAGGCAAAACTCATGTACTTTGAAATCCTACAACCTAGGAGAGGATTGTGTATACATTTAATTTTATACAAAGAACTAAAGAAATGCTATAAAAATGCTACAATTATGATTCCACTGGAGTACAACGGAATCAGAGATCAACACACACACACACACACACACACACACACACACACACACACACATCGTGAAAGGCTACATGAAGGAGTTGACATTTGAGCTACACCTTCCAGAAGAATCTTGGCAAGTAGTGAAGCTAATTCCCTGTGGGAATCAGCCTAAATAAAGCCACAGGCACATGTAAGTGCATCAAATGGGAGGGTCATTATGAGTATGCCAGCAGAAGAAGGTTCTGAAGAGAGGATATGGTGAGATAAGGAGCTGAAGAGCTAAGATGAGGACAGGCTATCAGCACAGATTTTGAATTTCATTCTTTCAATACAGAATCATTGAAGGATCTTGAGAATGGGGACTTCTGTGTTTATGAACCTCCTCATGGAGGCAAAAGGAAGGATGATGTGGAAAAGCCTATGTCTAGGGGGAATTTATGAGGTTATTATAGCTCATTATAACTTTGTCATTCTGAGAAGATGTGGTCTGAAGTACAGCCGGGGTGGTCATTGTCGAGGACTGAAACAATGGACATGAGCTTCACCTGTGAATAAGTGAAGTCTAGTTAAGCTGAGAGAGGCACATGGAGTTATACTAGCTTCTCTCCTCACTTGAGACAGGCAGCCTACCTCCTTAAGAAGCAAACAAAAGTACATTTATATCTGGAACAGATTTTGTTCCTGAATTCAGTAATTTAAAAATGCTTGTAAAATTTTTCTTTTTTCTAAAATGATAACTTGTATTATTCTGGATGTTGTTTTCTTTTCCTTTATTTTTATATTATTATGGTCCATACAAGACGTTGATTATTGTTGTTATTATTGTAATTCTTAAAATTACATTTTCTTTGAATCATAAATCAATGGATTATTTTCCCTCAAGGCACTTCTATTTAAAGAGCCAGATCGATTTTTACAGTATATGCCAACAATAAATCATTGGGCCTTATTTTTTCCTCCTGAAGACTTTTGGATCAGGATTATTATTATCATTATTTATTATTTATTGAGTGCTGTCAGTGAGCTCAGCAGTATACAAATATAAATGGATAAACATCATCATTAAATTTGTTTCCAAAAGGAGCAGGTGTTTATCATGAAAAAAAAAAGGTATTTGAATTACCAAAATAATGTCCATTAGTGGTTTTCATTTCCTGGAAAATATTCTTTGTGGTCATTCAATTCCTGTGGCATTTCAAGTGGAATAAATGGGGGGCAATCTCTCATTTCTGGCTCATTTCCAAATTGAGAATTACCTCCTGCTTTTTGGAAGTTATCCTTAATTTAATTGAATTAGTTTTAGGTTGATAACTTCTAAGATTTTCTCTTCATTAATGACTTAAAAAGCCCAACTCATTTTTCAGGGGAGAAGCTTCACTCACTCCTTGGCTTTGTCCCCTTGGCCAGCTAAAAGGAAGCTGGACCACCCAGGAGTTGCCTTTTTTTATGCCATTTATGATGGTTAATAAGAGGAGGGATTATAGCCTGGGCAATACAGGTCTAGAATTCTCCTGATTTCACCAAGCTTGAGTTGGAAAGAGACAAGTTCTATCATGAAAAACCTAGAAGAATTCTGTGGTAGCCCCCTTTCTCTTGCCACCCCTTCAAGGACCACAGTCAACAAAAGCATTCCCCATCATTTTTCTGGGTCAGATGTATGCAGTATCTATGTATCCATTGAGCCATTTTCCCTCAAACTCCCCTATGATCGGTGTTAGCAGAAAAGAAACATAAGGCCAGTAAAACTAGTCATTTATCTCTAACTTTTATCTTAGTCACTTGTTTTTAACTATTTCCAAACATCATATGAACAAAGCTATAAAAGAATAAAAGAAAAAGCAGAATCAACTAATGGGTTGATTTGAGGTCGCCAAACAATAATAGCAAGCACAGCTAACATTTGTTTTGAGTTTAGTATTTTGCAAAATACTCTCCCTTATTACCTCAACTTATATTCACAACAATCCTGAAAGGAAGGGTAAAAGCATGTAATATTCAGCATCTCAAATCCATGAAAGAGGAAACAGAGACTCAGAGAAGTTAAGTGTCTTGCCCACAGTTAAATAACTACTATGTTGCAAAATTGAAACACTGTCTCTTTTTATTACTTATGATCAAATATGACCAAGTAATGACCAATGAACAGGTAACCAGGAGTAGAAACAAAGGAAATAAGAAGCTATGGATATTGGGGAGGGTATGTGTTATAATGAGCACTGTGTATTATAGACTGATGAATCACAGACCTGTACCCTTGAAACAAATAATACTTTAGATGTTAATTAAAAAAGAAAAAAGAAACAAAGGAAATACGAGGAATGTAGTTAATCTTTAGGAAGTACTTGTTAAGGGCAAGGATGATGGAACTGCTGAATAAATGACTTTTAAACATCCTTCTAGATCTATCGCAAGCAGTTAATCTGATAATCTCATATGACTTAGATCTGTTTATCTTCCCAGAACTAGATAGAAACCTTTTCATGTATATATTATGACTTACACTGGGAAATGGACCTATTTGTAGATAGGGCTATCAACCTGCAAATGAGCTTCTCTCCCTGTCAAAATTTGGAAAAGCATTCAGAAAAACTAAGATGTTAGTATTCTTGGCTCTGGCTTTGGAAGAGCAATAACTCTGACCAAGAAGGAAATAAATCTGCCTTTTCATCTACTTTTCTAAATGAACAAAGCCAAACCTTTAAAATCAAATGCTTCACAGGGGCCTTATGTGCATTGCATCCCTTTAACTGGCATTTAATGAGCATATACTATGTGCAATGATGTTTCATTGTTCTTTTTTACTGCACCTACCTCAAATGAATATGACTTCAACTTTGCCTCAGGATTAAATAGTGGACAATTCAGGTGTTTCTGTATAGCTCTAAGGTTTTCTACCAATGACTATATGCAAGTTTCAACAAGCAATATCCATGGATATGTCAATGGAAATCTGTGAGAATTTAAGAGATAGGAAGAGTTATACAGAGAGATGTTCATTCTTTAGTAGAAAACAGAATTTATTTTGTTCTAATGATTTCCCATGTTGTGAAATATACATTTAACTTTATAAATTGGCATCAACAATCATTAGCAAGAAAGCAACAGGGAAAAACTCTTATAGCTCCCTAATAAAAAGACCAATTTTAAAATGACCAAAGAATATGAATAGATATTTTTCCAAAGAAGATGTACAAATGGCAAATAAGCATATGAAAGATGTTAAGCATCAGTAATCACTAGGGAAATACAAACCCAAACCGTAATGAGATATCACTTTACACTCACTGGAGTGGCTATCATAAAAAAGGAGAGATAATAACAATTGTTGAAGAGAAAACAGAGATATTGAAACCCTTATATTAATGTAAAATAGTGCAGCTGCTTTCAAAAAAAGCCTGGTAGTTCCTCAAAGTTTCAAACATAATTACCTTATGAACCAGCAGTTTCACCCCATTTATATACCCAAGAGGAATAAAAACATAAGTCCACACACACAAACACACACACACACTTAAATATCAGTGTTCATAGCAACATCATTCATAATGGCTAAAAAGTGGAAACTGCCCAAATGTACAATTGATGAATGAATACATGAGCAAGTGGATGAATCGTTAGGTAAAATGTGGTATACCCATATAAGGTATGTGGTATACCCATATAAGGTATGTGGTATACCCATATAAGGTATGTGGTATACCCATATAAGGTATGTGGTATACCCATATAAGGGAATATTATTCAGCAATAAAAAGAAATGAAGTACTGATACATGTTACAACATGGATGAGCCTTGAAAATGAAAGCCAAATGAAAGATGCTAGTTACAAAATACCACATATTGTGCAATTTCAGTTATATGAAATGTCCATAATAGGCATATCTATAAGAAAGAAAGTAGATTAGTGATTACCTAGGGCCAGGGGATGGTTTGGGAGATTGGGGATAAGCTAAAATATACAGAATTTCTTCTTCAGGGAGATTAAAATGTTCTAATTGATTGTGGTAATGGTTATGTAACTTTGTGAATATACTAAAATCCATTGAATTATACATGTTAAGTGGATGAATATATTATATGAAGTATACAAACCAACCAGGAAGCAACCAGAATTCATAGACAGTGGTCATTCCAAGATATCACCAAAACATTTGTGATGCACATTGATTCCCTTCTTCCTTCCTCTTTCTTTAATCTCTTGGAATGACTCTGTAAAAGGAAACAATTATGTTTGTACATGCTGCCTTGCAAGATGGAAGCAAGTTTATATACAGCTTTTCATCTCTTGTCTCCGTGGGGAAATTTTAGATGTTAGGGACTGATAATAGCTTGGAGCAAATTCCCAGCTGGTCACAGCATGTTTGGACTCTGGTTTTCAGGATTGGAATTCATCAGGAACTTTTGTGTTTGCTGCTGTCTGTAGGATTATATCTTTACTGATCCCGCCTATTTGTGACCAATAGGAATTATGTGGAAATGATAAAGCCCTTTGGAAAGAAAATCCAGAATCTGGCGAAAACATAGCCAGGTCCTACTAGGGGAGGATGAAGCATCTGTGCTCAATACAGGAAACAACCATTTCTTGTTTTCCTTGTTCAATTAAAAGAATGTTCAATTGCCTTAGCTATAAGCAGCCTCTAGGGACAAATGTGGCTTTCCCCCAATTGCTTCAGCAACTGGTTCATTTGGGAATCAACCATGAATTGATTGCAGCCATACCTGATGAATATCCTCTAATTTATATAATTTATATTAAAATGTTGGTAGTACACTATACAATAAAATGGCAAAAGGAAATAATGGGTAAGGAAGAGGAGGAGGCATGGGACTCTGAGATCCTGTGTAGCCTCAGAATAGCCCAGACACCTGATAGGCTGGGATATTGGAAGGACTTCTATTTGTAACCCAGAAGAGAAAAGGACCACATGGCTTCTCAATATTTCAGTATTTCTAACAAAGGATACTGCATTTATTTATCAGGTAAAATTTAGCTGATACAATGTACACAATACTTCCTAATTAAAAGTCACTTTTTAGTAAGTGTTAAAATATAGGAGATGGATATTGAAGGAAACACTAAATGCCAGAAATTGCCAGTATGAATATATTCTAGAGCTTTCTGCCTTGATCTTCAGTTTTCTCATCTATTAAAAAAGCGAGTATTTAGGCCAGATGAGTCTTTAAATCCAATTACAAACCTAATATTCAGAAGTTATTTAGGCCTATGAAAAACCATAGGGTTTTCTGTTTCTTTATCCAGGTCTTGATTTATTCATTATGTAGCAATATATAATGAACACTTATTATATGTTGACCACGGTGCTAGAGCTGGAACCACAGAAGTGGTCCTCATGGAGGGAGAAATTAAGCAAGCAAATATACAATTTATAGAGTGTAATGATTACACCAAAGGAAGTAAATAGGTGATGTGACTGAGAGGAATACAGGTGCAGGTAAAGCTTCATTTTAGGATGGACATATAAGAGGAGACTTCTCTGGGAAGGTGATATCTGACCCAGGGCTGAAGAAAAGAAACAAATCAGTCATTCAGAACTTCAAGAGACACAACAGGTGGAGAACAGCAAGTTCCAAGCCCTGAGAGGAGCAGAAAGAAAACATGGGATAAGAGGTCGCCAAGTCAGAGATAGTGAAGGGGAGCTGACCTACATTTAAGAATGATCACTAGCTATTTGGTGGAAGATGAATTTGGGAGGTGAAACTGGAAGCAGAAAGGCCAGCCAGGAGTCTATTTTATAAGGCAAGGTGACAGGAGGTGGCATCTTGGGCAATGGTAATAGTAGCAGAGTTGGAGAAGAGAAGGCAAATTTTAAAAACATATTGGAAGGAAAACATAAAAGCATAGTGTTGGATGGGATGTTGGGGTGAAGGAAGGGAAGGAAAAAAGGATGAGTATATGGGTGGATGGACCGTTGACCAGATGAGGAAGAGCTGGGAAAAGCATGTCTGAAAGTTAGGGACAGGTGGAAGACAAAGGCCAAATGATCTGTTTTGGATGTACAAAGTTTGTGCAGGGATATCTTCAGAAACAGAAGCTGAGATAGCACATGCATAGTTCTGCATGCAAGTCCAATGCTAAGATGGTTTTCTACTTATCAAAGCACAGAAATCCAGCCTGGACAAGGAGTGAGAGGTGGAAAAGTAACGTATTCAGGGTACATACACCATGTCACATCTAGATGCAGCAGAATTTCACCAATGGGGATAATTTAAAGACCTTCCATCTATAATTTTGGGGAAGATAAAGTACCTATAGTTAAAAATAGAAAGCAGAAGGCAAAATTCTCATCATTTTCCAATTATTAAATTTCTTTTCTAAAGTCTGGATGCTCAGCCTTCTGTATTTTATTTTATTTTTTTAAATAAACTCAGAGAAAAAGAGTGAAAGAGTGACCACAAGCAGGGGGAGTGGCAGGCAGAGGGAAAAACAGACTCCCTTCTGAGCAAGGAGCCTGATGAGGAACTCCATCCCAAGACCCTGGGATCACGTCCCGAGCCCACGGTAGATGCTTAACTGACTAAGCCACCCAGACATACCAGCCTTCTGTATTTTAAAAATGTTTTCATATAAACATATTTTTCTAAATATTTTTTCTATCCCCTGTATCTATGACAGTTTCCTCTTACCTTCCCCTAGGATAAATCTCAAACTATTTTTTAATTCAATCTTTTACTATCTATGAAGAAGAAATAAAGATTTTTCCCTATTTTTCTTTTTGTTTGTTTCTTTTTCTTTCTCTCCCCCTCCCAAATTAACCTTGTGACAATACAGATAGTTATGGACTTGATAATAAGAGGGCAGACACGAACATCTTCTTCTATTGTTTTTCACAGACATTATTTTATCCCGAATAGTGACTTTCACACAAAGAGTCAATGGTAAGGACAAAAGTGAAGAGAGACTTGCCCAAATATTTGCTCCCGAAGGTAGGAAATCTCCGTCTACTGTAAGAAGCTACCTGAACCAAAGCTCAATCAATTCCTAATGGTAATTGTGATGTCAGTTTCCTGGGAGGTAATTTCATTCTCTGCCATTCACCCGATCCTGGCCAGAAATGAACCTCTTTGTTGACTGGTGTCATTTCCTCTTGAGAAAAAAGACTAGTAATATTTTAAAGGTTGGAAGCTAGGGAAAATATTCTTGGACCTTCAACTGGGAGAGAAGTTTTCAAAACCTGTTTTCTTTTGTCATTCAGAGATGACTCACTGTTCTGGAGCATCATGCTTCAGAAGTAAAATGACTTGGAAGTGTGTTTTGGCTCTATCAATTGTCAGCTGTGGTCTGGGACAGTTTATTTCATCCTTCTTAGCTCTAGTTTTACCTTTTTATCAGTTGGGAAATATAAAAACCTATGTGACAGTTGCATCTGTATTACTTACTTCACAGGGATATTATAAAGATCATGAGAAATAAAGGATATGCTAACCCTTAGAAAATGCTGTACACAGTATATGCATAACAGTATACCTGACACTGGGGAAGAAGATGAGCTATCACATTTTCTAAACATGATAGCTATAGTAGATTACATTGTACAGCTGCCAATGGCCCATTTTTTGAAAGAGCTTAAAGACCCAATTTATCTTAACTGTTTGCTACTTTTGGCATCTGCTCACACCCCTCTCTTGGTGAGCAGAAGGGGAGGTGTGGTTTGGAGGAGAATCTGAAGAGAGGGAAACAGTCAGATTAGGCAAAGATTAGAGATTGGGTGGATATGTAAGTTTGTGGCAGGCAGCTCACTGGTCCAGCATCTGGCTGGTAGAACGCTCAATAGAAATCCTCAGACCTGAAGCCAATGAACTGCAGAGCTGATTTTTGAAGTTTGGCTCTAGTCTATCCAGGATTTTCTTGCAGAATTCATGCTTAAACTGAAGAGAATATCTGAGCAGAAGCAACCTTGAGGAGACCTATACCCAAGTGGAAAGATAAGGGAAGTGTATTTTGGTGAGAGCATAAGCGCCAGTATGAAAATGCAGTTTTAGGTACAAGTCCAAGTGCAGTATCTGACCACCAGTGCCCACCTCCACTACAACCGCTCTGGCGGGCAGGGATTACCACAACTGCTTCCTGACTATCCTCCCTGCTGCTACCCCTGTCCCCCACAATCTGTTCTCAATATAGCACCCTTTGTGATATCAATCAGATTATATCGCTTCTCTGCTCATAGTGGTACAATGGCTCCCCATTCTACTCAGTAAATTCCCAAATCCTAATGGGCTCTGTATCTTCTAGGATCCCCCTCTACATACACAGAACCAATTCCTCTTTACTTCTATCCCTATTCCCCCCTTCTTCACTGTTAATGGCCACACTGATTACCTTGTTGTTCTGTGGATACCCCAGGCATACTCTGGTCTCAGGGCACATGCTATGGCTTTCTAAAATATTTTTTCCCTAAAGATATGCATGGGTGGTCCTCTCAGCTGCTTTTAATCTTTGTTTAATTTCCACCTTCTCAATGAAGATTACCCTGACAATCATATTTAAAATTATAGACTTCCCTTCAGCCCCTGTCCCCTTACCTTTCTCCATTTGAAAAGTTTTCTATAATATTTAATACCATTTAAAAAGCTTTCTTTTTTTTCTTTTTTTAAAAAGATGTTATTTATTTATTTATTTATTTGACAGAGAGAGAGAGAGAGAGATCACAAGCAGGCAGAGAGGCAGGCAGAGAGAGAGGGAGAAGCAGGCTCCCTGCTGGGCAGAGAGCCCAATGCAAGGCTTGATCCCAGAGCCCTGAGATCGTGATGTGACCTGAAGGCAGAGACTTTAACCCACTGAGCCACCCAGGCACCCCCATTTTAAAGGCTTTCTGATTGGCTTATTCATTATGCTATTGATTATGGCTTGCCTGCACCTTCTAGAATAGAATATATAAGGACAAGGATCTCTGCCTGTTTTATTCATGGGTGTAACCAAAGCATCTAGAACACCTGGACATTGTAGACACAATAACTATTTGTTGAATGATGGAGAGCAGAAGTCACAAAGTAACCTAGGAGCTAGACAAAGATAGTGAAGAGGCATAGGACAGACAAGGCCTTTTCCCTTTATCATTCCCTTCCCCAATCTCATTCCTCTTTCTCTCTTTTCTCAGCTCTCTTTCCTCTCCTGTGGCCAGCTTTGCCCCATCTTGTGTGAGCATCCACTCCAAAGGCCGGCTGAGGCAGGCAAGGGGCCTGAACTTGAATGACTTTTCACTGTTAGGTCACAGATATACTCACAAATAAATACACAGCCAAAAGGCACAAGCAAATGAGTCATGTGCCCTTGAAATCTACACTTTGGGAGACCAGGTATTTCTTCCCTGTTGTGTTCATTCCTCCCTAATACTTGTAGAAAACTTAACTTTATGGAATTACATGCACAAGCTGTAGCTCATCCTTTTGTACATCATCAGAAGTAAAAATCTGACTTTCTTCAGAGTAGGACCACTTTTGGGAAGCAGTTGAATGTCACAGAAATTCAAGCCTGACACACAAGCTAAAGAATCAAGCTGATAATACCTATTTGGATCAGAGCCAGAATAACCACAAAGGCTTGAGGCTAGGTTTCTGGTCTGAAACCTACTGTGGAAATACTCAAAGGGCACTATAGATGCCCATAACTGTGGTTGTATCATCACTGGAATAAGTACATATGCTGTCAAAGTGACTACTTTGACAAACAGTACTCATGGGTGTCTTCTAAGAATTGAATATTAGAAAAATTCTATTATCATAACTCCTACATTTTACAGAATTCACAAGCCATCTGAATTTAAGTTTCTGCATTTGTGGAATGGGAAGAAAGATTTCTTTCCACATAATGCTAAGAAAATGGGAGTATGAGGAGCAGAAGGTATACCTGTCATAATTCCACCAAAGAAAGGTAACCATATCAACCATGAATCGTTTTTTTATTCTGAAATGAAGTAGTCATGGGGACAGAGAACCAAAATAAACTATTTTTCTTGCTTTTCATTTTTCTGTCCATTCCCCACCTCCTCCTTTGTCATTGAGTTTTCTTAGTAGCTTTATCCTTCTGGATTATTCTTTATGCACAATTGATCTCTAATTTCCCACACCCCCCACATCCCCACTGTGCCACCATTTTGTCCTTCCTGTTGGAATCCATTGTAGATGGCTGTCTGCCTTCCCTGAGATTGGCTAGAGCCTGCAGCAGCTCTCATAAAGGCCCCGCTGACACAGTGAAATAAAGTCAGAAAGCTGCATTAATTTAAGTGGTTTTTCTTCACATTTAGGACTGCTATTATAATGTTGATGGTTGGTAATAAAAGACCTTTTAGTGTGGGAAATCAAATAATCTTATACAAACATAAATGGGTCTGGACAATGATTATCCTAATGTAATTGGAGAATGAACTCTGATTATGGGTGTCAGTTCTTGCCTTTCTTAAGGTACTGTAGGGCTAATCTTGCGATTGATAGATTGACACTCTTTGTAAGGTGTGGAGTTGATTATTAATATGCTGCATTTTTTACATTTGGCTTCTCTGTAGCTAAGACTTTTTTGAGGATGAGTTTTGATAGCTCCATAGTTTTAGTTTTGTAGAGGTTTCTGGAAATTTTTGATAATGAAATATCACAGGATAAAGATTGGGGAAAGAAAGTCAAGCTGATCTTCAAAGTTTCTCTATATAAAATGTGTTCATTATTCACTGACCTCCCAGGAGAAATGAAGGGAGAAAACATGTAGGATGAAACAGCGATGTCCTGTGGGAAACAATTCTCTAATGTTTGTTAGTAGACAATAATTTACCTGCCTACAGAAAGATTTCCACTCATCTGGGAAAATATCATTGCTCTATGTTAAATAACATATGGTTAAAAACTTATTTGTTGAGATTTAAGAACCTTGTAATCAATGTCTTCTATGAATGGCTGCCTAGTTGGTAACAAAGATCTACTATCCTACGAACTGAAGTGGAGCTCCCTGTCTTAATTATTTTAACTAGATAGTTAATTTAATGGGCCTGGGTTTTATAGATCTGCCAATGGTGATTTTTATGTGTACATAATAAAGGGCCAACAGACTTACACTTCCATCTAAGAGATGAGTGTTACTGCCAAGTCCAATCTTGCTACTCAGCCCATTATGCCTTTTCTCACTTTTTACCTCCTTGCAGAAAGTACTCTCTCTCTCCTTCAGCTATCCCCTTCCCCAGCCCTTCCAGGTTGCATCTCACCCACAACCCCCTCATCATACAAGGCTGGGAGCTCAAAGACCACCTCATCCAGGAAACCTCCTTTGATCTTGATAAGAAGTCAACTCCTCCTCCTCTTCTTTTCCTTTGTTATAGTAGTCATCACTCCTTCCCATTTTTGCATCATATTCATCTTTGCATCTCCCCAAACATCTAGTGGTGTCTTATTACAAAGTAGCACTCAGTGAGGGTTGAATGAGTGAGCAAACATGTTAATGAATGAATCTCAGACTGGAGCATCTGGTCACACAACTTGAAGCTTCTGTCTTTGTAACTCTCTTTTTCTGCTACAGGATTAGGGGCCAGAGCCGAAGCCCTATTTCCTCTCCTTACTTATTCAATCTCAGATCATCTCTGACAAGCTTGACAACTACAGTGAATTTTACCAAACAGGGCAATGGGTTTGTGCTGCATAAGTGAGCCTCTGTGGAGAACCGAGTAATCATATCTCAGTGTGAATGAGTGTAGGCTCAAGCATAATTGAAAAGCAGAGCATGTGTTTAGAGAGTGGATATGCTAGAAGTACCCTGCAGCTCTTTGGAATTCTTTAAGAGTTTATTTTCTCTTCAGGGTATGGGTTTCTCTCAAGCTTATAAGCTGAATAGTTGGTTTGGCTCTAACTTATACACTGCCTTTTACCTCTATTTATGTGTTTTGAATGTTTGTCTAATACCTTCAAATACATTATGAGCAAAGGCAAAAATTCAAGTCTGACAATTCTTTGCATCTCTTAAAATAACATTGCCGTGGTCTCATATAAAACACATTTTTCAAAAGTTTAGGTAGGATTTTTTGCGCAAAAAAAAAGTTTTGCGTCAGTGGTGGAGTGTAACAACTGTATGGAAAAGAAAGGTTGGGAGGAGATCTGTCTTAATGGTTTAATGAGATGATACTTATCTCATGGCAGTTGGAAGAAATTATTTTACAGTCATGAGATAATAATTCAGCAATACTATTTATTTATGCTACCTTATTTCTCAGCTCAGATTTCTGCCACCAATCAGAATGTTTTTACTTTAGGAAATTCTACAGGTTTAGGGCTCTCTTGTGTGGAGTAAAAGGTTGTCCTAGACGGTGAGATGTGACTTTACAGAATGAGGACACAGTTCGAGATTATTAACAGTTTTTTCCTCTCTCTGCTTTCTCCAGCAGAAACTGTACAGCCAGTGCACATTTCCTATTTACTTTTGGCAGAGTCCAAAAGGATTTAGCTAAAAACAGATTTCATTTCTTAGAGTTTCATGTCTACTTACAATTACTATATTGGAATTCATGAGATTTTCTTTTCAGTAGATACTTATAATCAGATATATGGACCCACAGAACATTATAATAATGTGATTTTATTGTGAGCTAGAAATGGCAATGTATGGACTCATTGCCAGTCCACCTTATACAATGGCATTGACAAAAATAGCATCTTTTCAATTTCCTTGACACACTCAGTAATCACCTTGGTTGCTTATGGGCCAGAATTTCAGACTAGCCAATTGATTTGGGGTAGGCTCCCTCATGGCTATCTAGGAAGAAAGACTTTCACTCTTCTTTGAAAGGACAGGGATTTATGGCCATTCTCAATATGCACCATAGGCACATTCTTTGACTTCAGTTTTGCCAAGTTCCTTGATAGTCTTGTAATGTAAACCTTTATTAACCACAGAGGTTTACACCCACTTAAACAGGAACTCAGCTTTTCATTTCATGTTGCTTTTCCTCAAGGTATCTTTGTGACAGGTGGCCTTGCAACTCTTGGCAGTCCTGGGAGATTCTTAGAATTCCAATATTCCTAGAATATTGATATTAATAAGAAAGAATAAGAGATCTGTTCAGCTTAGATAACCACACAAATTGCATTGCTGCATCTTTTCTCAACACTTTAAAAAGGTTAAAACGTTTTTCTAGGCCAAAATAATAAGAAATCAAGGGAATGGCTAATCTTTTGGTTCCATTTTAGCATGGATTTCAGCTACAGGAGATGAGCCATCTCTCATAAGATTGACATCTTGCAAAGGAAGCTTTCTTTTATTCCCGTTACATGGATTTTCCTCTGTGAAATGTTGAAGATGTGCCATCGGCTGAAAGCAGTGAAATTATTTAGCATTAGGGGTGGCATCACATTTTGTCTTGAAAGTCTCAAAGTGTTAAACACTTAAAGGGAAGATACAGAATAGCAATAACAGCACTTTTCAAAGAGGATGTATTTAGGAGCTTCTCCACTGGGAAAACTTGTTTCTTCATGCCAGGCCCTATTGAAGGTAGATTGGAAGAAAAGCCACACCAGGGAGGAGGGTGTTATAAGGGAGACTGGAGTATGAGAAATGAAGGGGAGAGTGAACATGAAAGCTGCCCTCCAATTATTTTGCTGAGGGATCAGTACCAGCCTGCTTTTTGAAGATGGGGTTTTGAGAAAGTGGCCAGTAATAAGAGTGCAGAATATGCCTGATTTATGTAAATCCTCACCATTTACTTGAGCACATGGATTAGTGATCACCTGATGAGAAAGGACCACCCTGGAGTTTAATTTAGAGACCAATGAATACTTCTTCTCCAGAACAATAGTATAATTGATGGGTAAAGTTTGCTTTCCCCCCCCACATCATTTTTTATTAAAACTTTTTTTTAGTTAATTATAAATTGGCATGCTGTTGTAAGAAAGTATAGTGATCCTGTGTTACTTTTACTAGTTTCTACCAGGCTATAGTATAACATCACAGCCAGGGTCAGACATATAATCCACTGATCTTATTCAGATTTCTCCAGTTTTACCCAGTTGTGTGTGTGTGTGCGCATGTGTGTGTATTTAGTTTTATGTACTTTAATCATACATGTAGGTACCTGTACCCACCATGGCAGCCAAGATATTGAACAGTTCCAGCCACATAAGGACCCCCTACATTGCTTTTCACCTCAGTCTCCACCTTCCATCCCTAACCCCTTTCATTTACCATCCCTTTTCTGTAATTTTGTCAATTTGAGAATGAAATCATACAATACATAATTTTTGGAGATTGGTTTTTTTCTCACAGCACAATTTATCTGGATTCACCCATGTTGTTGTGTGTCAATAGTTTGTTCCTTTCTCTTGCTGAGTAGTATTCCATGGTATAGGTGTGACACAGTTTATTTCACCATTCACCTGTGAAGGAAGGACATCTGGGTTATTTCCAGTTTTTGGCAATAAGAATAAAGCTGGTATAAATGTTCATGTATAAGTTGTGTGGATATGGTAACTTGGGAGAAAGAAAGGTTTTTAGATCCTAATTTCCTCCACATGTTTTTGCTTCTCTGATACTATCTGTCTCCATAATCATAGCTCATGGACACAGTACATGCATCTTCCCAGATTATGCATAATGCATGGACATCATGGAAATGATGGACATCAGGAAAGTGGGGTCTTTGCCACTTTCCTGCCATAATAACAGTGAGCAAGGTCATGCCTGTGGCATAAGTGAGAAATTAAGGCAGGAATTACATGGGCTCCTCTCTTCCTAATCTGCCATCATCTCTTCTAGCCTGAGCTTCACCTTTCTCAGAAGACACATGTCCCTCCCTTCAGGATCCCTCTTATTTCTCTTACCTCAGGTTGAAAGGAGTATACCTGCAGAGAAAGCAGAGGAGTTGTGGTTCTCCTGTCCTTAAAATGACCTTGCCCCACTTGCAGATGATTTACATGAGGCCCACATTTATTCTGATTTTAATTGAGTTGACAGGGATGTGGGGTGGTGAAAGGGAGTGAGGTTCTGGGAAGAAGCAAGAGCAATTCATTGATTACCATGCATTTGTAACCAGCTTCTGAAGCTATATGCTCATCGCCACATGACAGGAACTGTCTCCTCACTCTCATCAGTGGCCAAAAAGCATTTTAGTCACCACATGGGAGGTGTAGGTCTGTATGAACCCCATGAGGACCCACCTGGGCAGAGGGTACAATAACCCTAGCTCCAGCTCCCTACTTCATCCAACCCCTTCTCACTAAGGGTGGTGATGGGAAGGTAAGGGACATGTGAAGGGTCACACTTAGTACAATTCTCTGATAAGCATGGAGTTAGGTTGCTCACACTACCATCTTAGTCTTTGAGCCTCTTCTTATTCTCACTGCCTTTTCTAAGCAGGAATGCAGACCATGTTTTGGTCCTCTGGTTACTTTCTGTGGGCTTCTGTTGGCTTCTAACAGAGGTTCTGTTGTCCAAGACCATCCATCACCTTCTCACTGTCCTCTTGCCCCCACTGCTACCAGGAACCACTTTGTTCTCCAGCCGTTGAACTTCCTACAGTCATCTACTCATACTTACTCTTCATCTCACCTGGAATTCCTTTCCTCTGCTCTTCTAGCAAATCTCTAGTTCACTTCCAAGGCACAGTTCCAATATCCTATTTCCTGATGTTGCCCATACCCTTTGCTTTTGGCATGTGTCAGTAATCACAGCATTTCTGTTTCGAAATCCCCACAGACTCTGAACTCTTTGACAATTGAACTGTATTCCCCTTTGATCGCATGGTGTCCAGTATTTTATAGCCACCTAATACATGTCTGCTTCATGAAGGATGCAAAAGAAAGAGGAATGCCTACCTGGTGACTCTCTCTTTGGATTCAGGGACTTGTTCCCTCTGCTCACCATTTCCTTTCATTTGTACAGCAGCAGGGAGTCCCCTTCCTCACAAGTACCTTGCAGTATCCTTGGGCAGCTGCATGGAAGAAGCTTTGCCCAACCCCTATGGGAACAAATTCACCAGGACCTACCCACCCCTGAAGTTCCAATTAAGTCCTATAGTGTCTGTTAGTAGTCGTATCAGGAAAATGATTTCCCTTTCTAGGAATGTCCTTATGGAGTGTTACTCTGCCTTCTTTTGCTTTTTTAAGTTATTTATTTATTTGTCTTAACCTCACATTTGTATGCTTCAAGTACCTATGTATTTCCCAAACACATTACCAAGCCAACAATACCACACAGACAAAATGAGACATTTCCTCTGAGGTTTCTGTTTATGTGAGGGACAGAGGGGGCTTATGCCTGCTCACCAAAAAGATAGTAAATAAAATGGTTGGAGTCCAGAGGAAAAGAGGCAGAAATAGATTGGACAGCCATCTAGAAAAATACCTTTTGCCTACTTAAGGTTTCTAAGTCAGACTTCCTACCCCTCTTTAGAGACAGTGAAGAGAAATAATTTAATAATCCAAAAAGAAGTACTTTTTCTTTGTAACATCTACTTACTGTACATGTGTTTTTGTGAGCCATGCATGTCTAAATTAATCTCTTTGTCTCAGAATTTGAGTAATAATTATGCCAATTATGCTTATTAAACTCCCCCAAATTATTAATTAAAGACTCTGTGGAAAAATCCACCTTGGATGATATTGTTCTTACTTGATCTCCCTCTGAAACTCTTGGCCTCTTTGGGTTTGTCTTGCTTATTTTTGTACACTCAGACTTTTGCTCAGAGTACATGCTGTTCTGTGTTTATGAATTTCTGCCACATAGAGGTTGTCTCCATTCCAAGACATTGTTTCTTTCAATCCTTTCCCTTGCTTTCAGGTGAGTATGTCTTATTTCCCTCAGCTATACGCGCAGTCTCTGGAAGATAAAAAACATGATTCTACTATGTACTTTGCACCTGGAAAATATCTAAATATATATATAAAGTGTATATATGTTCATATTCATCATATATCAATATTATGTGTTAATATATATTAATATTTTGATATTGCCTATATATTATATACTCATGTGAATATATATTTATACATGTTCATATGAATGTATGCGACTATATCTTCACATTAAAAGAACAGCTTTCTGGGCTGCAGAAGGTCCTAGAGGCTGGTCAGGTCATTTGGGAAGGTCACTGTGACCTACGCATTCTGAGCAGGCAGCCTGCAGATGGTGAGTCATGAATCCATCTTCACATCTGAGGACTAGCATACAACATACCAGTATTGACACTCTCCATCCTCTGCCTGAACAAAGAGCAGAAAAACTATGCTTCCAGAAGGCAGTTTCTCACTGTCCAAAGCTATCATTCCCATTTTATGACTAAGGCCAATGAGTCCCAGGGACATTTCATGGCTTCAGCGTTTTAGTATTAGGATTTGTCATGGTAAGAGCTCCTGGCTTGAAAGTACTAATGAATTGGTTCATTTATTGTCATTGGTCCTTGGAAAATAATACCCCTTGATTGATCCAAATGAATCCTAAAATATACGTATCAACAAAGCTATCTTAAGTTGGCCTTAAACCTTAGAATTGCCTCCTGCAAGCCCTCATTATTCAGTGTGGCTCAAAAGAACAGAGGTATCTTGAAAATGGCCAGATGGCCCCATGCATTAGTCTCTCTTCCTCTCTTTCTTCCTCACAAAGTAAATGAAAGTCTGCAGTAAGTGATTCTGAATGTTTAATTCAATGCTTTGATATCAAAATTTGGAGCCATTTCTGTGAATGTGTGGCACCGATTCCATAATGAGATCCCACATTTGCTGCAGCAGCTGGAAAAATCTGTAGACGTCAGTGTTGCACCACTGCTATTGGGATTTCAAGTGACAGCTCTGAGAAGTCTCATCCTCCATGAGAACCAAGTCTTGGGAAGGGCAGGGCAGGGTCAGAGAAAGCACTGGAGTTGTACTCACATTTTCTTTTACCACCCCAGTAAGTAGATTCTGGAGTTTCTCCCTCTCTGGGAAAGCTTGGTACTGGTGCAATCTTTCATGTCCAGGGGTACCAGAATTTTGATTTGTTTATTTGCTCAATCATTTCAGTGGATTAGCTAAGCTTAATAAAGATCAAGCAACCTGTCCAAAATCATAAATTAGCATTAGTGATTTAAGAATACTGATTTCCTCAGGATTCTGGCAGAATTTACAGCCATCTTCACTTCTTTCTTTCATATTATAAAATCTTAAAAAGACCTTGGAAGTCACGCAGCCCCACTCCCCACCCCTTGTTAGATCTCTATTAGGCATGTATCCAGACTCTGCTTGGATCAGTTGCTCTCAACAGGTGCCCAGAGATACATCTGTGTTCCTTGAGCCCTTCACAGGTGTGCTCCTCAATATTAATAAAGGACTAAACTTTATTTTTATAAAACTAACACATGCAATGTCATGGCGATGCCTAACACTTGACATCATGTGACCTGACATTGAGAGGATTAGAGTTTGTGCAAGTAATAGCACAGGAGAAGGTGAAGCTGGTGCTAAACATAAGTTGCATGCCTCACCTGGGAACTTCATCTGGGAAGATGTGTAGACTGTGGAGAGCAAGCTGGGGACAGACAGCTCTGTTCACAGTGCAGAGTTGTGCTCAAAGTTGGCCAAAGGGTTGTGGGACAACTGTGGAGGCTCTTGTGAACAGGGTGACTTATTTTTAGACCATGGGAGAGATTGTGAGGCAATTATTGCTGACTTGCCTAGAAGATTTTGTGTTAAAATAGTGCTGTGAATACAAAATAATTCAAGACTATGGCACTGCTCCCTTTTCGTAATGGAGTCTCGTTACCTCATAAGGCAGTCTATTCCAGTTTTGTTCAGCTTTAGTTTTATATAGTTTATATTAAAAATACTTGCTTATACCAACCTAAAATCTGGCTTTCTATAACTTGTACCCAAGAGTTTATGTTTTGTTTTTGGAAATAAATACATCAAACTCTGTTTACCAAAATTGTTGTACACTGAATCCTATGGAATCCCACTTTAAAGCATGGACTCAGAGATTCTGTCCCCAATAATAATTCTTAATAGTGGCCCAAAAGATCCTTATTTTTATTAAGCTTCATAGATACTATTGATGGATAGCCAAGTCTGAGAAATACCGATCTGCTTTAATCTTTGTCTGGCACCTAACTCTTTTAGCTTAATTGAACATTTTTTGTTACCTAAAAGCCAGGCTTCCAATATACAGATCTCATTCAATGCATACACTCATTGCCTTTCATGTAGGGGCATGACCCTCTTCCTTTGAAGGAAGAGAATTTAGATTCTGAGTATAACTGTTTATATGATGCATACGTGCCCAAGGTGGGTTGGTCTTACCTAATGCTGATCATCTAGGGACACTTCAAATCCAAATAGTCTTTTAAAAATAAAAGACACACAGTCAGTGAATTAGAGTATTTTCTTTTAGGGCTCATCATCCTATCCTGTCCTTTCCTTTCAATTTCAAGTTTCCTAATTAAATGTGTGAACAGAGAAACTGTGCTCTTGATAGATGCTACCTGTCATGGGTTGTAGTCCATAATGGAAAACATAGTTGTTCTTTTTTTTTTTTTCCCTTCTGTTATACTTGTAAGCCTATACCAATGTAAGTAAGGTATAAAAATTTTTTTAATATTTTTAATAACAAGAATAAAGGAGCAGTAGAGGAAATGACTTTGAGTGAACTTTATCACTACCAGGCCTAAAATAGAATGCACTGTTACTGCTCATGACTCCAGCAGACCCTTAGCAGATACAAGTCCTTCCTCTTAGCCACATCCTTTCCGATCATTGCATCTTCCATTTGAATTGAGCTGTGGTCTTGTCTGCCCACATAGATCTTGGTCCTTTCAAATACAACACAGTCTCCTTTTTACATCTGCTCAGACTGATCTTCTAACACCAATTAAATCTTGTATAATGTTAGCAAGCTCGTGACAAACAGATCTGTATTCTACTTCTAGGATTTGGGAATTCTATTTTCTAATCTTTGCTAAGAATGTTCTTTTAAAGATTCTATTTATTTATTTATTTATTTATTTATTTATTTATTTATTTGACACAGAGAGAGAGAGATCACAAGTAGGCAAAGCTACAGCCTAGAGAAAGGGGGAAGCAGGCTCCCTGCTGAGCAGAGAGCCCAATGCAGGGCTCGATCCCAGGAACCTGAGATCATGACCTGAGCTACCCAGGCGCCCCTTACCTAAGTCTATTCTTAAAGTACTTTTTTTCTAGTGCACAAGAAATAGACATTCATCACAAAGAACTAGAACAACAGAATTTAATAGACAGACATAATAGAAATATAGACAGACATATATTTTTCCCAGAAAACATCAAAACCATGCTATATATTCTGTTGTTTAATTCTCTTTTTTTCCCACTAAACAGAATTCCATGAAGAGTTGTCCATACAAATGAATTATTTTGCATACAAATAAATACATATATTCACTATAGAGACATAACACAATTACTTTTACTATTGTTGGGTATCTTAGGTTGTTTCTACTTCTCCGCTATTATAAATTGCAATGATCATAATCACCTTTGTATCATGATAATTAAACATTAATATATTTTTCTAACTCCACCAAGAAAATTATTTTGTCTTCTATAGTTAGAGGTAGGGGTCTGTTGAACTTCTTTCACTATAAAGTATGGAGAATTGTGCTTCTGAGAAACAGAAACTAGTAATTTCATCTGATGCGGAACCTGGGTTCACTGTGAGGGCCCATCCTTTTTCTTCATGTCTCTAAGTTTGGGAAGAAATGGTAATCATCCTGTTCAGCCTTCTAGAATCTATGCTGATGTTCCACTTCCTTCTTCCTTTCATGGTGGTGGGGATGCCACAGTTCTTTGTGCCAGAGGAGGTGGGGAAGGAGGCGCAAGGGAAGACACAAGGGACAGCCTGACAACACAGAAAATGCTGACATAAATTAATCAAACAAGGCATCTCACAGGATTGAATTAGTTCCTGATTTATGGTTGCAGTGCTACGGCTGCCAGGCCATTTCTTCATGCTCATCCATTGTTGCCCCTGATTTATGTCGGAGTCTCAGAGCATTGGCTGACTACGGACCCTTGCAGGATGGATGGAAGGGAGAGGGCTGCTCCAATACTGGCCGTCCCTGGTCCAATCTTCATTCCACCCTCAGAGTGCAGACCCATCTATCAACTTCATTATTTGCCTCATAAACTCAGTGTCTGCATCTTTAGGCTCAGTTATATTGCCATGGAAGCTGGAATGGTGATAAAGGGGAAAAAAAACTTTTTTTTTCTTTTTGACTTCTGTATTCTTGGGGATTCTTAAACCTGGACAGAATTAAAGCTAAGTCTATGCCAATGTTTCATGTTATTACCTGCAGAGAGTTGCTCACACTTTGTTAGCCTCCTTAAGGTACTGCTAATTTTTGTAATGAGAGGTACCTGGGGGGATGATTTGTAAGAAGATGTAGTTTGAATGCTGGGGATTTTCCCTTCAGGGAAACAATTTACCACTGTAGCACTTCTTTATAGAAAAAAATATTATTGGGAACACATTGCTCCTCATTCTAAAAATCTGTCTGTGGCTTGTGGATATTCATTCATTCATTCATTCATTTTTTCAATTTTTTTTCAAAGACCTTGTTATGTGCTATATATTAATTCCCACACTTTTGCTTGTATTGTCTGAGTCCTAGTCTTCAAGGACTGTATGGACTAGAGAGGGAGACAAGTATAAAACATATTATTAAATAAATAATTTTATGATTATAGATGTTTGTTAATGATAAAAAGTCTAATAAGTGAATTCAAAGTTATGCAGAGTATTTCTAATTTTTTTAAATGAATATGGAAAGTGTTAATATCTTTGGAATTCATATGAAACATTCTTTTAAATATATTTAGTAGGTGGCGGTGTTTTTGGTTTTGGTTTTTTTAAACATAGATTTAGTTGTTGGAAATGGCTAATGTTACTTGAAAACAAGCCTTATTGATAAGGCAAAAGATCAAGTTTACTAACAGTAACTTCAATTCAGAATTATCTAAATGATGTCTGATTATTGAGGCATGGGAGGGATTCTTTCTTGTTATTAGTCCTTAAGTGGTATGATTATAATTTCCAAATCTATATCCCAGGCAAAACAGTCAACATCTCTGAGACTCATTCTTCTCATTTCTAAATAGCATCTGCCTCATAAAGTTGTTATTAAAATGAAACAAGATAGCTTGTTTAATATACTTAGCCCAATAATACCCTGCATCTAGTAGATATTTGATAAATGTCTATTATAATTTTATTGGTTTATTTATTTCTAGTATAAATATTTCTCTTATGTTTAAGAATTACAAAATATTTATTGGATATCACAAACTAGATATCTTATAGAAACTTCAAAATTAGAATACAAAAAAAAAAAAAAAAAAGGACTTGTTGTCTTCTCACCCAAACCTGCTAGCTGCTTCTTGCCCTAAATTAATGAGTAGCCATCACTGAAAACACAGATGGTCGTGTTGGAAATCTGATGCAGTCTTACACTCACACCATACCATGCATCAAGGTTCTCACCATAGTGAAGTCTTTCACTCCCTCCACTCTGACATGCTTATCTCCCACTGGGCCTTTATTATATGGTTCCCTCTGCCTGAAACACTGTCTTCCTTCATTTCAACTACATATCCACTATGCATCCTTTAGATTTCAAGTAGAAGTCACTTTCTTCCAAGAAGCTTTCTTAACCCTCCAATACCTTTTATGAGCTCCTTCTAAGTATTCTATAGTGTTTTGTACTATAACTATTATAGCACTTACCGTCTTATATAGAAAAATAACTATTTTTTGTTACTGATCCACAGTCTCTACTGTTCAGTAATTGGCATATGCATCATACTTTATCCCCATTCATAGATTGAGAAGTAGGTGCTTGTTAGGGCACTACTAAATGAATGAGTCTATGTTCAAAGTCAATTCCAATACAGAGGAGCTTCAAAAATAATTTAAAGGGTGTTTTAAATTAAAGGAGAGGTAAACTTCCAATTGAGATCAAAGCATCTGCATACACACACAGAGGGTTTAATATGATGCATTCACATAAGCACCATGATTCACATTTTACAGAAGGAACAGATCAACATTAAACCAGTTTCCATGAATTTTTCCAAGAACTATAAAATAAGCCAATTACATATGTAGTAACTACATTCTAGCCACTTATTTCTCAGCATTACACTTTTTCTGCACCTCTTCTCCCATGAGGTGGTTCTTATATCCTGGGAAAAAGCAAAAGATCTTCCCAGTCCCCCAACCTTTGCAATTTCTTTGACATCGTTCAAGAATTTCAGTGTTAAAGACCACTTTCAAAGTTTTGACCTCTTCTCCTGGGAGACCAGATCTTCAGAAGGATTTCTCACCAAACCTGAGGGAAAAGATAAGCGGTCTTAGACTTTGCAAATTTTTCAACCTGGCATCAGACAGAAGAGCAAACAGTTAGAGCTTCTGGCTTCCTGTGGGATATTGATTTTCCCTCTCTGCTACAGCATTTTCCTCATCCTCTTGGCATGCTTTGCAAAAATGAAACATGAGATTTGACAAACTAAAAATACTGAAAGTGACAGGTTATTCTGGCATCATGGGATACGTGAGAATTCCAGCTGAGAGGGGACTGATAGAGCACACTATTGCCCTTCAGGGGTCATCCAGGGGACTTTTAGACCAAGGAGAAGATTGAGATAAATAATAGGTATTAGGAATGGCAAGATAAAAGCCTTTTGGAAAAGTGGGCTGGAAGAGCATTGAGAAGCAAATCTGAGGAGATAATGGAAGACAGAGGTAATGGCCCCCACAAAGCAAACAGGAAATGCCTTCTTGAGTTCCTCTGGTAGCAACAGAGTAGGTAACTGCTGACAGGTGGAAAATGTGAGTCTGGATGACTGATTCTTAAGTAAAACTCTGAGGTAGATGGCCAACTTGTTCCCTGAAAATCTCACTGTCAGGTTAGCTATGTCAGTGGGTAACTCTCAGCTCTTCCACTGGTGAGTCTCCCAGGTGTCCTAAAGGCTAACTGATTGTGCCCATGGTTCAGTCCCACTCCTGTAGTCTATGCTGTATCTTATCTTACAGAAAAAAGTATCTGAGAGGCTCTTGCCTAATGCTCAGGAATTCTTTTTTCCCCCCAAATATGTTTATTTTATTTTTTCAGTGTTACAAGATTTATTGTTCATGCGCCACACCCGGTGTTCCATGCAATACGTGCCCTCCTCAATACCCACCACCAGGCTTGCCCAACCCCCACTCCCTCCCCTCCAAAACCTTCATTTTCAGTCTCACTCACTGACTAGTAACTGGCTTTAATTTAGCACCCACGTTCAATTAACAAGGGGAATTCTTGCTCCAGATATCTGTTTCTCACCTTGCCCTCCAGTTCTGAATACTAAATTGGGTTCTTTCTTTTGGCAACTGAATTCTATATATTAATAACTTCCCTAATGCTTTAGTTCCCTCCTAGATTCTACATCCCTCTGGCTTGTGCATTCTCTCTATTGGTTGGAATTTTTTTAATTACTTCTTGCAGTCTTTTTCCCCCCAACCACATTGCCTACAACTTGCTCAAGCCAACCATTTTTTTGCTGTTTTATTCCTTAAATACCTTTTCTTCAGGTCATACCAGACACTTAGCTAGTACCTCGTCACTTTAGTGGAAGGATTTAATCTTATATTTCATTCCCCATATCACTGTAATTAAATGGGTCATGCCCTGTGCCTGGACATTTGACACTTCTTTGCTTTTCAACTTGATCATTTATTCTAGTTACACAAAAGACCTGTGCACTACCTTCTGATATATATTTTAAACTGTCCAGTAGACATCTCTACCTGCCTTTATTATGGGCAACTCTCAGTGTTTGGTAAGCCTGGATGTATCACTTTCCTTCAAAATCTGCTTCTCATTCTTATTCTCTTTTGGTTAATGAAATCACCATCTGTCTACTTAACTCAAGCTAGAAACGTAGGTGTCAACTTTTCCCTTCACTACCTATTCCCCAGGTTCTCTATTCATATCTATGTATTCTTTCTGCATGACCATGCTCATCTAATCCTACAGCTTTAAGTACTACCCATATATTGATGAGATCCAAAACACAGTTAAAAAGAATGTGTGTGCGTGCGTGTGTGCGTGTATGTGTGTGTGTGTGTGTGTGTGTGTGTGTGTGTTCTTGATTTTCGATACCTGACTTGGCTATCTATCTAGTAGGCATCTCAAACTTAACATACTCAAAACAAAATACTTATCTGACCCCAACATGAGTCTGCACTCCAAGGTCTTCTCCCATCTCAGCAAATGACATCACCATGATGCTTAAAGCTGAATTCTCATAATCATAGTTAGTTTTAATTCCTCCTTTAAAAAACAAAACAAAACAAAACAAACAAACAAACAAAAAAAACCCTCTCTCCCACATCCAGTTCATTGGCAAGTCCTCTGGATTCTCCTCCTGAATATACCCAGAAATTATCCACTTCTAGCCATCTCCACTGCTACAGTCTGAATCTAGCTATCAATATGACTGGGACCATTGAAGCAGCCTCCTAACTAGTATCTTTGTTTTGTCCTCTTTCATAGCATCCTATTTTATTTCTTTTTTTCTTAAAAATTTTACTTATTTATTTGACACAGAGAGAGAGATCACAAGTAGGCAGAGAGGCAGGCAGAGAGAGAGGGGGAAGCAGGCTCCCTCTGAGCAGAGAGCAGATGCAGGGCTCGATCCCAGGACCCTTAATCATGACCTGAACCAAAGGCAGAGGCTTTAACCCACTGAGCCACCCAAGCACCCCATATTTTATTTCTTTTTAGAATGTGTTTCTTTCTTAAAATATCTTGTTTAGTTATTTATTTGTGAACTATCTGCCTCTTTCCACTGAAATGTAGGCTCAAAGGGAACAGGGGCTTCATCACCTTCACTGAACACTCCAATGCTTAAATGTGGTAGGTACTTAAGAAATACTTGTGCAATTTATTAGCTGATAGTATAACTCCCTGTATCATTGCTTGTTAAATTATCATTATGTTACCTTTTTCTGTAAATAGTTTAGCCATGTTTATAACTCTTAATTTATTGGAATCCTCAGATAATGTTTCCCCTTTATCCTTTGTAACAATCCTGATTAGGTAGGTGCAGATATTTCCTGGTAACAGATGAAGACACTGAGCAGAGAAATGTTAAGCTAATTATCCAAGGTCACTCAGCTGCCCAGTGACTGCATCAGGATTGCACCAAGGAGAGTCTACATCTAGATTTCTCCTTTTCAGCAGTCATTGTTCATGAGGAAGCAGCTAAATATTGCTCTTTGGGGGACAAGCTGCCTAGCCTAAAACTCCAGGTTTTCACCAGGATCTAGCTCCTTCTAGATGCAGGAGGCTTGAGGATGCAGGTTGCCCCTGACTGTTTTCAGTCTTGCAATTTCATAGGCCTGTAGTTTTTAACTTCTTTAGAGCCACAAGGTAAAATACAGAACACCTGTTTAAATTTGAATTTCAGATGGAAAATAAATCATTTTTTTACTGTAACTATGTACCATGCATGTAATCTAAAACTCAAGTTTAACTGTATATTCCATATTTTAATTTGCTATGCTGGGAGTCCCTACCACCTAAGTAGAATGTGTTTGTATTCTTTTTCTGATTCATGAGATATTTGGCTTGTTTTCAAGAGTGGCTATATCCTTTCATTCTGTATGTATATAGTTTAAGTAAATGTATATACTCCTCCAGTTCTGAGTACTAAATTATATATGTGTATATATAATTTATTATTGCTAGTTTTTAAAATAGAAGGTAGTGGCCACAATGTACATTCATTGTATCACTTTGATGAAAAGTCTACTTCATTTTTTTAAAAAAAGTATTTCCCCAAATTTATAACCCTTTCCCTTCTTTATAAATAGAAAATCTTGTATGATGTTCCTTGATCTTCTTCATACGCCACCAGTAAAAGTGATTTCCTGGTTTTAATGTTGGGTGCTACTATAAAAATAATGTCTGTAAATAAAAAAAAATCTTTTAAAAAAAAAGGGGGCGCCTGGGTGGCTCAGTGGGTTAAAAACCTCTGCCTTCGGCTCAGGTCATGATCTCAGTGTCCTGGGATCGAGCCCCGCATCGGGCTCCCTGCTCAGCGGAGAGCCTGCTTCCCCCTCTCTCTCTGCCTGCCTCTCTGCCTACTTGTGGTCTCTCTCTCTCTGTCAATTAAAAAAAAATCTTAAAAAATAATGTCTGTTTTGCTTTCAAATATAAATTTATGCTAAAACATATTTTTCTTCAAATATACATATTTATTCTAACAAGATTGGTCTCAAATATCTTCTTTATTTTTTTAAATTTTTTTTTAAGATTTTATTTATTTGACGGAGAAACACAGCGAGAGAGGGAACACAAGCAGAGGGAATGGTAGCGGGAGAAGCAGGCTTCCCACAGAGCATAGCGCCTGATGCGGGGCTTGATCCCAGACCCCTGGAATCTGACCTGGGCCAAAGGCAGATGCTTAATGACTGAGCCACCCAGGTGCCCCTCAAATATCTTCTTTAAAATGAATCTTAATTGCCCCTTCTCCAAGAAACCCTCCTGGGCTCTCTCAGGGAGAGTTCATCACTCTCTCCTCTGGGCCACAGTGCTCCTCCTGATCCACCTGTCAATTCCTGTTGGACGCTTTCTCTGGGGATTTGTGAGCCCATTGAACACTGAGGTGCTCACAACAGAATTTTTTGTGTCACTTCTGTAGTTCCAGTCTTTTGCAAATTCAGCAAATATGTATATTCAATGACCTTACTAATAAATGATTACAAGAATCAAGAGAAGTGATATTACAGCACCAAAACTTGTGTCACAAGCAAAAAAACAATTGCCCCACCAAAGTTCAACTTTTGACTAAAAATTGGCAGAAATTAGTGCCAAAGTTTCTTTCATTTTGCTTGTTATATTATTTTTCTTTGAGTTTTAAACTTGGGGAAAGAGTGTTTCCTCTCCTTGCTCGTATAGTTTTTGTGAATGGATGTGACAGAGTGGGTAAGAAATTAGAATCTGACCCGGACAGGTTAGGTTCAAGCCTTGACTATTGCTTTCTAACTGGACAACTTGGGAAAGTTGGTTTCTAGGACTCAATTTCTTATCTGCAAAGGTGAATTAGTAATAAGTACTTTCTCATGGGGTTCTGATAATAGTAGAAGGATTAATGTGTATAAGGAATTCATACAATTCTTAGAACACAATGGACCCAATGAAGGTGTATTGGTCTACGTGGCCCAGCTCTTTTTTGAAGGATTCATTTTTACTCTCGGAAGAGCTGTTGATTTCTGAAGGCCTCTGGTAAGATGTGAAGCATGTACTCTTCTTATGCAAGATAGAACAAACAAAGCTTGCTGCCAAGCAATTCACCATACATTTTCTAAAGTGTGTAATATTTCATATTGCTTGTTTTATTGCTTCAAGTCCTCTGTCAGCATGACCTCAGTTTTGTTCCCTAGGCTTTCAGCTTTCTTTGTTCTCAAGACACAAATTGCTTCACTCATCCTTGACCCCTGCCTACCTCAAACACCATTTTCTAGAGGTTTGGCCCTCATGCAAATCTTCATGCCCAGCTCTTCCTGATTGTCTAGTTGGAAAAGGCAGGACTCTACCACCAGGACCATCTCTCCCACTTTCCTCCTCAGTCTCAGACTCTTCCCACACCCCATTGTCCTGCATCTGACCCTTTAGAAGCTGTTTTGTTAACACCTTTTTCTCCAACAGCAAAGCATTCCCAGTGTGGGAGGAAAGATCATCCTGACATTTTTCCCTGAAGCCATCACTGTGGTTGCATAGGTAAGGAAGGGCCCCAAGCACACAGAAAGTGAGACAGAATGTTCTAGCTCCCATCCAGAGTCAAGTGAAGTCTCTTCCCATTTTTCTTTTCTTTTTTTAAAAAAGATTTTATTTATTTATTTGACAGAGAGAGAGAGAGTGAGCACATTCAAGCAAGGGGAGCAGAAGAGGGAGAAGCAGGCTTCCTGCTGATTAGGGAGCATGATGTGGGGCTCTATCCCAGGACCCTGGGATCATGACCTGGGCTGAAGGCAAATACTTAACAGACTTAGCCACCCAGGCGCCCCTCTTCCCATTTTTCTTATGGGGACAGGCAGTCTAGTTTGCCTTTTTCCATGGAATTTTTCATGAGACTTTGTTGCTATGCCTTTTATTTTCGTATATTAAAAAAATACAGAAAAATAAGTGGACTTAATACCCCAGGGGAAACTGTTTTCTTCAGTTCCCTTGAGAGAAGGAGGAAGAGAAAAATGAGTGCATGAATGAATTGACACACTGATGGGGCAGGAAAGAAAGGGATGGGTCAAAACACATGAAGTTTCTGGTGGAGGTGACTGGGTGAATGGTATAGATAGTAACCAAGATAGAGAAAACTGGAAAAGTCAGAGATGAGGGTTTATGTGATAGACATATTATATTTGAGTTAACTGTTGCAGAGAAGTCTGCAGAAATAGGTTTGGGAATCTCTGGCATGTGGGTGTTGGTTGAAAACCCAAAAGTAGATACCGTCATCCTGGAGGTTATGAGAAAGGAGATAAAGCACTCAAGGTGAAATCTAGGAAAATGCTAACAGTGAACTGGGATTTCTTCAGGAATAGAAAAACCTGGGCATATTGATAACCTGAGGAAAACAGCAAAGAAACTTGTTGCAGGAAATTACCAAACATTGCTCACCTGTGGGATAGGCTTTCAACAAGGTCCATCATGGTCAGACCTTTGGTCGAAATTAGGTCACCAGCTTTTAGATTTGCTTGGAATTCAATTGAGTTAGACAAGATTGTGTTTACCCATAAGACCTAGCATGGGTCCAGTGGTTTCATTACTTATTTGGTGTTTCTTAACAATTCTCAACAATTTTGGTATTATTCACCAATTATTGCAGATGAGGAAAACAAACAAATGAAGACCCAATGGATGAAGACACATGCCCAAGACACACACGCCTAGTTACTTCCAGAACTTGCTTTCAGCCCTAACCAGCCAACCCTCAATCCTATCATTTTTAAAGAAAACACTAGCAATTTTATGCTTTTACAGTACCTACACTTTTAAAATCATTTTGTAGCTGTTTAGTCTCTTTTTACCTCTTGCTTTTATGTGCTGATCTTTTACTATTCTGATAAGAACCCTAGACTGATAATGAGAGGATGGGGACAACAAAACGCTGGGGGTAAAAAGGCCAGCCTATTTGCCAGGAATCATACACTTTTCTTCTAGATAACATGCAAGAGACGCAGAGGCAGTGATCCAAAACAATGCCAATACTCACTGAATGGAATTGCGAAGAGGTTTCAATGCTCCCCCCAAAGAGGACAGGTCTGGTAATTGCAAATGAGTTTAATCTGTTTCACATCTGAATTATCCTGGGCTTAGTATCCAAATTGGCTTGCTTCTCAAGATTGTCAGGTTGGTCTTCTGCACACTCTCCTTTGTCAAGGGAGAAGGAGGTCTGATGAGGAGCAGAGCATGGCCTGAAGCCAGGCTGCTCATCAAGCCAATATATGTTGCATAACCATCCACATAGCTCAAATATGATTTTTCTCGGCAAATCTCCTGCCACCCCATCTCTATTGCAGAAGTAATTATTCCTTCCTGTGTATCCCTACTGCATATGCCAACATTATAACATAAACTAGATCACACACAGAGTAATGTTAAAAGTACAAATACTTCCTGGGTTTGACCCAGGTTAGCCGTTAGAGCTGTATGGTCTTGGGTAGATCATATAGTCTCTATGTCTCAGCTCCATCATTTATAAAATGGGATATAATTCTAGTGTGAATTAAATGAGTTACCACAGGTAAGGAACATGCAAGAGCTCCTAGAACCTAGGAATTGCTAGGTAATTTTTCTCATTATTATTAGTTTCTTTAAACACTACCTGTTCTACGAAACTGTAAGCAGTGGTCATTCCTTAATTGTTTTATAATTTTCCATAGCACCATCTGAAATAGAGCAGGCATTCTCTATTTCTCTATTGAAAGAAGCGAATGAATGACTCCCATGTTAGAGTGGCTAAAGCACGGTCAGACAATTAGTGAACTGAGTGGGGGTGAGATGATGACTGGATGAATATAAAGTCTGTGGAACAGGAGCTGATGGCAAAGTGAGCATTCCATATATTTTTAATTATGTTGCCTCCATCACCAAGGTATCTGCCCACTTTTTGGATGGGTTTCATTAAGTCTTCCAACTGCCTTTGTCTAGATAGCATGCAGCTGGGGTATACTGGGTCAGAGGATTCTGGTGTTGGATTTTGGGCACTGGAGACAGGAAAATCCACAGCTCTCAAAGAAGCATCCTAGAGAAAACTCTTAAGGTGATCCTTGAAGAATAGACAAGTGTTAGAGACCATAGCAGGAGGGAGGGTTTGCCAGAATGGGCAGCTTCTGTGTTCTCAAGCAAAAACCTGAAGGCACAGCCTTTCTCTCAGGGGAAAGACCATTGTATTCATTAGATAAGAACTCAGAAGAAATATATTCACTGGACTCTTTAAAAATGAGAAATGAGAAAACATTTTAAAAATTTAGGAAGTACGAAGCTGTAGGTTCAGAGACAAAGAAGGAATGAGTACTTCTCAAAACCTAAGTGAGCACTAGGAGCTGTGTTTGCCTAAGTTTGGTGAAACAAGACTCCTCATGCAAGCTCCTGGCCACTGCATTGGAAGTTGGGGCTTTGGGATGCAAGGTAGGAGCCTCTCCTGAGCTCACTGCAATTGGGTCCTTGTGGTTCAAACAAGCAGATGACTCCCAGGGTTTTCTTTCTCATAGCTTCAGTGCCACAACTTTGGGATAGGGAAGCCACTGTCCTCGAGCAACTGGAGAATAGACTGCCTGTGGCTGAAGCCTTTACCAGCTTTGTGGAGACCAGGGGCCACATGGTTGCAGTGGGTCTGCTGGACTGTGGCTCAGTTCACTGTATGAGTGTTCCAGCTACAGCCAAATCACAAATATGTTTTGCTCTGAGTGTGTTCCCCCTTAATTTTTAAACGTATACATATTTCAAGGGAAATTAAATCCATGGGTTTCTAGTTCATTTACCCTTAAATCATTAAAATGCCGTTTAAGAACATTAGGCATCCAAGGAGCTTTGAGAGCCATTCTAATAAGCATTTGAAAGACTCTTCCCCGTTCAGCAGCGGTTAACTCTGGAGCAAATGGACCTGGAGTTTCACAGGATCAAGTTTGCTTTGGAATTCTGAATCAATGTTTTATATAAGGCAAGAGCCCCTAAACCAGGTGAAATATACATTCCTCTCAAAACAGGGAGGGCATAAAAATAATTCTGCTTTTTCTACCAACTGATGAGTCTAAGACAGAATCTTTTATTTACCCCTTGGAATTCTTGAAAATAAACCTAACGTGAGGCAATATTTATGGCGGATGGACTCCAGGCAGCCCCTGGGCTAAGTACCTTAATGTCCCTCACCCCTACAGCACTGCAAGGAAGAAATCGCCCCCATTATTTGAATGAGATGGAGAGAAATGGATTCTGCTACCTGAGATCTCAAGGTGGTGGCACTGGGGTCCACCTTTCTGAAAGCACTTACAATATGACCAGACATTTACCTAACAATCCATTCAATATGTATTCATTCATTTGAGACTTATTTGTCACAAGTCTCAGTTCCAGACCCTAAATTAATCCTTACAATAACCCTGTGAGATAGACATTATGGTTTCCATTTCCCAAATGAGGAAAGGGGCTTGAGGTATGGGAAATAAGCCTCAGAGGTTTAGTGGCTTGTCTAAAGCAACCTGTCTAACCTGAAAATCCTTCTTCACTCTGTGTCATTACTTTTTTAAAACAAGTGTGTCTCGGGACCCCTGGGTGGCTCAGTCAGTTAAGCATCTGCCTCTGGCTCAGGCCCTGATCCCAGGGTGCTGGTATTGAGTCCTGCATCAGGCTCCCTGCTCAGGGAGGGGCTTGCTTCTCCCTCCCCTCCCTGCTCATGCTCTCTCACGCGCTCTCTCTCTCAAATAAATAAATAAAATCCTGAAAAAGACAGATGTGCCTCAGGCAAACGGTCAGCTGGTGTTACCACACTATGGCTGCTCTGATTTGGACAACTTCTTCTTAGTAGTAAGTAAGGATGAAGTCACTTAAGGAAGGGGAACTTTTGCTCATACAGATGAGTGGCTTCAAAGCCCTGTCCTTCTTGCAACTGGCAGAATGGCTGCCATGCTTTAGGCAGTCAGTTTGTTTCTCATAGTCCACAGTCTCTCATGGTTCATCTCCCCCTCTGGTTTCCCCCCACTCACCCCTCCCTTCCTTCTCATAATGCCCTCCATGTTTTTCTTTATGCTCAGCATGTAAGTGAGACCATAAG
>CM053613.1:67225925-67253547 GCA_028646535.1 Procyon lotor
ATTGAAAGTAAAGATTGCTTTGCAGAATATTTTATAAACCAGTTTTCCAGGAACATATACTGAATACCTTCTGATATGTTTTCTATGTTTTAAATGATGACTCCTAATTAAAGAAAGAATAGCTTTTTAGGTGGCCTTACCATTTAAAATAACCAGGGTAGCAAGACACATAAAATAAATGAAACACAAGAAACATGCCAAGAACCTGCATACAAGTAAATTTAGTTAGTATTACAGCATCAAGATCATCTCACATTTGGAGAACTATTTTTGAAAAGTTTTCACCTATGTACCTCATGTGACCATTCTATCTTTCTAAAGATCTCATCATGATTTAGGAGATCTTTTATAATTAACACACCCATTTTATAGAATCGTAAACACAGACTCAAGGGAGTAAAGTTGATAACACTAGTTACTATCAGTCTGGATGCAAACCCCAGCTTTCTTTTTCTTAATCAAAATGCTTCCATTGCCCTGCTGTGAGTTGCTTTGGTTTTTAGTATACATATCAGTGATGTAGATTAATTCCTGATTTTCAGTAAGGACATGTGCATTAAGCAAATTAAGTCCAGGGCAGATCCAGAAAGATACGCCAGCCTCTGGGATATCTTTCCAGCTGTCCTAACCACGACTCTTTCTCTTTCTTCCATTTGAGCTCTTAAGTATAAAATTTCCCACATGTGAATACTGTTGAAATGAATGTCACAGCTGTTTATTTACCATCCAATCCACTTTGGTATAGCTCATAGCAGGTGAGTTCCTAAATAAGCCAGCAGTGGCAGTCCCCAGATTCACCGACTCTCTGAACTCCACCAGTACTGATTAATGAGGAGTGCCTTGCTAGTCTCCCAGCCAAGTCAAGATGGATTAAGACAGGGTTTGTTTTTGTTTTTGTTTTTTGGTTTTTTTTTTAAGCAAGCATGAACCAAAGCTTCTATACTTCAGTAATGTTCCATATTGTCTTTGTATTAATAATCTCACAGAAAATCAAGTAAGTGGAGGGCAAAGTCAATGGCCAGCTGATTACCCTGAGGATGATTCTTTACGGGGTGTAGCCCGCCAGCCCCTGTAATCCTCAGGTTCTCAGGGCTAGCTCCTCGTATGATTGGTCTTATTTCCTGCAGGTCCATCTGCTCCTCTCTCAGATCTCTCTCTGCAGTACAAGTTCTCTGTGCTCTCCTTTTTCTTTTCTTTTCTTTTCTTTTCTTTTTTTTTGTTTGCTCTCCTTTTTTTTATCCCTTCAACTGAGATGGTTTGCATGCACTTTCCTTCCCAGGCCAAGATCTAGGTAGAATGAGGTGAAGGGAACTGAAGTTCAAAGTGGAAGAGGAAAGAAAAAAAGGCTGGTAAGATGTGGATGCTCAACAGTTCAGGAAAAGCTCAGTCTACAGACACATAGAATATGCATGTAGTGCCATTTTATACAAAAAAACCCAAAGAGAACCCCCCTGTCCCAGGGCTAAAGATAGTCATATTTGTCTATTTGTTGTTTTCCCTGAGGGGGCTAGGAAAAAGTGTCACCGGAGGGCCAGGCCCTGTGCTGGGTTTTGAAAATGTTTTCAAGTTTTGGTTGTCCTATTTTTCAGTTTTATGTCCTTTTGTGTTAAAATTGTGTGTGTGTGTGTGTGTATATATATATATATATATATATATATATATGTATATATATATATATATATATATATATATATTGGCATTAGCTGTATATGTGTTGAAATCCCACCATAGAGTTTGGCTTATCAAGGGTGGAGGGGATGAAGAAGTATGAGACTCATGCTTTCAAGAGAAGATACATATATGTATTACTTATTACAATGACAAAAATTAAGCTGCAATGCTGTATACATACCAAGCCTATTAATTAGATACCACTTATGTGAAATGCTGTTCCTATTATATGGTGAACTCTCAAGATTACATATGCAGAGAACTTTGTTTATTTTTGTTTTTAAGTAGGCTCCATGCCCCAACACAGGGCTTGAACTCACAACCCTGAGATCAAGCCCTGAGTTGAGATCAAGAGTCAGGTGCTTAACCAACTGAGTGGCCCATGTACACTCCTTATTTTTTAAGTGGCAGAGCACTTCTAAAGATCCTCTATAAATTTTCCCTAAGTTATCTTACCTGTTTAAATTCCCACTTCATCCATACAGATTAACAGTCCTTCTGCTAACCATCAGCTACAGCTCTTCCAACTGTCCATACCCCTGCCCACACCAGCACTCAGTTCCCCACTAT
Source organism: Procyon lotor (assembly GCA_028646535.1). NCBI lineage: Eukaryota > Metazoa > Chordata > Mammalia > Carnivora > Procyonidae > Procyon > Procyon lotor. Next base: position 67,228,167 of record CM053613.1, read on the forward strand.
TCTCAGCATGCTAGGAATTTCGTCTCCTGGGACTTAGCTAAACATCCACTCTGAACCATCTTGGTGGCCATTTTAGTTAGAAAACCCCTCTCTCTCCTCCAAATTCCAACAACAGGCATGCCATTTGACAACGCTTTTACTGAATCCTTGCACTTCTGTTTTAAAACAAATTGATTTTTTTTTCTTTGTATTTTATGTCTTGCCTCTGCAAATGGCCAGGATTTCTGCTTCTGACTTCCACTCTGTGCCCAGGCCTTAGAGACCCTGGGAAAACAGTGTAAAAGGTGTGCCCTAGTTTGTCTGAATTTCCTCCCATGGATTTCCTTTAGTTAAATAAAAAAATAAATAAATAAAAATTAAAAAAAAAAAAAAAAAGGAAGGGGAATGTAAGACAGGGCCTATATTTCCTTTCGGCACACTGCCCAGTCCTCATTGGGCCTGCTGCCTAATTTCTGTTAGGTTTGATGTACCTGGTCTGGGGCTATTTCCAGGGCAGGTCCCATGCTGTGCAGAACATGGCCGACTGCTTGCTTAGCGAGCTGAGCCATGTGGCACTGTAGCACTCCATATGCTCATTGGCTTTGTCTCCTTCCAGTACTTCCTCTGACTTCTCCAGACCTCTTCCAGAAATGAATGTAACATCTACTTGTCATGGCCTCAGCACAACCTGCCAAGATGGGGATAAGTCCCATCAAGGCCTCTCAAGCTTGAATGGTTCTAGGCCAATTCTAGGAGGGATTCTTTCTCAACAAGGCTGTTGGCCCATGGAGACACCATACCAGAACAGGAAACTGGAAAGCTGGTAATCAGGAAAGAAGATCAGGAGGCACAATATAAGGTAAAGTTGCCCACCAAGTTGGTAGACCAAGGCAGCATGAAGCCTGGGTCTCGAACAAGGATCTGACTAGGATAAACACAGACCAGGGAGACTCAGGGCTACTGTGGCCTGCAGGCCAGTCCACAGCAGAATCTTTCTATTCTTGGACAGGACGTGAAGGCTAAGATTAATGCCTGGCACACAGTAAGTACTCAATTATTATTAAATTCTGTTTCTTCTCATCTTGCCCAAGGGCCACCAACGCTTTAGGAATGGTTGCTCACTGTGAACTAATTCACTTAGCTCCTTTTGATGAGGGAGCAGAAGGCTAGCTGAGGACAGAGCAGAAGCTCACAACCCCCCAAACACCTCCCCACAAGATGGGATATATGTGACCTTCCTTAGGCAATCTTGGATGCCCTCAAACAAGGAAAGGAAAAACAAATAGTTAACTTATAGAGATCACAGTCCTGTAAGACATGAGTCTCCCTCAGTTCAAAAATATCTTAGCAATCTAAAAGGACAAAGCATTTCTATCAATAACTTAGCTTCCAGAAGGAGATGTAGATACAACTAAATATCCTTATAATTTGCAGCCCATTGACAGATGCTTGAAGCAAGCAGAGTATAATCTTCCTCCAAGAAGCCCCGAACTACCTTAATGTCTTGCTAGAAGGAAAAATAACCTTAACTTGACAATGGCAAGGTCTCCTCTACTCTATGAGTCTTCTTTAATATATTAAAATCCTTTTGAAAATCTCCTTTTTTCCTTATCTCCCCCAACCCCATAGTACATAATCAATTGCTCCTCACAATCCTGGTGCAGCAGCTCTTTCTGCCCGCAGTTCCTGTCCCCGTGATTTAATAAAACCACCATTTTGCACCAAAGATGTCTCAAGAATTCTTTCTTGGTTGTTGGCTCCAGATCTTACCTCACCAAACCTTGCATGTATTCCAAAACCCCATCACTTTACTGGAATTGGCTGGGTAGGTGCAATTCTCTTTATTATAAAATGAGAGATCTGAGGATGGTGTAAAGTCAGTGGCTACACATTTCACATTAAAGTTTCTAGAAGTTCTTCAGTGAGTATAATTTTAAATTCCTGAAGTAAATAGAACATAATAGAGCACATAATCCCTTCTGCCGGGTTTGTTTAAAAGATAAAATGTCAGTAAATCAACATGTGCTTTCCTCAAGCTTTCACTCAGCCGAGAGGGTCTTTTGATAGCCAGTTCTTCCTCCACAGTCTGTGTCCTCTCTGGTCCTTGATTCTCTATCCCTAAGACAAGGCTGAAACCACAGGGTACCAAAAGGCAGCCAGGGAAAAATGTGCAGGAAGATAAAACCCTACTTATGATAAGTTGGGATAGCCTGGGACACTAGGGGCTGGAATGCTGGATGGATCAGGGTGGGGACACAATCTTAAGCTTGTTTTGTGACACGGCTGGAGGACAGGGCCTTTGTGACAGATTCCACAATAGGGCTCATTCCATATTCCAAAGGTGACAGAGCACTGACCCCTATGGTAGGGACCCCTCGCAAATATTTGTCTTCCTTTTCTATGAAAGAATCAATTGTTGCTTCTCTGCTGAACTCAGGAGTGGCCACATGACTAACTTTAGCCAAGGAAATGAGGGCAGAAATGATGTGTTAATTCCCAGCAGAAATTTTAATCCATCATTCCTTCCTCCTCTAATATGAAGCTGGCAACAGACCATCTAGAGACTGCCTTGCCAGTCTCGGTACAGAATGAGCACACATGGAATTGCATATATGGAGATGATACTCCTGAGCAAAAAAGTACAGAGCTGCTTGTAACATGGTTTAAGCTGTGAGCTCATTTGTTATCCTAGCATAACTTAGCCTGTCCTGACTGATGTATACAGTGTACCCCAGAGACCTCTGGGCTCTCCTGGTTCCACAGTGCAGAGCACTCGTAAGAATACGGCATCATGTCCAGAACACAACGTGCTGGTTTTGTTTTCAAATGCCTAGATGTGGGTGCCTTGGTGGCTCAGTTGGTTAAGTGACTGCCTTCCGCTCAGATCATGATCCCAGAGTTCCAGGATTGAGTCCTGCATTGGGCTCCCCAGCTCCACGGGGAGTCTGCTTCTCCATCTGAACTTCTCCCCTCTCATGCTTTCTCTCACTCTCTCTCTCAAATAAATAAAGAAAATCTTAAAAAAAAAATTGTCTAGATGTGTGACAAACTTTTAAAATATCCCCTGTGGCATCAGTCTCAATCAGGATCAGGGTCAGAAGTAAGCTTAATTCAGTTTCAGTTAGCTCAAGAGTGGTTTGCAGAAGAGAGAGTGCGGGAAAGGCAAGGAGAATTCCTGAAGGCTTTCAGGAATTGGGAATAATGTAACTCTTCTTAACAAATCCATGATGAGTGGACTGTGACCCCTGAGTGTGCGATCTAGGTGTCACCATCTTGCCTGGTGCCAATCAATGACAGGAAATTGGCTATTGACTGCACTCCCACTCTCTTGGGTAGGGAAGGCCTGCCTTTTAGACGGGAGTAAACAGGCAATCCTGCCTGTGCTGTGTTCCTTAGGATTTTTTTCCCCCTTTCTAATTAGGGGCTTTCACACCTCTTGGAGCTTACCTTTGGGAAATAAACTAGAGACACTTAAGAATACAGTAGTTGGGCACCTGGGTGGCTCAGTGGGTTAAAGCCTCTACCTTCCGCTCAGGTCATGATCTCAGGGTCCTGAGATCAAGCCCCATATCGGGCTTTCTGCTCAGCAGGGAGTCTGCTTCCCCCTCTCTCTCTGCCTGCCTCTCTGCCTACTTGTGATCTCTCTCTCTCTCTCTCTGTCAAATAAATAAATAAAATCTTTAAAAAAAAAAAAGAATACAGTAGTTGTATTTTTGACACCTTCCTTATAATTCTCATTTGCTGATGAGGTTTTGGTTTGGGTATTTCGTATCTCATCTAAGCCTTTCATTTATGTTTTGCTTTGAAATATAAATCATCTTTAGGCATCAGGGAGAGGCTTCATTTCAGGAATGGAGACATTGAAACGTGAGGAGAGACTTGCCCACACCTCTGAACTAAAGGTGTAGGACACAAGAATCTGATAATCCAATTTCTGCTGCTAAATCCCCACATTAGGCCAAGCATCCTGCTCCTGCTTGAAACACTTCTCAACATTTAACTTCTTCTAGAGTCAAGTTCCTAAGGCACATTTAAGACAAAGCTGAAATGTTTGTTTCACCTTTCCCCTATTATTTTTCAATTTCCCATGGCTCTGCACTTCTAGCTGGCCCTTGCCAAGGACCTGAATACAGATCCTCCTCCACCTGGAGGTATAGCCTCTTGGGTCACCAGGTTCCCACGGGACTGGCAGGATGATTTGGTTTTGGGGATGTGCTTTTTCTCCTTTTTCATTTTCTTGGATCAACGCAGAAGATGAGGCAGTACCGGGTCTCAGGTTTTTGGAAAGTAAAATTAAATTAGTAAGCTAGGTAGACAAACCAAAATTGGACAATTTAGGTCCCATTTTCCTTGGGCTGTTTAGACAGATTGGTACAATTTTAGTTTGCAGTTTGATCCAAAGGAGGAGTTGATTACTGGCTCTGAAATGAGCTTCCTTCATTCCCCAAGTGAGCTGGTTGAGAAGGTGCATCTAGCAGCAGCCAAAGGAGGTCTGCTAACCGTAAAGGGGGAGCTAAGGGAGGAGGGACAGTGGGGACGCATGGAGAAGGGGGTCAAGAAAAAGTGGGAAGGTTGGGGTGTTGTTTATTGCTGCCCAACCAAGCCTGCTGGTGATTAACCTGATCATAAAAGTCAACTCTGTGAGGCATGCCTGGAAATGAAAAGGAGACCCAAAGTGGATATAAAACAATCTCCTTTTGCCTAGAAATTGACAGCTGATGTTGTGCCCCTCTGGGAGCCTGTGGGAGGCGACTGGCCCGTCAGCATTCTGGGCTGAACTCCTGCTGCAGCTGCCTGGTCCTGAAGAACTGCAAGATGCTTCCTTACAAACTCGATAGGGTGAAAGTTTTCTTCACGGCTTTTAATTTGTAAGGTCTTGTGATGGTTTTTCATAATTATGACAGCCTGCCGTGGTGTCTGCGGTATACCATGCACACTCCGACTTTTTCTTGTCCTTCAGCAAGAGCTATTTTGCTCATTAGCTTCAGTATGAGGAAGAAATTGCCGGCTCCCTCTGAAGATTTTGCCGTGGGGTGACCTGATAAGCAGAATGCAAATGTGCAAATGTAGTTGGAGCCCAGCGCCCCATACCTCTGTGGCTGTGAGGATGCATTTTTCTAAGCAGTTTCAGGAATTGCGACTTAGGGATGAAAAGGGAACAGGCTGACTGTAAGGTGAGGGCTGCTGGAAGAGACTGGGACACCCTGGGCTTCCCAATTTGCTGACTCTGGGATCTGGCAGAAAATGCATGATTTTGGTGTGTCAGATTTTTTGAGCGAAATATTTATAATAACAACAAAATAGAATTCACTGTTAGTTTTGGTTTTGTTTTGGAGTCTGTATGTGTGTATTTGTGTGTGTGTGTGTGTGTGTGTGTGTGTATGTGTGTGTGTATGTGTGTGTGTGTGTGTGTGTGTGTGTTAATTAGAAAATAGGTTTTCCTGCCTTGGAAAATAGCCATTTACCTAAGGGACACTGGAAAACATCTTTTTTAAATGAACTTGATGTTTCTTCAAATTCTTTGTAGACAGGGCGCCTGGGTGGCCCAGTGGATTAAGCCTCTGCCTTCGGCCCAGGGCATGATTCAGGGTCCTGGGATCGAGCCCCACATCGGGCTTTCTACTCAGCAGGGAGCCTGCTTCCCCCTCTCTCTGCCTGCTTCTCTGCCTACTTGTGATCTCTCTCTATCAAATAAATAAATAATCTTAAAAAACACACAACTTATTTGTAGGTAGCCTTATGGCAAATGACATATATATAAATTTTATATACAATATAATGTACATATTATATATACTAAATATATATTAATTTTATAAACAATTCAACAAACTTTTTATTAGTTCCTATAAGGTGACAGACACTCTCCTAAGAAATGATACAGAAATGTGGTTATGCTTCTCTCAACCCAATGGGACGATCTGATGAGTGCACAGAGATGCCTTGAATGCATATGAGAAGTGCTCTCTTTTTTTTTTTTTTTGAGAAGTGCTCTCTTGGAGGTAGATTCCCACCTTGAGACAGATAGGAACATGGAGAAGGAGCACCTAACGAGGTATCCCTTTCTGTGGACGGTAGCAGGAAAGCTTACTTGTGTAGGCTGAGGGACAGGCAGCTAGTCAGAGAAGGGAATTCCCATAGAAATACATGTCTTCACATTGTCTCTAGAATCTTGTGAAGGAAAGAGTGAAGGGTGTCGGACAGAGGGGTTGCAAAGAGAAGAGGATGGCCTTGAGGTGGGGATCATATAAAATGGAAGCTCTGCCTATCATGCTAAGGAATTGGGATTTTATCCTCGAGAACAAAGGGAGACTTTAAAATAATTGAAGCAGGAAAGTGATATGATCAAATTTGCATTTTGTAAAGATGCTCTGACAGCCAAGAAAAGGGACTGGCAAAAAAATTAATGCTGGTAGTGCAGTGTCTAGTTTAGTAGACATGCTGATAAACTAACTAGGAAATGCTAAAGGTCTGACCTTGGACAAAGACCATGGGATTACGGAAGAGGGAGGTTCAAGAGGGATAATCAGTAGGTAGAAAGGCCAGGATCTGTTATTTTGGATATAGGTGATGGAGGAGAGAAACAGGCAGAGATGGTCCTCAGGATTGTCATTCTAGAAGCTGGGAAGATGAAGAGTCGTGTTCAAAATGGGGACTGGAGTAGGAGGAACAAGCTGGGAGCAGGCATGGGGGAAGACATAGGTTTAAATTTGGATCTGTAGAGATGAATAGCAGGCAGTTGAATAAATTTGTGTTCAGAAAAGGATTATGACCTGGATATAGATATGGATACAGACATATAGATGTATAGACTATACATAGTAGTCTGTAACATAGGGATGTAACATAGGGATGCCAAGGTGGAGTGGGGATGAATAGTACTGGTCACATCCAGGAACTTCAGGTAAAGAGCACTGGGGAGCACTCCCATTCAAGAAACTGTATAAGTCTCAGAAAGATGGAGGGAAGACTCTGGCCAAGAAATTAGAAATTTTAGGAGATGATTTCATGGAAACCAAAGTAGGGAAGTGTTTCAAGGATGGAGTGGTCAAAATGATCACTAACAGGAGGACAGGCTGTAAACATATATCTTTTAAACTTTGTAACTTGGAGTGCCTTAAAGGTTAATAAATGTGTAAGAACAGAAACCAATTGACAGTGGGATAGAATAAAGGATGAAGGGTGGCAAGAAAATACAACACTGAAGGTAGACTACTCTTGTGGCATTTCGTTGTCAGAGGGAAGGAGCAGGGGTGAAGAAAATCAGAGTCCTGCCTCTCACAGCCTCTTGGTCTTTACTGTAAGAGTTAGGGTTTTCTTATTCCCCTCCAATTCTCTACTCTGGCTTTAAGTGGCCTTTCCTGTAGTGTAAGAGGCAAATTTCCCTTAAGTGCACATTCACAACATGCCACTTTTTTTGCGGAAACTCTTAGCAATCTATATAACCAAAGAATGGGATAAACAGAGTAAAATCTGATCCTATCTTGCATCGCTCTTCTAGAAAGACACAGGAAACAGCACTAATGCAAAGTTCTCTGCGGTAGGAAAATGGCAATTCAAGACAATGCAATGTCTATATCTTCCGTTTCCAGAAGCCTAAATGCTTTCACTCCCAAAGTTTAGCATTTTACTATTTTTTCTTACTATTCTTCACACTTACCTCCTTTCTTCTTTTCTTTTCTCCCTCCACCCCCACCTTTCGGCCACCTTTCAATCTGAATTCATTTTCAATTTTAACGTCCCATCAATCCACTCATTCCATTTTCAATAGTATTTTTCCTCTGATGTGCTGGAGTTGTTTCCCTGATGAATGGTTTTTCTCTTTAATTTTCAGGCTGCCTTTTAAGATATTTTAATGCTGATAATTAAAAATAACAGTAGGTGAAAGACACCTTTTTCCCCAGTGAATGAGGTTTCCCAAATATTTGGACAGACAAAAATGAGACTCAATTCTATGTGCAAGAATAGTCAAAACTGCATAATCTGTTTTAAAAATAAAAGCTCCCAGTGACATGAGAAAGTGGAGAAGGGCTAAAGCCACAGAAACACACTTTTATAAAATCTAGAGGAAAAAATAATGATCAGGAGGCATTTATCAAACCACCTATTTTGTCACATTTTTTGCAATCTGCTCTTGACAATGTCTTTAAAAAAAATAAAGGGCATGAGCACATTTGTGAAGATGGTGACCTTGGTAGCCATGTTCTTCCTGGTCTGTCTGCTCAGCAGCTGCCCTGAGGAACCTGACAGATGGGGACCCCAAAGTAGTTGGGGTTGAGCTCTCTGGGTGAGGTGATTCTAGGCATTATCTTTGTGGAGCAAGCATGGTGACTATGGGGCCCTAGGGTCCTCTGACCAAAGAGGAGGCAATTTCCATGATTTCCTCAAGAAGCAAGAAGAAGTGTAAGCTGGAAGACTTACTTGTATGTGTGCCTAATTTAAGGGACTTTAACTTCAAGATCTAGATTTAACCTAAGTATGTGGGATTGGACATGGATGGGGCAGTCAAGGCCTCCTGTACCCTATAGGGGAAACCAGCATTCTTCTCCTTTTTCTTCCTACTTTTAACCTGGATGATGAGAGGAGAAAATGAAAGCCTAATGAGAATAGTATCTGGGTTAGAAGCTGGAGATGTTTTCATCATGCTTCTGCCCCTTTGCGTTAAACCAACTCTTTAGAAAGAAAAACTGAGTCAGGTAGGCTTGGATCCCTTAAATAAATGGGCTGGTGGCAAAAAGTCCAGCTCCTTAGGGAAGAAGAGACCCCTCAAGCCACTAGGCCTGGGTGTGGAGAGCTTGTAGCCACCTACCTCCCTTCCCCCCAAGAAACACCACCACAAGGAGTTTAGAATTAGGTCAAAGCACCAAGCGACACTGATTCCCTAGCCCCCCTGCTCTCACTTCAGTATGATTGCCAAGAACTGGGGAACACCTGAGCTGGCCATTTAGGCAGCTGGGTTCCCATCCCTCCCTCTGGGGGATTAGCTCCCCTGTGGAGAGAACTTCTGTGTGACTCCAGCTCTGGCTCCTTGCAGCCTCAAGACCTCGTGTGCCCCAGCTGCTTGAGGTTACAGAAGTGGCCTTTCGCCATCCCCTCTTCACAAAGTTGCTCTAGGTGCCAGTGGTGAGGGTGTCTAGCTCTCCTCCAGGGCCCCAGGCTCCGAGAATTTCTCATGCTTTTCCCTTCAGGCTGCAGCATAATGCAGGAGGCTTGACTCAGTGCTGATTGAAGTGCCAAAGTGGAACTCCCTCGGGTCACCCACACACCTCCAGCAGTGGCTGCTGGTCGGCAGCAGGACCCCACCCGGGAAAAGGTCTCGAGGAACGCCACAGCACTCAGGATATTGCCCCCTCGCCAATTGCTGCCAAGGCTTTCGGGCTGTGAAATGAATATTTTATTTCCTTATGAAGAGGAAAAAGATTAAATTAGTAAAATGACGATAAAAAAAGGATAACCTGACTTCAACCCTTTTATTATGCTTCACACAACTAGACAGCAAATTGCGTTCTGGGGCTCCTGCTTAGATGGCTGTAAAGAATCTAACTTTTGCTTTCAAATTAACCTGTCAAATCATATATTTATAAAGGAATGAAGGGAAGAAAATGAGGGGCCTAGGTAGTCCCACGCATCAATTAGAGAGAAATTAATTACAATTTACTTGCCTTAGCACAGGAACACTCCCAGATTACTGAAGAAATGTCTCTGCACCAGGAAAGGAGTCAAAACAGACCACTCTGGGGAGCAGGGGGTCAGGAGGGAAAGGGTTAGCTTGGGTCCAAAGCCAGAGTGGAGGGGGTTAGGGAGGGTAGAGATGGTTACGGATGCTGGCAATTAGATACTCTTTCTGGAGTCTGTTGATACAGAAGCCTCCAACAAGTGACATGTTTGGATGAAGCAACATCTACAAGAACCCCTGCCTGCACTCTGAAATTAGGAAGCGGGCATTCACATGCAATAATACCACACCACTCCATGGAAAGGTGGAGTCTCTCATACTGTCGATGAATAAGAAAGAACCACAGAAAGAAAGGCAAATGTCCTCCCTTCTTCCTCTTCCTTTGGGATGCTGATAAGTGAGTGAATCGTACTGGCTGCCCAGAAGATCAGGAAAGACATCAGAAAGTGTGTCTGACTCTCCTTTATGAACTTGTTGTTTTTTCTGTTGTTGTTGTTCTTCTTCTTCTTTAAAAAGATTTATTTATTTATTTAACAGATTGAGAGAGAGAGAGAGAGAGATCACAAGTAGGCAGAGAGGCAGGCAGAGAGAGAAGGGAAAGCAGGCTCCCCGCTGAGCAGAGAGCCCCATGCAGGGCTCAATCCCAGGACCCTAAGATCATGACCTGAGCCCAAGGCAGAGGCTTTAACCCACTGAGCCACCCAGGTGCTCCTAAGTAGTTCTTCAATTTGGTAGATGGAATTGGAGTCCAAAGAAAGTTTCAGAATGTCAGAGAACTTCACACTCTTGAATGCCAAGGTACCCATGAGAAACAGCCCATGAGAAAAGAAGTCAACTAGCTAGCAGGTTACACTTTAAATCATTGTCTCTGTTTCTCATAACTGTGAACAAGGATGACATAAGAATCACTGAAACCTTCTGGAAGGTTAGGAACTGGAAGCACTCTCTTCCCCAGGGGCTGGGTCAAGGTGCCATGAGGCCTCCTCTCCACGGGTGCAGGACTGGAAAGGTGAGTGGATGGTCTCTGTGTCTCTGATGTCTTTCTTCACTGCTGGGAACCACGACTGAGATCCGTGCTGAAATGCAGACAATTCTAGATCAGAGTCCCCACCTGGGGCTCCCAGCTCTTTTTCTAGAAGCCCTAACAGCCCCTGTAATGGAATAAATATGGGAATCACAAGGGCAGTCTGCGAGTTCTGAAGAAAGCCTACTGGTCCAAAGTGCAGAAGGCCAGGGTCTGGGTCATCAGCAAATCTTTAAGCTCTTGAAGATGTTTCCCTCATCTAAAAAAAAAAAAAAGTAGGTTAATTAAAATCACATTCTTCTCACTCATTTGTTTTAAGGTCCTAAATGTGTATATTGAAACTTTTCACAAAGTCTCAGGAGCTGTACAAATTTAAGGTCTTGTTGCTATAGGCTGCTCTCACTTTAAAAGGTGTGCTTTTTTTAAAGCAAAAGCTTTCTTCCCTTCCTCCTCCCCCACCTTCCCATACTCCAGTGGCTGAATCTGAAAGCCACCTTTGCCAAATGCGTGGGAGTCTCTGAGGCCCATTAGATCTTTGTTTTCTCTTTAATTTTTTTTTTTCTTTCCCCTCTTGGTGGATGAATTATTCATGTCTTTGAAATAGTTTCGGAAGCCACTGCCTCCGGAGAGAGTTCCCTGTGGCAGGGGACCTTGTGGCTTCCTAATAGAGCTCCCAGCCCTTGTCCGCTACCCCTGCAGGTGGGCACCTCCACACATGGCCAGCCCTGCCGCATTCAGCACAGCCTGATTGCTCCTGCAATGTTTTGGGATGCAAGGGCCGCTTTCATTTTCATGACTAGGACAACAGGGGTCCATTCGAGGTTCCTGCAGCTGTGGAAGAAGCCTGGAGAGAAAGGAGAGGAGGGCACTTTATAAGATGCCTGGGCATTGCAGCAGAGACTTGCAAAATGGGTGCTGGGGTGGGCAGGGATCAGATGGCATTTTAAGGCAGCCTGGACCCTCCAGTGGGGCTGCTGCTGAGATTGCTGAGATTAGAGGGGAGGACTAGGTGCCAAAAAATCACCTGGCTTAACTTTCTAAAGAGAACTCTGCTGAGCAACACAAAGCACATCCAGTGATAGAGCTTGGAGAGCATGAATTTTGAAGATGACACATATGGCTCCAAATTCCCCAGACTCTGATATTTACTAATGTTTAGCAGCCACGTTAACTTGGGCAAGTTGCATAAGAGTGAGCCTGGGGCTCCCCCATCAACTAAAAATGGGGGATGACACCCCTTGGGTTGTTGGAGGACTGAGTGAGATCATCCACACAGAGGGTTAGCATTGTTATGACCCATTGTGTGTCTCCAATGTGCTAAGTGATACATCTGTGAAGCTGTTTTTCCTCATTTGTTAGTTGGGAGGTGGTGAGGGAGGTAAAAATACCCAAGACACATTACCCAAAGCCACCATTTAAGGATTAAATGACATAGCAGAAGGAGAGTACTCACTGAGCCCAGCCCAGAGAGGAAAGGATAACCAGGGGGGTGGTGTTAATCCAGGAACACTTGCTTCCTGGAGGCACTGGCTTTAGCTCTCCTGGCTGGTGCCCCCCTGGAGGCAGTGATGACATTCTCTTAGAAAATGAGTTCTAGACGGTTCCCTTCACCAGTGAGGAGTACTAGTGCTAGGGTCTCCTGGAGCATTGCAATGACTCACCCTCTGTGGCTTCTCTCCTTAGGCAAAACTACCCTTACTGCTCCCCAAGGTGGTTCTCCTTTGATCTCCCCAGACAAGCCTCCTCTCAATAGTCAGGCTTGGAATCCAAATTGGATGTCTGTTATGCAGACCAAAGGATTACCCAGCTGATGGGATGTGTGCTCTCTGGCAGCTTCAAAGGTCACCCATACAGCCACTGAGAAGCAAGCAGGGGGTTCAGGGAGCAAAGAGCACCACCGACACCTGCATGATGCCTTTATAACTCAATGGACAAGGTGTCCAGAGTTGATTATTAAACTGAAAACTGGTGTTTAGTTCCTCAATGACAGTGGCAAAGTGGGGGTGGGGTCTGAAGCAATTTGGAGGGGCAAGTGGTTTATCAGCAGCAGAAGAGATGAAACAGAGGACACTTAAATTTTATTTGTATATTTTGCAACTAAATTAACATTGCTGTCCTTGAAGTGGGAAGGACAGGAGTTGCCTGGGGCTCTGCTCTGACTCAAAGAGGTAGGCTGGGAAGGGTAGAAATGGCATTTGTAGGGGGGAATGTATGGGTTTTATTTTGCAATGTCGAATTGGAAGATTTTCTTGTATCCACAAATCAGGGTTAACCTCAAGTCTCCTGTAGATCTGCTCTAAATGTTATCATTGCTTAAATTCTTAATTTACATTACCCTATTTGTAAGTATCATGGTGTGTAACAAAGTTAGGACAAACAAACCACAAGGCCTAAATAACAGACCTTCGGAGGAGAAGAGAAAAGCCATCACTTTAGATATCTAAACCACTAAACAGAATTGAGGTGCCTGTCTGGGTATATTGCTTTTCCCAGTTCAGGGAGCAGGCGAATTGTGGTCGTTGGGGAAGGAGCAGAATAGGGTTGAGGGTGGGTAAGGGATATATATTTTTTTTCTCCTCCCCTTGCCCCTCTGCCTTATCCCATCACCTTCCCAAGATGGAAGGCATCGTGGTGCCTGGTGAATCAGGATCTTGGCGGCTGCCCTCCGCATGTGCTCCTTTTCTCTCCAGCTATCACCTTTGGCAGCTCCCCAATGCCAGGGCACATCCATCCTCCAGGGCAGAATCTGAGTTGGTCCTTGTTGAAGCCAATACTTACTGTCCATCTGGCCTTGGACAGATCACTTAAACTCTGCTCCTTGTCTTTGACATTTGTAGGGCTTGAATGCCAGACCTGCCTCCCATTTCCACCTCCAGGGGTTTATGGGGACAGAATGAGTACTGACTTGATCTCCTTGGCAGCACCTCCCCTCTGTCCTATCAGCTTAGAGGCCAAATCTCCTTAAGAGGTGACTACAGCTTCCAAATCAGTATCCCAGGGCTACAAAACCCAACAATTGGGTAATCTTCCTTCTGCATTTTAGGGGAGGTTGGAGTAAATTAACTTTCTGTTTACTGATGGCAGTAAGGAGTGAGGTCTCAAAGTGATAGGATGTCCACGGGCTTCCCAGCTGGCCAGCCCTTGCCTCCAGCTGAGCACTCTCTGTCCACATTATCTAATCAAAATCACAAGCTCAGTCAAAGATACAGTTTGAGGTAGGCAAATCTCCCTTGCCCCTGGACCACAGGAGAGGACCCTGTCAGTTGACTGAGCAGGAAAGGGCACAGATATGCCCAGTGAATCTCCTGAAGAATATAGAGAAATGAGACCCCTGGTTCTAAAGGGGTTGACATTTTGCAGAAACTACTTTCTTAGTTTTTTTTGCTTCTAAAAGACAGTGGCTTTGGGGATGGACTAAGGTAAATCTGGCAACCCTGGGATCCTCGGTGGCCACAGGTGAAACCCCAGCTTCTAGCACTGCTGTCCTCCCTGCCTGCCTGACTCCATTAGAAAGATGACCAGGGATGGGGAACAGCAGACAGGCAGGAGGAAAGCATTTGCTGAGTGACTGCTGCAGGACAGGCAGTGAGCTTGGGGATTCTGAGTTAGATGTGATCATCATCCCCTTTTTGCAGATGAAGGAATGGATGTGAAGTAGCTGAGTATGTATGGCTGCTAAGTGATGGAGTGGTGTACTGTGGGTTCCACAAGGACAGGGATTTGGTATGGCCAGGACCTGCTTGCTGTACTGCCTGGTACCTGGTAGGCACTGATTTAAAAATTAAATAAAACACGGTGAGTTACATTAGGTACATTACATTAGCATTTGATGAACCCCTAGGAGGGGTCAGGCAAACCACCTGATCATCTGTATGTATATTATTACCTTATTTAATCCCCCATAAACCCATCCCAGGTGAGCATTATCATCCCTATCTTACAAACCCACAACTTACTTGCTAATGTTCAAGTAAATGTTGTTTACAGTTGGAATTGGCCTTCCTCCTGCTCATATGATGGGGTCTTCATCTTTTGAAGCAGGGGACATTCTCATCTACTGTCTATTTAGAAGGTGCCTCCCCTTCTCCCATGTGCTGACTCTGCCCATTGTTGCTCAGCCTGGATATGTTGCCATCTCAAACTCATCCTCCAGTCCATCAAATTCTGATAACTCCTCAAATATCCCATGACCTACCACCACCCAGGTCTTCTGCCACCTGCCTTTCTCCCTTATGAATGGCCAGCAGGCTTTCTTCTCCCTCTGTGCTTTGTCAGAGGTGCTGAAGCCAGAACCTGAATATGGAAAATGGCACAGCAAGTCAGACATGAGGATTATCACCTTAGAAGCAAAAATACCCCTCTGACAAGTCATTTGAAGTTCAAGTGGGAAGGGAGCTGGGAGCCCCTGACATTCAGGGATTGGGTCCCATGCCCTACTACTGACTGAAGGAGTTCTGGTTTTTTCTTGTTTGATGGGGCTGCCTTGGAGACGTTTATTTAAGTATGCTCCATTCATCGAGCTCCTACAGAGGAGAAACATGCCCGGGGAGGCATTGCTGCTTCTCAGCACTCAGCAGAGGTCAGGAGGGGAACAGCTGACAAATTGGACAGCTCTTTTTAGAAGTTTAATCTCAAATGTGATTTTTTCCCCCTTGTCTATACTGAACACTTGCTCAATCCCTGTCATGTTACTAGGCCTGGGCAGTGAGGCCCCAGGTTTTGCAGGAGATGGGCAAGGAGGGAGATAGAGCTTCAACAGAGAAAATCTCTGAACTCTAATTGATCATGGCTTCTCATTCCCAGGGCTCAGAGCATCTTATCTAGAGGTCCGCTCATTCATCATCCCCATGGCCTTATCAAGCAGGCCATGATTGGGCATCATTAGCTCCATTTCTCTGTCATACAGTCAGAGTCCCAGCAAAGCTGAGTGATGTATCTGGTGGTACACAGCTGTGAGTGGTCAGTCAGGAGTAAAAATCTCTGTTCTGAGACTTTTACTTTACTGCCTTCAGTCACGGATTCATGCTAGCATTTTAAAATGAGAACACTGAAATAATCTCACAGAGCTGTCATTATTAGAATTGTATGTGAATATCCTTAAACTTAATATGGTATTTGCTAATGTTACATATTTTACAAAATCTTGGGTTTTGGGTTTTTTTTTTCCCCAACATATATTGAAGTTTAGTGCAGAGGCCTCTAACTTCTTGGAGTCTAAGAGAACCAACATACTGACACTTGTAGTGGTCAGAACCATAAGGTGTTGAATTCAATACTGAATTCATTCATTTTTTTCAATCACCTGTGTCCCAAACCAAGCGCTTTATAAATCACAAGGAGGTATATGGGAAGCTGCTAAATCTGGGGAGGTTGTCCCCAGTGAGAGTTTCTCCCTGGTCCAATTGGCTGGGCTAACAGAGATGGGCCACAATGTGCACAGATGCTAGAGGAGACAGGGCATATCACCAGGAACCAACATTCTCCAGTGAAGATGGGAGCCTTCTCCAACCATTGGAGGGAAAGTTCATCAACATGTGTAGATTACTATAATTTAATAGCATTCAATCTTAACCAGGTATTTAGAATAGAGGGAAACTCATTATTTTTCCTTCTCTAATCCCCTAAAAAATCCATATTAGCTCCTTCAAATATTTGCCATTCCTTAAAACTCCCAAATCCATCTCTGTCCCCCTTTTCCAGCTCAAGACCCCTGCCATTACTCTATAGGGAAAAAAAAATTGAATCCATCAGTGTCAACTTACTTTCTTTGCCCCACCCCCAACCCCCACTTTCTTAATGACATCTTCCCCCTCCTGGTCACTGTGGTTCCACTTCATAGAATTTCCATCCACTTCTTCCTCTCTTTCATTCCCACATTCAGTTAGCAAGCACAGCTTGCCCATCTGGTCCTTCATTTGAGCTCAACCCCCTTGCAATATACTGCCAACATCACTGCACTAGCTTACAGCCTCATGGCCTTGCTTCCACTTTCACATTAGTCCTCCTACTTCCAGTCCCTTCCTTATGCAATGTATCTTGGGCATTGCCTTCAGAGCAACCTTCCTAAAATACAGTTTTTGTTCATCACTCTTTTTTTTTTTTTTTAAAGATTTTATTTATTTATTTATTTGACAGAGAGAGAGAGAGAGAGAGGGATCACAAGCAGGCAGAGAGAGAGGGGGAAGCAGGCTCCCCGCTGAGCAGAGAGCCCGATGTGGGGCTCGATCCCAGGACCCTGAGATCATGACCTGAGCTGAAGGCAGAGGCTTTAACCCACTGAGCCACCCAGGTGCCCCTTGTTCATCACTTTTATGCTAATAAGCTTTCAATGGCTCCTTACTACATTCAGAACAAAGCATAAATGCTTAAGCTTCACCTTTAAAATCTTCAGCTATGTAAGCCTACCAAACTTTCCAGTCTTCTTTCCAACAAAACTTTCTCTCCACTGCTATACCTCATTTTCCTGCTGACCAATTTAATGATTATCTAAGACATTCCTTCTTCTTATAATCTCCTTTCTTATCTTCCTTTATAATTGCCAACCAATATCATATCTAATGTACAAAGCTTAAGTAAATTCCATTTCTCTTAAATGTCCTAACATATATACCGCCACCCCTGACCTTGACAAAATGTCTTTTGCTCACATTCCCATAGCACTTTGTAATTCTAGTGTACCACTCATCATTAATCATAGTTAGCTTTAGATTAATTAGCAGTAGATCCTCTCTCTTTTGTTTCTTTCACAGATATTGGTGAACTCAGTTCTCTTTGTTTCCCCCAAAGAATCAGGCAAGCATAGTTGAGGAGCCCAAAACATATTTGTTGAAATGAGTTCTCAACTAGCCTCACCTCTATTTCCTGCCAATTCCCATAGGCCACCTGAAGACTCAGTTCCCATCTGGTCCCCTGTGGTTGCTAAGAGCCCAGGATTTTTCTTGCCTGGATACCCAAGAAGTAGCTGTTTCCTGCTTCTCAGAAACTTGAATTAATTCACTACTCTGTTTTGCTAACTTCCCTTTGTCTCTCACCCAGATGTCTGAGTATTGTTTTTGATTTATTGCTTAAATTTTGACCCACAGCTCTTGTGTTTTTTTTTTCACTACAAAATGAGAGATGTATCTCTTCTCTACCTTTTTTTTTTAAAGATTTTATTTTATTTATTTGACAGAGAGAAACGCAGTGAGAGAGGGAACACAAGCAGAGGGAATGGTAGCTGGAGAAGCAGGCTCCCTGCCGAGCAGAGAGCCCGATGCGGGGCTCGATTCCAGGACCCTGGGATCATGACCTGGGCCAAAGGCAGACGCTTAATGACTGAGCCACCCAGGTGCTCTACCTATTAACAAGCAACATGTCAGATGTATCTCTTCCCTACCTATTAACAAGCAACATGCAAAAATTACCTGTAGCTCTTAGAATATAGACATTTGATCATTTGTCTCAATCCACTTGAAATAAGATTGTGTATCAATTGATAAATATACACTATAGAAAGTAAGACTATAGTCAAAATCATGCATCCTGGGTCACACGGGTGGCTCAATCAGTCGGGCGTCTGTCTTCTGCTGGGGTTGTCATCTGGGCCCCGGGATCAAGCCCAGCGTCTGGCTCTTTGTTCAGAGGGAAAGCCTACTTCTCCCTCTGCCTGCTGTTCCCCCTGCTTGTGCTCTCTCCCACTCTCTCTGATAAATAAATAAATAAAATCTTAAAAAAAAAATCATGCCCTCACTTTTTCACTCAACAAACATTTATTAGGCTCTATGTGCCAGCCACTGTGCTAAGTGCTCTTCGTGTATAGAAAAGCACAGCTGAGACTTTCCCTGAGCTATCAGGTAGGATACTCTTGGTAAGTCCACTCATACCAAATCTGTTCCTACTTGCCATCACTTCTGGATTTAGAGGTATTTGAAACTGATATGCCAGCCACCAGAAGTATAAAAATCCCAATTGTTGAGAAAAGTGAAAAGGTAACCCACTGAAAAAGAAGGACCTCACGTTGCTTGACGGCATTAGCATGTTCCTGCCTTTGGGCATGCGCCAGGCTCTACTGAGGGTTTGTGGTAGGGAGAGAGATGGTCAGGGGTGGGGGCTAGACCCTTATTCATCCCTGTCAGTCAGCCCAAGGAAGAGAGAACAGGGAAGTAGAGAAGGGCTGCTGCTCTTGCCCTTTTCTTCCAGCAACTGAAATCTCCATCATGCACAGGAGGGAAGTTACTCCTCCTTACATTCCCTTCTTGAAATTCTCCTCAAAGTCCTCTCATCACAAGAGAGAGGAGGATAGGATACAAGGAGGCTAGCAGATTCTGACTAAGTGGCATTTTTTAACGTTCAGATATAAAACAAGAACCAGACAAAACAGTGTGTGCTCAAGGGCCAGCACGAGCTCTCCTCCACCTTCATGTAGCAGATCTCAAGAGCCCTCTGCCTGCCTTCTCTCCTCCCTCTTCCAGCCTCTAAAAAGAGCGATGCGGTTTATAAACCTGGATTACAGTACATACCACAGAAATAGAATGTGTTGGTCTGAGGAAGAAAACAGTAACAGTGGAATTGAATGATAGTCTTTATACTTAGTAGAGGTAGTGTAGTCAAGTAGAGAGAGAAGTAGACAATTTTCTCCAAAGCCCTCGCTTCTAATTGAGGAATTTAGGACAGACCAAGTAGACATTTCTGTCCCCACAAAGGAAACCGCATGATCAGACCTATCTCTCCTTTATCCCAGGTTTGCTCTGGGGTTTGACTGAGATAAGAAATGGGAAAGTGCTTTGAAGAATGTATTAGTTAGTCTCACTAATTCTAAGTGCTATGGCAAATAACCCACAGATCTTAGTACTTAATACAAAAATATGTGACAGCACTTTGTGAGTCAGAGAGAGGTCTCTGCTCCACGTAGTCATCCTGGGCTTGGGGCTCCCTCACGCTGAGAGTCTGTCATGGCTCAACTCCATGCTGGCCATTCCAACCACAGAGAAAAGGAGAAAGAACATAACCTGAGCCTGAAATTGCTACACTCTCCTCCCATTTCATTTAGGAAAATGGATGTTAATGTTCTAGCTAGATGCAAGGCAACTATGAAATGTAGTTTGTGTGAGCCCCAGAAGGAAAGATGGGTCTGGTGACCATCTTGCCCAGTCCCTGGCCCAGTCACTGTAGGTTGTAATTCAAATGCTATCCATCATTCTATCTAGCTAATAATAGGTCAGGACACCTCCTGTTCATGGCTTCCATCCAAGATCAACTATGCTCTGCAGTCAGATTGAGTAAGGCCACTCATGTGGAGCAGATATTCTGTACATACTGTGGCTGACTGCTGACGACACAGGTGGGCTCTGACCATATCTGAGGATAATACCAGCAACATGACCTATGCCTGGAAGAGTATATGGTTCAGGAATGTGACAAGGCCTTTGGCGGCCTCTATTCAGACTGTGTCATACAGACAGCTGTGGAGAAAAAGGGCTTACGCCTTGTCCTGAAATCATCAGAATTCCCATTATCAACAGCTATCTCTATAGCCACACTCACCCACTCACATGTATGCTCCTGTTTTCTCTCTTTCATGTCCCTTCACATCTTTGCCTTATTCATCAACTCCTTAGTGCTTCAATAGAGATAGACACCTCATTTACATTTATTAAAAAAATCATTGAGAATCCACTGTGTGCCATGTTACTGCCAAGGCTACTGATGTAAGAGCGAATTTCAGACATCTATGGCCTTATAGTTTAAGAGTAAAAATAACAAACGAAAGACAGTATGTAACTAATATTGAGTCAGTCATATTGACAAAAATTCAAAACAGGGTCAGGGGAAGCTAAAGAAGTTACCAACAGGCTATCAATGCAATGTTTTAAGTGGTGTTTTGGCTCCAATCAGAAGTTGTGTAGATTCTGAAACAACAAAGATTATAAATCCATCACTCTGACTAGAGTAGAATAAAGATAGACTACTACAGAATGTGCTGAAGAAGACACTGAGGACCAGGATGCAGAATTTTGACTTTATTTATTATGCATTTGGGGACCTTTTGTGGTTTTAGATTAGTGAAGTTCTATAGTCAGAACAATGTGTTAAGAATATTATTTTTTTGGTAGGGTACATGATGAATTGGAATAGTGGTAAAACAAAGGAAAAGTAAGTAATATTAACAAAATAACTACATTCTAAGAATTTACTCAACATTTGGCTATTTATAACTATAACTATATTATAACTATAACTATAACCACTTTATGGGGTAGGTACTATTATTATTTTATTTAACCAATCCAACAAAGTCAGAGTTTGGGCCCTAGCCCAGCTAGTTCATGCCCCTAAATGCTAGGAACTTGGCAGAGTAATAAGGACAGCTTGAAAGTCGGGGTGGTGGTAATGAGAATACAAGGAAAGATGAATGAGGCAGAATTGTAAAGGAAGAATGGGTCATATGTATGGATAGATTGGATTTAGGGGATACAGGAAAGGTGAAATATTTATCCACATTTTCATCCTTAATGAATTTAGAAGAACAAAAATATCATTAAGGCAATGAGAAGGAAAGCATTTTGAGAAGGAAGGAGAAGGTATTTTAAACTTCAGGTATGTTGAGTTTCAGATGGGAGTGGATGTACATAATAGCAATGTTGGTGGTTCAGAGAAACAGTTGATCCTCACCCAGGAAAGAAAACAGATTTCAGCTCTTGGCTGGAAACACCTAGGTACGGTGCCCAGGAGGCAGTGGAAATATGGGATCAGTAAAAGTATGGGAGTCATCTGTGTAGAGCTGACAGTTATGAAGTACAATAGTCACTAGGTAATGAGGGAGAGAGATACAGGATTAGGGCTTCAGTAGAGTGGGGAAAGCTAGTGTTGCCCTTGTCAAAGGAGGACTCAGAAACCCACAGAGATGAAGGGTATTTTGTCCAGTAATATTTGGATACTCGTTGAAACCAGTTTTGAAAACCTAAGGGATCTATATCACAGGGAGAGGCAGACCGAAAGAAATGTGTGTATATTGGGGGACAGGTCTAGAAGAAAGAACAAAGGAGGCCACTTGAGAAATGTGCCATGGGTGGGTGAGAATTGAGAGCAAGGCCCCAGCTGGAGTGCAGACAAGGCACATACCTATTCTTCTTGCTGGTCCTCTCTCTTCACACTCTGCAGTCATGGTAATTCTACTTCATAAGGCAATCTCTCCCAAGTTCACACACTCTCACTTTCAACTCATTTTTTTTCTTCTTTTCCTACCTCTTGCTAAAGACTTTCCAGTCACCCCAGGAAAATCATACTTGTTCTATTTTATTTTCATTTGTAAGGGGAAAATGTAAAAAAAAAAAAAAATACTAGTCATGGTTGATCCAAGTGAGAAGAGCCTTAGTGATGCATCTACTGCAGGAAAAAAAACAAAACAAAACAAAAAAACAAAAAAACAACCCAAACCTTGAAACCAGATGGAAAATTAGACACAATAGAGGTGGTGTTCCCAGTTCCCATAGCCTCCAAAATATAAGACATTCCCATTAAAGAATATCAGTCTAATCTGTCTCACTTTTTACATCCCAATTTCCAACTGTCAAACCCCAAATGAATGCAAAGCTATTCCTTTGCATCTATCTAATCAATAGACACCTCTTTGTTGCTTTCTACAGAAAAGCATATGATCTGGAGGCAGACAGATTGAGCTCAAATTCTAGCTCCACCATTTAATAACTAGTTAACATTGGGCAATCTTTCTGGTCTTGGTTTCTTCAGCTGTACAGCAGGGATAAGAGAGCCTACTTCATTAGGTTGATGTTAGGATTATATTAATTAATATATTTAAGCACCTAGAACAGTATCTGGCATGCAGTAACTACCACATTAGCAGCAATTATTGCTGCTGCTGAGCTATGCAAAGATGAATATGATGCGGTTTCTTTCCTCAATGAACTCTTATAGAAAGAAGACTGATTTATTTATTTTCACATTTTGCAAAATTACTAGTGTAGCAGGGCCATAATGAGAGTATTTCAATAATGTTAAGAATTAAAATTATTTTTGTTGTGCCAATGGAAGCTTCTTTTTTTTTTTTCTTTTTTTTCCAATGGAAGCTTCTGACAATCATTTATAGCCTTATATCTAGAAAACTGTATACTGAGCTCCATACAGTCAATGTACAAGTACCTACAAAGCTCATCCTATTGGAAATTGGGGCCTGTTCCTTTGGCCAGAGGGGAGACCCACTTGTGGGTTTGTGAATGGGAAGAGGCTTCCTTACCTTTCAAGCATCCCTGGCAATGGTTGAGAGCCCTGGAAAAGCAAGTTCATTACATAGTCATCTCTGGGAATGCCCTCTGGGAGGAGGCCTCAGGGATTCCGAGATGAACTTTGGAGATTACAATCTATAGCATCTCTGCGGGATGAATTCTTCCCATGTGTTGGAGGAGGGTCTTTCTTTAAGGCATACATAGGATTTGGTCATTGGGGGTGGGGGAATGACTATGGCAGGTGAATTGTATACCATAAGCAGAGAGGACTGAGCCAATTGTCCTACTTTTTGGATGAAGAAACTTGATTTTGAGAGATTAGGAAACTCTCTTCAAATCAGAAGCAAATTCTGATTTGGCTGTCTGGCCACCATAGAATATATCTACATTTGGGGGAAGGGCAGATAATACACTTACAAAGATTCTCCTTCTCCCATATAGCTACCTTGATTGAACAGAGGCACCCTTACTTTCCTACAAAGGACTCTTAAAAAGAACTGTGTTTTAGCTTCTTGGTGCATGTAATTTGCTATTTGCAAATCTCCCTGAAATGTTCCTATCTTACCTGGAGGTCAATTTTTTGGCATGCTTACGAGCCCCTGATGTTGCTAGAAAGTGCAATTTGCAGTGAAAATGTAAAACTTCATCCTAAATGGAAAGGGGAGGAATATGAAATGACCACAATATTTGGGTTCTTTTTCTCAGGCAGGATACAGAATGTTAAGTTGCAGGGAGCCTCTCTGCAGACCAGGACATTGGCCTGTTTCATGTACTCTTAACATTCAGAGTGGGTTTACAAAAGCAGCATGACATGATCATGTGATGGTACAAGACACTCAATCCTATGAATCTGACAGATATCAGAAGCAATATGGCTTGCATTATATTAAGTCTTATGAAGCATCTAATGGATACGAGCCATCTCGAAGTCCTTGATGTTCCTTTTATTCATCAGTCAGTCCACCTAATTTAAAACAAACAAAAAAGCAAAGAATATCAATGTAATTAGGTGTAACATTGTTGAATCCATATTGTTTTTCTTTGTGCCTAAGTAAAATTCCAGAACAATATAAACGTCAACTTTAAGCAGAGTTAAAAAATAAATGAATAAACAAATTAAGAACACTGTTTATATGTCTCAAAGAAGATTTCATATCTTCCCAAAAGAGTGAATGCTTTTTCTAGGCAGAGAAGTCAAGCTTGAACTCATTAGGAAAAGCTAAAATCAGAAAAGTTTTCCAAGGCAAGCTCATCCGATGTTCTGAAAAATATTTCTTTGTCTCTCTCTCTCTCTTTTTTTTTTTTGGAACATTTCCACAAGTACCTAAAACTCCCTGTTGTTGAATGGGCCCTAAACCAGCGATGACAAAATCATCCTTCATATTAATGGTACTTTTGGCCTTTATGGTCCTGAAATATACAAATTCTTTTGAGGACATTCCCCAAAATAGTTTACCTTTTTAAAGGCGCATTTCTGATAACCATTCTCTTTTGCTAGAAAAAAAAAAGTCCCCTAAAACACTCCCAAAACATATCAACCTCTGCAGTAAACACAGGCACATACACACCCACACATTCCAGGTCCTTCTAAATCCAGCTGTTCCCTAAATTTCTGATTTACTTTTCAGCATAGCATTTTCCCCTCCCAACCCTCTCCTTATTCTCTCTCCCATTCCCTCAGAGCTTGACTCTCCCAGACTGCATGCTCCTCTCCCTGGAAAGGCCTTCCTTCCATCGCTACCTCTTGAAAACCTACCCAACCCACAAGGAAACAGCTCTATTTTTAGTGTTGGAAGCTTCTAAGCTGCCATCACCTCCTGGGGTGCTGCCAAGGCTTCAGTAGTGATCTGGAAGCTTGGTGGGGCCTTTATCCCAGTCTGCCTGTGCAGTGCTCTCAAACTCCCCATCTTCAAGGCAGTGAGGAAAGGGCCACAGGCTTGCTCAGAAGAGAGCTCATCCCACCTTGTTTGAGGGTGAGTTTGAGCTTGGCAACAGAGTCTTCAAACTCACAGTCAAATACTTTCTTCCCTCCCTCCCCTTGCCTCATTCATCATCATGCACACCATCCCATACTCTTGCCTCACAAGAGCCCTTCTTCACAGATAGAAATTAAGTGGGTTTTTACTGTATGCATTATTAATTTTTCTTACCTGTCTCCTCTCAGATACTACATCCCTGAGCATCTGCAAATCCCAGTAATGAGTTTCTCATACTAAGTAGATAGATCCTTAGGTCTCTTGAATAAATATGGGTGAGGATCAAATAATCAGAATGGGTATGTGAAGGGTAATATGATATTTCTTGGTCAATATTGCCTTTTTGTCCCACCATGGAATTCTGCAGCTGTTGTAGATGGCAAGTTTCCAACTTGGGTAATTACATTCTGCTTACCTCTGTTTCTCTTGTGGTTCAAAGATAACTTATTTTTCATGTCCTTTCCTAAATAAAACAAAGAAGCTTACTTGTGGTGTTGCTATTTGC
>CM053613.1:67259770-67269839 GCA_028646535.1 Procyon lotor
CTGCCTACTTGTGATCTCTCTCTCTCTGTCAAATAAATAAAATCTTAAAAAAAAAAAAAAAAGAATAATATGCCCTTACTATCCTTTAACTCTCTGTAGAAACTGTAGTGGTGTCACGTCTTATGATTTGTGTCATCTCTCCTGTTATTCCCTGATCAATTGTAATTTGATCCTTTTGGGTCTTTGTTTTCAAAATTTGTTAGGCTGAACTGGAGCCTCTGTGCCCTCTGTGGCAAATTACTTCCTACTACTAAAGATGGTTCTGTGTATTCTACCCAATATCCTTGGAATCCTGTGGTTTTTCCAGTCTGTGTTGTTACTGCTAATCACTTTGAGTAATCTTTTTCCTAGCCTTGGGTACCCTGCATGCAAGTTCTGATCAGTACTCCAGCTAGGAACTTGAGGGGAACTCTTTGAAGGTCTCTGAAATTCCCTCTCTGTGTAGCTAACTCTCTCCTCTCCAGGACTCTGTTCTGCAAACTCTAGCTGCTTTGGTCTCCCCAGATTCTCAACTTAGTCTCTTCATCTCAGAGAGATCTCAAGGCTCCATCTATTTCCATAGCCTGCATACTCTTCTAAGTCACTGCAGGGGTTACTTTCTTTGTTTTCCATCTCTCATGGGTCACTGTCTCTCACTGCCTGATATTTAGGGCCTTGGAAATCATTGTTTCTTTTATTCTATCTGGGTTTTGGTTGTTTCAGTCAGAAGGGAAAAACTGGTCCCTGTCACTTCACTGTGGCCAGAGGCAGAGCCCTTTGATACAGAGACTTCTCAGGAAGAAGACTTCTGGAAGAGAAAGAGGGCTGCACTGTTTCATTCTGGCTAGCGTTGCTTTTCGGCTCTCTTGGCCCTCCCAACAGCCCTCTCCCTCCTAGGGTCCATGAAAAGCTAGTTCCAAAAATGTAGATTCTCTAAGGAGCTGTGCTGATAGACCTTCCCCACCTAGGAGTTTGTAGTCAGCAGAAAGCCCCCACCCACAGGAAACCTGCTTTGAAGCCTGAGCTGGGGTAAGGCTCTTCCTCTGAGTTACTTTTCTGAGAAACCTCAGGTGGCTCTTTTCACTGCCAGGGATTACCCCATCTAAAAGTCTGAGCCTTCCCCTCCACAGGGGGGAAAACCTCATTTTGTGGAGCAAAGAGTTTGGTTTAGAGAATGATACATAAAAAATTGGCTTTAAAAGGAACAAAAGGAACCATTCTCCAGGGATTAAGTCCCTCCCCTAGCGCCTCTTCTACTTTTTACATTTGAAAGGGACAGTTAGGCTGAGGAAGATATCTGTCAGATCCTCCAGGCTTGATTCCATAAAGCCCGAGTGGGCTGTGAGCAAAAGCAGTAATAAATCTGGATTCCACCTCCCTCCCGGGAGGTGGAATAGGGACGTCTGGAGAATCCACTGTGTACAAATCCGGACAGGGTGGGGGAGTTGCCAATTGGCATTCTTCATTACTTCCTTCATTCTGTTAATTTGTACTATGCCTTTACGTCCACCAGTCGCTTTGAGATGCTGGAGATGAATGAGAAAACCTGGGTAAAAGCAAATATTAGAAGTCAAGGCACAAAAGAGGAGTTTATAGACTTGCTAGAAAAATTCAAGGGAGTTACTCCTGTTCTGCTAATATGGACTGATGGTCATTTACACTGCAGAACCATCATGTCCTAAAAGTCATACTGTCTTCTGGTATGGAACAAAGCACATGGTCATCCCTTTCTTCTCTTGGCTGACTCCACTCAGATTGGAAGCTTCTCCTGTCTCTACTGTCTAGATTAGGTGTCTGTCCTTGATGCTTGTGTAAACCCTTATATTTTCCTTGTAGTAAAATACACTTTAATGTTTTGCTCTTTCTTTTTTTTTCTCAAATAAATTATAAGCTTCAGGAAGCAGCAATTTGTCTAGTTCATAGCTGAATCCACACTGCTAGCACAAGTCTGTGCACATGGCAGATAGTGGGTAAATATTCCTTAAATAAATGAATGTTGACTCATTTTTTCCCCTTTAAGTGAATGTGTGAGATAAGAAGAGGACCTATAATTATCATCATTTGACAGATATGCAAAAAAGGCCCAAAATAGATCTTGAAACTTTAGAATAACATTTTAAATTCCTGGGGATCTTAAAGAATGTTCACTCCAGGGCATGGCAAGACCCCTTTGAACTTAGAGGTACAAGATGATGAATCAAAAGAGAGAAAGGAACCACATCTAAGGACAGCTCAGGGTCACCCTTCTTTCTAGTTTCATGGCTATTACCATATTCTTTTGAAAGTTCAAAGGTGGGAAAAGAGGATATGCCAATAGAGTTGGAAGTGCATTGGAAACATAGAAGCCACCCCTAAGCACTTTCCAGGCAGGTTTTCAGGGCGCTGACTTCAAAAGAACAGTATCTTTCCTCACCTACCATTCTTCCAGATGCTCTCTTTGCTGGTGATGAATTTGCATCTTTTCCATTCCTACCCTTCTGTCAACCTCCTTCATGCACATGCCCATGGCTCAGAAATCCAGAAGGGAGCTGGCATTCCATTTGGGTGTCTGCAGGGAAGATCTTCCCTCTGGTCTCTCCTGCCTCCTGCAAAACACCAGGTCAAAAGAATTGAATGAGAGGATTATTCAAGTTTCCATGCTAGTTTGGGATAGACCACAGGCAAAGTTACTGTTTGCAAGGAGATGATGGAGGGGAAGGTGGTGGGAAGGATAGAGGTGAGTAGAATATTTCAGGATCCCAAGTGGGAAGGGTTCTTCTGAGGCATAAGAGCTCTTCAGGGCTGCGGGAGGTGGGGTCTGCATGACACTAAAGATGATAGCTCAGTCTCAATGCCACCACGCTGCCCGCTGGGCCCTGCAGTGGGGCTCTGTGATTGGAACGGGAACCTTTGCCCTCTGGGGATGCTCAGCAAATGTCAGACTTTAATGAGATTTCCCACTCTGTTGAGGGGCTCTTGTGAAGTGTGTGCCACTCACAGCAAGTCACCAGCTGGAGGTTACATCGACCTGCCACTCTGGGAAAGGTCCGCTGAACCTGTGATGAAGCAGATAAAACATAGAGAGGTGCCCAGGACCCCCTGGGTACAGGAGATGTTCAGAACTCCATGCTTCCTTCTTAGGCTGTTCCTGAATTTGGTGACTGCTTTGCACAGAGCTCAAGGATGAGGAGTGCTGGGGCAGAGAGAGAACTGTAAAATATTACACTGCTTAACCTACCTTCAAGAAATGCTGTACTTGAAGAGAATCAGAGAATACATGCACTTTCTTAAAATGTCTTTTTTATTCTTTGAGGGCATGATTTAAGTTCTGGGGAGAAATGGACTAATTCTCCCTCTTATTTGCACTCTTCTTTCTCCATTTCCTTCCCTCTGAGACCTGTCAGCCATTGGGCTACCCACCTGCAGAACAGAGATAAGACCACTTTCTGTGCCTTGAAGGCGTGGTAGCCATGGCTGCTATAACTGTTGAGGGTAAGTAACCAAATTGAGAACCTTCAACCTGAACGGTGTGTGCATCGGGGAACTTGCTCTGCTTTCATCTGGCAAAGACCACTCAGCATACTACGGGTCCTCTCATCAGATTTGTTTTCTGAAGCCTCAGATGAGATAGCAAGGTTGGCATCGATGATGTTAGTACTTAAAATAATTATAATAATGCATTAATTAAAACCCTACAACCCCTGAAATCGCCAGGGTGCTAACTCCAAAGTGAAAAACCACAGAGAGAGAAACAGGAAGGATGCTACTCAGTTGAGGTGACCTTTTGGCATATGGTGACTCAGGGGTTGGGTGCACTGGTTTTTAAAGAACTCTCTAAGAACCCATCCATCTGGACCCCTGTGTTGCTCCTCCAAGCATGCTGAACTGACCAGATGGCTCTTGATAAAGCAGCTACAGAAGGAGGAGGCAGGGAATCCATCCAGAATAGCTTGTCATTCTCAAGGCATATTGCCCTTGGCTCAGGGATATCCCTTGTTTCAATCTTAAAAGGAGAAATCTAAATAAATAAAATAAAAATAAATTTAAAAATATATCTTAAAAGCAAAGTTTGTGTGTTTGTTTATTTTTCTTCTACGTGTTATCATTTCTACCAGGGAAAACAGTGAAAAGACTGCCCAGAAAATATAAATCTAGGTAAAACACGATCAGACCTTAAAAAACAAGGATATGGTCTCTAGCGTGAGAATTCCTCCAGTCAGGGCCTCTCTTTAATATGCATGATCTTTTCAAAAGTTGTTTAAGTCCGAGAAATACAAGGGCAAGAATTATATGTCACCTAAATGGGCTAGCTGATCCCAAACCATATAATCAATAAAGTGTCTGGAATTAAGGGAATTTTTTACTGAATGATGTCAGAGATGAAGGTTTTTAAAATCCATGTCCTTGGAGTTGTCATGGTGTGCACACTGGTGTGAGAAGGAATTGATTCTATGCATTGAAATGTTTTTTTTTTTTTCAGGTGACTTCTTAGAAAGAAGTCATAGAGAAACATGATTTCTGCTTTAAGAAGCCTCTAAGAAAACTATAGAACATCTTCTTCACAGTATTTTAGACACGCTTTGCTAGTAATTTCCCAATTAAAAGACTCTTTAAATACCTTATAGGGAAGAAAATAGCTAGAGAATAGAATTACACACTGGTTGGTGGGTAAAATGCCATAGTAGTGTCAGTGAGCCTTTTGCCAAGTGGTTATTGAGAAAGACACCACAGATTCCAAATATCTTTGGAAGCACATATGTTGGATGGTGTAGATGGGCTTTGAGGTGTGATTGAGGTGCATGCCAAAATCATCTGAAAATTGACAGGTGACCAACTAGGTGAATCAAAGCTGAGTCATGCTGGAGAGAAGAGGAAAGGTGGGAGGAGGGAAAATATATGTTGACTAAAAGATCCTGGACGATTCTAACATGCCCTCTGCATTGTTAGAGTTCTCTATGAAGAGTCACTGTCCAATTATACTAAATGCACAGCAATGTGATAAACCTAATAAGTCAATAAAAATAAGAGGCCTCCTGCCCAGAAATGTAGGAGGAACTCAGTGCAAATATTTTGGAAGTGAATCAGAAGTTAGGACACCTATCGTCTACCACCATGTTCTTAATAACCAGCAGGATGATATTTCAAAAACCCATTTCAAGGAAACTGAAGTCCCAAGAGGATTCCCACCCCTTGTTCTTCTACCTCTTGAGGTCAGGCACCCAGTTTAGCAGAACTGGAAGTAGAATTTGGGATTCTCCAGCTCCATTCATGCCTATATGATTACCACCATTCATGCTCTTTTTAAAAGTACGTTTCAATGAACAAGGACAGCTCCCTATAATCCACAAAGATTATCTCTATTAGTACCAGGAATAATAGCTTTGCTATTCCCAGATTGCTTTCACAAATGTTAAATGGATAAATATGAGGATATGGGGACTTTTAGAATATGAATCTTCAAATAAGCATTTGAACAGGACCTACATTGAGAAACGCAGCTTTAAAATAATCATAAGGGAATGGCACTCGTATTTTGTCACTTCTAAGGGTCAAAACAAAATGTAATTGTGGGGGCACCTGGGTGGCTCAGTGGGTTAAAGCCTCTGCCTTCAGCTCGGGTCATGATCCCAGGGTTCTGGGATCGAGCCCCACGTCGGGATCCCTGCTCAGCGGGGAGCCTGCTTCCCCCTCTCCCTCTTCTCCTGCTTGCGTTCCCTCTCTCGCTGTGTCTTTCTCTGTCAAATAAATAAAATCTTTAAAAAAAAAAATGTAATTGTGCATGGTCACTTTCCTGGGAATGGATATATTAACATTAGAAGTTCTTTGGAGCATTTCTTTGAAACTACTTCTATTAAATATTTGTACTCATAAAAAAGTTTTCTTTTCAATCATGAAAATTTTAGGTCATAAGGATTGTTAAGAAATGAAATGGTATTCATATGAAAAATAGGTTGGCAGATTTCAAGAGCTTTAGGTGGATAGGCAAGAAATAAACTTTAATGTGATCAGGTGTAAATTAATAGAGCTAAGTGAATGCAATCTAATAGGTAAACTATTTTCCTAGATCTCATCATCCTGAGGGTAAAAATAAAATTGCATGAAAAGTATTAAACAAATACAACATTCTTTACCTCTTGCTGATCGTTGGTCAGGAAACCCACCAATGTCTTCCCCTCCCAGGTATTTTAGGGCAACCTAATGCCTATTTATCTGTGCCAGGCACTTACTAAAAGGACAGATGAGTAAATATCCCAGGTTTTGATGATTTAGCAAAGTGGAGAGCCTTTCTAGAAAGTTCTTGCCAGCCAGAGGAAATGACTCTGTAATTTCAGACTAATTGAAACGCTATGGTTTTCTCTATAAATGCCATAAATAAATTGATACAATGGGTAGTTTGGTGCATTAGAATAAATAAGTGAAATTGTTAGAAGTTATCAGAATAATGGATGGTACTTAGCACCTTCCTAGTAGTTGGAAGCTCTGGTCTGGGAATAGACCATCTCTCACCCACTGGAAAACTTTTAGGATGTACGTGATTATAGTAAAGTGGTCAAAGTATGAACTTTTGAGAGAGATTAGAATTAGAGTGATGTTCACAAAATTATTTAACCTCTTTGAACTTCAATTTCATCCTTTGAGAGACAGAATCTCTTTTTGTTTAAAATATATTAGGTGGATGGCCTTGGATAATTTCCTTAACCTGTGCGTACTTTGGTTTAACTAGTATGGAGGCAATCTATTTACCTTCTAGAATTATAAGTATCAAATTCATTGATTTACGTAAAATGCTTAGAACAGGTGTATCACATGGTAAATGCTCAGTAAGGCTTAGCTCTTGTATTTTTCCAACTAGATTTTAAACCCCATGAAGGCATGGACTTTGCTACATTCCCGGTGCATAGAACAGTGCTGGTTCATAGTCCATGCTTAATAAATATTTATTTATTAACTGAGTTAGTCTTTGCAATGGAAATAATACCTGCACATATCTAGATGTAAAACACTTTATTCTGTGTGTGTGTGTGTGTGTGTGTGTGTGTGTGTGTGTGTGTGTGTATTCCAACAGCTATGCCCTGGATTAAAAAGCTTAAAAGGCTTAGAGGATCACCATAGACAGGGCTGGCACTGTAGTTCTAGACCCAGAGCTCAAGAGCTTTGATCAGCAGTCACGGAGCAAGGCTAGCAAGGCTAGCAGGGAGCAGTTCCTACTCCTCAGGGACTAGGAGCTGTCCCTGAGCCCCAGACATCCAGGTGAGGTCCAAAGCTGTGAACAAACAGACAGAGCTTGGCCCAGAGCTGTCATTTCCTAGGATTCCACATGATTGTTGATTTCCCTGTTTATAAGCCCTCACTGGTTTCCCAGTACTCCTGGAAAGTCTACATTCACCTGGACATCACCCACTGCTCTCTCCTCCAGCCCTACCTGCCTGCCTAGCTCACCTTTTCCCATTGCCCTCTCTGCTCCCATGCACCTTGTGTGATATGAAAATAGACTCAGCTTCCCATAGCCTGACTCCTGGCCCTTAGGCAAGCTGTTCCTTTCCTTCTCTTCTCCAACTGGCAAATTTCTCCTCATTTGAAATTCAATTCCATTGCCTTTTTATATTTTCCTCCCCTCCCTTCCTTGGGGAATTTTTTCATTTGAAAGTATCCTGCAAGATTCTGTCTATACATTTAATGTGCCCTAATGATATTTTGAACTGTATCTGTTTCCAGGTTCACATGAGTTTCTCATATATACTTAAGTATATTACTCACCTGGGTGTTCTGGTACCTCATGTTGGGCTTAGTACCAAGAAGTGCTTGGTGAAAGTTTGCTGAAGGAACATTGGAGTGAAGGGGAGATTGCATTTCTGGTTCCACTGGACAATCAGGTATTTCTAGCATAGTTTCCTACAATCAGGGACAAAGGGCCTTTCTTAGAGAGTATATAATTGCAAATGTATCTTTAAGGAGTTACAGATATAGAGATTTTGGTCCCTAGTAGCTGAGTATAGGAACATGGATCCCCAAGGAAAAGCCATCCTGGGCCACCGAGGCCTCTTTGTTGGTGGTCTCCTGTCCAGTACGTTCATCACAGGCTTGGCTAGAGTGACAAATCCTTTCCAGTACCTGGGGCATAATGGTGCTAGAAGTTGTCTGAGTTGAGACTGATAAAAACTTGCCAAGCCACGCCATAGTGTGATATTTATATGCCCAGTTAGCCTCTAAAAAAAGTGATTATCTAAAGGAAGGAATTGTTTAGAGTCTAACACTGAATTCCAGTCTTCCTT
The DNA here is from genome assembly GCA_028646535.1 of Procyon lotor. NCBI lineage: Eukaryota > Metazoa > Chordata > Mammalia > Carnivora > Procyonidae > Procyon > Procyon lotor. Next base: position 67,268,002 of record CM053613.1, read on the forward strand.
TGGCCTTCAGGGCTAACATTGCTAATCAGTGCCAAATTACAGCTATTTTAATACTTGAATTAAAAACAAGACCAGCCATTTGCTCAGTGGGAGGTCTTAACTGGACCAAGTCCATGCCTGGGTCTGTGCAGAAGGGCACTTTGCTATATTCCTGGTTGCCAGCAAGCACTTTGTGGAGAGTAGAGGGAAAGCCAGGAAGACTGCCAGCTTAGCTGCCTGCCTCCCCCCACCTTGTCTCTCTAGCTGCAGACCCAGCTTGCTTGTAGGGGTTCCCTGCGTAGATACCGGGAGTGGATTAGAGATGAAGATTTGTGGACTTTTTTATATATATGATAAAACTGCATTTCATGTGAGAAGAGATTTTCTTGTGAAGACAGATGGTCATGAAGGCAGCCTCTAGGAGGCCACTTCTCCACCTTGCATCCCCCTTGCTTTTCATGCCTTTGTGATTCCTGCTACTGAGTTCCTCTCTCTTCATTCTGTCTCTTTGACCAAAAGATGGTATAAAGGGAGGCCATTTCAATATCCTTTCCAGTTCGCTGTCCACTTTAATCAGGGCCATTGGGTAAATGCCACTAAAGGAAAGCTGCCCCTGACGCTGATAAAGACTCTAGTTTATTACTCTCGCTATTAAGCAAACTAAATGCCATTACTCCAGCTCTGGGCCCTGAGCTCTAAAAAGATAAACTTTCCTTCAGAAGGGCCTCCCTACAGCTTTGATGGTGTGAACAAAGCCCAGGACATAGACATGTCTCAGATATGTCAGATGCAGTCTCTCAAAAGAATGAGGCATCTTAACCAAGGAAACAGATGCCACACCACCACGTATAGAGACATATTCAAAGCCAGTTAGTGTAGTCCAGGATTTTTGCCGAAGTTACAGTTAGTTAAGGGAACTGGAACTCACACTGTGACATGTTTTCTTGTTGATGTTGTTGCTGTTTTTTCCTCAGGAGTGTTTTCACCCTCTGGAGAAACATTGTGCCCTTATAGGCTCAGGTAGGAAACAAAGGCTGTTATTTGATCTTCCATCAACCTCCAGGTCTCCCAGGATGGGGGATCTTGGACAGCACCAATTCCCTCCTGGAAATACCTGCTTACAGGAGCACCTGGGTGGCTCAGTGGGTTAAAGCCTTTGCCTTCAGCTTGGGTCATGATCTCAGGGTCTTAGGATCGAGCCCTGCATTGGGCTCTCTGCTTGGCAGGGAGCTTGCTTCTTCCTCTCTCTCTGCCTGCCTCTCTGCCTACTTGTGATCTCTCTCTGCCAAATAAATAAATAAAATCTTAAAAAAAAAAGAAAAACCTGTTTGCAGGTTTTTCTACAGACTTGACTTGACTTAAGAAGGTCCTGGAAAATGTTCCAGGGATGCTCTTATAATCTATCGGCATTACTATTATTACAACCACTCTGGAGTTAGAGCATAGTGTGTTTATGATCTAAGCAATTTCTCTAGCTATATCTTCCTTTTTTTAAAAAAAGATTTTTATTTATTTGACAGAAAGATCACAAGCAGGCAGAGAGACAGGCAGAGAGAGAGGAGGAAGCAGGTTCCCTGCTGAGCAGAGAGCCCAATACAGGGTTCAATCCCAGGACCCTGAGATCATGACCTCAGCTGAAGGTAGAGGATTTAACCCACTGAGCCACCCAGGTGCCCCTCTAGTTCCATCTTCCACTGCAGTTCTACTTTACTTTCATTTTTATCTTCTGCAGTTGGTAATAGTCACTTTTTACTTTGAAAGTGATTATCGGACTGGTCACTCTGAGTCCAAAGACAATGTAAGTTATCTAGTATGTGCCAACAAACTAGGTTTAAAATTAGTTTCTCACTTGAACAATT
>CM053613.1:67270339-67379186 GCA_028646535.1 Procyon lotor
AGGAAGGAAGGAAGGAAGGAAGGAAGGAAGGAAGGAAGGAAGGAAGGAAGGAAGGAAGGAAGGAAGGAAGGAAGGAAGGAAGGAAGGAAGGAAGGGCACCTGGGTGGCTCAGTGGGTTAAAGCCTCTGCCTTCTGCTTGGGTCATGATCTCAGGGTCCTGGGATTGAGCCCCGCATCAGGGTCTCTGCTCAGTGGGGAGCCTCCTTTCCCTTCTCTCTCTGCCTGCCTCTCTGCCTACGTGTGATCTCGCTCTGTCAAATAAATAAATGAAATCTTTGAAAGAAAGAAAGAAAAAGAAAGAAAGAAAAAGAAAGAAAGAAAGAAAGAAAGAAAGAAAGAAAGAAAGAAAGAAAGAAAGAAAGAAAGAAAGAAAGAAAGAAAGGAGAGAAAGAAAGAAATTGCTACCTGTGATAGGGCCAGTTCTCTTTGGTCCCTTGATAGCCCATCAGTAATCATTTTTCTTTTATTTGTTTTTTTTTTAAGATTTTTATTTATTTATTTGACACAGAGATGGAGAGAGCCAGAGAGTGAAAATGGCGATGGGGGTGGGGGTGATTGGTGGAGGGAGAAGGAGAGATAGGTTCCCAGCTGAACCGGGAGCTCCATGCCCTAGATCCCAAGACCCTGGGATCATGACCTGACCTGAAGGCAGACATTTAACCAATTGAGCCACCCAGGCGCCCCAGTAATCTTCTTTCAAAAGTCTATGGGAATCCTGTAAGACCATGGTTAATGAGAAAGATCAGTGAAGATTCTGATTCATTCCAGGCTCCCCTTAAAAGAAGCCAAAACTCTAAAACTTTCAAGATAGTAAGATATATGAGGTGGGAAGAAGCTATACAATCTATTCAGAAGTAAACTAAACTCCTTGCTGATATGGAAGGATCCAGGACTGAGGTAAAGTGTCTACAAAATGAGTCTAGAACATTTTCAAGGGCCACAAAATAAATGCTCAAAAAACAATTGGAACATTTAAAATGACACAAGGAGGCAATTGGAGCAAAAAACAGAACAAAACAAAACACCCCCAAAACTGTGTTTAACAGATTATAACATAAATAAAAGATTTTAATCCACTGAATAGAATAGAATCAAAAAAAGTGTAAGGATTTAAATGCATGAATGAATGAATGGAAATATCTTTCTGGCAATATAATTCCAACTCATCATGCAGAATAAAAAAAGAAATTAGAACAGCACCATTTTGCAACATTCACAGAAATAATTGATACAGGCAGTAATCAACAGTGATACCAAAACTAACAGATAAAAGTTTGATGAGGAACAAGATATGGATATAATTTTGAAGAATCTTCCCAGAAATTACTTATAATTTACAAAAGAAAAAGCGTATTCACTTGACATAATAGAAACCTGCCAGACACTACTAACCAAGTAATAAAAACTTTATCACCTGGGGTGGGTCAGACCTTCCCCACATACCTTCATAATGAGATGCATTAAGAAGAACATGCTATCACTTTTGTGTATTCCTGTCAAAAATGTATAACTGGAATCTAAAAGGATAAAACATCCAGCATACCTACATTAGGGACTAATCCACAAGTTCACTGACCAGTATCTTCAAAACTACAAAGGTCTGAAAAAAAAGTTTGAGGAATGGTTTCAAAGTACAGCAGCCTACAAATACTTGACAACTGAATGTAATGAGTCTTTTCAGGCTGGCTTCTGAACCAGAAGAGAAAACTATAAAAGATATTACTGAGAACACTGATTAAAATGATGCATTAGTTAGAGAACTATGTTAAAGCCAAAATTCCCTGATTTTGAAAATTGTGCTGTGGTTTTGTAAAGAACATTCTCAATTTTAGGAAATAAACACTGAAGTATTTCAGGGGTAAATGGGCAGGATGGCTCAAATTTATTGTTTATTGTTAATAAAAATGTAAGAAAGCAAACACATGAGCACAAATGCTAATGAAAATTAAGCAAAATCTTAATGACTGGTGAATCTAGGCAAACATATATGAGAGATTTTGTGATTTTTTTCTCTAAATTCAAAATTATATAAACATAAGCTTACAAAAATAATTTTTAGACTGTTCAAAGAAGACCTGTTTAATTTTTTTTTAAAGATTTGACTGATTGATTTTAGAAGGAGAGAGTGCACAGGAGTAAGGTTGGGAGGTAGAGAGGGAAGGAAAGAATCTTGAGTAGACTCTGAGCTAAGCATGTGGCCTGACTCGGGGCTCAATCTCATGACCCTGAGATCATGATCTGAGCTGAAATCAAGACTCTTATGCTCAACCAACTAAGCCAACCAGGTGCCCCTACTTGTTCAATTTTAAAAAGAAATTTTAAACTGTTTAGAGCAGACTATAACAATTCAGTTAAATTTAGAGTCCCTTAGTCTTGAGCCATCTTATAAGGCTGGTCTTATCACTGAATTTTAGCGAGAAGTGGAATATTTATCAATGTGATGCACAATGATGGATTTTTTTTTAAAGATTTTACTTATTTATTTGGCACAGAGAAGAGATCACAAGTAGGCAGAGAGGCAGGCAGAGAAAGGGGGAAGCAGGCTCCCCGCTGAGCAGAGAGACCAATGTGGGACTGGATCCCAGGACTCTGAGATCATGACCTGAGCCGAAGGAGAGGCTTTAACCCACTTAGCCACCCAGGCGCCCCACAATGATGGATTTCTTATGTCTCGGAGACACATGTGGACATAAGAAAGATACTGCTTACTTTTTACTGCTTTAAACCTTGGCTGGATCTGTTCTTTGCTTTATAACCCCGTAACCCCTTCCTGCATGGGCTGGAGCAATACAACTGGAAGATCTGCAAAGGGCTTAGAGAAAATCCCTATGAGGCTCTGGTGTAAGGTGGGCAAGTGGGCACCTGCACTCCCAGCCCCATTACCTCACCGGCAATGAGGTTCCATGAGCTATGACCAAGAGAGTTAAGTCCCCTTTGTAAATAGTGTTAGGACAGTATGTATGTTGGGGGACCTCAGAACTGGAGTAAATTGAATAGCTCCAAACAAGGAAGTGACTAGTATATAGGCGAATGTCAGTCAGGGTCACCTTGTGCTAGTTCTTCAACCTCCCACTCTGCAATATACAAATGATTTGTAAACAGAATTTAACTGGGGCCCCACATGACCCAGCCTTGGAAGAGTGTCAAGTCAAAGGCATAGCATACTGACAGAAAAAATAGAACTGAAAGCTATTTCAAGTTTTACTCAGTTCCAAAAAAAAAAAAAAAAAAAAAAAAAAAAAAAATGAAAAGGGAAGGATTGTCTTAAATGTACAAGACACCTTAAATATCCTTTACTCCTAACCACCACTCTCTCTGAAATTCCCAATCTAGTCTTTGAGGCTCTTAAATTGGTCTCCTTATTCATTCATCCAACAAGTGTTTATTTAGCAGCTACTTTCTGGGAAGTATGATTCTTTGCCATAGAGATACAGTAGTGAAAGAAATGGATACACTCTTCTGTCTTTGTGGATTTTGTATCTGGTAGAAAGACAGACTACTACGTAGCAGTAAGGGAGCAGGCAGACCATGTATTATTGAGAATTAAATGAGGAACTATTGCAAATTTTGAACATGATCTGGCTTAGACTTTTAAAAAATCTCTCTGGCTATGGGTAAATAATAGGCTTCAAAGCAATGGAAGAAGAGAATGGGAGACCATGGTGTGGTCCAGGATGGTAGCAGTGAAATGAGTAATGATAACATCCTGGATCTTGAAGGTAGAGCTGGCAGTATTTGCCATGGATAGGAAATGGGGTATGAAATAAGAAAGTCACCAGAATGACCACAAGATTTTGGTCCCAGCAACTGGAAAGATTCTATTAGCACTTCCAGAGGCTGGGAAGACTGTGGGAAGAGCATGCTGGGAGATACTCAGTGTTCATCTTGGGCACCTTTTAGACACACACACTGAGAAAGCAGTTCAGGGGAATAATTTGTGTTGGAGACATTACTGTGCACATAGTATGAGTCTGTCACATAAGCTTTTTGTGAACAAGATGATAAAGCAGGTGGAAATATTTTAACAACTGTAAATATCAGGAATTATTATTCTCTTTATCTTATGCTTATGCCCCATTTCTGATAAAAACAGAGGGAAGCTTGTATAGATACTGGTGTGTATCATGGCCTCTTCCCAAGCATGAGTCCACAATCCCACAAAGATCGCAATTTGGTCCAAATCCTCGCCCTGGTTTTTATTTTTATTTTATTTGTTATATTTTTAAAGATTTTTTTATTTATTTGACAGGAGAAAGAGGAAAGAGATCACAAGTAGGGAGAGAAGCAGTCAGAGAGAGATGGGGGAGCAGGCTTCTTGCTGAGCAGAGAGCCCGATGCGGGGCCCAGTCCCAGGACCCTGAGATCATGACCTGAGCCAAAGGCAGAGGTCTGAGCAACACAGGTGCCCCGCTCGCCCTGGTTTTTATAAAAAATGAGTCTTTCAGTAAGGGACAGTGCATTTAGTTTTATGCTAATGAGGAAAGACTCCAATTTGTGCTTGAAGCTCAGAAGTCAGAGCACTGAACTGGATAATAAAATTGAGCAGCCTTATTCACACTCTCTAGGAGAGAGTCATAAAGACTTTCTTATCTACAGAAGGGCAAAAAGAAAAATCCTAAAATTTCCTTAGGACTGGTTTATTTTTCAGTCCTTAGTCATTAGTAAAATTGCCTTATCCTTTAACAGAACAGGAAATCAGTTAGCTATTGCCAGCATTTGACTTCAGCCTCAATTCAAGTTTCTTGTTTCTTCTTGAGCTATGTTTCCATTCTATTGTGAAAAGAGCAATGGACTTTGAATCAGAAAATCTGGGTGTATGTCTGGCTCTCTGTGACCTATGAGCATTAGTTTCTTGGGTAAGATAAAATTTGATGTTTGAAAGAATTGAATACTGAACTCTATGCATGAAACAGTATAAAAATGGAAGTAGTTCTATTATTTTTCTCTTCTTCTTCCTTGTTTCGCCCTCTCTTGTTCAAGTTTCAAATCCTCAAGTCTAAAGCCATGTTCTAGGCAAATAAAAGAGTGACCAATTTGGTTGATTTAAAAGTTTTTTTTTTTAATGAATTACATTTTCTGAAAAATCTCCATTCCACTTAAAGAGCAAAAAGACAAAACGAAACCAAGGAAAAATGGCAAAACAGATACAAAATAAAGCAAAGGGAAAGAGCTGGAAAAAAATGTTTTATACCCATGTAGTTTAGCTCTGGACAGAGTAAAAAAGCCTTTTTTTCCACATGGTGACAAAGAACAGACTTACCACTGTCAATGGACTTTCAATGAGGCATTTAAAAATACATTTTTTTTTAGTTTGTATGACTCTTTCTTTTTTTATTTTTATGTATTTTCAATTTAGCTGGGAGAGCTAGAAGGTCTAAAGGGGCACATATATACTGTAATTGCAGATCAATCTCAGTTGAGAATTATAAATACAGGGACCTGCCCAGATCTGGGTGGAGCAAGAGAAAACATTTGTCACAGCAACTTCCTTCAGGGGCTGTTGGCTGAGGCAGACACAGTGAAATCCCCCAAAGGGCAGGAGGATGACAGCTGTCTCTTCTCGAATCTTGTGTAATAAATGAGCTTCAAAGTGTCCTTTCACTGGCTTGCCCTGGGCTCACATAGATACTTGCACTTCTCCTGGAGGTGGCAGGGCACTCTTTACAGAATGGGTGGGGAGGTGCTACTGAACCACCGTAGAAGAGAAAGTTGCAGCTCAGCTCTTCTTAGCTAACACTTGCTAGACCTGGGATCATTGATCTATCCAAAAAAATATGAGGCAAATACCCCTAATCTCAGGTCTACTATTAGGATACCTGTTATTCTAAAAAAAAAAAAAAATCGAATGTCATTTTTTCTTCTGAAAAAATAAAATATCTAAAGGGCAGCTCTTTTGCCCTTGCCCAGAAAATTGTTTGAAGATGTTCTGATATGGGAATAAAACAAGGATGATCCAGTTGTACTTTTTATTATTACTTCTTAATTTTCTGTTATACACTCAGCATTACTGTAACTGATTTTTAAGATCAATATTCATGAATATTCATCCATTCATATCAATATTATAAAATATTTATATTTTAGGAATATTTATTCATTTATTTAGTGAATATTTATATTCAACTAGGGTTTCCAAGTAATATGAGATACTCTATTTCTTTTAAATATTTTTTTTATTCTTTTGACAAAAAGTAAATGAACTTCAAAAAGTCCAAGTCTTATTCGAACTTCTTGTAAAGCATGAAGTCTAATTAAAAAAATAATTTGGATAAAACCATACTCTCAAGATTAATATAAGGAATAAATAAGTTTGTCACCAAGCTGTCTATCAACATATCAAAGCCAGCATATGAAAGTGCATAAATGCATTATTTGAATATTATATGCAAGCTTGGCAATATATTTCCTAAGAACCAGCATGAAGGTGGATGTACAGGACAATTTCCCCAGTCATCAATGTCTGTAGATCTATAACAACATCCTAAGAAAAAAAAAAAATAATATCCTTCACTGCTGCCCTTGAGTGACAAAGCTGATGAAAAATAAAGTCATAGATAACTCTGGCTGACAATATAAGCATCCCCAACCCATCTTGCAGGTTATTAACAGGTGTCAGTCACAGGTGGAAATCTAATCAAATATCAATGTAATTCCCTAGGCGATGATAGGACCAGTATCACCTATGAAGGATCAGCTCAGCCTCCTCCCTCCTCCAAAAAAAAAAAAAAAGAAAAGAAAAGAAAAAGAAAATAGAAACAAAAAACCCTTTCCTGATACTGGGTTTTATGGGAGCCTTCTCTGCCTAGGAAAGAAAAGTCACCCAATGTCATTGTTTTCCTAGGCAGGTTGCTCCATGAGCTTAAAGGGGGCTCCAGATGGGCAGAGATGATGAAAGAATCATCCAAGTGAAACACGTCCCTCCTGGGTGTTAAATAGTGCATTGACTATGCCATGGAGCTTTGAAACCAATAAGGCTAATGACAGAGCTGGTATCTGAGAAGGCTTGCACTAACTAGCATTGGGGAAACATGCTGAGTGACCTCTTGGAGGATGGGGACAGAGGGAGCAGGATCCTGGAACGCCTGTCTCCCAGCCATAAGCAAAAGAAAGATTTGCTCAGGGACACTTGAGTTTCCATCTACATCACAGCAAAGGGACATATGCAACCAGAACAGACAGAGAAACCAGCTATAGTCCAGTGGATAAATGATTTGCTTTTTACTATTGTATTGTAAATGGCCCAGGAGTATTCTGTTGGCATTATAGATCTGTGTGTTTTTTCCTCACTCATATGGAATTAAATATATTACCCAAAACAGTGTTCAGCATTCTCTTTTTTGCAGAGATCAGACTGACTTATGGAAAGAAAATAATATTTCTAACCTTTTACTCAGAAACCAAATCACACTGACTGGTGCCATTTACTTAGCTACTTATTTGGAGCTGTCATTTTTTTTTAAAGATTTTATTTATTTATTTGAGAAAGAGAGAGCGAGAAATCAGGGTGGGGGAGGGACAGAGGGAGAAGCAGCCTCCACACTGAAAAGGGAGCCTGAGCAAGGGCTCCATCCCAGGACCCCAAGACCATGACCTGAGCCAAAGGCAGATGCTTAACCAACTAAGCCACCCAGACACTCCACTTGGGGTTGTCTTAAACACTTTTTGCATATATCTCAGTTTTTCCTGCCCAAAACCATGCAGGTTGGTGTTATTATTATTCCCGCCTCATACATGAAGGAACTGGGAGCTAGAAAAGTTAAATAACAGCCCAAGAGCATTGAGTTAATAAATGGCAAGAATCAAAATCCTGCCCCAATATGACTCCGGAGTCCATGATCTTAACCACTGCATCAGATTTTTCCCAATTAATTTCTGTGTTCCACACTAGCTCTGTCCTTCTTACTTAGTACTGCTGGTAGGGAAATGCTGTTAGAGCTAAGAGAGAGGTGTTGAGGAAAGAAAAATAATCCTCCTACAGATTATCAGAGCTGGAAACTTCTACTTTTGAAGTGCAAGGTCATCATCACATTTAATGTGAGGAACATGAACCCCAGAATGGAGGAGACATGGGTTGCTCTGGGTAATATAGAAGAAAAAGGAAAGAAACAAAGCCCTTCAGCTGAGCTGATGAGCCAGACCTCTTTACTTTCAGGTTGAAACCCTTCTCAAAACCCTTCTTTGATATGGGAATTCAAAGTTTATGGTCTCAAAATAAATGTTAAGATCACTCACAAAAACCTGTCACTTCTGCTACATGCTCAGAACCTGAGTGACTTAACAATGCACAAAACTCATGCCCTGGAAACATCAGGCTGAAATAGGACTCAGGAGGCCATGTCTTGTCTGTACCTTATGAATATGAGGGTTTTTTGTATCACATTTACTCATTACCATTTAAGCATAGTCACATAATCTTCATCATGTAGGACACATATTATTCTAAAGTTCTTGCTCTGTGGAGAATATACTCTAGAACCCAAAATGTAAATTGTCTCTTTTTCATTCTATCCTTGTCTATGGACTTTCTGTTCCTTAATGGACTAGAATAGGGTTTTTCCACCTTTGCACAATTGACTTTTGGAACTAATAATTCGTTACATATGTGGGCTATCCTGTGCACTATAGAATGTTTTGCCTCCCTGGCCTCTACTTACTAGATGGCAGCAGCATATCCTATCCAAGTTGTGCCAATCAGAACTATCCCCAGACATTGTCAAATGTTCTGTGGAGGGCAAAATTGCCCTTGGTTGAGAACCACCGGGCCACAGGCTTCCTGAGATTAAGTTCCATGCATTCTATTTGCTTTCTATTTGTTTCACTTTCTTCAACTGCAAAATTGGATTGGATGAGATAAATTCAAACTTTCTTTCCCATTTTCAAAAACAATGTCTCATCTCTCTTGGGATCTAATCTTCTAGTGCTCAACAATGCTTCTTGGTGAGGCAAACTCATGGATAAGCTATGGGGCAATGCCAAGGTCAGTGTGCCAAGTATACCAACAAAATGTACTTTTTAGGGACTAAAAGGGTGAGTGATAAGGATTTGCCTGGAGAGCACAGAAGGAAAATTCTGTGAGCTAGAACCAATTAACCCAGATAGAAGATAAAAAGAGCAACCAAAAAGAGAAAAGAGCAGGCAGGTCGCAGCCTTCTGAAGCAGTCAGCTTGGATGTGAGTCTTCCTGAGGCCTGGAGGTTTACAAAAGGCCTAAAGCAATAAAACCACAAGACTTCCTGCATGCAAAAATACATATGCAGAAAACACTAAGTAAAACATTTCCTTGTCTGGTATATTTAGTAGAGTGTGTTTCATTATGTATTTAACACATATTTTTGGCCACCTATAGCTTGCAAAGCTCTGCCTTTGACAACAAGAAGGTATGAAAATTAATTAAATTTTTTCTTTTTCTCAAAAGGAATTAAAATTTAGTGAAGGTGATACATTTGTATTCAATCCATAGAAGAGAGTAGATGATAACCAGAGGACAGGCAGGCAGATACTTAGCATAGGCTCATTATGGAAGAGCCAGTCATATGTATAAAGTGAAGTCTTTGCTAGAACACAAATGTTTCCATTTTACCCCTTGGATGGGGCACTTGGGTAGCTCAATTCGTTAAGTATCTGACTCTCAGTTTTGGCTCAAATCATGATCTCAAGATTGAGCCCCATGTCGGGCTCTGTGCTAGGCATGGAACTGGCTTGAGATTCTCTCTCTCCCTCTCCCTCTGCTCAACCTCCCCTCCCCTATATGCTTTCCCCCTCCCTCCTGCTTGTACACCCTTTCTCTCTCTAAAAAAAAAAAAAAAAAAATGTTACCCTGCTGCAAAGGTCTAGTACAGAACATTCCAACGCCCTCTAAATGGCAGGCTACAAGGATCTTTCTTTGAAATATAATGAATTGTTGACTGTAATTTTATTAGGAAGGATTAAATTGTCATTATGTATTCTTAGACCAAAGATCTAATAAAAGCCCAGCAAGTAAATATGTAGCCAACTCTGTGTACCTTTAATTCTGTAACTTAGTTATGTATGGCCACTTAGAAGACCAACAACTTTCTAAGGACAACACTAGAAATAGAGTTGCATCCTAATTCCTAGCAAATTTGTCTCTTGGCCCAATCTGAAAATATACCTCAACACTGATCAGCAAATGTATTGCAGCCTTTACTCTGAAATTAAAAGACAAAAAAGTATTTTCAAGGCTTATTTCTTTGTTAATATACTTCTATCTTGATCTAAAGTGAACTCTTTCCTGCTATAAACAAGAATAATTTGGCTGCTGTGCTTTTGTGAGTCCTGAACCCTTTCCTTTAACAATCTTGATGAGCATGTGGGGTTGTGTGCTGCATACCAATAGCCACTCCAAGCCTGAAAAAGAGGTAGTCAACCCAACCCACACCATCTGTGGTCTCAGCTAGATTTGTGGCATGTCTCCCTGAGCTGAAGCAAACCTCCCTCTGTCTCAAGTACATTGAGAATCAGAAATAAAAAATAAATTAAGACAAGTAGGCAAACATTAAAATGAGTTGTTACAGAACATTTGTGCAGATTCCAATCTTCAGTGTCAAGAGAGCATCATTCTGTTATAATGACATCTTTTCCTGAAAGCACCTCATGGCAGTCAGTCATAAATAAGTAGCCAGTGAAAGAAATGATAACAGGAAAATGGAAACTGAGTCACTGAGGATCTTTATTACCATTTAGACAAAGCATCTGTGACTATGAAGAGAGAAAGGCAAAAAAAAGCAATGGAGAAAAGAAGTTTCTGTTATTGTATTGCTGTCTTGTCTGTGTCGACAAAAAATCCAACTCTGTTAGGCTGACAGGTTGTCTGGATAATAGGTTAGAACCAGAAGTGTTCATTTGTGATGAGAAGTTTCTTCTTACAGCCTGTATCAGGCGTTCCAGAAGCACTGACAAGGACAGCAATGGCTCCATAAATCAGTAAGGGCATTTTGTCTTTTTCAAAAGTATTATCTCAGCATTCATCTGGGAAATTTTAAAGGTCTTCCTCTCTCCCTCTTATCAGAGAGCAACAGCTTTAAATTCAGAAAGACATCCTCTCATAAAAATGTAAGCAGAAGTCTTCAGTCCTTGTAAATTCTGGTTAATAATTTACTTAGATGTACATTGACATTTCTATTTAAATATGAAGTCATTTGTGTACCACCACCATTGAAAAAGCGGCCACAATTCTTCCATGGGATTGGTGTCCTTTGCAATCCTCCTCTTGAGTGGAGGAAAGAAGTCTGGCCTGAAGTTAGAGTTTTTGCTCTTGATCCAGGCAAGATTTACCTATAGACCCTTGGCTTTGTTTTCCACCATTTCTAAATGGGGAGACCTATGACTGGAATACATTACCAAGGACTTTATTACCTACTGAGTTAGAGGTAACTGTTTTGGAGAGAGTTTTCTCTGTAGGACAATTTGGTAATACCCCATCTCTCCCTCTAATGTAGTGGGTGGTTGATAATCTCTATCATGTTGAGTGAGGGTAGGCCAAAGGAGGCTTGGAGGCAAGAGTGGAGAATGATGATTGATCCAAAAAGCACTGAGTGCTTTTGAATTAGTATCATGCATTTGTATTTATGTTTACGTAGTGTATATTTACTTTTTATTTTTGTCTCCTTCTCCCCCATTCCAAGCAGCTGACTTTGACATGTGCTCCATTGTCTGGTCCTGGATATGTCATTTGTGCTTACATTTGCTTTGCAGTTTGCTATTTGAAGTATCATTAGTTGCTTCCTCATCCTGGCTTTACCACCATCCCATTTGCCATCTGGATGGAGCACATTGCTATAAGTACTGCAGCCCCATATACACAATTATGTAGTTCCTTACGCTGCTGGGGGGTTCGTTATTTCTTTAGAAAACAAGGATGCGATGTGCATAAAAGCTTTAGCTCTGATTTTACCATCTAAAGCATTTGATAAATTCTTTGAGACTATTTCTAGTTGCCATCATCATTTCTTGCAGAAAGTCTGCGTTTATGTATCTGCATGGTGCTCTACAGACTATGGCAGATTTTGCTAAATGGGCGCAATGTTTGTCTTCCAGAAACACCCAGTCTCAAAAGGACAGTTATGAGTGAATGCTGGTAAAGATACCCAAGCACACAATGCACAAAACATCCTTTCACCAGGGAGTTTTTGTCTCATGTAAGTTGGTAGAAATATTGTTAAATTGGTGTAAGAGCATATATGTGCCATTTAACAACAGGAGTCACTATTTGAGAAAATGAAGAATTTAAAACATTAAAACAGTTCAGTTTAGCAAAAACCATGTTGGATTTAGATAAAATATTGTTATTGGAAAATAGTAGCATCAAACATGATTTTTCTACAAAACCATTCTTTTTCTGTTTATGACCGAATAATTCCAGTTGCCCTGGCTAAAAAGCTCCCAAATCCTCTTTGAGTCACTCTTCTTTTGATTCTACTAAATCAAATCTGTCATAAAGTCTTTTCATTGAGAATATGCCTTACCATTCACATTGTTTCCATCTCTATTTTAGACCTGTTTCTGAATTTTGGCAGCTATCCCTCAGGAGATCTCCTTACCATTGGTTTCTGCTCATTTCAATACATCTGTCCACTGACACTAAACAATGGCTCTGATATGCATGTATCACCAATGATTATATATATCCATATCTTTTCTTCATTTCCTGAACCTGGAAATCCCTTCTTTGTACCATTCAGTTACACAAATCTTATTTATCCTTCATGACCTTGTCAATGAAACTCTCAGCAACTATGTTTAGTCTGAATAAAACTTTCTCTCTGCCTCAAACTTTGTGCTTCTAGTCAGAAACACAGTTACATAGTTAATTGTTTTCCTAATGATTTTATGTTTGTAGTTTCCCCCTATATTTTAGTTCTAGTTCTTATATTTCACTTTAGTTACCACCTCACTAAGCATAAAGTTGATAGAAAACACATAGTAGGTGGACAAGCAACCTTTGATTGTTTTTCCAGGCCTATCTCTGAACCATAACATTTAAAGACACAGAAAATCTTTAATGTGTCTAACAACCCATTATACACCTATAGCATATAATTTGTTCAAAACTGTTTTGGCCTATTAATATTTTACTTTACATTGCATCTTGGGTTAGCTGGCATTAATAGCTGAATTCTGGCTGAGAGTGACCTTTATAGGAAAATTATTCCCACAGTTCCTGATCTTGATTTGGGTCTTTAATATTTTTCTCTATAGCTTGGTTGTGAACCATGTTTCATTTAATTAAAATCCACTTTTAGATACAAAAGAAATCAACACTCTGAAGAAAAGTGAAATGTCACATTCTTCAACCCTCTCCCTTGAGTGCTCTGAATTTTTTCTTGAGGCATTTGCTGAAGGCATTTATAGGCCCTTTTCACCAGAAATAAAACCTAACACCAGCTGAGTCAGAATCAAGATTATTTCAAATCTTGGACATGTTTTAATTTCAATGTTTTTCCATCTTAGCAGCATTATGAGAACATATTTTAATTACCATATGTATCTAGGATGTATACTTTCCAAAGCATAGGGAGATAGAATGCCAAACTGCCACCAAATGGACAAATGCCCAAGAAATTGGTAAGTATTGCTAAAAAATTTGTTTTATGAAAATTTCCTCCTTTTGTCATGATCCTATGAGGTTAGAGTATGTTTACACTATGTAAATAAACATTTAGATGCTTTGGTGAACTAGACTGTAAACTCCTTGAAATTTGTGGCTCTCAGGCAGGCCCAGCCCTCTGTCTGATGAAGGGAAAGGGGAAGAATTTATGATTACTCTTCAGTACGTTGGACAGCTCCTGCTGCCAGCCTGCCATGGAAAAGCTTCATCAACAGATTGCTAATTTCCCTCCTTTCTCCCTGAATGGCATTATGCCTTCTGGCAAGAAGCAGTGTGTTGCATCTATCCACAAGATCTCACCTGTGGACATGTGAAGCTATCTAATGGGCTCCTGCTTTTCGCCCCACTGGGCTGTGACTGAGCAGGGAGACAGAGCTGCACAAGTTGCTAATTGTCTCAGCCTGTAACTCTTGAATGACGAAAAAGATTAAAAGGGAAGGAAAACAGCTATTACATCTCTTTCTTGAAAAAACTTGAACTGAAAAAGGTTCATTAACATCATTAGTGTTCCATTAACCTCCAGCCAGACAAATAAACTGGAGGTAATTTCAGAGTACAAGGGGAGAGAGATAGAGAGAGAAAGAGAGAGAGAGAGAGAGAGAGAGAGAGAGAAAGGAGAAAGAGAAAAAGGAATTTAAAAATTATCCGGGTCTAGGTGACATTTTCTAGCTACCTCGAATGAACATTTGGACAGACACCAGCAACTTTACTTACTTTAATGCCAGCCTGGTATTGGAGTATAGCCAGAACCCTGGCTGCTAGGGAAGGCTGTAGGTAATAGCAAGTGGGGAGATTCATTGATTGGGACAAAATGAAATTCATTTTAACACAACAACACATGAAATCTTGCAAAGGAACACTGTGTGATACAATACAAGCTTAAAAACCATCTATCACAAAATTATGTTCCATTGTATGAACGAAAGGCTTTTTCATCTTATAATTTTTCCCCATCACATTTTGTTTTATTCTAATCCACACCTCCCTACCTGGCTCTTCCTTTGATCTCTACTCTCACAAAGTCTGCTGCAAATCTGGAAGTTGAATGCAAACATTGCAAAGGCCATTAATCTCTAGGTTTCCTGGTATAGAGTGCAATTTCTTTTTTTACATGGAACACATCTTAGATTTTGTTCTTGACTGAATCTCAAAACACAATGTGGATTTTGTTGACTGAATTTTCCTTTCCATAAACAAAAGATCTTTAAGTTTTCTTGAGAACTCTGTATGAAAAACAATAGAGGTGTAAAGTTTGATCTAAGTGGAATAAAGTAGTAAAACTACAGTTTCACAGTTACCTGATATAAGACTAAATAAATACATAAGTTAAAATGTCTGCCTCAAAATAGAAATCTTCAGATCACTATTAGAATAAAATGGTGTTGTGTTCTTATTATTAATTTTAGACATAGCAATGATTTGCATTATTTCCTTATTTTTATATCCAAGTATGAGAAGTTCATGACAATAATCAAGACAATTTCACCAGGGCACTTTCCCCAGTAGTCACTGATAATCCTCTCCTCTAATCCCCAGAGAGGGGATGCTGGCTGTCTGCTGAGAACTTGATATGGCACCTGGAGCTTTACTCCTCCTTCGTAGTTCATGGGTCATAAGCCTATCTCATTTGGTGAGATTTCAGTTTCCATCATACAGACATTTACTTTAGATATTCAGAATCAAAGTTGGCTTCATCATGGGGCATGTACATCTTCACATAATGCATATTTAAAAGTCCTTCTCATGCTCTGAACAATTCTCCTAGCTTTGATGGAAAGGGTTAGCCTTTTTGATTATAACTCAAGGCCACTGCATCAGTAGTTATAAATTAAATCTTTTTCATTCCCATGTCAGATACATTTTCTCTTCTCATGTGGATTGAGGAAGTAAACTTTGAACTTATCTCTACCTTAGGAGACTGAGGGTAAGTCAGATCCATAAACAGATAAGCTTTCTGAATTCTCCTCTGAAGTTATTAAGCCCTTCCTTTTATCACACAACTGTTCAATTTCTCCTGCCCCCAAAATGCCTACTAATTATCAGGTGATTTGTAAGACATTAATGATATAAATATCATGGGTTCCCTCTAATTCTACCCCATGACTCAATTCTGAGATGATCTCATTTCTTCTCTTTGACTTCTTAGGTTCCATGGTCTTTTCTCTGTCCTGTTTCCCCTGGCCAGAAACAGATGTGCAGTTGCAAAAAGCATTTACATTAGAACCATTTTATCCTCAGCAAATCAAGACAAGAGGGCTGTTTTATGGGAATATAAGGCTAGAAAACACCTTACTCACCAGATGAGGAAATGCATACAACTTATTATATATTGATACAGTGAGATACTGTCTGGAACCAATAGAACAGCTAGATAAACCGTGTTCCAATGTTGAACCCTGACACAGCCATAACATGCAGCTCTCTAATATCTAATGAAAATGTTGATTTCCCCTTGGAAATATAATGCATTATATGACAGAATACTTTGGTGTTGGTGCATACGTAATTGAGCTTTATACCAAATACCAGCATCCAGATGAAATATTTGCACAAAGCTGCTGGTATTTGAATGCCCAGTTTCACCAAGGTAAAATTTTAATGTTGTATCTCAGTACTCTCTTTATATTCATGTTTTCATGAAATCTCCTTCCCAAGCTCAAACATCTGATACATGCTTCAAGATCCTGCTGTTGCTAACTCATTTCCAGAATCTCCAGAGAACTTTAAGGCAGGTGTTTGAATGTGTAAGCATATAGTTCATTCCAGACATTGATTCCCTAATAAGTTGTCATTTGGTACTGTCTTGCTCTTGCCTGCTATTCCTTGAATAAACAAGAAATCGTCCTTAGTTCTGGTGATTCGATCATTCATCCAGACCCTTGAATCAAGACAGAAGTAGCAGATTATTGTCTACTAACAAGATAAAAACTCAACAAATGCTTCTGAGAAACTTTCATTTGTAGTAGCATTCATAATGCCTGCTGTAGGTCATTCTAAAGGAAGCATCGCAAGGAACTAACAATGGGCAGTAATTTGGAAAGGTTGCTTTGGGCTCTTTCAGGGAATTATTGTGGGTTGAAGACTTGAAAATAATGCCTGAACATTTGCTCCTTAATTTTGAAAATTTTCATTCTGGAATTTTCAGCATCCTAAACCTTGTCTGGTAAATCTGGTCTGTAAGCAAACAGACTTTAACCAAATGCATTCATTATTGCTTGAGCCCTTTCTGTTAACTGTTCTCTTGCAACTAACCTTCTTGACTGAAACAAAAACTACTTCTCTATTTAAAGAAACATTGATTTAAAAGCCTCAAAGGCAAAGTAATTAACAGCTATTCTCATATCATCCAGTACAGGTAAGTAATTATAGCCACACCTGTAGTTTTCTTCAGAAACAGTTCATCCCAGACCCAGGCAAATAGAATAATGTTATTGAAATAAGGCTGATATTTAAACTCACAAGGGCTCCAGATTTCTAGCACTCAGATCACAACTAGCAGACATGAAGATCATCTGGCCAGTGCAGCCCCTGGACTTATTTATCCACTATATTCATGACTTTGACTTAATTTTATATTTCCTGTAAGAGAAAAATTAAGATTTGCCTATTTTATAAGTGAATTGAATTGACTGAAGTTAATGAGGAGATAACATTTACATTATGATTTTATGACCACATTCATGAACTCTAATGGTGGTTGTTAAGAAAGTTAAGTGAAGATTCCTAACTTTGGCATTAAAGACCCTAGTCACTATTGGTCTGCCACTTTTTCTGGAAATAAGCCCTCTACTTGAGTAAATCTGTATTTTTTAGACCTATTTTTAATGCACGCATACTACTTGCTTGCTACTGGCTTTTGAGACAGATGGAATTGTGTTTAAATTCAGGCCCATCATTTCCTGAGAATAATAATAATCTTGTAAATCATCGTGAAAATTAAATAAGAATCAAACCATAAATTACTGAAGGTTGTGCTGGATGCATAACAGGTGATTAATAAATTATAGTTATTACAGTTTACTATGCATTCATCAAAGATTTTGTTGCAAGCTACAGAATCCAGTCAAACTAGCTTAGGAAAATAATGGGATTTATTAGAAGAACCCTGGATATCTCTGATAAGCAAACTATGGGCTGGGAAAGTGTGCAGCTAGGCTTCAGCTTCTTAACCGACATTAAGAATTCAAGTGCAGCTTCCAGAACTCATTCTCTCTCTCACCTTCTCTCTCTCACTTTCGCTTTCCTTTATTCCTTCCTGCAAGTTAGATTTCTTTTTAAATTTTGTGTTGTAGCCTAAACTCCTCTGTATGAAAAGAATGAGATTGACTCCCATTCTCTGTGGTTCTCAATCCAAAAGTTTCAGAATAGATTTCTGTTGTGTCCACTTTGTTGTAGATGTCTACCCTTGTACCAGTGAACCATGGTTAGCTGGCAGAGTCACATGGTATACACAGGGGCACAGTGATCATACAACTGTGTATCAGAATTCCATCCTAGAGTGCAAAGGGTTGTTGTCAGATGAGAAATGCTAAGGGTTATCCATTGTAATTATTTTAGAATCTAGGCCTATAAAGATAGCAAAATTAAATCCCTACTCTCAAACTACTTAGAGTTGCGTGTGTAGAGTTAATGTTAGAGAAAAGCAAAAACATGAAAGTATAGACAAGGAATGTCTAACTTGGGGGGATGGGGAGGCAGGGAGGGTCATGATTTATGTGGAAAGTGAGCTGAATGGTGAAAGACATGTGTATGCATGTATGCACATACATGTAGGCACACACAACTGTGCAGGAAGGGGTATCAAGAGTGAAGATTCTCCATGCAAAATGAGCATCATTTACAAAAGTACAGAAACCTCAGTAAGCTTTCTGTCTTTGGAAATTCTTGGGCAGTTTACTATGGCTATTTATAGGGTCTATTAGGCCTTGTGAACATGGAAGAATCTTAGCCAAGCGCACCTTGAAATGCCTTTTATGAGATGTGATGGGTTTGGATGATGGATTATAGGAGGTGGACTCCATTCACGGATTTAAATTAGGAAAATGATATAATCAGAGTTACTTTTTAGAAAGATCATTTTGACAGTAGAAAGAATAGGGTGTAGGGAGAAGCAGGCTGAGCAACCTAGGAGAATCTTATAACTCAGATAATACAATGATAATCTGAACTATGAAAAGCAATTTGAGAGACAGTAATGAGGCAGAAATGATAAGGCCTGTGACCTATCAAACTTCAGGGAGAAGAAAGGAGATAGGTGTGGGTCATATATGCATAGGATGTATAGGATAGTAAACGGAAAGAAGAGGCAGATTTAGGACAGAAAGACGTTGAGCTCCTATTTGGATACCTTGAGTCTGACGTGTTTGTGGCTTCAACCCACCCACCACTTTTCTTTGTTTCCCTTGCTGTCAACAATGTTCTGTCTCTCTGTTCTTTAGACTTTCATACAGGACAAGTACCTACACTGCTTCCTCTGACTGCAGTGCTCTTCCCACTATTTCTCACTAACTTAAGTGCAACCCATCACTGAATTGCAATTCAGTATTTGTTTTCTCTGTATGTTCTTCCTTGTTTCTCATCCTATGGTATCATGGCCCCAGGTATCTCTTTTTCACAAGTTATCATGGTTATAGCTTTACATTTTGTTGGAGAGAAAAATTACACCAGATATTTGTTAAAAGTATCAAAGAATATTTCATTCAAGATGATTGCAGTGAGGGTCAGGACTGTTAAAATAGGTGGGAGAGACTGACCTCAGTTCTGAACAGAACAAGGCCAAGTGGAGATTTGTGGCCAAAAAGCAGATGGAAAATCACTAAGAGGAACCTGCTAAAATATAAGGTTAGAGGAAGAGGAGGCACATTCAATATCGAGGTAGGGAGTTCTTGACAAACTGGCTTAGCAGGCCAAGGACAGGGCCAGGGATGAAACCTAGTCAAGAAGACAGCACAGAGGAGACCAATAAAAGTTTGGTCAAAGAGGGAGTTCTTGCCAGTTTATATGGGTGGTTGTTTTGATAACTACTGTATCTTTCATTAGAATGTAAGCTCCGTAAGAATAGAGATGCTGTCAACTTCTGCTCATCATTTTATTTCCAACCCTAGAACAGTTTCTGGTACTTGGCATGTACTCAGTAAATATCTTTTTATTAAGTCATGGAAAGTAGATGTCAAATTTTGGGTCTCAGTCACAGCTTTCTACATACTATTCCTTCTGCTTTAATCACCCCCATTCAATGTCTCTGTTGAATTATAACACACTGGGCTTTCTTTAGGGGTTGGTTAAGTCCCTCCTTCTCAACAAAGCCTTCTCTGATAGGTTTACTTCCAATTATATCCTATTTCTCTGAACTTCAGTAAGTCCCTATTGCCTGTTTCATTTATCAAGCATTTAATCATATTCTTCCTCATTTATTAATGAATTCAGGTACATGATTCCCACAACAACTAGATTATGTTGCCTTAGAGAATCAGAAACTTGTTAGAAGCCTTTTGCTTTAACTTTAGCACAGAGAATGTTGCTATCACCTGGTAGTGTTCAGTCAATATCTCCAAATAAGCGAGTGACTTCATTAACTAATTAATATAGTTAATGCTTAGCCCTAAAGAAGTTTATAATTAATAAGGAGGATGGGATAAATACTTACCGTTTCTCTTACAAAAATATTATAACTTATCTGTCTAGGCAAGTAAAATTGCCTTCAAAGAGATCACCTTGGGAGATAATACCACTATTGTTAAAAGATATTCAATGCTCAGAATGTACTCAGAATTCCTTTTTTGGCATAACATATGCCTGCTTGACATATTTCCAGATGCTACATGTATATCTATACTTGTCACATAGTAATAATGATCACAACAAGGCAATTGTCCTGTTCACTTACTATTATCAGAAAGAATGGCTCAAGATCAGTTGTTCATTTTTTTTTTTTGGCACTTGTCCTTCAAAATTTAATTGGCTGACATCCAACAATTCTTGATAGTGGGTCAAATCATTCCATTACATTGTGATACATTTGGCAATCAGTGTATATCAGCAGGTTCACCCAGAAACTACATTACTTAATACTGGCCTTCCTATGGGAACTTTTTGGAGATATTTTTATTGCTGTGATAGATAATCATCTATCATATATCACTTGCTTTGAAATTTTTCTGGGATGCAATTATAGTCACTTGGCTTTGTATATTAAACCATGGGGACTTGAACATCTAATATCCCTGTTTTGTGAAAGTTGCCAACCTTATCCTTCACTCAAATGATGGTTCAAGCATCTAGGTCATTCTGGGTTGGTAACATAGACTACCAGCATTCTAGTGTTTGGCAGAAACCCATCTTGTCCTTTTTTATTATCATTCCACACTCATTAAAGTTCAGTTGCAGGAAGGGTTATTTATCCAGATTGTGTAATTAATCCATTAGTCGAATTAAATTAAGACACCTGCATGTTTTAGCTTATAATCAAATTATCTTTATTGTAATCCCCCTTGATACTATTACAGAATTCATGACAGGCCAAGAGCAAAAGAAACAGATGATGAAAGTTGCTGTTTTCTTTTGAAGGATATTATGGAGGCACTTTCTCCAAGGACCTGCTGTAACTTTCACTCACTGTGAGCTCACTGCTGCCAAGTAGCCTGTATTCTCCTACTTCATGGGCATGGCACTCCGTCCATGGGCATTAGCATCTTCCCACTGGATACAAGAGGACACTATGGCTTTAGCTAAAGTAACCAAGGAAGAGGCCAAGGTAGATCTCACACCAAAGTCTATGTGACTTCACAGTCTGTGTTCTTAAGAGTTGATGAAAAACCATGGAGTTTTCTGATAGGCTCAGGACTGGGAGAGAAAAAAAAACTTTTTCTCCTGAGCAATGAACTCACTTGTACTTTACCAACTACTTGCCTATAGTAAGAGTGTGTTTCTTTTTTCTGAGGCTGATAGCACAGAGTCAAATTTGCCACCCACTGTTCACATCTGTATAAGACTTTAAAATGTATTTTTGTACTGACTTTCTGTGTATTTGTGTTTTCTTTCTTACCCTTATCTTCTCTTCACACACATTTTTTCATGTATTTATTTCAATATGTTATATAGTTGATACTTCCCCATGCTGTCACAATTCCAATGTGATAATTATAGTTTATGTGTGTCTTACTCATCTATAGTATCACTTAGCAATTTGGTAAGATGGGTGATAGGTGAGTTCCCATTTTACAGATGGGATTTAGATTATATAGTGATATATTACCCACATGCGAGATTACCCAGCTAGCGAGTATGGGAAAAAGCCTATGATAAACCTGGCCTTACTTCTAAAGCTTGGAGGTAGCAGGCAACATTTCCCCAATACTTTTCTCTGGCAAGTAGGGTCTGAGATGTAGTAATGGATGCTTATAAAAAATAATTTTCGAAAGGTGTGTGGTCAAATATGTTGGCCAAAATGTGTATAGCATCTCTCTCAGGGAGTGGCAAAAACTGAACATTTTATATTCTCTGTGAAACCCAGCAATAAATAAACCAGTCAGTAAATTTATAAACTACTGGGTCAGACTGGTATTTTTAAAGATATGATATTTAGCACAGAACCTTTTCTTTCTTTTCATTTAAAATTTCTATTAACATTTTCCTGGGAATTGCTATTTTTAAAGTACAGCTTAGAAAATGTTGGTAAGTGGAATAAAAATGTCAAAGCAGAAATATAAGCAGCAACTAGATGTTAGGCTGAGCTCTCTGCTAACCAGCAGTGTGACCTTCATTCAGTCACTTAACCTCTTTAGGTCATAAGATCATCCTGTGTTAAATTATAGGTTTGAACTAGATGCCCTTGAATGTGCCTCTCAGTGCTAACATTTTTGATGCCTGACTCTAAGTGCAATCTCATTTGAGGCAAGTTCAAGTGTATACTTAGGTTTGAGGGTTGAATGTAGCATCCAAAAGAGCTTTGATTCAGGAATAAGCTCAAAAACAGTATAAAGTTCTAGTTCATCAAGATATATTAGGGCAGCACTTCAAAGACACAAAGGAAAAATATCATAGCTCAATTATGGGGAAGAGAATGGGGAGGAGGGAAGAAAGAACACAAGGAGCAGCACAGAATCTTCACTTTCCCAAATGAAAAGGCACAGATCCTTTGGCAGAATTTTCAGTTGCAAGAAAGAGATGGAGTAAAGAGGATATTTATCAGACAATTATTGCAAACTAGAAATTGAACTTATCTGCATTTTTCTCCTATTTATAATATTCTCTAAGTTGTAGGAAGCTCAGAGGGAAAAAATAGAATACATAAAAAACTTGATGTCCCTTGCAAATTTAAAAAAAAATCACATCACATTTTATGTTAGGCTTTTAAAATGGGGAAAAATAATTACACCTCGAATTGAGAACATTGACTGTAATATCTCTTTTCAAGTAGATTCTACTAATTCCAGATTTAGAAAATGAAAATGTGTTCATAGAAACCATCAGAGCAAGGCAGATGGAATAAGGTATTTGAAAAATCTTAAAGCTGCACTTGAATTATCACCTTTGGATCTGCGTATTTGAAATATATTATTAAAAGTCTTTTTCTAGTACTGTTTTATACTATCATCAGAAATGTACAGAGGGGGGATCATTAACTGTCCTCTATTTTCTCTGAGGACTGAATAAAAGGAGGAGCAATCTTAACAGCAGCAGGAAGGAGTTAAGTTAGATATTAGATGAACCGACAGATTAATTAAATGATGCAACTAGATAAACATATTCATGCTCTAGTTTTCGTTCTATGTCTATAATTCATTCTCAGGTTAGGTTTGCAAAAGGACCCAGAGAGTTTTGTTCTTCTACTTCCTTCCCGACCTGGAATACCTATTTAGGTCTTTGCCCAAATACCAATAATTCTTTGAGGTGCACACAGATCCTTCTTTTTTTTTGATAGAGGTGGTTCTTTACTTTATGTAACACTCTGTTATGTATCGCTTTCTTCTACTGATCAATAACATAAGCTTTGGTACTTCATTATAGGAGTATGTAAATGATGTTACATAGGCTACAGCACTGAGTTATTAGTTAATTGCTACGTATGGTTTGTCTTGCCAAATGTACCGAACATTCTTTCAAATCAATTCAACAAAGAGTGTCGCTCTTTGTGCTGGGTACTGATGGGATCTTAAAGATAATGAAAGCACTGTCCCAGATCTCCAGGAACTTAACTGTCATGCAGGGAGTGGCAGACATGCAGCTGATTAGAAGATGGAGAAGGCATTTTCTGAGGGGAATGAGAGGAAACTTCAGGCAAATTAATCCTACTATGCAACACAATGTCTGGCACTTAGTAGGTACTCAGGAAATAAATTTTGTTGCATGAATGAATGAAGAGATAGAAAAAGACATCAGGGAAGTGAAATTTAAAAGGAAAGACAAACATGAACATTAAATAACAAGGAGTCCATTTAACTGGCTTTTACACGAAGGGAAAATACAAGAGATGGACTTGGAAATGTAGGTAGGAATAAGACATTTGAGCACTTAAATGACACAATATATGGTTTATTCTTCATTCTGTAGGTGATGAAAATAAAGGTGGACTTTAAATAGGGGACTGATATATATGTAAAAGTACTGATATATACATCTTGAACTTATCTGCTCTTATATCATGATTCTTATAATAAACGCATAATACTTGGCAGGTGCTCACTAATGGCTGAATTACTGTTTTGAGTTCTAATAAAAAAATGGCAAGGTTCTAAATAGAAAATGCAGGAGTCGCATTTATAAAAAACTACTGACCTAGAAGATAATCTCACAGTCACTGTAGAGAAGGCTATGGAAGCCCAGTGAGGTTCAGCAAGAGCTGGGATCAGACCCAGGTCTCCAAATGCCAGGCCAAGCGCCGTCCTCCCACTGCCTTAGGCTCCAAAAGGTGAGCTACCCAGGCCCACAGAGGCTTCTAAGCAGAGCCTAATCTCCTTCGATTTCATCTGAAAGGATGGAATGCTTCAAGTTTCAAACTTATCCACCCTGGAGAGGTACCAGGGTCAATATTTGCCTCCCAGGTATGATGTTCTCTATCTAAGCTGTATCTTGCTGCTGAAGCTTAAGACCAGTTATGAGAAACTAAAACTTGAATTTGAAAACTGACCTTCATCAAATTTTAATTTTACATCTTGAAACATTAATGGTTAAGAATCAGAGTCAAGCAGTGTTTATCGAGTGCATTGTGTGTGTAAGGCAGTGTGCCAGCTCTGTGGGGTGGACTGGAGTGAGACCTTACAGGTGTGAATCCTGGTTCTGCCGTTTACTAGTCGTTCTTAGATAAGCTGTTGCCCTCCATTAGTCACTTTTCTTGTCTAGAAAATGAGAATAATAAAACTGTCTTTCCAGGTCTCTTCTGCGGTTAAATGCGGTATAGAGTTTGGTCTTTGCTAGCCAGTTAAAAATAGCCAAACAGGGGCGCCTGGGTGGCTCAGTCGTTAAGCATCTGCCTTCGGCTCAGGTCATGATCCCAGAGTCCTGGGATCGAGCCCCGTATCGGGCTCCTTGCTCGGTAGGAAGCCTGCTTCTCCCGCTACCATTCCCTCTGCTTGTGTTCCCTCTCTCGCTGTGTCTCTCTCTGTAAAATAAATAAAAAATCTTAAAAAAAAAAAAAATAGCCAAACAGATCTCCACTCTCAAAGAATTTGCCTCTAGTTAGGGAGACAAGGCTGGAGCATGCAAAAAGTTAATTAGTAACAAAAGATTAAAATAACAGTTCCAGACAACAATAGGAAAGATGTCACGAGGCTGTATAAGATTAATTGCCAAATGAATTCTTTACACAATAAGAATCTAAAGAAAGAGTGGATCATTAAAGATTAGGAAGTCTACCAATTTCATCAACCCCTTCTTCAATACTCTTCCATGGGAGGGCTGGGGGCGGGGTTGGGGGGGAGAGATTCCACACCCAAAGTGAACAGCTCATGTGGGAATCTAACCTAGTCTCAAGAGCACCTGGCTTGGTCTTCCCCTAAGCTGGGTATGTGATCTCATCTCACCTAATAACAAGGCTACATTCATGCTAATATTCCCTAGGGTACCCAGAACATAAGATATTCCATTAATAATGCATTACCAGCCCTTTTTTGATTGCAAGTGGCAAAAATGGAAGTAACTCAGTCCAGCTTTTTAAAATGTGAATTTATTGGCTTGGTGGTTATCAAAAGAGAGTGTAATTCTTGGCTCCAGGCACCCCTGGATCCATGGTGCCCGGTGTCCTCATCAGGACCCTGTCTCTCAATCCCTCTGATCCGCTATCCTCATCACAGAGATGGGGGAGGGGGCAGGTCCCCCCTCAAAGCAAGCTCTCTCCACAAAGCAGAGCACACCTCATCCCCATCATCCTAGCAACTGCTAATCTCAGAGAAAAAGCACCAGCCATTTCTCTAGACTCAGGACCAGTCCCTTCCATGACAGTGTGGCTGGGTGCATGGAAACGTGGAAATGATCAGTCCTTAGGGATCATGGAGAAGGGTACTCCCCAAAGGAAAAGATTCAGGGCTGACAAAATTGCAATACATGGCTAATTCATGGTAAATTCTAAGCTTGTTCATATTTTCCATATCATTAGAGGTAGAAGGAAAGCTACAAAGTTGTGCCTTGATGAGTGTGCATAGCAATTTATTGGTATATATGACTGTGTATGAGTGAATGAGTATATAGCAGGCAGGGAGGGCTGAAGAGGAGCACCAGCATTGGTGTTCAACTTTTCCCCTTACACAAGACTCACCTCAGGTCAAAGTCCTTCTGATGGGGAAAAGATACCATAAACTCATGGCCATGCTCTTCTATTATTTCTTGAATCCGCTGCCATGTTGCAAAGAAATACTATGCTTGAATTTTCCCAGGACCACAGGAAGTCTCTGTGGATTTCCATGTGTCCATTAGGCCACAGCCCTAGCTCGCTGGGCTCGGGGAGTGGGGGAGGGGACACAGTGGAACAGATCCCCTGGCTGTAACAGCAGAAGCAGGCTGCACCCACCCTGCCACCCTGTGCTATGCTCAGCCCTTGGGCTTCTGCTTGATTGAGTCGCTGGTGCCTATCCAGGCCGTGCTGTCATTAAATTCCTTGGCTACAGTCCTGTTTTGCTTTTGGCTAGGGCCCTTGTTTTTAAAATGGATGACTGGTCTATAATGAGCAGCACAGCTCAAGGCAGGTTTAAAGACTTTCTGGGTCAGTGGGCCAGAACGAGGTACAAAGGTGAGGCACCAGGAGCAGGGGGCGGATGGCAGCCATGCCAGCTGGTGCAGAAAGGACGAGGGCCCATAGAACTGCGGTGAGCCCCCAGACACAGCCTATCCACAGGTTTCAGTGCCCGAGTGATGGGCTGCTGGGAGGATCTCTCACCCAGAGGGGTCTTGCAGGTGTAAGACAGCCCTACTGCTCCCACACGCCTGGCTGGAGATGCGGTAATTATGCTACGGCAGAGGGAAGGTGAGCTCTTCAGCTGCACTGACAACCTAAGGTGGGAGAGGAGGTCCTCCAGACAGGGGAAGGCCTGGCAGGAGGCTTCAAGGGCTGGGTACCTTGAAATGCATTCCAAAGAAATGAGCTGGAACAGAAGAAGGGTAGGCTTTCTATGCGGTGCTGGATCACAGACTCCTTCTGAGGGCACGTATTCCTTCTTTCAGACCCCACAGCACAAAGAGCCAGCTTGCTGGCTGCTTCTAGGACTCCCTGGTGCCCTGTCCTCCTGTTCTGGAAGAACTTTTTGTTTTCTGTGGTCTAAAGCAATGCAGAAAACTCCAGGCAGAGCTTATTTAATTGTAGGGCTCCCTCTAGGGGCTGCCTTGGGAACTGAAGCACTAAGGAGAGGGCAGGCTCCTCCATCTCCTGGGCTGTCCAGGAAGCACTGTGCTAGGTGCTCTGCATGCCAGGACCATAGCAGACATAACCCTGGATTTCAAGGAACTCTCAGCAGAGGGATGAGCTCCAATGAACAATTGAGCACAATATGATAGGAGTAAAATGGAAGCATGTGTGCATACTCTGGAGGAAAAAGCCAAAAGTCCTTGGGGATCCCAAGGGATGCTTCCCAGGGGATGTAGTACTCTAGGTGGGGTTGAAAGATGGAAAGACTTTTTTTTTGACAGGGAAGAACATTCCAGCCAGAGAGAATGGCCTCTGAAAAGGCACAGAAGACTGTCTGAAGCTGGTGAGAGGTGGGCTCAGTTGTATAGTAGAGAGAGTGCAGTAGAAGTACTCAGACCTGAGTGGAGGTGTAAGAGACTGTCTGGGACTTTACACACTATGCTAATGGCTGGGTCCGGATTCTTCCTTCAGCCACAGTTTCTCTTCCTAAGAATGAGATTCTTGACTGGGTAATAAGCACAATTGAAATATGCGTCAAAACCTGGGCTGTCCAAATTTCTCAGCTTCCCTTTGAGACCAAAAGGATTCCTACAGAGGCCCCACAGCAGGAACACACAGCAGAGTTACAGTGGGGCACTGTACCAGAGTCTCACAGCAGGATCCCACAGAAGGATCCCACAGCAAGAACCCACAATAGGAACCCATAGCAGGATCTCAAAGCAAGGACCCATAGCAAGGACCTACAATGAGGACCCACAACAAGAACTTACAGCTGGATCCCACAGCAGGAGCCCACAGCAGGACCCCATAGCAGAATCCCACAGCAGGATCCCACAGTGGGACCCCACACCGCAGTGGGATCCCACAGCAAGGATGCACTGTATACGTTATCAGTCCTTTCACAGTCTACCTGGGAGATTCTGACAAAATTTACCATCTGTTACCTCAAGAAGAGGTAAATGTACACCAACACCACAAGTAAAATCAAGGGATAGGCTACGAACATCAAGTACATTACTGTGTGTCAAAACACTTCATTCCCTCATCCCCTCACTCACTTAGGAGCTCAGCAGACCTTGTTGGACCTGTACCTCACAGCATAGGTCAGTCAGGTACTGAGAGGACAAAGGAACTTTGTACAGAACTTGCAGTCTGGTGGGAACGGTTGGCTGTCATGAAGAAGCAAGATGCAGTGTCCTGTGAGATTTCTGTCAGGTGTCTCCAGAGTGAGGACAACCCTGATGGAAAGGGAATGCCAGGGGTGTTTGAGAAAAGTTCATTGGGTAGGCTTGGTCTTTGCAGATAGAAGTACTGACTTCTAACCTTGTGCTCCCCCACCAGTGACGACAGAAGGACCTCTAGCCCTGACATCGTGAGCACAGCCTGGGGAAGATGGGGGAGGTCCTACAGAGGATAGCCACATCGAGAATCTGGACTTCCATCCCCCTTAGTCTGTTCCGGCTGCTAGAACACTTACACGAGCCATTTATTTCTCACAAGTCTGGAGGTTAGGATGTTCCATGACAGAGGTGCCAGCATGGTCTGGTGCTAGTGAGAGTTCCCTTCCTGCCTCCTCACCGTGTCCTCCTCTCAATGGAGTTACCTCCCAGAGGCCCTGTCTCCAAATGGCATCGCATTAGCATGTGATGCATTTGGGAAGTACACAAACATTCAAAGGTCCTTTCTGATTCTAAACCTTCCGACTTACGTTTTTAAATAAACTGTGGCAAATCATTTCCACCAAAATCTAGGTAGGCCCTTGTGTTTACACCCCTCTCTCCACAATGTGCTCTGCACCCACACTCTCTCCCACTCCCTTCATCTCCACTGCACTGTGAGGTCCATAAAACAAGTCTTGTTCTGTGCTGAAACCCCAGCTATTGGATCCGCATCTAGCACACCGGAGAAGCCCCAAATGAGTAAGTAATGAATAGACAAATATGTGAAGAAACAGACCCCGGCAAGGTCTTCAAAGGATAGAAGCAGTGAACACACACAGGTCCTTCCAAATGAGGCAAGCATTTCTCCATCTTCAAGGCATTCAGTAGCTCTTCCAAGTGACAAGAGGTGAGCACAGTGGGGGACCAGGTACTTTGCTGGCTTCAGAACAGGGAGAAGCTTGCTTAAGGAGATCTATGAATATGGAATCCCAGGTCAGTGTCTTTCTAGCCAAACCCTCATCTCAGGCAAGGTTACTGCTAAAATCTACCACAGAGGAGAGGAGGGCTTGTTTAAGGGAAAGCCATTTCCACAAGAAAATGGAAATGACTCATGGGTCCCTGGGCACATAGATTTCATCTTCCATCCCAGTCCACACAGCAACTGCAGTAGCATTCCTCGGGGCTTTACAAATGGAGGGTCTTGGGCCCCACCCAGACCTACTGTAACAGAGCCTACATTTTAACAAGCCTGCCAGGTGGGTAGTCAGTGTGCTTCAGGCATGAGTGTCACTGCCCCATGGTCCCATTTTGACTCAGGGTCAGTTCTGCTGTCTGACAGTTTGCATGTCTGGCTGGGATGCTGTAGTTCTGCCTACAGATTGGTCTGTGGTTCTTGGGGTAAGTGGGTGGGAACCCTCTTCATAATCCGTGATGAATTTTCCTCTCGTGGCATTCCTCTGCTCACATTTACCCGCACCTGGGCTCTGACACCTTTGGTAAGATGCTCGCCTTCATGTCGAATTAACTCTGTAAAACTGTTTTGCTAACATGGCTGAAGTTCAAAAGGCATTCCCAATGAGCTGCTTCATTAAGAGGAAAGAGCCGAGCCAACCTTTCTGTCCTCTAGGAGAGGCATCCCAGCATGCCTCCCAACATCTTGGAGGAGCAGAGGCAGACTGCCACAGGCTGGAGAAGGTCAGGATGCAAGTGGAGGGGATCTTGGAGATCTCACTATTGCTTCAGAACGGAGGTTGGTTAGAGAACTGATGAGCTCACTCCGTGGGTGACCCAGGCTGGAGGCTGAGAGGGAGCGAAGCCTAGCCAGTCCCTGGCCTCCCACTGTTCCCATGGTGTGTGGCCACACCTGTCTGTGTTCTTTGCAGGTTTTCTGCTTTCTCTTCACCTAAGGAAAAGTTTAGAACACTTCAGGTACATTGTTTACTTTCTCCCTTTTCATAAAGGGGATTTAAATTTATTTTAAAAGAAATCAGACTGGAGATCACAAGTTGTACCCACTAAGCTCAAGAACGAATTAATAGTTAGAAATGATGGTGAATACTCCAGCAATGCTGTGGAGAGGGCCCATATCTCTGATGGGCAGCTGGGGTACATGGTATTCACCATCATTCACCATAAAGGTCTGGCCTCGAACCCTTCATGGAAAAGGGGAAATTATTCTGGAATTAGATAACCTCACTATGAGCTCCGGTGAGTCATAGGGTCACTTTTTCCCTCTGTTGAGCTGAAGTGTGTCTCCCTTGACTTACACTAGCACAAATGTGTCCCAAAAGTATTGGCAATGCCATATCTAATACTCTTGCCAACAACCCTAGTGTTCATTGTGAGGCAGGGCCAGCAGAGCAACTGAGGCAGGCGTGTATGCTAAAACCAAGGGGGGGGGTAAGATGGGAACTGAGGGTGGCCATAAAGAATCCTGGAGTGGGAATGAGCCAGGATGACCAGAGGAAGAACAAGCACGGCCGATTTGTGGGGACGCAAGAGACCAATCCACCCAGCTCAGAGGTTTTTTCTAGCTCAGAACTTCTCTAAAATCTGTCATTCACAACCCTGTAGTCAGTATGTACTTTGCCTTTGTCAGGAAATGAAAGAATAGCATAGAATAAAGGATGTATCTGTGAATGTGGTGACGGGTTATCCTCTAATATGAAAGATTTCTGGTTTCCCGGCTTAAGTTTGGAGTGACTGGCAGGACTATGAAAATCCACGGGCAGGGAGTGCCCTCTTGTGGCCTTTTGGAGTCAATACAAGAAGTGAATTACTGTGATCAGGGACGGAGCTTAATGAATGTCAGAATCGTGGACAGGGGGGTGATTTCAGGGGTTGTGTACTTCCTTCACTGTACAGAAAAGGAACAAGGGACCTGGATAGGAGAAGTGGAGAAACAAGGGTAGAATGGAGGTCTCTAAACTTCCAAATCCTCTTGCCTTTCATTTTATTGCTCTTCTTTTCACTCAGGCCAATGAAGGAATTCTACATTTTCCATCTGATAGGTCCTCGTTGGGCCTTGCACAAGGGCCTTCTCATTCCTGTCCCCTGCTTTCATTTTCTCTGATCCTTGTCCTCCACTCCAGTCACCGCACACAGGCAACGTTGCTCCTGTTTGCACATCTAGTGTAAAAAAATGTAGGTAGACATTCAGCTGCTGGCAATTAGGTAAGTGATGCTGTTTGGTATCTTGTTCTCACGTTTGCCACCCAGCAGTGTGCTGTTGTCCTCCGTGTACTGAGTTCATGGCTTCTGACCGCTGCTCTGTGCTATGTGGGTGCACAGCCTCCTGCCTCTTGGTCAACCAGCCGACATGTGCTGTGAATGTCTCCAGCTCCCTTCCATGGCACCAGCCTGTCAGTGGGCACCCTTCCACATGCACCCTTAAGGACTCGCATATCGGGAGCTGATCTGTACCCAGAAGTGAAATTGCTGGGTTACAGAACATCATTTATTTAATCTAAGTGTTTCCGGACCTGTCTTCAGAAGAACTGGTTCCATAAGGTTTCTGATATTTCCTGTTTCCCCTACAACACTTGACATTATCCAGCTTTCCAATCTTTGCTAGTCAATTACATTTCATTCACTTTGCTCATCATTTAAATCTCTATTTATCTGATCACCAATGAGCTGAAGTTCACTTCCTGCAGTGATAGCCATGTGAATTTCATCTTTAAATTGTTCATATCTTTTGCCTATATTCAATTATAATTCTGTTCTTTTTTTTTTTTTTTTTTTTAATGGTTTGAAGAATTTCTTTGTAGAAACGAAGTACTAATTCCCTGGGTTTTTTAGTATCTTCTCCTAATGAGTTGACTATTTTTAAAACATTTCCTTCATTGGCCAGAAATCCTCAATTCTGACACACTCAGAGTCATCAGTTTTCCTTGTGCTTTTTGCTTTTGAAGTTATTTATAGAAATTCAGAAAACTCTTCTCCAGTTCTAGTTCACAAAGACATGCTCCGACATTTCCCTCTATTGATTATATAATTTCACTTCACATTTCAGTTTTTAAATCAAACAGAATCTGGCTTTGCAAGTGACATTAAGTAGGGCAGGATCTTGCTTATTTCACTCTCGATTTTAGACTGCTTTCTACATCTTCTCATTTACGTGAGCTATCACACCAAGTCCTCAAGGAAACTGTGGACAGATCTGTAAGGTTGGGGCCCAATTCCATGTGTTCAATTGTGCAAGTCAAGGAAGCAATCCCAGAAGATTTCCTCATGAAGGGCAGAACCCGAGATCTCTTTGAAAAACCCCTAAGCATTCCCAGCCTTCCTGCTATCCAGACAGGGGTGGGTCCTTAAAGGCTCATGTGGCTATATGAGAAGCTCAGAAGTTGACTTTGATTTTTCTCGGTGTCACACCAGGGAACCCAGGACTCGGGCAGAGACTGGCTCCTTGTGTCCAGAAACCAGTGATTTTTGTCTGTTGCTGGGTTCTAGTATCAGCCACCGACTGTAGGTAGATTAGTAGAGAAGAACAAAATAAGGCATGTGTATCGCGCCCCCGCTTTGTCCTATGGAAACTGTCACGGTTGGAGCACTCAGTATTTCCCCACACTATCTTTTAAATAGTGTGTCACTAGTAATCATTCAGAGTTGACATAAGAATTGAAATCTATTTTGTTTGGGTTTTACCTCCTTGAAGGAAGAGACTTCGGTGAAATTCGTGCTTCAAAATGTAAAGGATTATAAAGGAGGCAGGTGATACAGTTTTCATCCAGCTCTCTCACCAATCTGAGCACCGACTTGGAGTCATTTGATTCTTCTGAGCCTCAATATTTTCATGATGACGACCATGATGATGACGGTGGGGGGACCTTGCTTTCACAAGGGTGAGCCAGTGAAGACGACA
This sequence comes from Procyon lotor, assembly GCA_028646535.1. Taxonomy (NCBI): domain Eukaryota; kingdom Metazoa; phylum Chordata; class Mammalia; order Carnivora; family Procyonidae; genus Procyon; species Procyon lotor. The sequence goes on from CM053613.1 coordinate 67,303,827, forward strand.
GCTTCGGAGGGCCACAGCACAGAGAAGGGCAGAGATCCAACGATTTGTCTCAGAAATGACCCTCTTATCAAAAACCTGAGTCATTAAGATAGAAACAGTTTTGAAATAGGGAGCTGGGGCAAATTATTTGGTAAAGTAAATGTAGAATTAGAGAGAAGTAGCCAGTTTGTTCACCAAAGATATACATGTATTGACTTGAAAAGATATCTACAAAATAGTAAATAAACAAAGCATAAAATACTACAGTATTCCATTCCCTGTCTATATAAAAAAAAACAAGAAAGGTGCATAGATTTTTATATACATTTTTAGATGCAAAGAATGAAGTATGGGAAGAATATACAGAATTTCTCTGAAATTCTAAATAATAGTATTATCAGTATAGATAGGATAGACAGAGATTATGGATTTTGCATTAGATTTTTAAAATATTTTTCAAGGTATTTCAAGAAATATACATTAGGTTTATAATTCAAATAACTAAAGAAGTTACAGGATGGTTGGGATTTTGGAGGCAGATTTGATTGCTGTCGGTTCCTTCCAGTTCCTACACGAGTTTATACTTCCCAGAAGAATCCAGGCCTTGAGAGGGCCCCACTCTCCTAGGCCTTATCTCTTGCTTTCTGTTGCTCCCCAAGGTCAAGAGTGCCTCCCCCATGAGGAAATTGGAGTCTTCGGTGTCCTGGACTTGCCCTAAAGTATCTCCTCCTCCCAATTAAGTGGTCAGAATCTCCAGAGAAAACGGGTCATGTCTTTTCTTGACCAAGCCTTTTAGGGCCTCAGGTGTGAGAGACAACACTGCTAACAAAGCAGTCTGTGTAGTAAGTGAGGGTGTCTAGCTTTGGAGCAGAAGAGCCTGCAGCAAATAGCAGCAAAACCAGGCCTTCCACACAACCTTCGCACCCCCTTAGGCTTCAGCAATATTCCACAGTTTTCTCTGAACCCCCAGCACCTTAGAGAAATGTCATCTAGTCTTTAGAGAGGCATAGAAAGAATGAGGGATTCACCTGTTACACAGCCTTGCCCACTTCTGTGTCTCTATTAAGGAGAAACTCTGAGACCCAATGAACCTGTTCTCAGGCCCAGTCTTTGGAGGAAGCTGGCTTCTCTATGACCTAATAATAAAAGTCTGATGAGCATATAGCAGATTGCCAAACCAATCCCGACAGTGTCATAGAAATATTGATCCTACAGTCACCTCTAATATCTGTCAGTGTCAACATTTTGCATCCTCGTGGCTACTTGAAGAGAGAGCAAGAGGGAAGGATGCTTGCCACATTCCTCTGTTCTGTCTGACAAAATGCTTCTGAGGCTGACAGGAGGGAGCAGGGGAACTTGGCAGGTTCACATTTCTGCTTTTTTCCCTTTCTCTCCTGATCCTCTTGTCTTGAAGTACTTGCCATAGACGCCATTTGCCTGTGAGTTGAAAATGCCTCTAAGATAGCATGGTGCTGGTGTGTAGGATGGGGCAAGTTCTCTGTATGATTATCAACTCTGTCCTTCGCTGTTGATAATTTTGAAAAAGAAGTAAAAGACAGTTCCCGATGGTTGTCTTTCCAACTGTAGCAGCATTTAAAGCACTTACAAGCTTGGATTGCAAAGAGGTTGGGTAATGATGAATGATCATGGATACAGCCAGATTTTCTGTTACTCATATTTTTTTAAGAGTAAATAAACAAATTAGAACACAAGAGTGTTCTATCACTCTCCCTGTGCAAGGCAGTCTAATCTGGGTAAATTTAACAGGGATCCTAGGCTCAAGAGTCCCACTCAAGTGTTGGTTATTACTTACTATCCCCAGCCAGCTCTCAGCTTCCTGCTCCTAAGGTATTAGTAAAGGGCTTCTAAAGTTAGGTGGCAAAGGTTACTTTTGTCCCCCTCAGGCAAAGGGCTTCCCATTTCTTCTCCACCTGTTGTATGTGGAACATACAACAATGCATTATAATGAACTAATACCAGAAATATGGTTAAGTAGAGTTTCTAGAACTCTGAGCCTCCCTCTAGCCAGAGTAAAGACAGGTGCCGCCATTGTACTAGAATCAGAAAGGAATTCAGAGGTCTTGTGGTCTAGCTCAAATATGATGCACAAATCCCTCCTTTAACATCTGGGGCCAGATGTCAAGGAAGCTACATAGATCTGTTACTTGGTGGTCTTAAAAAAATGAAAGATTATCATTTGAAATGAGTTCTTGAAAGATATAGATGTTTCAAGTGCATTTGCATATTGAGAGAAAGAATGTGGATTGACTTATTCTGTAGGGCCCTGAGGGCTCTGTAAAGATTGAACAAGTTATCTCGGCAAATAATGAATGAGATTCCCATTACTGGAGTCATTCATGTAGAGAATAGATGGCATGGGATGGAAGATAGATTAATATTTAAGAATATACATTTTGGAATAAGTCAAACTGGTTTTGAATTCTGGCTGTGCTGGGCACCATCTGTGTGACCTTGGACCACTATCCTGAGCCTGTTTCTTTAGTCACAAAGCAGGTATGGTTATTCATTGCCCTTCTTTTAAGGGATTTTGTGAGGTTTCAGTGAAATGCAGTATATAAAGTACTTGGGTACTTTAAACTGCAAAGTTTTGTACTTGTATGTGGGTCAATAAATGGTAACTTTTTATTGCTATTGTTTGTAATTGGTTGGCAAAAGCATTGTTGTGATTAAGCTGTCAAGACCAGATAATATTTCACTTTACTCCCAATCCTATGACTTCACGCTCACTAGCTATCTATTGAGACTTTGTTGTGTGGTCAGCACTGAGAGATGTACGCTGAGTGCACGGGGTCAATGAAATTGACATAGACCTCTCCCTCACACAGCATGCAGTCTAGAGTCTGTGATGGCTTGTGTGTGTGGAGCACACACACAGAAGTACCGACGTCGGTTCTGGGGGCACTGATTTGAGTAGGGCTGGGAACTCCCCGCATCATATACCTCTCCTGTGAGGTCTTGCGTTCCCCTTGTTAGAATCTTGCTAATATGGAAACGTACTGTATCTGACACCTGCTGTGACCCAGATCACATTCTTTCTGTCCTCCTTCTATTTTAGCCAGTGCTGCAATGAGATGCTTCCCACAGGTGTAAACAAGAAGGCTTCACTTCAAGTGCACCTTTCCTTTCTGCCCCAGGGCTCGGGCAGTGCCTTTGAGAACCTTCTAGGTGCCCAGACATTAACAGGAGTGTGAGCAAGCTAACAAGCCATGGAGCAGCCCAGAACAAATGAGGAAGTGGAGGTAGAGGGTGTGTTCTTCCCTCTCCACCCTTCAGGCAGGTAATCCTGAGGTGACTGACAGGGCTCCTTAGAACTCTGCAGGATTGAATTTCACCTGAACTTCAGTTTAGATCTAGAGACTAAGTCAAGATCTCTCTTTTATATTGGCTTTCTCTCCTGAGTTTCTCCCTTCCCAGTTGCCCACCCCTGTCACCTGGGATCACTTCCACAAACAATCTGTCTTCACACAAACTTTGTCTCTGACTGCTCTTCTGTGTCAGGGAAGTCTGGATCCCAACATTCAATCAAGGTCCCTGTCTCTGTAACTTACCCTTTGGGGTGCCTGCCTGGCTCAGTCAGAAGAGCTTGTGACCTTTGATCTTGAGGTCATGAGTGTTGGAGGTAGAGATTATTCAAAAATAAAAATAAATAAATAAACTCTTCGGTACTTAGAACCCAAATGTGTTTGTTGAAAGAAAGGACGTGTCCATAATGTGTCCCAGGCCCACTATGGAGACTTGTCTGATCATTCCATTCACATACATTGCTGTGTCCCCTATGCTTCAAAAACTTACTCTACCTTTGACCACTTTGCAGAAGTGGTAGAAGTAAGTAGACTAGAAGTAAGTAGACTAAGTACAAGAATAAATTTCATTTGAGTGATATCCCATAAGTAGAATTCACCATAAATTTCTTTTGGTGTCATTACTCACATTCTCTTTTTCTACTTTCCTTTCCTAAATGCTTTTGCTTCTCCCTAAAATTCATAGGAGGATTATGCTGACATTGCTTTTCAATTATAGTACATGTTTAGTCTCCCATTTATTTCCTTAAATACAGTTTTTAATAGCATTTTGAATGATTGTCATAGTAGGTTTTTAGAAATTAAGATATAATTCATATACCACAAAATTTACTATTGTGAAGTTTACAAGTCAGTGGTTTTTAGCATATTCACAAAGTTGTACATGCATCACCATTAGTTAATTCTAAAACATTTTGGTCACCATATAAGAAACCACACATCAATAATCACACACACCCCCACAAGTAGGTTGCTGTCTCTTCACTGCATAACTTTATTTTGCCCATTCCAGAATAAGCATCCTAAATCAGTACACAATGTTCTTTTTTTTTTAACATCTTATTTATTTATTTGACAGAGCGAGACAGAGACAGAGAACAAGCAAGGGCAGCAGCAGAGGGAGAGGGAGAAGCAGACTTTTTTGCTGAGCCAGGAGCCCAATACAAGGCTCAATCCCAAGACCTCAAGATCATGACCTGAGCCAAAAGTAGATGCTTAACTGAATGAGCCACCCAGGTGCCCCCAGTGCACAATGTTCGTTCAGGAATACAGTGATTGGTGACAGACGTATGTACTCTACACACAATCTTGACTTACATACTTACTAGCTCTGTGACTTTGGACAAGTATTTTATCCTTTCTGAACCCATTTCCCACTTATAGAATGAGAGGATTGGGCTACATAATGAAGAGTTTCTTTTGGATTTGCAGGATCTTAAGAATAGATGGTTTTATAAGAGTCAGATGAGTGCAAATTCTCCGGAATTTTTAATGAATGTTGATTGGTGCATTTTTCTGGAATCTAGACACTTAGCAAAACTTTGAAAAAGTCTAGCACCCTCTCCAACACTTAACAAATGAGCAACTAATGGATTTGCCAATAAAGCACTTGTTGTAGCTCCAACACCTCAGTATTGTCTATAGTTGACATTTCAGAAAGAGGCACTCGGGAAATGACTTGCCCCCATCACACAGCAAGCATACAGTGCACAGCTGAGTCCTGGGCCAGTGATTTCTAGAGGTCTTTGCTAGTCCTTTAATAAGTTTTGTGTCTCAGAATCAGAAAGGTCTCCAAGTCTCACTTTCTACATCTAAATATGTAATGATGATGAGTAGTATTATCTACTAGTAATACTATAGTTGCCCCTCACAGAGACAGTAAGAGATTTTAAAAAGAGGTTTTCAATGTAGTAAACACTCAACAAATCACATTTTTATTCTCATTCTGCTTTTGAGAAGGGATCATGGCTACCGGTTTTACAAAATACCCCTGTAACACAAATACACACACAGTACAAAATCCTTTTCTGAGCTAGTAAGAAGCCATATATATATACATATATATAATGGCTCTGGCTTTTTTTTTTTTTTTTCTGGCTGAGTTGTGGAAATGCCTGGATGTCTGAGCTCTGCGTTGGTATCCTTGAAGCACAGTAAAACTTTTGGTTGTCCCAGTCCATCTTGCTATGCTTGGATGGGGCTGAGCCATCATCTCTGGTAGGATCTGAGGAGCAGTGAATATGTTGCCTGTCTTGTGCAACACTTCACACATACCGAAGTGAAAGATATTCATTTTTGCAGATGAAGCATATTGGGGTATGTTTAAAAACATCCTCTCTCATCTGGCCCTTTGAGAGTGTGCACTGCAGGGAGAACCCCTGTTCTCTCTCTTCGTTCCTTTGGCAGGGTGCACCCATATTCACCTGGATGGGAGAAAAGGAGCCCGGTTTGCTGGGGAAGGATGTGTGGTGCCTCTCAGGAGATTGGTGGCTGCCATTGTGCATGCCGAAACATGGGAGCTCAGGTGTGATCTCACCTGCCCACCTCCTGGTCCTGACAGAGTCCTGGGGACTAACACTAGTCAGCCTAAAGCCCATGCCCTCCAAGTAAATGCCTGGCACAGCATCAGTCTCATCCTTTCTGCTGCCTGCCCCGACCACCCAGCCAGCGTGAGCCCAGGCAATGGGACCTAATTATAACATCAGCTTAGACACAACATAATTATAAAGGAAACTACGACAAACACCATGGATTTATGTATTCCAAAAGCCAACTGAATATTACTTTGGGTTGTATCCTCTTTAGGAATTAACCACATAGCTACTTCTCTCCATTGTGTCTCAACATCTGAGAGTGAAGAGTGAGTGTGTGTAACTATGTCCCTTTGTCCACATGCAAGAAAACTTGGGGCTGGGCCTCTGGTCACCCATGTCCCCAGGTGACCTGACATCCCCTTATACCCAGGGGCTCGGCAGAGATTAGGAAATCATGAGCCTAAATCGACCAGTAGGAGAGAATTTAGCAACTGGCAAAAGCAGGGCCAAGGGGCTCCAGGAGCTTTAGACAGAACAGGGACAGCCAGCGAAGCACAGAAAATTGACATTGAAAGTTGCCTGTTTGAAAGACAGGACAGCCTTTGCTTGCTGCAGAGCTAATTATTATGCAAATTTATGCTAATAAACTCTGCCTTGAATGTTGTTGAGAAGCTGCCTTTTCCCGTTAACATAGCTGTAATGAGAGGTAAATTTGTAATGCAGATGCCCGAGGTAATATATCCTAAATCACTTTATGGTGTAACGGACTCTCTCACCCCACCCGACACAAATGTCAATTTAAATTAGTTTTTGCTTTGCATATTTATTGAAGCTTTATTTATTGTTAATATGTACTAAGGACACCCACTAAACAGCCCCCACTACTTGTTAGAAGTGGAATTTAGCAGTAAGATGAGGATTGGCATTTGTTCATCAGGAGATGGTAGATTATTTTTTTCTTCTTCCAGTCAGAGCCGCAGTATCAGCTTGGATGGTGCCAGAATTGCTCACATGCCTCCATCCTCCTCTGAGCTTGCTATCAAATTAGGTTCTGCAATGAGTGAGCAGATCTATGATGGTAATTATTACCGGGCATTTCTAAGAGTTAATAGCCTTTGCACTTCTACCTTTGTGCTTGTAATACCACCCACGAGACAGAACTGACGCCCAGGAAAGGGAGTGTGGCTGAGGCACCAACGTTTGTCCCCTTTAGAAACATGCACACACACACGTGCACTTGCATACCTAAGTGCACACACCCTCACACATTCTTATCTACATGTTAGGGCCCACACTCAGCATCTTGCCCCTGTTCCCCTGTGGTTGCTCACTCTCGTTTGGGTAGATCAGGCATACTTCTCTTGATAGTCTTGCACACATCCTCTCTTGGGGTCTACATCTGGGTCCAGCACACACAAACCACCACTCACCATGCACCCCAGGTATCGTCCTGGGAGTATGGTCTTTGACTCTGTTGTAAATAGGAGGGGGTGGCATATGTGCTTGGAAAGGTTCTTGCAAGTAATTCTGCTATGAACTTTCCATGGCTGAGGGAAAAAACAGCACTAAAAAGCATGAGTAATTGTCCTCTAGTTCTCCTTCTGTCCCTTTCTAAAACATAAAGTGGCTACTATGTGTCAGTCATAATGTTAAGCATTTTGTTTGCATTTCCCTCACAGTAACTTTTTAAGTAGTTGAACTACAGTTGACACAGAATGTTACATTAGTTTCAGGTAGACAACACAGTGATGTGACAAGTCTATATGTAATGCTATGTATGCTCCCCAAGAGTGTAGCTGCTTCTGTCCCTCTACAATTACAGTACCATTGACTATATTCCCTGTGCTGTGCTTTTCATCTTTGTGACTTTTTCATTTCATCTAGTGACTTTTAATTTAGCTATTATCATGCCTGTTTTGGAGAAGGGGAGACTGATGCTTTGTGGGTTTAAGAAACTTTCCAAGGTTCTCCACTGATTACACACAGCAAATTAAATCTACATATATATTATCGGGCTCCAAAGCTCATGTTCTTTTCACTCCACCATTCTACTTCTTAGCTAATATCTCATTGAATTTATATTTCACCTCCCTCTATAATTTAAGATGTTGGATTTGATTATCTCAAAAGTTCTTTGATCCCTCTAGCTCCAAATGATGTTATTCTATAATAATGTAAGTAATTATCTCCTGATTCTGATCAGCTATCTTCATCTTTCATTGTGACCTAAGCATAAGCTGGTTACTTGCTTAAAGGTTCTTGACTGCTGTTACCTACCTCTTTAGTTACTTGTAGGTTTCTTCTAGGGTACGTTCATCCTTAAGTTTTCTGTCATAGCATGGAAAATAAGCAGATAAAGAATCTGAACTAACCAAACACAGTAAGATATCAACCCGATGTATTCATTTACGTATACCTATATTCAGAGAGTGCCAAAATATCCATCCACTAAGAACTGTTTCTAACACTTAAGTGTCAGATGCCTAGAATTTTCTTCATTAGCATCATTTTTTTGAATCAAGTTATCCTGGTAGGTCCCTTTGGGAACATGTAAGTCCACATGACATGGGGCAACATATCAACTGTTTGTGCTCAGTAATTCATGAGCAAATGTTCATCAGATATCAAAACCTGAATAGGAGACAATGAGAGAACAGAGACATGAATTCTGATGAAAATATGGGCAGAGAATTGGCTTTCCCTGTTACTGTTTAAACATTAAGCAAGACTATTACTGGTATAAATCTCCCTTCTGTAAATAAAAACCCAACTAATCAGAATTTTTTGGTTCAGATCTATTAAGGAAAAAATCATCCTGTGGTAATTTAGGGCAAATTACCCAAGTAAAGTTTAAAAGCTTATTCCTGGGGCACCTGGGTGGCTCAGTGGGTTAAAGCCTCTGCCTTTGGCTCAGGTCATGATCTCAGGGTCCTATGATTGAGCCCTGAATTGGGCTCTCTGCTCAGTGAGGAGCCTGCTTCCCCTTCTCTCTACCTGCCTCTCTGCCTACTTGTGATCTCTCTCTGTCAAATAAATAAATGAAATCAAAAAAATAAAATAAAAGCTTCTCCCTCTCCTTGTACCAATGTCTACCCTGTCCCCATTCTAAGATCTGTTCCCAAAAACCAGAATGTCTTAATTCCACATTAGAGTTTCAGTTTGGCTTAAGGAACTATACTGGTTTGTAATGTGGAGTTGAAATCGAAACAGAGATTGTCGGCATCAATCTTTGATACTTTAATATACATAAGTTTAGTAGATCAATTTTGGTTGTGACGATGTGCTAAAAAAGGCTTTAAAAGCACATTATTTCATATTTGGAAAGGAAATACATTTTCTTTAGCAAAAGTCCCTAAAAAAGTGAAAATAGTGAACAATATAGAGGAGGATAATAATTATCTATAACTCCACCCTCAAAAATAACCATCTTTCAAGCCTCTCTATAGACCACTGGACAGAGTTGCTAAGATATTTTACAAATATATCATGAGCATCTCCCCAAACAAGAGCATATTTTGAAAGACAGAATGTATAGCCCCTCACTCTGGGAATGGACAGACCTGGGTGAGCCACATAGAGGATTAGGGCTGACCCTGCTGATCCCTGGGACGAAGATAACAGGACAGGAGTCTGGAATGGGGCAATGGCAGGCTACAAAAGACATTTCTATCCACCTCAAAATTTTGCCAAGGTACATTTGGGCATACAGTTGATTCAAATCCCTCTGCCTCTCTGGGTCTTAGTTTCCTCCTTGGTAAATAAGAAAATCAGACTAGGGGATGCCTGGGTGGCTCAGTGGGTTAAGCCTCTGCCTTCAGCTCAGGTCATGGTCTCAGGGCTCATGTACATTGGGCTCTCTGCTCAGTGGGGAGCCTGCTTCCCTCTCCCTCCACCTGCCTCTCTGCCTACTTGTGATCTGTCTCTCTGTCAAATAAATAAATAAAATCTTAAAAAAAAAAAAAAGAAATTCAGACTAGCACATCGCTAAAGTTCTCTTCAATCTAAGGGTTTGTTTCACTGGAAAAGGGAATTGAATCTTTCAAGGCTTTAGCCAGAGTCAAGCATCAGAGCTCCCAGACTCAAGAGCCCCTTATTCCAACCCCAGGGAATGCCCTCAAGAGATTAACATCTTTGGCTATCAAAGGGAATACTGAACAGTGATTTCCCTGGAATCTGGATTCAGAAGTATATATGCAGGTTCCAACTATATCTTTTACTGTCCATAGATCTCTAAACAAATGACAAGGCCTTCACCTCTTTGAGGTGAAGCCTGAGTTCCTAATCTGGTAAATGGCATTAACTATACATATTTTTATTTTTTTAAAAGATTTTATTTATTTACTTGACAGAGAGAGAGATCACCAGCAGTAGAGAGGCAGGCAGAGAGAGATGGGGAAGCAGGCTCCCCGCTGAGCAGAGAGCCCAATGCAGGGCTTGATCCCAGGACCCTGAGATCATGAGCTGAGCTGAAGGCAGAGGCTTTAACCCAATGAGCCACCCAGGCACCCCAAACTATACATATTTTTAAAAAGGGTTGGAAGAATGTGCTACTATATTTATATGGCAGTTCCATATACATATATGGAAATAGTATTTCATATATGGCAGTGTTCTGCAATTTCTAAAGCACTTTATACCTTAATTGAGCCACAAAGTAGAGAAGAAGAACTGGATGATTATTTAGAACCATTATTAACAGGTTTTTTTTCCAATTTTCTTTGCTTAGTGATTTTAGTTTTCAGATAACTTTGATCAGTATTTTCTCAATACAACTTTACAAGGATGTGGAGGATATGGAGCTGGAGTGGCACCATCGTTTGATGAACAGATGAACTGCAGGGTATTCCAATGGCTTGCAAAAGGATATACAGTGACTGCCTTGTTGCTGGATACCATAGTCAGAACTTGGAAGTAGACATAGCTCAAAGTGATGAAAAGATTGCAAGACTTAGGTCAGGTACTCTAAGTTTGTTTCTTTGAACTAACAAGGAAACTCTATCAAGTATTGCACCTTCTCTGGCCCTAGATAACATCTTCTGTAAAATGATGGGGGTGTAGCAGGGACTGGCACTTTCCAGTACAGTTATCCCATTATTTTTGAGTGTTCACAAAACATTTCTGTTTGGAGAATGGCTGTGAGTTAAAGTTTCAGTTTTTTCACTGGTTATAAGACTGGTTTCCTCTCCAAGGGAAATGACCATTGGCATGAGTGGAGGTGAGATAAGCAAGGGTCTCATTCACTTTCCCATCCACTCTGGACATGACCCCCTCCTTAGTAAGCAGTGCTGTAGACAGGGGCTGCTAACATCCAGTCCTGAAAGGGCCGAGGAAATGGGATGCTATGCCTCTCTGGTCTTTATGTCTAGGGGATGGTTTTCTCCTGTCAGGAGGTAAGGGATAACTAAAGAAGTCTTTTCCTCAGACAGAATACACTCAGTTTGGGGAGAGGAGTTAGCCACAGGAAAGAGTGCATAAGAGAAGGTGGAGTGCCAAGCTGTAAGTGTGGGGTTCAGCTTGTTAGGAGGAAGCTCAGGAAAGCTTTCATCTAGGATTTGAGGGATGAAGAGTTTAGATGGATGGAGTGAGGGAGGAGGGCACTCTGGAAAAAGTAGCTCAGTCCAGAGCACGAGTGTGTGCTGGCAGTATGCCTGCCTGGGAGTGGGCAGGAACCCTGGCCTGGGGCCCCCCCCTTTAAGTCTATGCATCCCCTGCTAGATGACCAAGGCAGTGTCTGAACTTTAACTCTGTAATCGTTCATATTCTTCCCTGGTGAGTCCACTAAAAGTGCCCTGTCCACACTGAGGAGATACCCAGGAAGAAGCTGACAGCAGGCCTTTGTTATCCCAGTTCCCTGTCTGGGGAGACTGCAGACAAGTGCAAGACTGCCATGGCCTACAGGGCTCAATAGTGAGGCTCATTGCCAGTGGCCTGTATAGCCAAGTTTGGCCACTCTACTGAGAGAAAAAACAATAGCATATCTATATAGAAGAAATGACATATAAGCCCTCACTTATTTTCAGCATGGCCACACACTCCAGACACCTCTGCGCTGTGGGCAGTGCCATGGAGATGGCCAGCTTCAGGAAAGAAGGCTGGCTAGGTGGCAGCACCCCCCCAGGAGCATAGGAGCAGTGGGGTGCATCCTCTTGGACCACTGGCCACGTCTCCTTTTAGCCTTGCTACCTTGGTGGACACTTGCATCCACTGTTTAGATGTTCACTTTCCCCGTTTGTCCTGTATCTTGTGGCTCTACTTCAGCTGCTCAGCCCGGGAGTCAGCACAGGGAGCCACTTTCTTTCATAACAGTACACCTGCTCCCCAGTGGGACCTTATGCCCATGGTGTCCATCATGCACACAAGGACTCCTTTTCTGAGTAGCAGACTGGAACTCTTTCCTGTGCATCCTGCTGTCCTCCAGGTGGCGCCACCAACTACGTCCATCACTGGGTATATCTGTCCTCCCCTTCACCCACTTGAAACCCCTGGCAATTACCTTCCCGTATTTTTTCTCCTGTGCTTATCACTACTGAACATAGATATTTTTCACATGTGGATCTTGATGAATGTCTACAGGATGAAGATAGGTTCCAAAGCAGAGGTTTCTATCTGTTTTGGTCAGCATTCTAACTTTAGCACATAGTAGGCTTCCAATAAATGTTTTTCGAGTAAATGACTAAAACTTTTTTATATTTCTTACATTATATTACATTCACTTTCTTACCTCGGCATGTCAGGCAATATAGTGACAGAGGCAAATAAGATTCTGGCCCTGTTCTCATGCGAATCTATAGTTTGTGAAGCTCTTACAAAACATGTTCCCTGATACAGCCCAAAGTCCCATTCATCTGCTCTTAATGAAGGACAAGCTTCGTGCCAGGCAATCCCAGGAAAGAATTTCATGAAGCATACCCACAGCATAGAGTGCATTTCTCCCCCATGGCCAATCTAAAATGGGGAAAGGGCATCAAAGAAAGATAGCCTCTGAGTGGTCACAGGAGCACTTCTAAGAGACAGTCTCTAGTGGAATCCAGCTTGTAGCAATTTCTCCCCTCTCAGCTCTCCACACTGCTCCTCTGCCACAAGCAACATCGCTAAGAGTTGCACAGCTGCAGCAGAGGGGACTTCTGCCCTTCCAGTAGAGCAACCTCCCTCCCCCACCCCCTCCTCCCCATCATCTTCTGGCTAACAGAACTGATTCCTTGTCCTGTGGGTGAAGGGGAATGCCAGCTACAGCTGGACTTCAGGCAGGAAGTCTGCTAAGGTGGATGTGCAGTGTTAGGGACTGCCCACCAAGTGGAGACAAACCTCCATGAATGAGCTAAAAAACTGCATCTGATCAGCTATCATTTCTTTGGCTCATCGGCCTTCTCATTTCAGGAATCACCTGCTTTCCCTGTTCCTTGCACACCAGGGCTAGACTCTGCCCTGCTCCTTGCCCTGTGTGACTCTCTACTGAACCCTACCTGTCCCCCTACTTGCCCTGTTTCTATAACTGAACCCTACCTGCCCCTCTCCTTGCCCTATCTGACTTTGCCTGAGCCCCACCTGCCCCTTTCCTTGCCTTGTGTGACTTTCTATCTTAAACCCATCTACATGGGTCTCCCTGACTCTCTACCTGAGCCCCACCTGTGCCCCTCCTTGCCCTGTCTGACTCTGTTTGACCCTTACTTGCCGCAGCCTTTGGCCTGTCTCACTCTTTACTTGGGGCCATATTGCCCCCTCCTGCCCTGTTTGACTCTCTAGCCAGGCCTTACCTGTCCACCTCCAATGTCCTGACTACACACCATTCTTCCTCTCCTTTGGATCAAGGCCAGTACTATTTTTTGCATCCAGCCCCTTTGCTAAAATAGGCCCAAATACAAGGGGCTTCAGAAAACTGCTTTGTGAAAAATGATTTTAAAGCAGTATCTTGCCAGTGCTGTCTACAACTGACACATTCAAGTGATCAAATCCTGCTCACGGTTAGCCAGTTTGACAAAAACATCCAGGAAATTTTTCTCAATTCAGAAACTGCTTTGAAGATCTGTCTCATATTAATGATCACAAACTGCTCTGTAAATGACCTTTTTTTGAGAATGAGGCTGATGAAAACCTTACAGCATATAAATAGGACCCAAAGTCATCATTCAAATCCTATTAAAATGAGTGCTAACACAGACATGCTTCACAGTCTGAACTCCATGAAAATCACTGAAGATCTTATAAAAACCCATGGAATATGGATCCATAAGGCCTTTTATAAGAGTACAGTGTACCTTTCTTCTTTTTTGACACCATGAGACACTGGCTAGTTTGTTGTGCTCAACAAAAAAGACATGATGAGTAGAAAAGAGTCCTTTGGGGGCACCTGGTGGCTCAGTCAGTTAGGCATCTGCCTTTGGCTCAGGTCTGATCCCAGGGTCCTGGGATGGAGCTCCACGTTGGGCTTCCTGCTCAGCAGGGAGTCTGCTTCCCCCACTTCCTCTGCACCTGCTCATGTTCTCTCTCATTCTCACTTGCTCTCTCAAATAAATAAATAGAATCTTAGATAAAGAAAGAGAGAGAGAGAGAGAGAGAGAGAGAGAGAAAGAAAGAAAGAAAGAAAGAAAGAAAGAAAGAAGAAAGAAAAGAGACCCCTAGAGAGTAGTCAGAGCCCAACTGTATTCCTTCTCTCTCTCCATTTGCATGACACTAACTGTTGGCTGTAACTCCGGACCTTCGCCACTTTGGTTCACCATTACAGACTGGAGCCACCACAAAAGTGCAGGAAGCATGGACTGGACCTACCCAATGGCATAGCTGGTGTTTGGACAGACAGGTCCTGTGGCATGTGCTGAGGGAGTAAGTACAATATTACAGGAAAACAGGATGATTTCTAAGAACCTGGAGAGGTTGGCTGTGGTGATGGACCCTGGACAGGTACAAGGATGGGGCAATTGTCTCTATAGACACTAAGGTCCTGCAGGGGCATCTGAGAGTGCCACACCAGCACTCACCAGTATCCTCCCTGTAGGCTGGATACACACAGTGGTGATAGAAACAAGACAGAAGTCCACTTTATTTATTTATTTATTTATTTATTTATTTATTTATTTTTATTTATTTTTTTTTACAGAAGTCCATTTTAGAGAAACTTGGGTGCAGTACAGTCTACTAAAGCAGCACCTAAGGCACAAGAAAAATGGCTCAGTACAGTTAGCAAGGTTGGTGTCAATGGAGTGGTTGCCTGGACAGACCCAAAACAGGACTGGGACAGGAGATCATGCCTGAAGTACCAATAAGAGTGATGTGCTGTCTCCTCCCAGGAGACTGCTCAGTCAGTGCTTCCTAGGGCATGTGAATTGTATAAGAAGGGTCAGAAGACCTCATCTAGTGAGAAGAGAGGGTATGACATAGGGAAAAGGCAAGGCATAACATTTTGGGCCAGGAGTTTTTAGGTGAATCTTTGGCATGGAAATCCTACACTGGAAATTAATATGTTAAAAGAAAGGAAGATTCTGAGCCCTCATTTTGTTAGATCCCATTATTTGCAAATTAAAATTTTCTGGGAAAACATTTTAAGCCCACATGCAATATTAGTGGTGATTCCAGGGTATAAAGAGAAGGCACTGATATTGACTTCTCCTGTACATGGTGGTGGGGTATCTGAGATTAAAGATAAGAGGTTTAGCAGGTCATCATGAACCTCTTTGCACTTAGGTTTTGGCCAGGTTGGAAGAACAGAGGGCAGGCAGTGGGGGTGAGATGTTCAGAAACACATCTGCTGAGGGTAAGAGCAGTTGTGAGAAGCTCTTCTGCAACCTGTTGTTGGTGGACACCTGGGGCTTGGGCACCCATTGGGATTAGCATGACATAACCTTGGAAATGACACTGGCCACAGGCTATACTGAAGGACTCTCTTTAAAAGCAGTCTTAACACCTATGTGTAAGATTTTTTGTGTGTGAAACTATTGTTAGTGTTCCTTCTTGAGGCTAAATATTAAGACCCCATGCCTTCTTCCATTGGGTTTCCTCTAAAGTTTCATTAAAATTCTCACTTTTTAAATATCCACCTTCCCTTTTGATTTACTTTTTTTGTGCCATTTATGAATGTACCTAATGTTCTTGGATGGAAAGAATAAAAAAAATGAAATCAAAGGCCCTGCCTAATTATACTTGTGGAAAACTTATCAGAAGAATAGGCAAGAAGATCCCTTTTTTAAGGCACATTAAAATAATTTATGGAGAACCTCTCCCTTCCAGCTAAGGAGGTGGTCAAGATGAGAGGATAAATCTTTAAAAGAATAATGTTTTCAAAATCAGGTTCCTTGTCCTCAGATCCTTTGATGTATGAGTGTAATAGTAGGTAGGACACATAGTGAAATATGCATGAGATTGTCTGAGGGAACAGAGCACAGTGGAGGAAATATTAGTGTTTACATCAAAACTCAATTGGAACACTCATTTTAAGACGATAGTTTGTTATGTTGAATGCAATTTAGCTCCACAAGGATGTTTTCTTGCTGTCTGTAGGACTCTTCCCATTCCCGCCCCAACCCTGTCCCCACTTGCCTCATCTCTGGCTTCCCCATACCTCCATATACGGAAGCAAAGCACATCCACCTTTGTGATTCGTTCTTGTGGCTGCCAGACTGAAAAGAGAAGGAAGAGGAAGACGTAGAACGTGTGGACATTGCAACAATTCTCTAGACTTGTGGAGACTTAATCAGATTATTTCCAACAAAGAAGAAATTAATACAAAGAGGATGATTTCCTTGTAGAAAATCAACTGAAGAACTTAGCCCCAAGCAAGAATCTCTTCCTCCTCTCCTTCCTCAGCTCTTATCCCTCTTACACACACTTTCAGGGAATTCAGCTATAGCCAAGGGTAAGTGGTGGCAAGACTGACCCTATTGGGAGAACTGGCTTGGTAAAAGCAGCTTCTGTTGCCCCTGGAGGCCATGGTCCCCCTGGCTAATGCAAACTGGGATGCAGGCAGAGATTGGCGTGACCATCACCTCTGCATGCAGCCAGTCCCCCAGTCAATAAGCATTTAGCGAGGAACTGCTGTGCACAGCCTTTCCAGACCTCTGTGTGAGGCCCAGAGAGGAGTGCTTTTAAAATGTGGTAAGGCTTTATCAGCATCCTTCACGTAAACTCTTGAATGGTGAGGCTTCTTCCCCAGCAGGATGCTTGTTTTTCTCATCGGGCAGTTCCTGTCAGGCTGCACTATAGGACGGCTGCAGGTGTCTTGGCAAACGGGAACTGGCAAATCTAGGGAGTGGTGGCTGTTTCCCCCCTCCGCACCTAGCTCTCACCTAGCATCTCCTTCTCGCCTTCGGTGTGACTTTGCCCTCAGCAGGGAGCAGACAGGTCTGAGCAGAAACCTGCGCACAGGTGCTGAGTTATATTTCAAGAGTGGAAGAGAACTGCCTTTCTGTCTGTGTATGGTTATATATTAACATGTGGTTACTGTGGTGTGTCAGAGTCTTCTGTTTCCAGACTCTGATGGTGCAGGGTCTGGTGATAATGAGGGAGAGAGACGATTCCCCTCTAGAAGCTTTGTGGTCTCTCTCTTGACCCTAGTAGCACATGTTCTTTTTTCTTTCTGAGAAGCTTAGAAGCTGTGAAGCCTAAGTAAGAGAGAAAGAAAAAAAGAAAGGACAGGACAGAAGAGGAGAGAATATAAATGTAAGAATTAGAAGTCACTTCAAAAAATCCCTTATATATAAAACTATACATATATATATATTTACTTTTAGAATGTGAGAGCCAGAGAGAAGAGTGACATAATAGAGTATCGATAGTTGGTGGCAAATCTAGAATTCAGAATCATGTCCCTTGTCTGTGAATATGACCACAGATCCAATTCATGATGCCTGAACATTAGAAGCTCTAAATACAGTGGTAGCTGATAAAAGTTTTCCAAAATTCTAATTTTCACCTGGAAATTTTAGCACCGACTACAGATACTGGCAGTTTTTTTCCTCATGAAGTGACTGGCTTCCTTTCTTCACTTTTGAAGAAATGACCGGCAAGTAACCAAGTTTAAATAATCATGGATTGGCTGTCCTTTTTTCAGGTAAATATCACGCTCTGTGAAAACAGCAGCTAGTTCAGCTTGCAACTCAAACACAAGGGCATTGCCTTGAGACAACATTATACTTCAGTGCACAGCAGAAGTGCTTTGTGTGAACTTCCCATTTCATTACACAGAATATTAAAAACATTTGTACTCAAGAGTTGAGATCTAATGAAATTAAATATTTTACTGCTTAATGAAGGATATTCTTAAGTGGAACTGGCTTGGGGGTGTTACAGTGTGTGGCAGTGAAGAACACAATGACCACCAGCATGCTTTGCTGCTGATCCCTTGGTTTGTGCTAAAGTTCGGTGGTCTTGCTTTTGCAAAAAGCAAATTGGTTTTTTCTACCTGAGTCCAAATATCAACACCATAACAAGGTAAATAATGTCTTAATTATTACAAGAATAACTTTGCCCTTACAGACACCCTGAACTGTTTTAGAGACCCTCAAAGATCTGTGGCTAAATACTTGGAGAACAACTAAATTAAAGAATCAGCAGTTCCCTTGAATACCAAGGCTCTGGGCACAGAAACGTTTTAGGTACATTTGATCTGTAAGATGAAAAGTATCAGGGTGACAAGATGAATTCCAGACAGATCCATAATGTTAATCTGTGATATTGTTGCATTGATCTCTGAATGATGCAACATAGAATCAACAGTTTCTACCACTGAGTCATTAGGCTAGATATCCACACAGTAGTCTTGGAGGAAAATTTGGTTTGTTTCAATGACCAGCAATATAGGTCTTTACAAAATTATCATAGGTCTGAAGCTTACAGCAAAGCTTCCTTGGCACAGTCATTTCTTTGTTTAGACTTGGCCCCACTGGAGGTGACTTAGGTCAGCAAGGCTACAACTGATTTAGAACCTACCTACTATGTGGGTATCTTTAAAAGCCAGGCTTCCTTTGTCTCCTGAAATTCAATTATTACTTCTGTATATTGAAAGCAAAAACATTTTGCTGTTTTACTTTTATCTTTAAGATACTTAGATTATACATAGGCTCTCAGGAATCAACAGAAATTTAGGGGAAGATCTGCCCTGTCCTGGGAGATGCTGAGAAACACAAAGGAGAAGCCCAAAGGAGGTGTGGGGGTAGTGGGATGTTATCACTAGACAAGGCCCTTGACCTCTGAGAAAGAATCCTTCCAAGATGTTGCTGTGGCAGAAGGCTGACTGCTTCTTTTTACTGAAATGGAAGGCTCCTGAGATGGTACCATAATATAGAAATTGTGGCCAGAGGAGACTCTCAAACTTATTCCATGGAGTACTGAATTCTCAGTGAAACATGTTACATTGCCTCTGCTCTTCCTAGGAATGCCCATGTATAAGTATATCAGATAATGGAGACGCTCACCAGCACCCCACACATACATCATGACCCTCCACGTCTTTAATGTCCTGTGGTCCACCTGCATCCTCTGTCTGGAATACTCCCCTATTGCCCCCTTTCTTTCTGAGATGCTTCTATCCATTCTTTACATCTCATGCCCTGACACCTTTTCCCCAAAATCTCTGTTCTCATGCCCTCATTCTGACCGTTTGTAATCAAGCCCTACTTCCTCTGAGTTTTGATAACTTCAGTCATTCTACATTTAAACATTTGTTATGTTGTGGTTATGTATTTACTTAGCTTTACTAGTCAAGTTAAAATTCCTTAAGAGTGCTCAAAATGTAAATAATCTGAGAGGTAGATATTGACCAGGCACTTGGTGGATGTCTATGGAGTGAAACAGATTTGGTTCTGGCACTCGAGATGTTCCCGGTCTGGTGAGGAAGACAAATAATAAACCAGTAAAGATAGAGTATACTTTGATGTGTTATAAAAAAATAGGCATATAGTGCCAGAGAAGGTAGGTTGTTTTATTAGTCTTGTGTATTATAAACCCTTAGAATATTGTCGTATACATTGTAGGAGTTCAACATATTTTTGTCAGTGAGTGCACACTTCATGGGCACATGAAGACCAGAGAGGACTATGTAGGAAACTCCATAGGTCTGTGGAAGAATGTGTAATACAGAGCTGTGACAGAAATATGGACAGAATTCAGGAAGCAAATGTGATGGTCAGCTACTGGTGTGGACTTTGAGCAAGGGACAGTCCAACAGTTGCTGGGTTATGGGTCCTCAACTCCTCTGTCTTCCCACCTACCATCTCCTGCTGGGGCAAAACATTGGCCAGAGCCAACCACAAGCTGAGAACAAGGGAACCTGGCTGATGGAGGTCAGTGTCCAAGGCTGTGCCTGAACAGGGCAGAAAGAGTAGAGAATGGGGCTAGAAAGGCAATTCACCCGAAGGCAGAGGAACTAGCACACATGTTCAAGTGTTTGCATTAAATCTAGCTAGTTTTTGGCCTTGTACAGTTCTGACTCACACTCTGTGCCAACCTGAGGTCTACACTGCCCCTCCTGGTGATGGAGTTCACATAAGGGAGAGTCCCCTTAGGCTCTGGAGCTGAGCATTTAACATAGGATTCTGACTACCTTTGTACAGGATGCACAACAACCTTGCTTGAGTAAAATTAAAGACAGAGGATAAGAGAGTGAGAGATGTAGTAATATCTCTTCCCTGGAGGAGTTGTCAATCTGTTTTATGAAGAAAGCAATGCCCATGAACAAGATTTCACACTTACTAAGCCATATATAACAATTAAATATTAATATAGAATCATCTGAACACTGCATATGCTTGAGGGCTTGGCAGAGAGTCAGCGTGATCAGAATCAGGTTGGATTAATGAGGCAACAAGGTCTCAGAGGTTAGGATAAAGTCCCCTCAAACTGAGTTTAAAGGAATGTTGCCCCGGCCCTAAGAACAGACATTTTCTCCAGACATCTAATTTGAAGGACCTTGAAATTACTAGTTAATTTCATAGTAGATTTATTCTTTAATGTGTCCTGGTTTATTTCCATTTTCACTGAAAGAGACATTCTCTCTACAATTAGAGATTTGCTGAATCTCGGGAGAGATTTAGCATTGATCTGGCTTACCTTATCGATTTCCAATTCCCCAGAGACTCTAAACAGTTATTGATTGAGATGTTTATGCAGCTAATCATTCTGTACTCATGTTCCCCGTGCCTGCCTTTTTCCTATTAGGGTATGAGATAGTTTATGAAATTACAATCAATTTTATATCAGATGTTCAGGAATGACTACAGATGACTTTTTAGTAGATGCCAAATACAGCATGAAAATTATTTATAACTTATTCTCTGCTGCCCTCACCTCCCAAATCTCCCCCACCCCCAACTCCATGATAGTTGGTCTCATTGAGGACTTTCAGTGCTAAGGTTTTAAAATTATTATTTCTTTTACAACAAAGGCAGCTCACCCAGGGGGTAAGCCACCACTTGAAAGCATGTTTCTCAACTCCAAGTTTGCAGAGTAGGCTAAAAGGAGGCAGTTGAACTCTCCATGGTATTATGTGTGGAGAGAAGACTCAGACGTTCCCCTGCTGCTCCCTGATAGATCAGAACAGGCCTTTCCAGTTGCTTTCAAATCCCTGTATGTCTTTCATCTATGCTTACGTGATAGTGAGGCCAACCAAGGAAGGCAGCCAACGAATAGGTGAAAATAAATAATAAATAATCTGAAGAAAATAGAGAACACAAGAAAGAGAGTGAATGGAGGTGGGAAGGAGACTTGTTTGGGTGGCATGGTCAGGCAAGGCCTCTCTGAGGAGGAGGAGTTAGAACAAAGAGCTGGGTGATCAGAAGCCAACTGCCAGCAGGTTTGGAAGTTTCCCAGTGGCTGCAAGGCATGGAGGAGGGCAGGCAGGCAGGAGCAGACAAGAAGTGGCCAGAGCAGCCCACAGGGCCCCACACAACAGGGTCTCGGGTCATTTTTGAGATGTTTGGGTTTTATCAGCAGCTACAGGAGGTTTGGAGGCAGCAGAGGTATGATCTGACCTGTCAGCATTAGGAGGCAAATGTGAGGCATATGGACCAGTAGAAGGCTGCTGCGTACTCCTGTGCTTGGACTGGGGAAAGAATGGAGCAAATGAGACGGAATCCGATTCAGAACAGATTTAGCCAGAGCCTGTACCTGCTGATGGATCAGACACAACAAAGAGGAATAGAGAAACCAAAGATGATGTTTAGGTTTTGGCTTGAGAAAGTAGGAACGGCGATGCCATTTACCAAGATGGAAACCGCACGGGGGAGGAGCAGCATTGGTGGAAGGAGAGCGATGGTGAAGCCAATAGGTCAGTTTTGTTCCAGGTGCATGTATTTGAAAGCCCTCCTAGCCATCCAAGTGAGCGTGTCATCTGGACAGTGGGGTGGAGAGGAGAGCCTGGCGCTACACGTATACATTTCAGGGTCTCCACCTGGACTCAGTGAGAAGCCCTGGGAATAAGTGTAGAGAGAGGTGATGGGAAAAAGAAAGATGAGTCAGCGAAGAATGAGAGAGAAGGTAGACAGAAAGGTAGAAGAGAAGCCAAGTGAGCAGTTTCCCAGAATCAAGTAAGGAAAATGTTTCTGGGGAAAGAATGCATCCACTGTGATCAATGCCACTGAAGGGCTGAGTACAATGAGAGAAATTTTAATCATTGTTTTTGGCAGGAAGGAGTTCACAGGCGACCTTGACAATAGCAATTTCAATAGCATAATGGGAACAAAGCCTGATTGGAGTGGATGGAAATCAGGGGATAGAAAGTGAAAAGTGCAAAACAGAGAACATACGTGATTTTTTTAAAAAAATAATTTTATTGTGAAGGGGGGTCAGGGAAACAGGGCAGTTGCTGGAGGGGAGGGCGTGGAGCCAAGGAAAGGATTTAATGTTGAGGATGATGATTATGATAATACCCATTGTCATCACAGTCATAATGACTACCATTTATTGAGTGCTACTGTGTGCCAGGCACTGTGCCAGGCATTCTCTGCACATGATCTCATTGCACCTTTCAGCAATCCTAGAAAGAAGTGTCTGATGTTACCACTTTAGAGGTGCAGAACAGAGGAACCAGGGTCTTAAACCTGGTATGTGATACAGCTGGGACCTCCACCCAGGTATGTCTGAATCAGCCTCTTAAATGCAGCAGATTGATTGGTCCCTTTAAAAGACCAGACAAATATGAGTGAAATCCCTAACGGCACTTAGTCAAGACCTATTTTGGTTGCAAGGGATAGAATCCCAGCTCAAACTGGCTTAAGGAAAAAAAAAGTGAGAGAAATTTAATTCATGTATCTCAAAAATCCAGAAGTAGATCTGATTTCAGGTGTAACAAGATTCATGGGCTCAAACAGTGTAATTAGGATTTAGTCTCTCTATCTCTGCCTCACTGGACTCTGCTTTGTACTCTGCTGCCTTTATTCCCAGGGGAGCTTTTCCCATGTGCTGGTGTCTAGCTGCTCCTGGTTTACTTCCATCAGTTTGGAAAAACCAGGGGTCAGAGTCACTGTGGGGGTTGGGGAAAATGATTCTTATAACTTGTGTAACCTCATTGCTGAAACAATTGCTCACTCCAAGGACACAGTATGATCTCCTGGGTTGGGCTGGGGCCCCAGGCTGGCCTCCAGGGCCACAAGGGCTGATGTTGATATAGAGGTTGATCTCTAAAGGAAATACCCAGGTGATATTAACCCAAAAGGGGTTATGGGGCGGGCCAAAAAAGGGGCAGATGACCACTAAACTATTAATACATTCAGATGTTTCCTCTCTTACAGACAAAGATTTCTGAAATATAAATTCTAAGAGAACAGAGTCCTTTCTAGTCTTACTTATAAAGATTAGTCTCTTAGCACCTGAATGGCACATCATAAGCTCAGGTTTTGTTTTTGTTTTCTTTTGTTTTGTTTTGTTTTTAAATAAATGAATGATCTCAAGTGATTCTTCCATAATGCTGCCTTTTTCACTGGATCTATTTATTTAATTCTAGTTGGACAGCTCTTCATGTATTTGAAACCCATTATTATTTTACTACCTGAAGTTTTCCAACTTTCCAGAACCCTTAGTTTATTTGGAAATATTGTATTCAGTTAATATCCTACTCTTGAGAACTGTGTTTTTGATGTTATTTTATTCAAAGTGGGGAACCACCTGAGTACAAAAACCCCAGTTTTTACTTATTTCTTACCCCTGAGGGTAAGAACCTGAAGGTTTAGCCAGAATTGAAATCCCCACAAATTCTAATGAAGCTTTGCTTTGTTTTACCCCTGGGGGTTTATTTCCTCCCCACTGAGTCTGTAAGATGAGGCTGAGCTCTAGGGAAAGACAGGTACATGACAAAAAGCTTGTTTGGGTGTATTTGCTTCTGACACTGGAGTGCCTGTGGCAGAACTATCCATCTGGAAAACTCTCAAGTGGGCGGAGAGATGAACACTGCACTACCCTTGTAGATGATTTGAAATTTTGCATTGTGTGGAGTGTCAGTGTGAGGATGCTTAAGGCCCTTTAATTGTAGGAAAAGAAATTTGAACTTTGTGGAATGATTGGGGGGAGCTTATAATAAAAAATCAGGATGGTTGATCCTGTCCTACATAAAGTGAATGCGGTCTTCTTGAACATTTAGAGAATTTTTTTCCCCCTAGCAAAACCTTATGGAGAGGTGTACGGAAAAGAAGCATGGCATACTATCTTGGACAGGAAGCAACAATTTATCATGAAGATAAAGGGTATGGGCTCCAGAACTGACTGCCCAGCTTCAAACCCTAACTCCTCCTTTCTTTAATTAGCTGACTTCAGGCCAGATGCTAATCTTCTGCATCTCAGTTCCCCTATTGGTAAAATATGGATAATAAAAATGTATTACCTCAGAGATGCTAGACATCAGTTAACTATTTACAGCATTTAAACAGTGCTTGGCACATAGAAATCAATATACATGCATTTGCTTCTATTATTATTTTGAATGGAAATGTAAAGTATGTTAAGTATGAGTGTGCATAGAAGAAATTATGAGCTTGGGTCCAGATATTCAGAGGAAATATACTGTGTGTGTGTGTGTGTGTGTTTGTGTGTATAGTGGAGGAGGAGGAGAAGTTGGAGGAGGAGGAGGAGGAGGGGAAAAGCCTGGTTTTGAGACTGATCTCATCTGGCTGTTAGCAAAATATTATAACATTCTAGGAACTGAGAGCACCTGTTGGGTGTTTCACAAGTTTAAGAGCAATTGCTCTGAAGTCAGAAATGGAATTAATGTCATGGAAAGAACCAGAGGCTGATGTGAATAATTAAGCCTCCTAATGAGAACATTAATATTTCCTCAATAGATTGATTTAGTGTTTCTCTTGCTGGGATTGTTGTGCAAACTTACCTGAGCTGGCCATCTATCTTGATTGCTCCAGACAAACTGCACTGGCAACAAAATAAATAAAAAATAAATTAAAAACCCGGTAGACCACCTGATTTCATACCAAAAACCCCAAGAATGTAGGAAAGGAGAACTACATCCAGGAACTCATGAGCCTATGGAATGATTCTGAGCAATAAAGATTTCTACACAAGTCATTTCTGGGTTTCATCTTATTATAATTTATTAATTTATACATGAAGATGGGCTTAGTTGCTCAGCCCATTCCTCCAGCATCTAATGGGCCAGAAACCTGTACCTCCCACGTTTGCTGAAGCCAACTTTGCTTTGTGCATGAGAACACTCATGGTGAGAGTGATTATTTTCATCACAGGCAAGCTAGGACGATGCTTTAATTGGGGTTCAACTATAGCAGTGGGGACAGAAGGAGACACACATGTATATAAATGGATTTTTCCAAGGAATGGCTTACCCAAATGTGGGCTACCTAAGTCCAAGTTCTTAGGGTTGGCAGCCAGGAAAGAAAAATCGTGCATAGGCTAGAACTTTACTGGCATGAGCTGAAGTTTATTGTCCTAAAGTGACAATCAGAAAAGAAGGTCTAGGGGTAAGGGAAAGGATTGCTGATTCAAGTGTTCTGTCTTCCTCATGGGGCAGGGGGAGAGGGATTTCTAAACCTTCCAGTGGTTAAATTGAGCCCATATAGGGTATTATTCCTTTTGAGTAAGCTAAAGTCACCAACTGGGGACTTCATTCATATCAGCAAAATCCCTGCACACAGGAACACCGAGATTACTGTGCGGTGGAACTACTTGGAGAAGATGTATGAGGGCAACAAGATGCAGCTGCTTCCCCTCTGATCTCCCTTTCTCCTGAGAGAATCTCCCACAACCCCAGCTAATGGGAAACATACGTGAAAGAGAATTCTGGGGGCTGGAGTTCAACCTCTCCAAGCCAACACATCAAAAAGCTAGCACAAATGGAGAGCAAAGGACAGGAGTGAAACCAGCTCCTAAGAGAACTTTGACCTGCACATTGTAGAGGAAGCAGACCAGGTTTTGGAGTCACATTTATTCCAGTTTATACATTATTTAATTGATATCACCACCTCATATCTGTGTGCTAGTTCATAGATTCCAAGCATGTTCTCATCTGCAATCCATTTCCGTTCTACTTTGTTTGGCTTTGAGCTTTATCCAGCCGCTTCAAAAAGGTGCTGTGGGGGTCATTCTGCTTCATTTCATAGGTGGAGCCACTGAGGGCCAGAGAAGAAGTCCTGCAGTCCATGTGAGGTAGTCCAGAGAAGCCGAAATCTCCTGAGTCCAGATCCAGGGCTTAACCCATGCGTGAGATTGACCAGGAGGAGACCCTGATTTCTTGGTGTCTCCAGTACTATCTATCCTGATAAACCTTTCCATTACTGCTGAGTCTTTAAAAGAATAAAAGAATAGGAGATGATCTGAAGTGGTTGAGTCCAAATTATGACTCTGGGCTATCCTTGCCTGTGGATAAATTCTGCTTTAGGTAACTGGTAGTCTCAGAAAATTAAAGATCACATAGAATCCTATGTTGTATTCCTGGGAAACTCCATATTCAAAGTATAGCCATTAGGTTATAGCCCCCATTAGGGCAGCAAGTTTTATCTGTGTCCTTCACTGTTGTATCCATTGAGCTCAGAGTAAAAACTGTCACATAGCAGACTTTCAATAAATATTTTTGTACAAAGATTAATGTTAATGAAGCTATGAATCCTGAATCAATGGGGAATATTTATGTGTTATTGAGTTTTTGTAAAGTAAGATCATCTGGACTTTTAATATACTGTGTTAATTAACCGTACTAACGTATCTTGCCACTTCATGGTCAAAATGCACATCTCATATGCTGAGCATCCTGGGGCATGAGTTCTAAACATCTTCAAAGAGCCAGGTCCTAGAGTAATCCAGGAGAAGACAGAGCTCCCTATCTTAATCTTGAAAGATAATGTCCCTCTGGGGCATAACAGCAAATCTTCTCTTGGTATCAGCTGCATCTCCTACAATTAAACTATCCTTTTCTTCTGGTATATCTTGTCAGTAGGAACCAACCAGGAGCCCGTAAGAAAAATGAGAGTTTTTTCCCAAATAAGTATATGCTACAGACAAAGGGAAATTTTACTTCTTCTGAAAGCAGAACAAAGTCACAAGATTAATTAACCTGCAATAAGCGGAGAACTGCTTTTATCCGGCGAGCACTTTCTGTCTGTTTAGAGTGTGTAGTTTCTCGCTCCAGATGGTATGTTTTCACTGCTTTCTTTTACGGGACTTTAGCAATCTCTCCTAAGTGCCAGATAGTCCTTGTGTTGGCCAGTGGGGTGCAGCGGTTGATGGGAGATGCTCTGTTATCACCTTGCTTGCCTTTGAATGTTAATTTCTTTTTAAGGATTTATGTATTTATTTGAGAGAGAGAGAGAGAGAGAGCATGTATGAGTAGGGGAAGGGGAGAATCTTAGAAGGAGCGAATATTAAGCAGATTTCCCACTAATGTGGAGCCCAAGGCAGGCGGGGTTCGGTCTCAGGACCCTGAGATCATGACCTGAGTCGAAATCAAGAGCTGACCACTTTACCAGCTGAGCCACCCAGGTGCCCCTGAATGGGAATTTCAAAGTTAAGTTCACTTCTATGATGAAATGGAGATAATGAGAGTATTTGCTTCACAGAACTGTGAGGATTACAATGAGTTAATCATGGAAAGAACCTAGGACAATGGCTGGCCTGGCATATGTTCTCAGTATCATTGGGCCTGTTAGTATCGTAGTTGGCTTCCTTGTGGAATTAACAGGACATGATATTCCGGGAAGAGGAGAGGCTGAACCTCTTTAGGAAGCTTGGGATCTCAAGCCTCACATGAGTGGGTGGAGAGAGGAGACAGAGGCCCCGTGGCCTTATTCCGGCAAGGGTGTTTAGGCTTCCAAAAAAGGACAGATGGGGCAGGAAGCGCCCCACTGTCTCCTGATTGTAGCGTGTGACACCGAGGAAATTGAGCACGTCCGGTTCTCAGAGGAAGCCCGGCTAATATCTCCCAGGGGATTCTTCACATTCAGAATTCAGACAAATTGCTGCTTTTTAATTAACAGAACCCCAACAACTCTGTTATCTGTCTTCTCATGAATCTATTTTCTCTCTAATCCCTTCTCGCTTTCCCACCCTGTCTGCTGCTGAGCTGTAATCTTTCAAGGCACTCCCTGAGGAGTGGATGCAGGAAGGAAGGAGCAGAGCAAAGGTGGCAAAGTTTAGCCAAGTGATGGATGGCGTGTGATCAACAGCAGCAGTCACTGGACTATCTGATTACCGCTGCCCGAGACCCACGACCCCCAAGTGAAGCAGATAGGGGGCAGTATGGTCTGCAAGCTGGGTGTTAGTAAAGATCTGGCAGAATTCCCTTGACAGGACCAAGTGGAAGAAGCATTCAGGGATGTCTCCCAAATACCCCATTAATTTAAGTTTAATAGGACAGTTATTGAATAATAAATAACAACCGAATCAAGAGAACATATTTATCAAGGACTTATGCCCAGATAATGCGATTATGGCTACACCAGTTGAGAGCCCATAGTATTAATAGCTGCATTTCTGTGAAAAGATCTCCCAATGATTGTGAGAATAAACTTGTAGGAACACACAGGGCTCTGCCTCATCCTGCCAACCCTCCAGAGTTTCCTCGAGAAGAGGCACGATTAGTTCAGGCTGAGGGAGCCCCTTTTGCTGAGGAGCTGGACCTGTATCTTCACACGGGGCCAAGTGAAGATGTGATCAGGCTCTGTTTTCCCTGAGCATCCATCGTGAGGTCCATGTTATGGAAATGTAAGATATGATCACCTTGTCTCAATCACCATTTCAGATCTGTCCTACAACTCTGTTTGAGGCATTCTCCGTTTCTAGAAAACAGCTTCTTTCCAGCTCCATTCCCAGTGGGACACTTCAAAATGACTTTTGAAAAAAAAAATTCTGAAGTTAAAAATATCCCCTTCCACTTGCCTGCTCCTAACTTATTAGAACAATGCCTAAGGCAGCAGGAGTATCATTGGCTGTTCTATTTGTGATGGGTCTGGAAGAGCTGATATGTTTATGAATATTTACATCTCCAAAAGGAGACTGCTGTTAAGTAGGGTTTTTTTTTTTTAAATTCTGTAAATCTTCTCTCGTGTCATTAAATGCTATAAGCCACAGATAGGCAGAGGAAGAATGCAAAGGAAAATAAGGACTGGGCCATTATGTGCACCCCAAAGCCTGCACTGCACAGACTTCCACATACCAGTGGATAAGAGGGAGGACAATGTGGGTGAGGTGGGTTGCGATCCCTCAGCTTTGTTATTGTATGAGTCTGACGCATTCTGATGTTAGAGAAAAATTCCTGGCTTTGGGCTCTTCAGTTGGGAGAAAGAAGGCCACAGCTCATTCACGCAAGGTTAGAGTATAAGAAGCAGGGAAGGCAGTCCTCTGAGTGAGGCATGGATGGGGCATGGGGAGATGTTCTTTAATCAACTAGCTACTTGGAAATGTGATGATCAGTCATTTACAAGCTGTCCAGTATTAACTGCTGCTGTTACTTGTCTCCACATACACACTGCCTCCTTCCAAGGAACCTAGGCATTTACATTTTTGAAAGATTTTCAAAGGTATTCACCTGGTGCAAAGTATGTTACGATGCTCTCCTCTTAGTGATCCCAGAAAATCTAAGTAAATCACTTGACAACACACAGCAAACTGAGAATACAAGAGCATGCTGATCCCCACAGTTGTCTTTAGGCCCGCCCTCAGGCTGGTGTCTCCACAGCATGACAACTATGGAGAGTTGTCACAAAGCTTTGTCAAAAGCCAAAAACTATTGGCTTTTAATATCAGGACTGGAGGAGAGCACAGAACAGGCTACCTTCCCTTTGCATAACCCTTCTTCCGGCCAACACCTTCATGCCTTGTATGTTAAAGGAGTAACTCCCACTTACTGCCAGAGATTTGGCTCTCCTCTTTCTTGGCTAGGGGCCGTCTGAAGCAGGTGACTATTGAGCCATTACTGTGCCCTAATTTGCAAGTCACTTTGCAAAGATGCCTTCCCCTTGGCAAGCTGTCTAACCATTATGAAGCTGTCTACCAGTAGGCAGTCTTGTGCACATCTTCCAGCTAATTTAGAAAAGCCCAGAGTAAATGTCTCTAACACTCCAGAATAGATGTCTCTAACCTGTGGACATCACTGGTTGTACCTTATTCAGTGAATGTGGTACTCACTTATGGGTGACATTTGTGGTTGGGAGAGGAGGAAGGAATGACAGAGTCTGACTCACAGGGCACAGCTCTCTAGCAAAGAGGCTTTGCTATGCCTTGGCCAACCATGGGACCCTGACTCCTTATCTTCCATCACAGATATTAGAGAGACTAAATTCCCCATTTTCCTTTCGTAATGACCACACTGCTTCACTGAGCAGCTGTCACTCCATTTCAGGGATCCAATTCAGCCATTATATTTTAGGAAAGAAAAAGATGAAGCCATCTGTGACTATCCCTCTGAAATTGGTGGGTCCTGTGTCCATTTGACAAACACTTGTAAGTGTCTGGTGGAATGCAAGACCATAGAAACATGAACCACCCTACAAAACTGCTTTTTTGAAATGGGAGAACCAACCACCAACTATGGGAGACAAACTCAATATGTAGGAAATGAATCAGAATCCAACCTGTGAGGAAGTACAAAATAATAGAACACAGAATTGATGACATCATTTCTTGAGGGATCACAGTCTCACAGCCAAGTGAGGGAAGACATGAGATTTTATCTACCCCCACATTCTCAGCTTGCTCCCCATGCTAGATAGTCCCAAAACTTGACCTCAGCCAGTGGTGTGCTGGAGTGGGCTCATGAGACCCAGCTGTGGGATCCCTTCCCAGCATTGTACCCAGTGAAATCACACTGGTAACTTGAAATTGGCCATTGGCAGGAGGACATGCATTAAGGAAGTACACCAACACTAAGAATCAGGACTTTTCTTCTTTCAGAGAACTGGTTGCTACATTTATCAGCACGCCTCTACCCCAGCCTGCATCTCTAGAGTTTCACAACCATATATCTAAATGGTTAAAAGACATGTTTACTAGGTGCTCCATGGACACTTTTAGCTCTGTATATTTAGTCCTAATTTATTTGCTTTCTTTCTCTGCTTCCCTTTGATTCTCTTCCGAGAAAATAGCACCTACTTGTTCATATAGAAACCTGGGAGTCATCTAGGCTCTTCCTTCTCCCATACTTCCTAGATCCTATTAGCCAAAAGTCCTATTGATTTTGATAATATATTTCTTCTTCTTCTTCTCTCCCTCCACTGCCCTTACCCTGGTTCAAAACATCATCATTTATTTCCAGATTGACATTATCAGTCTCCCACTAACCTACCTTTAATCAATACTACAATCTGCAGCTAGTGTAAGGTTTTAAAAAGCACACATGAAAGCATGTCATTCCTTGTTTACTGCTCCTCCCCCAGTGAATCCTCAAGTATTTGTTAGAAGTCAATAATTTTTTACAAACTCCATTACAGCTTATAAAGCACTGCATGATCTAGCCATTGTTTATCTCATTTCTTACCATCTTCCTACACATATTCTTTGCCTCTACACGCATTTCTTACCCATTTTCTTCAGCTCTCATCTCAAGCAGGAGGATGCATATGAATGTACACCCATACATGTATATCCACCCCCACTTATATACAAGCATGTGTGCATATAAGTACACATACACCCTCTTCACCTGGCCCCCTTCTATCAATCTTTGGCTTCAGTTTAGATTGGCTTCTTTGTGAAAGCCTTTCCTGGTCCTTTCCATGGGATAGAAATCTTGGACTTCTTCAGCATAGCATACAACACCCTACTATAAATGCCTAGTTATATATCTGTATTTCCCCCAGGAAAGCAAGCTTGATGACAACAGTCATCACTATCCCCCACAAGCACAGTGCCCAGCCTCTGCAAGGTGATCAAGAAGTGTTTATTAATTCAGTGCAGGCATGCATGAATGAAGATATCAAAGATGAAGTTGCTCTTAGATATACTTCTTTTATTGAAAGTGTTTACTGGCTCACAGTTATTGAGATCTCTCTGCTATGAACTATTTGTCTGGATTTTTCCCATTATTTTTCTGGCTCTTTTTTTCTCTGTTCTTTTGTAATTCATAACACAAACGACCTCACACAATCACTCACGATTGGGAGCATCAGTGAATGGACAAGAATGCATGAGAAAAAAACGCTCTGCATGGACAAAGACTGATTCTCTTTGTCAGAACGTGTATTGTCAAATCCCACACACACCAACGCTGTGGACTGGAGCACAGATCCCCCTAAAGCAATATCACCGCGAAGCCGGAAATCTATTTTCCTGGGTGTGCACAGCTGTCTCCCAGCACTTTGGGGAGCAGCAGGGGGTTCATGAAGAAGGCAGAAAGGGAAGTCTGGTTAATTTAGGAGCTGAGGAGCAGAGCATCCCGGTGAGGTGGAGGTCCTTGGTCACTCCAACTTCCTTAAGGAAGGAGGTAATGAGAAGAATGTCTACTTAAGGATGCTTGGTGGGGGTTCATATGTGTTCTCTCACGATCAATTCCAGGGGAAATTTAGGCAGGTTTCGAGTCAAAATAGGATTTCTCTAACAACCAGAACAGAAAGCTGCACCTGAACCCACTATCCCAGCTGGGATCTCTCTGTCTCTTGCATCCTCCCTGGTAATGAAGATTCTCAAATGAGAAGAGAGTTGATGAGGTTGGAGATGAAAGAGAATCCATCTGGGGTTTGCTTGAGCCATCTCAGACATGCAGGGGCCTGAACTCGTGTGTGCTGGGCAAGTCAGGAGTGACGGCTGAGGGAATGTGGAAGCTTCTTCACAGAGAAGAGGCAGGGCTCCTGCAAGTGTTTTGTAGGAAGCTTTTTCTGTGTGGAATGGTGCTTGAGAGGCACTTTATTTCTCTCTGAATCTCATCCCCTAATTTTCTCCCTTGATAATTAAATTACAGTAACAGGTTGACACCAAAAATAGAGGGGGCGGCTTAAATGTCTTCAAAATTAAATTCATCCAGTGACAGAAATATGATTTGACTCTACCGAGGTTTTCTGCTTCAGTGGGTAGCTAAGGGTTCTAGCGTTAACCTCAGCAGTTAAAGGTGCCCTCTGATAAGTTTGGAAACTAGCCAAGGTCTCGCCATTTGGCTCCCCTGAAGAATGTAACAGCAGAGCTAGCCTTGGGCAAATACAAAAGGAACAGGGCAGCAGTTATGAAAAAGGGACAACTCACTAATGGTGTTCTTTGAGCCTTGCAAAACCAAGGTGGGGACAGCACTTGGGACCAGAACCCCTCAAACCAGATCATGAGGGCAGTTGTGTGGTGGACAACAGCCATGGATTTTTCTGCGAGTGAAACACAAGCACTTGCATTTACTTATTGAGTAATTTCTGGAAACTCTACGTCCCCATGTATATAGTGGTGAATATGATTCATCCACTTAGCAGAATTGTTGAAAGGTTGAGTACCCGTCTATCAAAAGGCTTACAAGGTGTCCGGTGCTCAGCACATGAGGGCCGCATATTTATTTACTTTTCCTCTACTTTGCACACACAAACCCATTGTTGTCCGTTAGGCTTCCAGGGCCCTTTCTAATTAATACTGGAAAAGGCTGCTTTGCGTGGAAGGCGAGCAGGGAAGGCGTGAGACAGATGGCTGAGTCGGGGCGGCCCTTGGTATTCCCTGAGCATTGCAGCCCTGCTGTGCCCCGGGAGCCTGCCTTCATTAAACAGGAGTGGGGGCCTCTCTGCCTTCACTTGTCACATGAATGTGGGCCTAATGGTGGTGATTAGTCAGTGTCCAGTGAGGGAGCGGGTGGGCTCCCACTGCCCCCCACTTCTGCACAGCATGCTGAGTGATGCATTCAATGAGGGGATGGAAGGGTCATTAGCCAACAGGGCTGAATATTGATCCAAGGAGTGAGATCCTGGGATTTGGAGGCAAGTCACAGCTCCTTCTTGTGGAAAATAAGCAGTTATGCCTTCTTGGAAGGCCTTGAGCACCCAGAGGGCCAGGAAGACCACTGCCCTTGGGAGTTCGAGGGGCCCCTTTTCCAAATCCAAACCAGCCTGATCGTATAGGGTAATGTCAGAGATGCCTTGAATTCCAGGGTGTTTTGTCTTTATGCATTCTTCCTTCTTGTTCTGTTCTTAATTCAAAGAATATGATGCCATATTCCCAGGAGATGCTCTCCCACTGTGCTGTTAGAAGAGTGTATCAATCCAGCAGTACATTTCCTCTGGATCAAACTAAAATGTCATCCTAGAGTTAAGAGTAGAAAGTATATGTGACCCATTGACTGGAAGAGGGCAGGCTACAATACTTTGAGAGACAGGATATGATGTCCTTCTGCTTTCCTAGAAGTTGTTCCTCATCTGCTTTCTGACAATGGGTTTAAAGGACATTGCCAAGCACAGAATGGAACTACCAAGGGTGAGAGAATTGGTTGTAGCCCTTGAAAACAGTAACAATGGCAGAGGAAAGAGAAGTGGACATATTAAGAGGTAGGTCCAAGCCATAAGCCTTCACTTCTGTTTGAAAGTTAATTCAGTCAATAATAGTAACATGACGCCATCACCCAAGGTTTACTGATATATCGAACACTTAGCCATGGGCCAAAAACCTATGCCGAGTGCTCCATGTGTATTGTCCAATTTTATCCTCACAACTACCCTAAGAAATGATTGCTACTGTTATTTCTGCTCACACAGATTTAAAAACACACACGCACACACACACACACACACACGAATAAGTAACTGAAATGTAGAAAGTCTCAGAAATTTCCCAAGGTCGCCAGCAAAAAACTGCTTAGGGTTTAAGTCAAAAGCTGGGATTTGAACTTGAACCATCCCTGTAGTTAATCCTTTCATCTGGCTCTTTTCTGGATAACTTGCAGTATTTCACAGCCTTTTATATCCAAAGCCCCCACAAAGCTTTCTGATTCCTTCCCCGCTGATCCCTACCAGGTAAGAAGATATTGTGTCTGTACGTTCTGCTTTTTGTATTATGACATCTACAGGTATTGTGTTTAGACTGCACAAATCACTCCCCAGAGTGTTTAATATGCTCCTCCTTACTCTTTCCTTCTCCCTTTTCCCTTCCCCTATTCTGGTGGCATTCATTCATGTATTAATCTAAGAGCATCTATTGAGTTTCCGGAGTGCCTATTAGAAGAGAGTTATATAGTGATGCACTGGCTGACTCCCTGCCCCCCAAGCAAGCAAGGGGGCCCCTTTCACACAGAAGGTCTTACAGGCAAGAGCAGGGCTGCATGTCCTCCTACCACTTGTAAAAGTGAAAACCACTCATCATTCTGCATTCACTCCAAAGCCAGCTTCTCCAGGAAGACTTTTCCAGACACCACATGCCTCCTCCTCCCACACATACATAGGAACTAAAATAAAACATTTTTATAGAAAAGTAGTGGAAAATCAAGTTGGAAAGACAGGTGGGGCCAGATGGGAAAAGGCCTTAACTGTTAGACGAAAGAGCTTGGCCTTAAAATAGCAGGCAATAGGAAGTGGTAGAGGTCATGTGAGGAAGAGAGCAGCATTTAGGGAGATGGAATTAGTGTGCGTTTTATGGGGCAGGTGGATGAATATCAGAAGTGAGTTTAAGAAGAGCCAGACCAGATCAGGGGCATGCAGTGTGAGGAGGAGGCCATGTGAGGTGTCCTTAGACAGGAAGGTATTTTTATTCAGGGGGTCAAATAACACCATTAAGAAAAGGCAGTCAGACTCAACATCTTTCTATCCACCATTCAAGATTAAGGAGTCAATTTGAGGATGCAAAAAGTTAGGACTTGTTTCACTGGACCATTTGAGGCGATTAGAAAAGGGAAACTCTTCCCTCCCAGATCCTCTTATGATTGGCAAGACTTTATTTTAGTCTGGTACATCTGCTCTCTGATTGGTAATTCAGGCTTGCTGGTCCAGATTGCCAAGAAAGATGATGTGGCTTACAGTCTGGGTTCCAAGAGTTCTGGCTCCTGTGCCTGATGTGCTTCATATAGACCCCAACTCAGGTGTTTGGAGCTCTTCTGTGTCCCGAGAGCCAGCCGTCCGCCTGCTTCAGGCTTCTCCTTCACCCCGCACTTGGCAGTATCATCCCATTTTTAAAGTTCTGGGTGAGAGGACAGTGAGTTCAGGATCCACCTCAACCCAAAGGTCTCTGGTAAATGCTGGAGGTCTCTAGAAGGCATAAAAAGGAGGAACCACCGAGGGAAATGTAGTGAACATAAAACTATTCCCTGATTCCCTCTGCCCCTCCCAAGATCTATTGAAGATGCTTTGGTGCTTCCAAGGGGCAGGAGGATGGCCCCTGCTGGCCAGCCCGGGTGTTGCTGCTCCCTCTACACTTCCCTGCTCAGGGACAGAGATATCAACACTGAGCTGTGGGGAGAATAATGTCCATTCTCCTTTCCCTTCCTGACATCTCTGCTTCTAATCCTGAGCCCGTGGAATTCTCTCTGAAGGCACTGCACAGAACTTGGAGTTCTGAAATCTCTAAATACACGGATGAGAAAACAAGTCCCAGCCAGCAGGGGAAGAGGGGATGGGAGCATGTGCCACTTTCCTGCTAACCGCTTTGAAAAGAAAAAGACAGGTGTTGGTCCTGCTGATTCCTGAAACTGTCACAGATGAGAAGCAGCATGAAGTGGTAGGACAGCTTTGTAGATCTCAGTCTGGCACCCTTGCCAAGATCACAGAGACTTGGGGGAGGAGCTTTTTCAACTGAAACCAACAG
This sequence comes from Procyon lotor, assembly GCA_028646535.1. Taxonomy (NCBI): domain Eukaryota; kingdom Metazoa; phylum Chordata; class Mammalia; order Carnivora; family Procyonidae; genus Procyon; species Procyon lotor. The sequence continues at coordinate 67,340,785 of CM053613.1, forward strand.
CAGATTTTTGGGGTCTTTTTGGTTTTGTTTTTGTTTTTTGGCAACTTAGATAGAGACAACGTGAATCAAAAGGATGAGAAGGGAACTAACCCTGACTATTACAACTAATTTGTTTTTGTTTTTGTTTTTAATGTGGCCTTGCACTCACTTCTTCAAACAGTGGAGGGTTGTAGGATCTTCTCCCAGCTCTGCCATATGCTAGCTGTGTGACCTAGGGATTCATGCTTAACCTCTCTGGGCTACAGATGCTTCATCCTAATGAAAGTAATAATACCTCCCACACAGGGACTTTTGAGAAAGTTAAGTTAGATATCACTTTGGCCAAGTGCCTGGCAACCCAGAATAGCTCAATTTTTGTTGCCGTGATTTAGAAAAAAATATTTTAAAAAATATTTTAAAAAATAAATCCTTTCATATTATAAGGCAAAATTGTCTATGTTGCCAACCATGGACTATTGGTAATAACCCAAGTTGGTTAAACAACCTTGAAGCAGGGAAGTCATTCCTTTCCACCACATTTTATAGCTAAAGAAACCAAAGCCCAAGGAAGGGTAAAGGAAGACTAGCAGACAAGTGTCCCTCCTGAGCCACAAACAACATCTGGGGGAAATGTCAGGGGATGAGAGAGGACTCAGGCCATGAGCTGGGTATGAGCTGGGTATGTGAGGAGACCCAGCAGGTGCTCGGGTTCCCTACTCTCCACCAGGAGCTCTTCCCAGTCTTTCTGCTCTTTTGCCACTACCCAGGCAAGTATCTAGTGTCAGACCAGGAGTCAGCCACTGTCCATGTTTGCAGGGATATTACCCCATAGTTAAAGGATCTCTAAAATCCTTCTGCTGAAACATGAAACAATATGGAGATAGATTTCACATCCTCATCCTCACAGTTTGCATTGATTTGGTACTTATGTGGACCAGCCACTGCAGTCCCAGTGGGGTCTTTCCTCAAAGATATTTCACAAAAAAGGTAAACAAATGACTAATATGCTTTGCCCTCAAGCAGCTAGAATGGCCATAGTCGATACTCAGACTCACCTATTATGACCAAAGGTTACCTTAATTCACACAAATTCCAACCATTTCAAAGTGCTGGCCCTTTTTTTGCCCACTGAGAGCTCTAAGCTTCATACCACAGAAGGGAGAAGTTGCTTTTCTTTGAAGGTCAGTGTTAATCGCAAGGTGACCATGACCTTTGCACACGAAAGGGCGATGAGTCTAGGCAGCTGGGTTCTCTTTTTCTTCAGCAGGATCTGAGTTTCCTACCCAGCAGCTGTGGGTGCCTAAAATTGACATTTGAGCTATGTATAAATTTCACTAGCTCTCTAAAAAGGTGGCAAAATGAGCCCATATATAGGAGCTTGCACTTTCCACTCCAGCCTAGATCCAAGTTAAATAAAGTCCAACTAGGTTAGAAGAAAGTACAATATTTAGAAGCGACATTGGAGGTCATTCAGACCTACCTCCTACCAAATGTAAGAATCCTCCTTGCAAGCCCCTGCTCGTGGTCTTGCAGCCTCAACTTGAATATGTCCAATAACAGAGAGCTCAGTACTTGTCAAGATAATCAAATTCAATTTTGAGCACTCTTTTTTTTTTTTTTTTTTAAATTGAATCCCATCTTAATCTTGGTTTCCTCTAACTCTTTACCCTTAACCTGCTGGGTTTCTTCCTGGGATGAATAGAGTCTATTCTCTAGGTAGTGTCCTGAGTTGTTTTGAAGTTAGCTCTGTTGACCCAAACAAATTTTAACTTTCTGCTTTTGTTCTTTACCATTTATTTAGCTATACCTTATGATTTTCAGCCATTCACTATCTATCCTCAGTGCCCTCTGCATTGGGGTTAATGAGGGCCCTGGGTGAACCTAATATGAATGCTTTCTGAAGGAGCCAGGCAGAGAGATCAGGGTTGAAACTGTCTGCCATCTATGCTGACTGAGCAGAAAGTTCACACGTAAGAAGGAAAACCAAGGTCGTGGTCATGAAGATCACTGATAGTATGAACTCTACCAATGAAACAAGCCTAGAAATGTGAGGGAGAAAGTGTAGCAAAGAGACAGAAAGAGGCAGAGAAGGAGATGCAGGATGGTTCAAAGATCTAGGTTTGCTCTCATGCTGACAAACCAGGCTCCCTCCCACCCCTACCTCAGCAGAGACTAAAGCTGCTGGTTCTTTATTCAAATACAGGACATTATCACAAATCAAGTTCACCAAATTAGTCTCGGACCATTTTCCCAAGAAATCAAGATCTTTTTGAATCCTGGTTCTGTCTCCCTGGGTGTTCATTATTGTTCTCAGCTTCATATAGTCCATAGGAGACATTAGGATGCATTCCTCATCTTTGCTCAGTCAATGCTTAAATTAAATATCCAGTAAGACAGGGCCATGTGCAGAACCCTGAAATACATCCTTGTGTTTAGCATGTATTAGACATGCTGAAATATGCCCATTGTAATATCTGGTGAGTGAATATGGGTTGAGGGAAAGATAACAATGTAAAAGAAATATCAGACTATCTAATTACAGCATGTGGCCTTGTAAACAAATGCAAACAATAAAATTTAACATTTCTCTCACTAGACCATGGAGGACATTTTATTGATCTTTGTAATCTCGGCAACTAAGCAGTGCCTGGCACATAATATGAATTTACTCCAAGTTTATTTTTTTTAAATGAACACATAGCTTACACTTTCCAACCATTCTTGGAAAGAATGAGAATTAGGGAGGTCCTCAGTTTATTTCTCTCATTCTAGGCAGGGACCATGCAAAGCAACCATAATTCATCATCCTCCAACTGCCCCTGGTAATCTGGCTCTTCTCTAATTACTCTCACCTTATCTGTAGGTTTTGAATTTTTAGTTTAACAAGGTCCCAACTACCTTGAGGAAATTTGTATTTCATCATAAATGTAAAAGTCTGCTCAGGCTGCCATAACAAAATACCACAGATTGGGTGGCTTAAACAATGGAAATTTATTTCTCACAGTTCTAGAAGCTGGAATTCCAGAATGGTGACCAAGATGTCAGCAGGTTTGGTTTCTCCTGAGACTTCGTTCTTTGGTTTGCAAATGTCCATCTTCTCATTGTGTCCTCACATGGTCTTTCTTCTGTGTGCACCCCTGGTATCTCTCTGTGTGCGAATCATCCAAGGCCTAAGCCTGAAAATGGAATTTGCTGGAGAGATCCATGATCATGCACCTGCACTATTATTTTAATGGTTGATGGAGTAGCAAGTGTCTCTAGGAAGAGGAAGCTTCACTGCCACCACCTCTGTAATGTGAGAGAGAGGGTGCCAGGCCATCCCGAGCACGCCTCACCTGCAGGGCTGACTGAACCATGATAAAGATAATCTATGGACAAGAGTGTACATCAGTACTACTGTCCCTCAATATAAATCAGAAAGGACACAAAGCTTGTGGAGAGCAACCCTCCCAGGGTGCCCCTACTTCCCATCTGGTGCATTTTCCATCTGGTGTTGAAGGTCACATCTGACAGTGGTGGGGGTGGGGAACATGCAGGGGAGGAAGGAAGGGATGATAATCCTTGCAAAGGGCTCCTCTTTCATCATGCCAGTGTTAAGAACCTGCCTTTGCTGGTTATCTGTGGGAACTGGCGCTGTCAGAGTGTGGGTGACAAGTGCAGGATAAAACAGGGTCCGGGGTCCAGTGGAAAGTTTTTCCAAGTTAACATTCAGGCTATATGTGTACCTCTTACAAGCTCAGTTCTTAGACCTTGGTAACAATTATTTTAAAACTAACTTTATTAAAAAAATTAAAAAAAATAAAACTAACTTTATTAAGCACTTACTATATCTCAGTCACATTTCTCAAAGTTCTTTACATCTCATTTAGTCCCCACAGTGCTCAATACAGCAGCATTCTTCATGGAGGAATATTGAGACATAAGGTTAAAAAACTTGCTTGTGGTCACACAGTTGGAAGGAGATAAAGCTGGCGTTCAACTGCAGGCAATCCGACTCCAGATCCTATGCTCTTAAAATGCTCCCTTGGAAGGCAGCTATGCTCACCACTATACCACCAATGCAAAATGCTCCCTTCTTATGAAAAAAACCCTTTATAGAAAAAACACTTTATTATTAAAAAAAAAAAAAAAAACAACCAGTTATTAAGCACTAGATATGTGACAGACACTGGTCTTAGGTCATACAACTAGTAATTGGCTTTCCAGCATCACATACATGCTTCTCTCTCTCTATGTCTTACTATCACTGTCTTACACAGAGACATAACTCCTTTTCTAGTTGGAATCAAGCTACTGGTCTTGGGGTACCTACTTAAGAATCTGTCCCTCCAATGAGAGCCTAGACTGAGAATGAGTGATAGACACTTGCTAGGACTTTAGGACAGACCAGAGCAGACCTACCTCCTGGAAGAACATCCTTTCCATCCTCTCTCTCAAAATAGCACTGTTGCAATCATATATTGGCAAGCACTCTCTTTCACATTTATTGGATGGGAACTATGCCCAAATTAATTGCTATACTTATTTCAATCACAAGTAAGTCATTTTGTTTCCTTTGCATCAAGGAGGCAAAAAAAGATGACAGTTTAAGACTCCTGTTTTTGGAGACAAGCAGATTTAGCCATGCTGCATCTTGCTTTTGTTAAAGAATTGGTCCTTGCAAATTTGATAATTTAATTGTTTACTAAAGGATGGTTTCCTGATCTTACAGTGGGAACACATACCTACCTCAGGCTTGCTGTGAGATTGATGGCCATAACCATGAAGCTAGTAAGTTGCAGAGATAGGATTCAAATCCAGGTTTGTCTGATTCCATATCCATCATCATTAGCTGCACCTGTTTTTAAACTTTCTTTAGACTCAGTGTTCCCTTTTATAAAATGGGCATACTTATTCTCATCTCACTGATTTGTGGTAATGAAATGACATATATTCAAAAAAAATGCAGCACTGGGCACCACGGGTTCCATGTGGTGGCTGCTGTAGAAAGACCAGCAGAAGCTACAAGAAAAGCTTTATTCCCTGTAAGTTTTAAATAAGAAGATATTTATATATAATTATCTTCTTACATCTACTTTTGCTTTTGTATTTCAGAATATATGTATATGCATCTACTTTTTGATTTCAGAATGTATGGATATGAATGATATGCGTAATTTTTAGTGTCTGAGATTCCAAGTAGCCACAGGAGCTAGACCAGTAGAGAAAACATAACAAACGCATAGTCCTGAGTGGGTATGCATTTATTCTAGAATGTGACCCTGCTCATGTATAGAAGGACAGGTGCACTGGTTCTGCTATGGGGATGGAGTTGTCAGCTTTGGAACAACCAGAGTACTTTGTCTTGTCAGCTTGCTGGTAATTCATCAAAGAGAATAAATGGACAGAGTACCTTGTGTGAATCTAATCTCCCCTAACCTACCAGACTCAATCCCTAAGAAGGTGGGAGATGGAACCCAGACTGAAGCAGGGGGATGGAAAAGATGAAAGAGACTTTTCTGTGGTAATATCTCTACGTTCTTTTTTTTTAATGACTCCAGTTTTAGTCCTTGAACAAATGGACATAAATAATTCCAACCATTAGCAGCTAAAAATGGACAACCATTTCTGGATCAGGAGAGAGGCAGACTAATTATATTAATGTAGAGTAATTATATATATTTATGTTCAGTATCTTCACTGCAGTTCTGAGATAAAATTCTTTTCAGGAGGAAATTGGTGAAGTCGGAGAAGCAGTAGGGTACTAGGCAGATGTTTTAGCAATTCCAACTGTTTGAAAGTAGAAGAAATGTCTGCATTTGAGCCTTTGACTTACACCAAATGTTGGTCAGAGTAGTGCACTGGTCGCTAAGGAGCCTACACCAGGTGATAACTGCGCTACCTCAGCTGCTGTGAGAGTCTAAGGGGAGCTTTTAATTCTCATCTTGCATTAGCTTCTTGGTTTAAAAAGATAGGCAAGTTCTACAGCTACCTTGTACATGGGAGGGGGGATTGTTGTTGGAAAAAGAAGATGCTTACATAGACTTTTTGGCCAATTATTGCTGCAAGTTCTGGACTGGCTGCCCCATGTTTTCACGTAGACTTGAGGATTCAGCCACCAAATGATGTCCGCAGGCTTTTACAGCCAAAGCCAATGGGACTATAGGACAATTCCAGTTCTTTTCTGAATCCTATTTTGATCTGCAAAGGGATGTGTATGCTGAACTGGGGAATGTGCATTCCCCACATTCTGCATGATGACTAAGTCCACCAGTGAAGGCAGGGTCCTGGGATGGATGCTCTAATCTGGACCTCACCATCCTGTGCAGGTGCAACAGGCAGGCTGGGACACTGTGGATTGGGAAAATGAAGGCGTTGTCTCATCAGTCAGACTTGAGTCATATGCTTATCTTGGGTTCCATCATTTGGGCCAGACAAACAGTGGTATGACTAACTAGGTCTTGGTCATATGGCCTCTGTTCTATCTAGAAGAAGACTAGTCCCACCAGAACCCAAATGAGCAAGAAGGGTAAGAGGAAATCTCCATTTTCAGAGTAGATCGAAAGAAAGGATGTTGGGCAAATAAAACTAGTAGATACCTGATTTTACCATCTTTTACTGTGTGATCTTGGGCCGAGAATATAATCTCCTTTAGCTCAAGATAAATGATGATCATAATTTCTCCCTCATAAGGTTGAAGATTAAATGAGTTAACACACATAAAAAACAAAGTACTGTGTTTGGCATAGAGTAGGCACTCAATAAATGTTAATTCCTTTGGTCCTAAATAGATACCTATATTTTAATACTTTTTAAGAGATCTTGAAGTGCTAATTTTAAAGCTTAATTCTAATGTTTCTGGCTGGGCTGTGATTCGGAGAGGAAACAAATAGGAGAAAATAGTTGTTTTTTTTCCTGACATACTACCTTAAGTAAGTCCAGATCATTCCAGAATGTCCCTGTACCCCTCAGCAACCATCACTGAAGCAAAAGGTATGGCTATGCCTTACCATACTTGCCCTTTGAGAACTTCTTATCCATCCTTCCATATCCATCCATCTGTCCATCTGTACATTCCTTCCAGAGGTATATTTGAACACTTATTAAATGCCAGATACTGGGTTAAGTACTGACTATATAGGCCTGTTTTAAACAAAACCCCTGACTTATGGAGATGACTTTGAGGTCACTTTTCAGAATTGATGTCAAACTATCCTCAAGATGTCAGGGAGCGGGGGGGGGGGAGCAGACAAAGGACTTTCCCTGATAGAAGCTAGTGAAGCATTCAATGTGTAGTTACTCTGAAAAAAAGAAAAAAACCCAAACTTTGAGCACAGTGCAAAGGTTAATGGAATGTTTTTGGGTACCTCTCTTTAGTAGAGAGAAATTTATTATGGAAAAAAGAGGCAGGAGTTCAAACTTTCCTGAATAGCTTTTTAAGAGGCCTGGACTATCGAAATCATCTCCCAAATAACCCTTTTAAATCTAAAAAGAACAGCCTTGCTAATTAAATGTTTAATGAATATTATAGCTAGCATATCAATTTTAGGTAAAATTTATGAAACAGCAGGCTGAATTTTATATGCTGCATTATTTTATGGCTGTTGTGAATCTTAATACTATTTTGCACTTTACTGTTGTGGTCTCAACATGGGTTCTTTTCTCAGAGCTTTGTGATGCTTCTGTCAAGTAGACAGGGCAGTGTGCCCTATCCTTACATGAAAAATTGGGAAATGAAGCTCAGAGACTGGGAAGAAATGTGAGGCATACATTTTTACACATTTTGTAAACCTTTGAATATAATTACTCTAACCTCATGTTCCAAGGATTTTATTGCCTTTATTTTTTTAAAAAATATTTTTATTTATTTGTTTGATAGAGAGAGAGAGAGAGAGAGAGATCACAGGTAGGCAGAGAGAGTAGGGGAATCAGGCTCCTCACCGAGCAGAGAGCCTGATGCGGGGGCTCCTCACCGAGCAGAGAGCCTGATGCGGGGCTCGATCCCAGGACCCTGAGATTATGACCTGAGCCGAAGGCAGAGGCTTTAACCCACTGAGCCACCCAGGTGCCCCATCTTTATTGTTTTTAAGACTTTATTTATTTATTTGTCAGATAGAGAGAGAGTACAAGCAGGAGGAACAGCAGGCAGAGGGAGAGGGAGAAGCAGGCTCCCCATTGATCAGAAAGCCCGATGTGGGACTCCATTCCAGGACCCTGGAATCATGACCTGAGTGAAGGCAGATGCTTAACTGACTGAGCCACCCAAGCACCCCTTAAGGATTTTATTTGCCTTTAGAGCATATTATTAGTCATATCTAAGGTCTTTTTAGCTTTGAGATCTTAACGAGAGCATGAACTGGTATTGCATTTGTTATTGTAATCAGGAAGTTCATCCACCGTGGAGGACTTTTGAAGACATCAATCTCTAAATCTGCCCTTGTGCTAAGGGGATGTCATAGCACACGTCAGGAACAGGTATCTGGAGCCAGTTAACTGGGCCCAAATCCCAGTGTTTCATTTCATTTCAAGATTATGGGGAACCTGACTGAGTTATTTCATTTCTCTGTGCTTCATTCACTTCCTCTGTAATATAAAGATAATAGCATTTCCTACTTAGATTGCTATGGACATTAAATGAGCATTATCAGCTACATGGGGAGCTAGGGATTCATGGTGCTCATTCAGGAATCTCTCTGTCTCTCACACACAACCAAATAACTCACACTTGCACACGCATTACAAATAGGCTATACGTGTGTGCATCTCACAAGAAGTTATGTGAAGATTCTTGTGAGAATGAATGAAAGATGAGATTTGGACAGGATAATTATCTGAGGAAGTTTCAAGTGAGAAGATGAAACAAGAACTGGCTTTTGACAACTACCTTGAGGAAAGAGCGGTATGGAAATGCACTCTTTCCAAACATGTCCTTCACAGCCGGTCACTGGGCATGAAGTTCCACCATTAGTAAATTATTCCTTGGGTCTTAGACATGTTTGTTTGTTTGTTTTCTCTAAATGACCCTGGAAGTACAATCCTTCTAAGAAACCAGGTTCTCTAGGAGTATAACAATCAATGGTGCCTAAATTTGAGGACACACAAGTAGAAAAAAAAGTCACTGGCTGAAGAGAGATGTGGGAGATTTCACAGCTCACACGTAATTCTTCAAACTTCACTTTTGTTCCTGAAGGAGAGGCTAAGTTCTCAAGTAGCTAGAAAGTAGCTTTTTCTTTTTCCTGTTTTTTTTTTAATTCTTTCACCATATGAAGAATTTGTAAAAGCACACAGATACACACCCCCGCACACAACATGCATCACACACAAACCACACACACACACAAACACACACACACACACATACACACCCCAAACTCTACACAACATACAATATACACATAGCACACAAGCCATACATACATATCCCAACACCACTCCACACAACACATGCTATGTACCACACATCCACACACTCCCCATACCCTTCACACACACACATCAAACATACACACCAAACAAATACAGATATTCCATCCACCACACCACACATACTCACACACTCACAGGAAATAGCCCAGAATCTATACATCTTAATCCCTATTATCCCCCAACAATGCAAAGACTTTAAGGAATTAGGATAACTAACATCTTCCCCTCCTCCACAGAACTGATGTGAGGTCTGGGATATCATATGGAAAAATGCTTTGTAGTCACACTGAGCTCTTCAGAAGTCAGTCAGAGCCGTTTCTCACTGAATGAGGGGAGTGGGCCTTCCCTGTAGGCCACCCTCAGGGACCACTGGGACTGCTAGCCCATCTCAGTCCATGCCCAGGGCTGAATATGTGCTGGTGAACAGATTCATTGGTGGCATGGCCCAGGGACATCACAGACTGCCAAGACGCTCTTGGGCAACCCTGCCTTGGCTACATAAAGAAATCCTATTCTGGAGAACTGTCTTTGCTCTAAAGGTATCACCTGTGAGCGAAGACAACTGTCAATTCTTCATTTTGCTTTGACCAGTAAGTCTTAGGTAAGTGCTTCCTTTTAACCTGTATTGAACCCAAGTCATATAATAAGAGAAAACTTTTATTCAGCACTTTATTATCACTTATGAATGATTTCCTAACAACCCCATGGGATGCATAACATTACTAGTCTCTCTTACGTGAACTATACGGGATGAAACAGGCAAGGCAACCAAGCACTTTCATTTACCTGAGACTGAAAGAAATGCAGAAACACAGCACTCTCAGTGTTAAAACTGTGGAAGTTCCCAGCAAACTGGCACAACTGGTCACCATAAAACTGAGGCACAGAGAGGCTATGTCACTTTCCTGGGGTCACACAGCTAGGAAGTAGTAGAGCTGGGATTTGATACTACCCAAGCATTCCAGCTATAGACTCCTTAATTTTAAGTTACCATTTGCCCTCTGTGACATGGCATAGTTTTTGCAGTTTCCCACCATGGGGAAATTTTTAAGGTTAATGTTAAGAAAATTAAATATATCAAGGTTAATGATGTATCTCATAAATTATTATGTACACAAGAGCACTCTAATATCTTTGTCCAAACTACATATTAAGTAAGAAAAGGAAAAACCAATGTATTAGAAATTTAATATCTTTTAACGCAAAGCACAAGTAGATATATACCAGCATAATATGCAGTCCTAAAAAGAAAAAAAAAGAAACCTGATTGAATTATTTAAAATTAATTACTACTAAAAACAAAGGAATCCAGAGAACAGACAAAGCAGTGAGACACAGGTCATAAGAGAAAATACTGTGAAAATATGAGACCTTAACTGGGAGGTTTTACCTATACCAGATTTAGATATTTAGAAAGGAGAAATTTCTAGGTGGAAAAACAAGGGAAAAACTGGTTTGCAGGCAAGAAAAAAAAAAAAAAAAAAACTGTGTTCAGATAACCAGGATGAGATTGAGAGCTAGTAGGGAGTGGCAATGAGAAAAGAGGTATGGTACAAACAGGGTTCTCCAAAGAAGAAGCATGACAACTATTCTTTTTCATCACTTGTAAGACCACAGACCATGATATCACACTGGGTCATTCTCCAAAAAAATGATAAAACATTTTACCCCTTGAATAAGCCAAACTCCTAATCCATTTTGACTTTTTTTTTTACATGTATTATTTGAATGTGGGGAGGGGTTCTACCATTCACTTCTACAATGTAGTTCAAAACTTCATAGATTATAATTTTTCACAATCAGAAAGGCTACCAAAACAAAAAAAAAATATTCAAATAGGCAGTATTTCCTGGGAGTTATTATGGACACCAGAAAACTGTAATACATTTGGCCGAACTACTTGAGCTGCAATGGAGACAATACTATATTAAAAAATGAAATTAAATAGCACAAAAATACCCAAATAACCCACTCTTTTCCATTGCCCAGGCTTGCTTTCAACTGAAGAATCCAGTGCTCCTGAGACTCTATTGATTGACTTAGCAAATCATTAATTAAAGCCTATAAGTTCTTAAATACAGTTAACCAAGTTCCATTTGAACCACAAATTTTGGGAGCACCTTTGCCCAGGAAAGATTTTTGAGCTATTAGACACCAAGCTATATAATCAAGAACTTCATCAGAACCGCAATTACCCACAGAAATGCCAACACTGAGAACAGTCCCAATACTTGGAAGTGTAATTCAGAAGTGGGAAGGGACTGCATATATTTGCTCAAAGAACAATAATTTACATTTCTGTGAACTATAGAATGAGTCATTCCATATTTATATATTTATGCATACTGCTGGGTTGTATATTGCAGCCTAATATCCTAATTACTTCCAAATCAATCCCATTCTTCTCTCTATGGATGAAAATGAGCTATAGGCTCATCTATGCATGTTCTGCATAAAGACCTCAGCACATCAGCCTACAAGTGTGTCTTAAAGCAGAGGTTGAGGATTGCTTACTTCAGAATCATCAGGGTTATGTGATAAAATGTAAATTCACAGGACCTAAACAGTGCATAGGTTCAGGAACCCAAATATCTAAAATTTGTTCTCTACTTGACCTTTACCCACTCTAGTCTGAAGAATCACTGGCACAGATGGTACATGAAGGCAGGCTCCTTTTCTCAGTCGCCCGTGGCAGTGATAGAATGGAGTCCTGGAAGGTGATTTTGCACTCCAGATCTTTAACAAAAATGGCCTCACTAATCCAGCTTCAAATATTGGAGGGCTGGCAAAAATGCATGGCGTAAGAATTTTCTCCCCAATCTTTTATTGATGAAATGTCTTCACCATTACCAGAACTGTCCAGGGAAAGTATGCGATTTGCTTGACATGTTTTGCAAGTTGCAATTAAATATTCACAGAGCAAAAAGTCATATGTAGCTCTTTGTTGTACATGAATTACGTGCAAAGGGTATATTATAGTAGGCGAATAACATTTCTTAAGCAGTACATCTTATTGACTGTGAAATCCAACCCACTCTGCCCTGCAAGTGTCTGCTCCTCTTCTCTGTGTGTGTGCTCTACCTGCATTTCTTCCATATTCACACCTCTCCAGAAGGCTCACATTCTGATGAGTTAAGGATAGTGGATAGATACATTGTTTTACCTGGTAAGAACACTTCTCTACCAAAGGTCCCTCCTAACTGCTATCAAAATGCCTCAACACCCTTGTTCCTGTAGCCTTCTCTTACTTTCTCCTCCTTGTTACTGATCTGCCTGAATTATCTGGCAAATCTTCCCACCCTTCCTATCTTCTGTCCCCTATAAAACAGCATGGGATGTCCCAGCTTATATATATGGGTTTCTGTAACACCTACTCATGTGAACTGGCATTGTCTTTGCTTCCTCATGGGTCACAATGGTCCCAAGAGATGGTCGGTCATGTTTGCTACTTCCTCTGTTATATTTAATGATACCCAATTCAACATTCTGCACAATTAGCTCTGGACCTCTGTGCAGAGTGGGTCCTCAGTCAATGCTGCCAACTGACTGACTCAGTGATGGTTATTTTTCCTTCACCTTACGATTCTTAGAATGGCAATGCTTCCTGCCACCCACAGAACTAAATTTGATTTCCCCAAGTATTCATTTTTTAAACCAGGAAAATCAAGCTAATATGAGCCCATCACTAGGAGTTAGCCTTATAACTTGGATCAAGGAAACTCATGCAGGCTTTTCTTTTCCTTTTCTTTTTCCCCCTCAGCCTATTTTTCAAAACTCTCAGTAAATACATTTAATAATCAGTTGGTAGATTAGCATACAAACCTAGTCTTAACTAAATTCGAATTCAATCTTTATTTGAGGTAGTGATAGCTAATATTGACTGTTGCATAGAATTATGAGAAACCCCTGAATAGTCAGCTCCAGTGGAGCCTAGATCTATTTTTTAAAACCAGTTATTGATTTCTGCAAATAAGCTTTCCTTGAGGCTCCAGCAGATCATGGTCTTTAGGTGAAGTGTGGTGAGGTGATGGATAGCGAGGGCGAGTACATTTTCCCTTTGTTCATCTACATTCTTATTAATAATAATATCTTTCATTTATAACTCCTTTCATCCCCGAGCATCGAGAAGTGCCTTGCAGACGTAATAATGCTGTATGGAGAAATCCATCACCTCGCCTGGGGGCGAGACACAGCTGTTGTCTAGCTACATAGCTCGGCTGAACCACAGCTGGGGATACCAGGAGGAAGTGAACATCCAGCCAAAGCTATTTTAAGAAGACAGTTACAGGTGCCTACATCAGAGTGGGGTTAAGCCCTGTGGCCTAACAACCACCAGTGTAGTGAGGGGCTCTGTACCTGCTAATCGCACTGAATTCTCAGCCACTGTCCCCAGGTCAGGGTGGCAATTGAGCAGGTTATCTCAAAAAAAAATAGCCCATTTAAGAAGCAATGTCCCATTTCTCCTTCTCCCCCCAAGGAAGGACAAAATTAACTAGACAAGTCTGATGAGTACAAATGTGTACATTTGTGCATGTGTACAAATGTGCACCTGCCCTTCATCCACAGGCAGATCGAGCAGTAATAGGATCTTATGTATTACTGCGATGATCCCAGCTTGTAAGCATCTCCTCTTCAGAGCTCTTGTTTCTGTCTCTCTTAACTGCAAAAAGCCAAATACGGGAGAATGGCTATCTGGGCATAGTGGGTAAACCTCAAAGAGGAGGCGTAGGTGATTTTAGTTCACTTTTTTCATTTATTGATTTTGTAATCTTAAGCAGGTTGCTTAAGCTCTGTGCCTCAGTTTCCTCATTTGTAAGGAGAGAGTACAAATAGCATATATCTCTTAGGGCTCTTTGAAGACTGAATGAGATGGTTTACGTGCAGTGCTTATCATAGTACCTGCCCCACAGTAAGCACTAAATGTCTTTTTTTTTTTTTTTTTTTAAAGATTTTATTTATTCATTTGACACAGAGAGAGAGAGATCACAAGTAGACAGAAGCAGGCTCCCTGCAGAGCAAGGAGCCCGATGTGGGACTCGATCCCAGGACCCTGGGATCATGACCCGAGCCGAAGGCAGCCGCTTAACCAACTGAGCCACCCAGGCGTCCCAGCACTAAATGTCTTATTAGCATTATTATTCCACAGATAAAGTCAAAACCCCTTTCAAAAATTTGAGATTCATCTCTAAACTCCTTATGATTAATTGTTATCTAGATATTTTCCTCTAACTTGGAAGATAGCACATTATAAATATTAAAAAATATGTCACTTGTTTAAAAAGCAAAAAAAGAAAACAGAGGAAAAGCAATGTGTAGGCAAGAATAAGTTCATCCATTAAGTTTCCCTTCAGAGGAGTTTGCCATCAGGATTTATAGGTGATTTCTTTCAAATATTTGTTGTACTGAGTCATTTTTTCTGATCATTTGGACATGTCTTGAAATCCACCTTCTCCAGGAAATCTTGCCATCTCACACAGCAAGGAAATCGCCCACCCCTTTTAGCCCTAATCAGGAGATCACATGATGGGCTTCCCAGGTCCTACTGCTAATTAGTAACCCAGATTCTTCCCACCCCCAAGCAATCTACTTACTAAATCCTGCATAGGATGTCAGTACCTTTCTCTCACGTATGGCTTAGTTGAATGGTTTTGCTTCACTGTGGTTTGACCTATGTGTATGCATTCAGATCACTGCTTGTGCTTGGAAAGTAGACTCTTAGAGAGTAAGAATTTGGTCTGCTCCATTCTCCAGCATAGGGCCCAGCACATTGTCATGTCATGGGCAAGTGGATGCTTAAACGTCCTCTGATGCCAATGATTCAGGTGGAGCTATTTTGCTTCGTGCATTGGATACAGATTATTTTTGACCAGCTCAGTAGCGGATGTGTGAGCAAGACACTGGCTTAATTACATTTCCTAATGGCTGATAAGGATCAAAGGATGGGTGAGCGGGAATGCTGAGTGGCACCAGCTGCCATTTCCCATTTCCTTTCTGTCCCAAGCCTTGCCCATGAAAGGCAAGATTAGAAATGACATCCACTTATCGCCACTTTTTTTCCAATGACATGTGGCTCATACCTTTAAGTGAGTGAGAGTCTCTCCCTCCTGCATGTGGCAAAGGGACAAAACTCTGTACTCCCAGCTCACTTGATTATTCTCTCTCCAGCTGAAACCTAATTGTTGTTGAGTAAATCTTATCTTCACCTGAGCTGACCACATGGGACAACTGAGTTCTCAGCTCGGGAACCAGGATGCTTTACAGAAATACTGAACTGGGCAGCAGATCTTCTTCACTAGGTACAGACCCTGAGAGGTCTCTTTTGGAGTCACCTTTTGCCTTCTGAGGCTGTTAATAGATAGTCCTGTTCCTCTCTAGAATTATAATTCTAAGAAAATGTTTTGGCCTAAAAATTTGGGGAAAATATTTCCATATCAGAAGTCAATGACCTCTACACTTTATGTCATTCATTAATTTACATAGATGTATCCTCTTACTACACTGTAAGCCCCATGAGGACCATGTATTCTCAATTCCTAATGATTCACCCACGACAGGAGCTTGATAAATGTTTATGGAATGACTAGAGGAATAAAATAAAGAGTGAATTCTACATTAGACATAGGAATGAATACATCAGTGAATGAGTAAGGATATACGTGCATTCTTGCTAAATGCCCTGTGATGTTGGTTACAGCAATCTACAAGGGACTCAATATGCCAAGTTGGGGGGATTGGGGATAAGGATTAAAATCTATTTCTTGCACAGGTCACTAATAGAAAGTTTTCCACAAAACATAGAAAAAAAAAAAGAAAATTTCTTATTGGGATATTGGTGTGCAAGGACCCAAATCTTAAAATATATTGCTTCTCCATACCATGAAGTAATTTTTGGACCCTGAAGTTGTTTGTTCTCATACTCATAGCTCAGAAAAATTACCCTTTAATGTCTCTAGGTACCAGCTGAGAGCTTTAGGAGTGGGTTTATTTTTATCCATCTGGAATATCTCCCTTTGCCCACTCCTCTACCCCTGAGTTCCCAAAAGGAAAGGAGGCAAAAGAATTGCAGTTGCTTGCCCTGTACTGCAGGCAGCTCTGGGAAATGAAACCACTACTAAAAGCACTCCTAGGGCCACCAATCCCCTCTCCTTCTCAAGACACTTCCACTAGGGAAATCCTCTTGACATGGCCACTGCAGAAGAGGAACAAGTTGGGTCAGAGGCAGCCATAGGGTTTGAAGTGGGTGTTACTGTACAGCCGTGTGGAGTGTTTGTGGGGGAGGGATGGGAAGACAGATGGAGCTGAGATTCAAAACCGAGGTGAACTGGCAATCCATTTCTAACCCTGGGAGGCTATACCTCAGGCCTGGCTCATTGAGATGGGCCAACCGTTTTTTGAAACTGTCTTTCTATGTATATTTATGTAGAACACCCAGCATCCCTGCAAGGAGCTGTTGCTTGTTATTTTGACTGATTACAGCAGAGTGGCTTTGTTGCAATGGCAGCAGCCGCGCATTAGCTCTAGCAAGCCAGACAGAAACCATCAGCTCATTCTGACCACATCCACCCCTGGAGGTGAATATTCAACAGGAATTGATCTCCTTAATGAGAACACAGCCCATGCTGCTTTGATTAGCAGCAGTGGAATTTTAAATAGTTAATTATGACAGAGAGTTCAGCATGTGCACATGTGTGCACGGGGGAGCATGCGTGTGTATAAGAAAGTTGACACACAGATGGTAAGTGGGCACTCAGCCAGTGTATGGGCCTGGAGGCTTACAGCACATCCAGGGAGGATGATGGCTAGAGAACATCACCAAGCCACTGGTGGTTGGAACAAGATTGGCCCTGCCGTCAGGGAAATCCCTTAAGGGAAATGCTTGATGATGTGCCCTTCACTCTGTGCCCATAAAAAATGCTTTCCAGTACATTCTGTCTAGAGCCCATCCAATGCCCCTTTCCTCTGAGATGGCCATAGGGCCCATGGGATGATGAAGATGAATGCTATGGATTAGGAGGACAGATCTGTTCATTCCAAACAAAGTAGCTCCCTTTTTCTAAAACTTGGCGGAAATACCTCCTTCCCCAAACCCAATGAAGATAATTAAGAATAAGCTGAAATGGACAAGAAGACATGATAATTGATTGTGGCCTTTCTGCCTGGCAGCTGCACTTAATTAACCTTTAGATTCAAATATCAAGTGGTGTCTGCATGGAGAGACTTCGGAAGGAGCCGTCTGACCACACTTTTCTTTGCTCGCTGAGGGTCTGGTTCAGAAGTCACCTTGGGGATGGGCCAAACCTCCACCATCCATCCCCATTTCCACCCAAACATCATTCAGACACCCCAAGTTTCTTCTCCAATCATCCAGGACATGAGAGTGCCTAACTTGTGCTGGTGCTATTGCAGCCTGGTCCATAGCTTTGAGTCATGATGCCTGCAAGTGGGAGTCCATGACTTGGGATCTTCTTAGCCAGACCTTTCAAGAGGCAACCAAAGACGCAACCCACAGGCCAGATGCCATGTGTCCAGAAAACAAAAGCATGACAGTCCTGCCCTGGTCATTTTCATTTCACCAGCCTGTGAGGTTATGATCACTCATGGTAACATCCATCCCCTTTGAGAACAAAGCACAGCAAACGTGAGAACTATAGGTGAACACAGGGAATTTGGACTGTGCTCAAACTTAGTCAACAAATTGAAAAGACAGGAGCTGTCGGTTTCTCAGCAGCATCTGTGTGGCTCATGGGAGCTGGACATAGCTTTGATTTTGTCAGTCTTCATTTAAAGACTGACCCCAGTGCAGCCATATCAGCTGCACTGTCTTTGAGACATGTTGCTGGAGGATGATACAAAGTGTGCCTCAGGGCATAAGGGCCGGTGGGGGTGGTGCACTGTGTCCCCAGACTACTCTGCCCTCCGGGATCAGGTGGAGGCTGGTTCCCAGCCCATACACAGTTGGAGCTCTTTACTGTACGCTTCTCAAGGGCTGGTGTGAAACCAGCAGCAGCACAATGGACTATCTAACCTCTAAATACAGCTCAGAGCACAATTCATGTCTCTTTTCCTCTGCTCTCACTTGCAATCTGGTTTCAGAAGAGGGTCAGACTCTCCTGACCTGCAAAAGGGCATATCTGAATTGACATACATTTTAGAGGGTGATGATAATGTTTCTGGCTATGTCTTGCCTGTCTTGGCCAGCCACAGTTAAAAGAAAAAAAAGGAAAGAAAAAAGAGAGAAAGAAAAAAAATAGGAAAGAAAAGAAAGAAAGAGAAAACAAGGGAAGGAAACTATAAAGTCACATTTTTTTTTCCTTATTTCCTGCAACCAGTTTTGGTCTTGGATGTTTCTCTATTCAGTCCACATCTTAATGGTGGACCTGTTCCTCCCTTTCAGCATTTTTGCAAAAGCAAAAGCAAGCAAACAAACAAAAAACAAACAAAACAAAACATAACAAAACAAAAATAAACCCCAAACCCTAGCTACCAGACTTAAGTAAGAGATTAATTACTTTTAACAAAAAGACAGTTATAGCTGGCATACTGTATATCACAACAAAGAGAATCCCTGCTCTTTAGCCAACTCCTTGCCAGGCATTGTCCTCCTGTCATGGCTACCAATGTCAAGTGTCTAATGCCTTCTTCTCATTGTTTTTGGACCCATTTGTAGTATCTATAAAACCAAAACAGTCATTCAAAATAACTCCTGGTCAGTTATTCATTGATCGCTCCAAGAATGCATGAATTATTATTCCTCCATCTGCTAGCAAGAGATGAAAAGGTGGGAGAATCAGCCATCCATCAGACTTCAAGTATAAAGAAAAGTTGGCTATTGACTGCCCAATGGAACATTGACTGGTATCATAAATAAGCATGAAAGATAAAAAAAAATATCATCTAAGGAAGAGAGGGACCCAGAGTGATGGTTCTCTAATATTAAATTACCTAAGAATCACCTAAGGATCACCTTAAAATGCATATTGCAAGGCCCCCGCTCTCAGAGATTCTGATTTATCAGATCTGAACTAGAGCCCAGACCTCTGCATTTTAACAAGGACCTTGGGGTGATTTTCTGTATGTGGCTCCCTGGTCTCACCATAAAAGTTAATAATGTATCCTTACCCTTTATCCTTTCTAAAGACAATTCTCCAACACCTCTTTGGACCAAAGACATAGGCCTGGTTATAAGGGAACAAGGTGGACTGTGCTTCACAGCATGGCTCAATGCTGTAATTATATGCAAAGATGCTTATGTGTATTTGTGTGGGGCAAGTGGGATGTGCTGAAAAAAGTTTTAGACTTCCTTTTTCCTCTCTTTTCTTTTTATTCTATGTTGGAGATATTGAATGTGACAGGGAAAATTTCTAAAAGGGCCTTCTAAAGATGTTTCACCCTAATTCCAGGTACTTGTGAATATGATGAGATATCTATCACTCCAGTGATTCTGTTATATTGTATGGTGCAGTTGAACCTTAAGATAGGAAGAGTATCTTGGATTTTCCATATGGGCCCAATACTTTCATGGGAATCCTTAAAAGCAGAGAACCTTCCCCCGCTGGTAACAGAAGGAGGCATCAGAGAGATCTGAATCACCAAGGGGAGCTGACAGGCCTTAACTGGTTTTGAAGATGGTGGGTTCCACATGCCGAGGAATGAAGGTGATCCTTTGGATCTGGGTACCAGCAAGGAATCAGGGACTTTAATCCCATAACTTCAAAGAACTAAATTCAGTCAACACCTAAATGAGCTTGGAAGCAGATTCTTCCCCAGAGTCTCCCCATAAGAGCCCAAGCTGACCAACACCTTGTGAGACCCTGAGCAGAGAACCTGGCCAAGCCCACCTGGACCTCTGACCCACACAACTGTGAGATAACAAACCATTTTTAGCCACTAAATTTTTGGTAATATGTTATATGGCGATAGAAAACTACTACCCTCAGGAAATACCAGATGAATAAAATATAACCCTGTCCTTCAGGATGTCATAATACAAGTGAGGCTAACAATATTCAATCAATTAAAATGTGATATATATAGTCTTTATAAATGAGATGAAGACAAACAACTATGGAAGCCAGAACAGGATCATTCTTGCTTGGTGTGCTAGGAGTCAGGGAAGTCAGCAAAGTTTTCACAGAGCAGGTGGCATGTGGGCTCATCTTGGAGGATGCTCAGGTTTTTGTAAGGTAGAGAAGTGAGAGGACATAGGCTGAGGAAACAGTGAGACCAATGGCAGAATGGTGTGAAAGTCAGGATGGGAAAGTAAGTTCAGAGTCAATGAAGCTGGAGCTTGTATGGATGATGGCCATAGATGGTGCTGGAAGTTAGGCAGTGATCAGGGGGAAGATCTTGCATTTGCAATGGGAAGCCCTGGAAGGTGGTGAGCTTGTAAGCGTGACTGGTTAGATTTTCCTTTCTATTTGGAACTCAGACACACAGAATGGGATTAATTACTATTACAGTTTCATGCCACATTCTCACATGTGATCTACCTGGCTTTTTCCCCCCTCCCCTCATTTTTCCTTTCTTCCTCCTTCCTTTCATCACTCCTTCCTTCTCTTTTCCCCTTCCAAATATAATGGATACTTTGAACACTCCACTCAATACAGAAGCCAGAATACTGACAACTTCTCTACATGTGTATATCATTCCGTATCCTCCTAGCTCCTATCTATTGATTGATTAATCAATAATTTTATCAATCTATCTTTCAACCTACCTGTTTTTCTCATATCTATGCACATTTTGTAACTGTATATTGTTTAGGTATTTTCTTTTTAATTTATAAGAGAGTACCATGCTGTTTGCAATCTTTTGTATTTGTAATTGCGTTACTAAAGTTTCATTCCATATGTTGCCTGAAGCTATACTTCATTCATTTTGATTGCTGTACATTATTTCATTGAGTGCATACACTGAAATGAATTGATCTATTCTTCTATCCATCTAGCTCTGGAATTTGGGAGGTTTATGTGAGAGTTCGCTTAACAGGAAAATATGGCACTAGAACTAGGGCAGTAGATGTGGGTTGGAGAAGAGAGGGAAAGCTAGAAACTTAGAGATAAATTGGCCATGATCAATGTTCAAAATGGCTAGCATAGGAAATAGTTTTATTCAACTTCCATTAAAATCCTCTACTTCTTCTTCCCACTTGTCCCACTGGACTTCATGTGCCCATGCAAAAGGAAGCCTCATTTGGCTGAGCCCCATGGTCCAAGAGAACAGAAAGAAACGTGTATCTCAAAGTATCAGTGTATTCTGTGCATCATGGAAGAAAAGCAATGTAAATTTTCCTGTCTGGAGATACAGATGTGGGCAACAGTTCTCTGGATCCTGCTAGTAGGTGGATGGTAGCATTTGAATGAACTATGAGGCCTTTAGAGCTGCCTCACTCATTCTTCATGGGACAAGGCCCTGGTAACCATCCTGAGATGGAGAAGCAGCAGGAAGAGAAAATCTTGCAGCCAACTAGGCAAGAATTGGAATCAGATATGGTGTTATTTTTTTTCTGACATTTGTCCTAGACCAAATCACCACTTGCTGTACGTATGAGTATCTGCTTGTGTTTCCAATACAACAAAGGGCTCTTCTTCACTCACTGCCCTAAGCAATACTGAAGAGTCCTGACTATACAGTGTTAAGTGGATTTAGGAGGTAGTATCTCAAGGGGCATTTTCTACCATCTCCCTTTTAAAACATGTTACAAAGTAGGGTAGTGGAAGAGAGATTTTTAATTTTTATCAGAAATTATCCTTACATTTAATTCCTTCTGTCAAATGGACCATTATGCTTACAATGAGTAATTATCTTTATCATCCTAAAATACTTCATCTTCAAAAGAAAATGTTTAAATAAACCTTTGTTAGAATACTTCAGTGTAATAAGCTATACTGAGTTTTACTGTAATGAAATTTGGCTTTCTTATTGGGCTGGTATAAATTGGATGTGTACATCATTTAAACTCATTTTTCCCAATTCATTGCCTTATTTTAAACATATTATTTTTGAGATATTGTACACTAACCAAAAAGTGATTTAGACCATGAATAAAGGGAAAGTCCTTGTATTTTTTATATCCAAGAGAGGTTTTATCTTGTGATAATTAACTGCCATTTTCTTTGTACAGCAGGGCCCACATGGTATGGGGGAGTGAAGAGGGGCTTCACAGAGAAAAGTGGTTCTAGAATGAGTCTTATCACTAAATAGCTATGTGACCAACAGCCAGGTACCTGACATCTCTGTGCCCATTTCCTTGTTTGTAGAAAAAGGGGGTGGATTAGATAAGAGGAATGTTAATGCCTGGGGGAGATGCCAGCCCAACTGACTTCCAGATAAACATCAAGCCAACAGGAAGTGAGCCATCTGGGAGTCATGGTCCGAATGCTAAAATATCCAGGAAGCTTTGAGAAAGTCCAAAGGCAAATCTATTTTTGTTCAGCATTAGATGATCTCAATTCTACCTTTGTTTTTTAATCTAACCAATTTAAACTATGAGTTATGTGCAGAATACACTGTTATTAAAGAAAATGATTCTTTGATGAATGTTATATTCTTTTACAGTTTATTTGAATTAACCAAAAGATTCACAATTCTCCTCTTTGTTCTCCAAGTGCTTAGAACCTGAATCTTCTGGGGCTCGAGAAGTCAAGGAGGAGGTTGAGTTTGAAGTTGAGGAACTCTGATAAGCAAAAGGGATTATTTTTTTTGTCTAGACCAGTGTTTCTCAACCCTGACACTACTGACATTTTGATCTGAAAATTCTTTGTTGTGGAGAGCCATGCTATGTATTGTGGGACACTTAACAGTGTCATTCCCACCCTCTACCTCCCACATGCCAGTAAAAGAACAACACCACTCCTGGTTGTGATAACTAAAAATGCTTTCAGACATTGTACAAGCCTATAAGGGGCAAAATTATCCCCTGTAGAGAACCATTTGTCTAGACCAGGAATCAGCAGACTTATAGCCTGTGGTCCAAATCCAGCCAGCTACCTGTTTTGTGGATTAAGCTATATTGGAACATAGTCATGCCCATGTGTTTACATATTGTCTACAGCTGTTTTTATGCTACATCAGCAGAGTTGAGTAGTTGTAATAGAGATCATATAACCCACAGAACCTAAATATTTACAATCTAGCCCTTTATAGAAAAGCTTGTCAGCCTCCACTCTAGAACAATACAAAGAGTTAGGCGGGTGCTTTCCCTCTCAGGCAAGAATAAATTACAGCTCCTTACAGGAGAATGAGTGATGCGGGGGATGTAGGTGAATGAAAGAGCAAGAAGATCCAAATAGTGTCATAGTATCAGCACTCATGCTGATGCCAAGAGCACATCAATCCTGTGTCATACTTAGGTCTACTTTTCTAGCAGCTTTCAGGGCATGCCACTTTGACTTTTTAACAACCTTGTATGACATGCGGAAGAAGTGATGCTAGCCCCATTTTGCAGATGAGTACATTGGACTAAGAGTGATTAGATAACTTGTCACATTCTGTCAGAACTTAGACTATAAACCAATGCTGATTGTACCAAGTCTTTCAATTTTATTTCAGAATCCTTGATATTGAAGGGACTTTAAAGATCATCTATTCCAGCTTCCTATCAAATACAAGGTCCCCTATTATAACAATATGTCTGGAGGGAAAGAGAAATCGCTGTTCATTCAATTTTTAAATAAATTTAATTTTAAGAAGGTTTGCCATTGAATTAATCCTAGTCACAACTTTTTGGAGTTTAAAGCATGTCTCCTTCAGGCAGAATCAGAGTCTCAGGAACCCCAAAGACTATGGGTTCCAATTAACCATGTCCTATGCGACACCAGAGGGTCCCCACTGGGTATTAGTCTCAAAACTCTTAGTCACTAGTAATAAAAGAGCTCACTTTTCCCACAATGACCAACACCAAGGTTGCACAACTGCAACTTTAAGAATTCATCATCCTTCTATTAAGTTGAAATAAGTTTCCCTGTATCTGCTTCCTTTAAGCATCATTCTACCACTAAAAATTGACAACAAGAGTCTGATCCTAAGTGCTAGAAGCAAATTTTACAGCTCTTATTACTCTAATAATATAATCTCCACTAAATGTTCTTGTGTCCATATTTACCATGCCAGATTCTTGTTTCCTTAAACAACATGATCTCAAGAACTCTAACCATGTTTGGTTGTTCTGCTCTGAGCAGAACAACCTACATCTTGTAGGTTGTTGCTACATCTTGTAGCAACATTCCTCTACATTCCTCTAAAACATTTCCAGATTCTGCACTACCAACCATGTTTCCTAAGTTTGCACTTTTTTTTTAAAGATTTTATTTATTTATTTGTCAGAGAGAGAGAGATCACAAGTAGGCAGAGAGGCAGGCAGAGAGAAAGGGGAAGGCAGGCTCCTGATGAGCAGAGATTTCCCCATTCAGGGCTGCATCCCAGGACCCTGAGACCATGACCTGAACTGAAGGCAGAAGCTTAACCCACTGAGCCACCCAGGTGCCCCCTGCACTAACTTTTTTTAAGTCAACTCATGATATGTACTCATTATGAACTTACCCTTAACTGAATTCCCTATGGATTTTCACAAATGCTGCAGCTTTGCTATGTGTTTCTCATCTTCTATTTTACAGTTGTTTGGGGATCTGATGGCATGGCTTTCTATTTCCTTCTTTTTAATGTCAACTTGGTAAACTCAGCTCATAATTCCAGCCTCTTGAGATATTTCTGGATCCTGTTTTTGTCTTCCAATTTATTTACTATTCCACTTGGCTTCATGTCATCCATAAATTTTGACAGTATGGTTTTTGTATCTTTATTCAAGACATTGATTAAAAAGAAAAAAACGAATAGAATAGGGCTAGAGACAGAGTCATCAACTTCCTTCCAGATCTCCAGAAATTCATTAATCAGAAACTTTTGGTCACAGTTATTAAATTAATCACAGATTCCCTCCATTAAACTATGATCCAGTCCATATTTCTTTATTGTGCTACAAGCATATTTTAGTAACTCTTTAAATACTTGAAGACTCTTCCACCTCTTCTAAGTCTGCTTACTTCCAAGCTGTCCCATCTTGCATTTTGAGTTTGTTTGTTTCCTCATTTGTTCATCATTCATTTGTCTATTTATTCACACATCTCATTCAATTATCAAATAGTGACAAATGCTTTCTCTATGTCAGACACTGCGCCAGAAGCTAGAACTCCAATGATAAGATATACTGGCAGGCCTTATGCTGACTACCATAACTAGAGGAAGATGAATCATGATGAATGCAGTGATAGACGTATGGGTACATGGTCCCTTTGTTGCACAGAGAAGGGAGCTGCTGACTCCCCAGGTGCAGAGGAGTGGGTTTCACTTATAAGGGAGTTTTCAAACTGTCTCTTGAAACCTAGAAAGGACTATTCCAGGTGCAAAGGACAGTGGGGACTAAAATGCAAAGGCACTGAAGTGAGAACATGGCTCTGTGATGCTCTTTGGTTTTAACTGCAGATTATGAAAAGGCACCAGTGAGAACTAGTCCTCAAATAAGTGAATTTCCAGATCTTTCGCCATTCTGGGCATCATCCACTGAATGCCCTCTGATGTTGGCATTTAGTGCTGAACCTAGCACTTCATACTGTCCACCTGTGGCAGAACACAGTGGAACAATACCTATCTTGGTCTGGATATTATTCAGCTGAATCCAGTCACCTAGGTTTTTTGCACTTTGATAGTTAAGCCAGATTCACCAATCTCGTATCAGTATAGTTGATTTTAGGAACTTACCTTTAATGTGCTCCTAGTAATATAAACTTGTTATATTTGGATAGACTGTGGCCATCTTCTTTATTCTAGATTATGTTGTTTCTCATATTAGCCAGCTCTTCTCAATATGTACCATTACTTTTTTGACAAGCAAGTCTTTTATGTCTGTTTACTTACAAAATTTGAAATTTCATGAGATCAGAGACTTTATCTATGTATGGTAGACATGATGTGCCTTTTTCTTGAAAGGATAAAGAGTAAATAAATGTTAATCTAAGTTTTTGTTTTATGTTAAATAGGACAGCATCAAAGAATGCTTTTAATCCCTCCAAAAATTTCTGTACATGCTGACTCTAGTTCAGTAATCAAGACTTTTGATACCTATGTCCAAATCATGATCATTCCCATCAGTACATAATCCATACTAATACTTTCAGCAATATGGCAAATTTACCTAGTTTTCTTGCTGTGACTCCTTAATTGAGCGTGTTTATGAAGAGATCATTCATATTACCAGATATCTTAGGGTGAGTTCCGTGGCAAAAGATTCTCAACTGGGGAATTTTGTGCAGGAAGTTTATTCTAGTGTGCTTAGAACAGTCTGTATAATAAAGGAAGGAATAAGGATTGGCCAAAGGGAAGGATAAATTTTGTTGCAGTTGTACCAGGGGCCTCAGTCAATCCTTCAGGAGACTCTGGAGCTGAGATTAAATCCCTTTAGAGTTGTCCCAAAAGAGGAGTGAAGGGTGTCAGATCCTTGTATCCCCATACAACTCAAGCCCCAGAAGTGGGATACCCCTTTAAAGTGAGATGATCTCAGATGAGACAGCCTGCCCCCAGATGAAGCAAAATGACCTTGGGTAAAGTGAGATGACCTCTTCTGAGGGCAGTTCCCAGAGAGAGGGTCAACTGGCAGAAAACTTTCACAATGAATACTTCTAGCATCTGAGGGAAATGAGTGTATCTATCTCAAGAATTTGGGTAACATATCATGGCATCTACAATACCAGAAAAAAAAATCCCAGGAAAGGAATATTCTCAGCACAATTTTGGATCTCTTCAGAAATCTTGCTCTGATTTTGATGGGAATCTTAGTTGTCACCACCTAATTTTGATTTCCATTTTTGACTGGTTACCAGTCTGCTAGCATGTATAGTGATCAACTGTAAACTCAATCTCTTACCATAACTCACAAATGGCTAATCTATGATTTTACCTTAATTCTATAGCCAATGGAATGGCCCACGGATTCCTTGGCTAATGATGCTATTTTAAAGCCATCTTTCTACCCAAATACTTGGAAAACTAAAGAGCTTCAGTAGTTAGTGAGCTCCTTGGAGAACCAGAGAACATAGCACAGGATCCCACTCACATGATAAGTCTATCAATAAAGCACCCTGGGTACACTTTAGTATATGTATACATATGTCTGTCCTCATAGAATTCTTTGCATTTTAGGAGTATAAACATAAAGTTGTAAAAGCTCCCAGGTCAGGACAACATATGCAAGAAAAATATAAACCATTTTTTCCCAGCATACTTTGTTCTTGGATAGAATTGTCATCCTTGTTGCAATGAAAAGAAGCAGAGACAAGATCCAGCCCCAAGAAGACCTGCTATGTGTGCTATATCATTTGCAATTTCTCTGCCTAGCCTTTTCTCCAGTCTGCCTGGCTTGGGCCTGTTTCTATTAGACACTGAATTTTTTTCCAGCCTAATTTCTTTATCTCTCCATGTACCTATTATTTCAGTAAAAGATCAAATGAGAATAAAAACACAAAATGAAAACAAGCATGTGTATCTCAGTTTCCACAAGTACTTCCGAAGTTCTAAGCTTAGGCTCTGAGGGCTCAAACCCCTATAAATGCTCAGTTTCCCACCCTACCTTCCAAAAGAACAGAGAATCTGTCTACTGGACAGGTTCATTAACAAATTAATAGAATAATCAGCAGGGCTTTGTGTGCATTTTGGAGATAAAAAACTGGTAACAGCATTCTTTGACTCTTTAATGGGCTGATAAGCACCAAGTATCTGCTCTGTGGCTGAGCTAATCACACAGATAACGGAGGTTAAATCAATCCAGAGTTCTGCTGAGGTCATTTATAGATGAAGCTGTGCTCTTGCACCAGCCAGCAGAAACTCAGGCATTTTTGAATATGATAACAGGAACTGCTAAAAGCAATAAAAGGGGCAGGGCAGGCAAAACGACACTCTAAAATGAGCCATGCTAGCTGTGTGGAGCAAAATCCCCAACACGACAATTTGTGGGGTTGCACCTGTAGAGGATGCCCAATAATTTGGGGGCAAAAATGCTTTTGGGATATGTCTCCTCTTGAACTGATTCAGCATATGTTCTGGAAGTCAGAAGAAAGGACTTCTCTTCTCCTGCCTTCTCCCATCTTGTTTTAAATTAAGTGACTATGATTGCTTTTGAGAGTGAAGGATTAATAGCTCAGGTATTTTGCAGATAATTATTAGGCAGGTCTCCAGCTCAGACTGCAAGCACTATTCACCTCAGCCCCTTGACAGATATATGCATGTGCCTGGTGTCCTCCACCTCTGTCCAAGGATGTTTTGCTGCATTCTGACATAGTTGTCTTGGCCCTTACTTTGTGCCTGGCCATGCCTAGGTCATTGTCCATAGCCGGGTGGAAGGAAGGACCTGGGAGCACCCATAGGGTTGATGTTGTCAGGCCAATGCATGGGTGCTTACACCTCACAATGCAAAAGGTGTAGCAACAATTCTAATAGAAAAAGTGGAAACGTCAGACACACGGGACCATGAAAGGGCATTAGCCACACACACCAGTGTGTGTTTCATATAGCTCTGGTCGGCAAGGATTGGGAGTCAACTAGCCACTTTTGACACTTCCCTGTACCAAACTTGCGCAAAATCTGAGTTCATTAATTCAAATCAGGTTAATCTGTGACAACAAAAGTTACGATGATTAAGGAAGATAAGACTTTCTTGCTCATTTAAAAGTAAAGAAGTAACTTGTTTAAGGGATTATACTGACTTAAAGTGAGAGAAAGAACCTAGGTCTCATTGTTTTGCTGTGCACTCTCCATTCCCAAGGTCACTTTAGGATAATCGAGTGACAGACCTTCCTGGGCCCACAAAGTTGACATTTCAGACAGAAAGAAAGAGGAAGTACAGAAAAAGGCATGCCCTCATTTTAAGAACTTGTCCTAGAAGCTTCACATGTCCCATTTGCCAGAATATAGTTATAGGACCACAGCTAACCCAATGGATACCTACAAATTCCAGGATTCTGTGGTTAAGGGAAAAGATTAATATGGGTACTGAGTAACAATGAGCAGTCTCTGTCCCCTGGGGTCAGGGGAGTGCCCATCTCCTGGAATGAGGGAGTTTATAAAATAATGGAAATTGGAAAGTAGAAAGGTTAAAAAAAAAAGATAGGATTCACAGAAATATTCATTGGGGTAACCTGGATCAGATCTGTTTAATATACTGAGACGTATCTTTCTATGCCTAACAGTTTCTTCTTGGGTCACTGAGCCACCAGAAATGGATAGTGTGAAGGTATGGAATACATCTGTAGTCCTTGAGAAAAAAGTCTCACACATACATACAAAGAGACAGGTGTCCCTGTGTGTGCATGTAAAATCTTCTAAAAAGTGTATCTTGCCTCTGGAAATGCAGAGGAGATCAGCCATACTGGTCATACTCAGTATGATCAGCCACACATTCCTATAGAATGGAATACTCAAGTACTATGGGGGTGGGGGGTGTGTGTGGAAATGTGTCATGCAGACAGAAACCACATTTGCCGGATGTACCCACATCACATTTGATGCCTCACTATTTCCAAACAATCTGGGAGCAAGACTAGTCATTCATTCTTTCCTTCATTCACTCGTCCCACAGTTAATCTTTTAGAATTTCCTCTTCCCCAGGAGCTGTGGCTGGCAATAGGGACGTGATGGAAAACAGGGTCCAAAGATATTGGTTGGAGAGGTAGGCGAGCATCAGAGCATGCGGTGATTTAATCTAAGTTTGGATTTCATTCCAGCTTAATGGGAAGCCATTAAGGACTTTAAGCAAAGGAATGGCATATGTGAAAGACAGACAGCTCTGACTGCTGAGGGAATGGTTTGAGACGCAGGAAGGATGGAAGGAGGTTACAGTGGAGAAGCACACACAGCAGTCTGGATGGGAAATGAGGGCAATGTTAGACTAGCTCAGAGCAGTGGAGGTAACCAGAAGGGACAGCCACTGGAGAGAGTCCACAGAAGTTAGTGAGGGGATAAAGAAACAGAAGCGCCAAAACCCATTGATTGCTATCTGGGAGATGGTATTTGATCTAGTTTCCCTCAATGCTAGGGAGGGAAGCCAGGGGGAATGCAGTAGAAGGAAAGAGTCTGAGTCCCTCTCCACCCAAGGGTCTGGTATAGACGAGTCCATAGAAAGGCTAATGTCTGCTAACATCAAGGGGACCCGAAGCAAAGCAGGAGCACAGATCTCCTCACCTGCTGATGGGTAGAGCAGAGCAGAGCCCTTCCTCTGAAATGGGCTATGTCTGTGTCAGCTTTCAGTGGAAAGTATTAGGAAAAGTACAAAATGAAGGCAGCATGACCAGGTCAGGCCTCAGTAGCCTGTGGAAGGCATTTACAGACTGGCCCCTGCCTCCTTTCTGCCAACCACCCCCCAGCACTCTTCTCTCTCTACCTTGCCGGTGCTGGGCTGTCAATTGCAGATGACAGACAGGATTCCAACCGCCTCTAAGGGGAGCATGGAACCATTAATAAAACATCAACACCACAGGAATCCAAAGGAGCCAAAAAAAAAAAATAATAATAATAAGTCAGAGCTACAGCAAAATCACACTTTCTTTTCTCCCTAGAGTCTCTGAGGAGACATTTATATCCCAAAGGGTGCTGATGATGGAAATGATTTTCAGGCAAGGTGGACGGGAGACGCCTCAGATTAGATAGCAGAGGCAGAGCAAGACCCACTCTCTGGGGTGCCTGCTCCCGCTGTGGGAAGGCATGGGTGCCCGACTTCCTTCCAAACTGGAACACAGCTGTCAATGTCCTTGAGCTTTTGCCTCTTCAGCTCCTCTTTTCCAGCTGGCTTTTTTGCCCAGCTCTGGTGGGCTGAGAGCCGTGTGCTAGCTTCTGTGGAAGGTGAAGAGACTTGGCATGATCTACTCCATGTGGGGCAGGATGACTGAAACCTTCAACCTGTGAATCCAGAATACCCACCAGGGGTGTGGGGAAATTCTGACACCTGTCAAAGGTGTGGGGTGGGAGCACAAGATGTATGCAAAGATCTGCTTTATTCATTTATCCATTTCTTGGAGAAGTTTCGTCTTGTTTAGTTCAATATTCAAGAGTTAGGGACCTTAATTCGTTACAAGAAGCAATAGCATGCAATGTTTTCCAAGTATGTTCCTGTAAAATAATGGAATTTTGTAGTAGGTTGGAAAATGGCTCCCCAAAGATGTTTATATTCTCATCTGGAAATCTGTGAATGTCAGTTTATATGACAAAAAGAGATTTTCACAGATGTAGGTAAGTTAAGGATCTTGAAATAGGGAGATTATCCTGGATTATGTGGGAGGGCCCTAAACACAATCACATACATCCTTATAAGACAGAGGCTGAGAGAGATTTTATGACACATAGGAGAAAGTGATGTGATAATAGAGCAGAGCGAGATTTGAACGTGCTGACCTTGAAGGTTGGAATGCTGTGACACCAGGTCAAGGAATGTCAGCAGCCAGCAGAAACTGAAAAAAAAAGCAGCCAAAGGATTCTTCCCTATGGTTCCAGGAAGGAACATAGGCTCACTTGATATGGGACCTGTGATGCTGATTTTGGACTTCTGTCTGTGAGACAACACATTTCTGTTGTTTTAAGCCATTAACTGTGTTGTAATTTGTTACAGCGGCTACAAGGAACTAATTCAAGTACCAATTGTGATATTTTCTCAATTTAAAGAAAAAAATGAATTAATGGATAACATTTTCTTTGTTTTCCACTGTAGTTCCTTCTCAAATTTTTGGCATATACTAGCAATCACAGACAAATGAAGAAATTGTACTCGGCATTTTATGGTATAACCAAAAAGACACAGGCTTACAGGTCTCATTTTCTCCCACTGATGTGAGGAAACTAATACTTGCAAGTCATAAGATTATTTCAGTTCAAATGGGATCAGTGTTTGCAAGTAAGCTTGGAACTCTCCAGCATCATGCAAAGTTTGAGTAGAAGGTTTTCACAGATTGATTAATTCTAGAATAACTTACAGTTATCCAATCTCTCTCTCTCTCTCTACTCTCTTTCTCTCTCTAGACACACATACACGTGCTTACAAAAATAATTCTATAATGAGGTGAACAATGGCATTATAATTCTGTCTTATATTGAATAACATAGTAGGAATTTACTAAGAACTTTTACATCTACCATCTTATCTCACCTCACAGCACCCATATAGGCATCATCATCCTCATTTATAGGTGAAGAAAGCAAAGACTCCACACTTACACCCAGGGAGAGAGCGTAGAGACTTACTCAGGGTTACATGATACAAGTGGCGAGTCAAGGTTCAAAGACAGATCTTTATGAATGCATGAATGAGGAACTGAAAAGGCTTTCTTGTCTGCTTAATTCAGTGACAACTAAGTAGGTACTTTACATTCATACAGACCTGGAATGGAATCCTAGCCTTGCCCTTAGTAGCTCTGTAACTTTGGTTAGTTATTTAACCTCTGTGACATCTTCTTCATCTATCAAACTGAGATAATAGTGCATATTTTATCAGGCTGAGTGAATATTCAATAGAATAAGTAAAGGAGAATTCCCTGGATGCGTTCCTGATCTTAAGAACTGTTATTCCAAAATTACAGGGTTTTGTTTTGTTTGGTTTTGTTTTTTGAACTCCTGTCCAGACCTCTATATTTCAATCGCAGTCTTAGCATCTGACTTATTTATTTCATCCCTTTCAAACCATTTGTGTTCAACTTTTCTCTTTCTGTCCATCGAAGGTAAAGTTACAATCTCAGCCATTTGTTACTTAAAAGATAAAATTTGGTAATTATAATGAAAAAGACTTATGACACTAATTACAGCATTTGAAGGAAGAGTGCTAGGAACATACTTGTCAAATGGTGAGGGTCATTATGAGCACATCCTTTTTGTGCTAAGCTGCATAGGAGTCCCCTCCTGTAGTTCAGCTGAGACTGGGTCCATACTTAAGTGCTCTGAGGCTGAGATGACCTATAGACCTCTCAGCACTGATCCCAGCACCCTCAATGGTCCTTACTTTGGGCAATGTTTGATTGAAGTACACTTGGAAGGCATAAACTCAAGGTGGCCCCAGCAATTTATTTTTCTTTGATCTCACTAACTCTGTTCTACCCCCAAAGCAAGCAACAGTACTGTAGTCAGCTACTGGCTGGGTGTTAACTAGAAGGAAAGGTTCAGTGTAGACAGCTGCCCACTAGTGTCCCACTTAGTGTTCCACTAAGACTAAAGTTTCATTGACACGGTACAGTCTAGGTGAAAAACACATCCCTCTTTACCTTCTGCAGAGACTTCTTTCTGCCAACTCAGCCTGAAAACCAGAAACTGGCTTTCTGATTATAAAGTTTCACTCTTAGAAAGGAAGGAGTCATGCTGTCTTAAGAGCATTTGTGTGTCTGTATGTGTGAATGCAGGCATGAGTGTGCTGAATACTGAAATTAGGACTTCCAGTCTATTGAATGCCGTAGTTGCTGTTATTATTATAACTTTCTTAGCTGTTGTTGTTATTATTATTTCCTTTTTAAAGACCCCTGTTTAACCATTCCATCTTCTTTCTCCTAGAACTTTTTTGTTTCGTTTTGTTTTTATTGCAGACCATGGACTTAAACTTTGAATGACATGGAATTATGGGTTTTATGTATCCTTTATGACTTTCCTTCATTCTCGAGTTTTACATATTTCCTGGAGGATTTTGCTAGTATAAGGAATGATAAAACTAGCTGCAATTATAGATTGTGGACATCCCTCAGTGGAAAACATTGAGAGCTGACACTTTAAACATGGATTACTGACTATTAAGTGTTTGCCTTGGTCAAGGGCATTTCATAACAAATATATACCTCCCTGTTTGGATTCTGAAGTTCTAACACACCTTTCTCTTGTGTCAACTCTAATTTTTATTTCTTTGCATTAGTGAAGTATCTCTACAGGAAAGAGGGCTCCCCAAGACTGATGAGCTGAGACAAGGCAGACTTCTGAAACAGGTTGTTTTTGAAGTGTTCTGTGGTAGGAGGTTGGGATATTTTGGCGGAAGGAGGGAGCAGCTCAGATTTTCTGCCCTGAAGTAGACCCTATCTCTTTTCCAGTGCGTTGCCAAGGGAACCACCCTAAAACTCCCTTTTTGCTGCCTGGTAGCTCTTTCTTTTGGGGGAGACTCAAGCTGTTTAAAGCCAGGTTGGCAGTCTCCTTGGCACCTGAGTTCCTGACATTTGACACCCGCCTTTGGCTGCACCACATGAGCGTGCTCATGGCAGCATGCAGAGCTACAAGAAAAACCTAAATTTAAATGTTAAAAAGCTTTTGTTCATTACCGGTGGCATTTCCCCCCCACCCTCCATTTGTCACTTGGAGCGGAGCTGTGACTCTTTTAATATCAAACAAATAATAAGCTCCCTCTAAAGTGATTTTTCTGACAAGGAGCTCAATATATTAAACTTTATCTATATTTTAATAGCCAATTTCACACCAAACTGCCTTCTTAATAATGTATTTACCACCTGGGGATATTATTCCAACCCATCTGGAAAGAATTGGAAATTAACTGTCCCTAAACTGAGTCTGTATGTGCTTTACACTTGCGGTAGAAAACAGCAGTGTCATTTCTAGGGGTGGGGGCACTGGGACAAGAGGGAGACTCCCCACCTGGGGAGGGTTCAATCTGGAAGAGAAATGATAGTAGGTTTGGAGGCATGAATTCCTTCTCCAGAGGCAAAGCTCATCACCATGATGAGCTGAGAAGAGCAGTGCCAGGAAAGGCAGGGCTACTGGGAGCAAGGAACTATCCCAAATGCATTTTAAAGAAATATGGGCTTCTTTTATTACCAACTGGCAAATTACCAGACTTAGGACAAGTTGCTTATTGTCCGACCTTTAGTTTCCTCATCTATAGAAGGTGGGGAGGGGTAGGGATTCACTGGATGATTCCAAACAGCTTTTGTGTCTATAACACTTGTATGCACATTAGAGGTCTGTGATCTCTCCAGAAAATGCTTTTTCCACCCCTAACCATAATGTGAATTATTTTGAGACTATTGTTTTACCCTCCTGGTCATTAATACCTATAGAAATTGACAGAGATTAAGAGGACCATTAGATACTAAAGTGAATAATGAGCTTTAGAAGTATACAGAAAAGCTTCTCATTGGGGGGTTGTGACAGGTCTATGGTAGACATAGTAACAAGTAAACGTAGGATTTCTCCCAGTTTCCCAGATAAGATGGAGAATATGATCAACCTGTGTCTAATAAAGCCATTGGGTGGGTACTGTCAAATCACTCAGATAAATTCAGCAAGCCCTACCTAACTCACATTCTATTTGTGAAGACATAAACAGATTGTTGCATAATTATGTGGTATGTTTTATAAGGCATGGAATGTGACTGGGCACAGATGTGGCATGCTTCTTGAAGAACTCAGGGGGGATCACCAAGAATAATAGTTATTTTACCTGATTCTTGAAGGATGGACAGGTGGCCACTGTACATTCAGATCAGAGAGTGGACATATGCCCAAGCCTGAATACATAGGCTCTGATAGAAAAGCAAGAAGAAGGGGATTTCTCGGAGTCAGGCAAGTTACCAGTCCTAATTAGAACAGGACATGAGCCTCTAGTGTGGGCTAAAACCAGTACTAGCTAGATATCAAAGGACCACGGAGAGGAGTTGGGTTTTGTGAATCTAAAGACAAAAGCTGTGTGCAGGATCACCCTGGAAAAAGATTCAGTTCCAAGATACAGTGAGTATAGGTCAAGATTTCAAGAGTGGGAGAAAGAGGTAATTTTTGAAATTTGTGGGAAGAAAACACAATGAGAAGTGAGATGAATCTGACCATGGCTCCCATGGGCCTGCCCCAGCCAGGAGGGTCTTCTGGTGAGATGTTACGTGGGATTAATGATGAGAGTCCCCTCTCTCACTCCTACCTACATCCACATGCCCTACTTGGCTCTCTGCTTTTTGAGGAGCCAGCGAGTCTGGATCCGTGCCATGTGCATCCTACTCCAGCCCAGGCTGTGTAGAGCAGAGGCAAATGAAAAGAAGAGCATTCCCAGGAAAAACAATGGCAGGACAGCAGCTTGTTGGTGTTCTTGGAGACAAACGAATTTGATTTACCCAGATGGAACAAAAAGGTTTACATGGAAGGGAAAACCTGATGGGATATTCAGTGGCTTGGGCTGATAGCAAAGGCACAGAAAGACCAGAAGGCTGGTCTTTCTAATCTACTGTGTCTGTCCCCTTCCCCAGGGTTTAGGGAGCACTCCTGTGCCCATGTATGTGAGGGTGAGGGGATAGAGGTGATGGCTATCTCCCAGGTCCTAGGGACACAGAGTCCCCAATTAATCAGCAAACCAGAACACTAACCGTGACAGACAGGTCAAGGAGGAGAGGGGTAACAGGCTCCTTTAATCCTGTGATCAGAGGATGTGCACTGCTGACAGTTACCTGGGGACCCAGAGATACCAGATTCCCTAACTTAATCAGACAGATAAAGGAGCAGCCGTGGCTGAGGCCTCACCAGGAAATGTGCAACAATAGGAGACGGCCCCTCAGGGCCCGTGCTGCTACAGAGATAATAAACTGTATAAAAATCTGTCACTGGGCAATAAGTGATGAATTAGAATCAATTATGTGTTTAAAATAATAGACATCACTGACTTCCCTACTGGAAGTGCCATGGTTTTGCCTGGCCTCAGAGGTGGTAACAGAAGGATGACTCCCCATGATGTCATATGCACAAGGTGGGCGAAAAGTACTACCTAGACACTTTTTCTGGCCACATTGTCTGCTTTGTGATAAAAGGAAAAAAAATACACAGAAAATTGTAAGCCAAGTTTCCATCTTTACTCCCTCCCCACTGGTGTATTTGCCTTTGCGTCCCCTGTGCCAGGACTGAACCACTTGATTAGCGATTGGAGTAAGGATGTCTTGAGCAAGGCATCTGCTCTGCGCCTTTAAATTTTTCCAGGTGTACAACCTGCTTAATAGCCTAATCTATGATGAAGATTGACATTTGTTAAAAATATGCTAAAGTCTGTAGAGCATTCTATGCAGACTCTTCATCCCAAATGAATACATAGCAGTAAAAGTAGATTTGGGGTGCTGGTTGAAGGAATCTAGTTCTATTCCTCAAAGTCTTCTCCACTCTCCTACCCTACTCCCTTCCTTAACCAGATGAGCACAGCCAATGTTTGAAAAAGTAAAAGGAAGGAAAGAATGTAAATCAAGACCCTTTAAGCTTCTTCGGCGTTTTGGATCCAGTTCCAACTTTCCACATTTTATTATATTCTTACTATTATTGTTGTTGTTTCTACTACTACTCCTGCTGCTGTTTAGAGTCTTAGTCCCTTTGTTTTGTC
This sequence comes from Procyon lotor, assembly GCA_028646535.1. NCBI lineage: Eukaryota > Metazoa > Chordata > Mammalia > Carnivora > Procyonidae > Procyon > Procyon lotor. The sequence goes on from CM053613.1 coordinate 67,378,526, forward strand.
TTTGTAAGTGGTGGCAGTCACAGCTCAGGGAAGTTATCATATAATTCAATATTAATATCCTCCCCCTTCCCCTCCTGTTTGCCTAGCAAACTTCCATTCATTCTTCACATACCCAGCTCATCTGTAGTCCTCTTGGCAAGCTTCTCTCTGGCCTCCGTATCCCTCCATAATATTGAATACCCTCTCCTGTATACTACCTTAGTCACAATGTACACACTGGGTTATGATGCACTTACTACAGTGCACTAGTAAACAGAAAGGTGACAATTACTTAGGGGCTTGTGTTTCAAAGTCAGCTATTTACTAAACTACAAAAGTTGTCTTTTTAAAATCTTAATTTTCTCCGCTGAGGAATGGATATTATAATGATAGCATTTAAATCCTAGGGTTTTGTGCATATTAAATGAAACAAGGCATGTAAAACGCCTGCATCTATTAAATGCTCAATAAATAGTGGTTGTTACCCAAAGAACAAATAATCCAATCAAGAAATGGGCAGAAGATATGAACAGACATTTCTGCAAAGAGGACATCCAAATGGCCAACAGACACATGAAAAAGTGCTCCGCATCACTCGGCATCAGAGAAATACAAATCAAAACCACAGTGAGATACCACCTCACACCAGTCAGAATGGCTAAAATTAACAAGACAGGAAACG